>CM060592.1:47234307-48434307 GCA_030578255.1 Tiaroga cobitis | reverse complement strand
AGAAGGAGAGGCTTTATACAGACAGGAACCAAACAGAGCGTTACTGACAGACTGGGAAGAGAGGTGCTGCAACAATGTCGAAAATACGGAAAATAATTTTTTTTGAACATTTAAGCATGAAAACCTATTCTAGTAGACCCCAAAAACAAAATGGACTCAAAGATTACAAGGGCACATGAATTTTAAATAAATAATGATGTGCACGGATAGATCATTTATAATAAATACTACAGTATTCCAAAACAAACAAGAATTGTCCATTTTGATTTCATGGGGGACTTTAAGGCAGAATTTCTGAATTGAAAACATGCAATGTCAAGATTTTGCGGTAAACTATGCCTTTAAGATCACAAAAAAGCCATTAACACAATTATATGTTTGCATATTATATAATAATCTCTCATGATCCATTTACGCCTCTCCCCCGCTCTGTTTAATCATCTTACCCCAATGCTACCGGGAACTGGGTCTTTAGCACACATATTATTTCGTTCACTGTGTGGCATTTATTCAAACAGATAAGATTAGATAAGATTAATGTTTTGCTGTCGGTATTATAGATGGTAAATGTTTCCCTCACTTTCACTGCACTTCGATGTCTATTCCCAGATTACATTTGGAGGGATGCCAGTGTCTGCCAAGCCCAGCTCAGGAGCCAGAGAAAACTACATCGGCTGCATGGAGGCCATTCATTACAACGGGGACAACATCACTAACCTCGCACGCAGGAGAAAAGTAGACACCTCCAGTTTTGTACGTGCCAAATTTACATGTCTATTTTTATCAAATGAACACTGCAGAGCTCTCCAATGTCTGGTGGAGATAATTCAGTGGCTGTTCAGAGGAATGGCTGTTATTGGGTATTACGTTATTCTAAAACAGCAGTCCTCAACTCAATTTGATTCCCCCATTGTCAAAATAATTGTTTTATTTACAGCTACCAGGACTGTCAATATATTCATTAATTTATTAATAAATAAATTCAATTCTTGGTCACACTTTAGTTAGGGTCCAATTCTCACTATAAACTGTTAACTATGAATTTTGGCTCAATAAATTCCTAATCACTGCTTATAAATAGTTAGTAAGGTAGTTGTTAAGTTTAGGTATTTGATTGGAATAAGGGATGTGGTTTATAAGTACTAATAAACAGCGAATATGCTAGTAATATGCATGCTAATAAGCAATATACAATTGTCCATAGTGAGAATTGGACCCTAAACTAAAGTGTTACCAAATTATTTAATAGTTCAATAATACCCAAGCTCCTGAACCACTGCTCTAAAATGTTTTTATACTTCTGGTTACAATTTACAAGAAATAAGAAACAACCCCATTTACTTTCTTAATCCAGATTTTAGGCCTTCTGTTGTTTTTTTCGATGATTGTTCTAATTCGATTCTTTGTATTGTTTACAGTAATCTCAGCTCCCAAAGGTTTGCGGCTTTTATATCTCACATGAAATATTCAATAGATACAGTTCCTCTCCCTGCTCTAACCTCAGTCATAAACAGAGATCTCCTTCCCTTTCCCACAATGCTCTGTGTGTGAGGACAGACGTGAAGTGAGAAGTGCTGTCACTGTGTGTGTTCTGTGATTATTCACAATGACTACATAATGACTGCCGGTTATTATCCACAGTCCCTTTCTGTGCTGGAAAATCTAGGTCGTGCCAGTTTAAGGCGATTTAAGGGAGTTTTGAAACATGGTAGCTGCTTTTCCCAGTCCAAGGTGGTCTGCCAATCTTTAACAGCTTGTCTTGACCAACCACTGGCTGGTATTTCCACCATGTAGACCAGTGTGGACTAGCTAGAAACATCACAAAACCAGCTACCACCTTAAACAGGTTTTAGCTGGATTTTCCAGTATGGTCCTGATGTGAACTATCCAGATTTCCTGAATAAACCTCCCTCTTACTATGAAATGAATCTGTCCTCTGAAATTCTGCTGTAAAGTTTGTGATCATTCCTGCAGTGCTGTGTGTTAAACCCCTTAATTTCCACTGTCATTAGAAATGTTCATTTTTATGTGTGCTGTTCCCATTCCAGCATAACCTGACGTTCTCTTGCACGGAATCACGCACGTTCCCTGCCTTCTTTAACTCCACCAGCTCCTTGCAGCTTCCGGGTCGGACTGACGCAGACACCGTGTCGGTCAGACTTCAGTTTCGGACATGGAATCCCAGCGGTCTGCTGTTCTTTACTCCACTCATGCCTGGAGGGGTGGAGGTCAGCCTGGTGGAGGGTAAAGTTACTGTTCACATGTATGTCGCGCTGGGCAAGAATACACGTGTGGACATATCCTCAGGTAACATTACAACTGAAAACGCACACTGAGAGCTCTCTCAATCTCTCTCAATCTCTAGACTTTCTTTAGTTTCAGCTTCCACTTGTATTTTATTTCCTTGGCATCCCTATAGCAACACATCCATAACAGCGTAGCAACATATAACAATGCATTTAAAATACTAAGAACACCTCAACATCCCTGTAGCAACACCTTAGCAGCCATTTAGAACATCTTAGCATCCACATAGCAACACCTTGGCAACCACCCAGAGAACCCTAGAAATTGCATAGCAGCATTAAAGCAACCGATCAAAACACCATAGCAACACACTTAATTTCTCAGAACCTCTAGCATTCCGGTAGCAACACCATATCAGCTATTTAAAACACCTTAGTATCTGCATAGCAACACCTTGGCAACCACCCAGAACACCCTAGAAACTACATAGCAGCATGATATCAACAATTAAAAGCACCATAGCAAAACACTAAAAGCCCTCAGTACCTCTAGCATCCCTGTAGCAACACCATAGCAGCCATTTAAAACACCTTTGGATCTACTTAACAACACCTTGACAACCACCCAAAACATCCTAGAATCTGCATAGTAGCATGATAGCAACCATTCAAAACACTATTGAAACACTCTAAAACACTCAGAACCTCTTTTATCCCTGTAGCAACACCATAGCAGCCTTTAAAACACCTTAGCATCTGCATAGCAATACCTTGAGAACCACCCAGAACAATCAGAACTTCTTAGTATCCCTGTAGCAACACGCTAGCAGCCATTTAAAACACCTTACTTATCACATATCAACATCTTACCAACCCATCAGTGTATTGACCAGTGAAACATGGAGAAAAAACACACTTACACAAAAAACTAAAGTACGACTTTAAGAGTCTGACTTTTGCTCATGGAGGTAAACCATTTGGCTGTGCAGGTTCTGGTCTTAATGATGGACAATGGCACAACGTTCACTTCCTGGCACTGGAGAGCATTGCCATGTTGACCATTAATGGAGACGAGATGTCCACAGTGAGAGCTGCCCTCCCCATTCAGATCAGGACTGGAGGAGATTATTTTTTCGGAGGTAATCGTAGGAAACACCTCTCTTTTTTGTACGTCAAATGTTTTAATAATGTATTGTCAGCATCTTATTGGGAACACTTGATCTGCTTTGCATGACTGCACGTCTGAGATTACAGGTTTAAATTTCCATGTTTGCCATGTGCAGGATACTTCCCGCGGACTGACCTTTCTCCATCACAGCGCTCCTTTCAGGGCTGCATGCAGCTCATACATGTTGACGAACAGTTGGTCGACTTGCAATCTGTGGAGCAAGGCATGCTGGGTAGCTTTGAGAACGTCAGTCTGGATATGTGTGCCATCATAGACAGGTAATTGATTTTCAGTATAGACATGCACTGATGGAGAAACCCCCGATGTAAATTTACATAACCACTCAAATTATTTTACAGATTTATACATATTCTGCTTTGTAAAAGTCAAAATGCACTCTTATTACAGCTTTGCTTTTCATATGGTAATGTCACGTCCCTTTTGCGATAAAGTCAATCCCCCCGTACCCATCCATATTCATTCATGGATCCGCTGCACTGCACTCTCAGAGATGACTCTGCAAACAAATGTAGAACAGATGTTTGCCTTTGATCGCAATGTTCTGATCAAAGCCGCTGCTGTATTTTGATTGGGTTTTTTTTTTTGTTCAAAAAGACATTTCTTGAGCTGTACCATTGATTGCTTTATTGTCATGAGGACTTTCAGAGCTGTGAAGCCTCTTTGAGAAAGTTATGTAAGCCACATCGAACTCACTACAGCAGGAGTTCCTCAAAGCTCTGTCACGTGTCCTGCCCCCATTTGATCAGGTCGAATGTTAACATGCAGGATCAGGATCTTTAGAAGACAGGACTTAAGGACTGAAAAAAAGGGGCTTTATAGAGATACAAAGAACTTTACAGTGTCTTTAATCTCTCTCTCTCGCTGTCTCTCTTTCTCTCCAGGTGTGTGCCAAACCACTGTGAACATGGAGGAAAGTGCTCTCAAACTGGAAACACGTTTAAATGTGCATGTGAAGGCACTGGATACTCTGGTGCCACCTGCCACAACTGTAAGCCATCTCAAATCATATTGCCCACTTTTATTTGAGTTTATTTTGACACTTGTTTATTACAAACTGCTGCTATGTTGTACAACAGGACCAAATAGACTCAAACAATGCTATAAAATGTTATAAAAGCAGTGTCTGGTGGCGAAGGAGACCATTTTGAGCTCCACAAAGAACTTATCTCGTTCTTTAGAAAACCATCAGTATACTGGTGTCCTAAAGAACACATAAACTAATAAACTGATCCGAAGTACCTGTAATGAATCATCATGATCTTTTATAATCTCCAAAGAACTATATATCAACTCCTTTATTGAACCGTACAGTGCATGCAAAGAACCTTTAGAGAATAGACATTTTTGCTTTGGAATTATCAGATGCTAGTATATTTATTTTATTTTGTATTTATTTAGCTGACTGGTTCTCAGAAATGAAGCATTGTAGATTTTTTTTTGCAGTGGTGGCTGTTTTGATGCTTACGCTGTGTGTTTCTGCAGCTGTGTACGAGCAGTCATGTGAGGAGTACAAACACTTGGGCCGAAGCTCAGGCACATACTGGATCGATCCAGACGGCAGCGGACCCCTTCAGCCATTCAGAGTCACCTGCAATATGATGGGTTAGAACCACCAAACACATATTTAATTATTATTTTTTTTGCCTTTATTTTACCAGGGAATAAAATCAGAGAGAGAGAAATTAAGCATGTGTGAATTATCTGAGTCTGTGCGTCTCTCAACTGTTCGGCAGCAGCGTCTCTACTAATAGCGAAACTGTATTTGATCTGCTTCAAGAACAGAGGCGTTATTACCTCACTAGTGAGAGATGTCATGTAGCTTTGAAGTTGCTAAACTATTTTACTGATAAAACCGTCAGAGCAGCTCTGAAAACACGTTTCTGTGCAAGTGTGTGTCCTTACTGTATGTGTGTGTGTTTGAGCGGGAGAAAGAGAGTATGTGCTTTCCGTACATAATAAATTGTAATTTTGTGGGAAAAAAACACGGAAATAATTTGTCGATTTTATCCTATTGTTTACTATATTTATTTGCTGGTCAGTGTCGCTGTGGGTTTTGGTTCTTTTGCTGTTGTTGCCTGTAAAGACCTTTGAAATTACCGAAATCATTTGGCGAAGTGATATGGAACTGTAATGCGGTCAAGAACTGCCTGGAGCTACTTTAGCCGTGCGTTTCCCTGAAAGTAATTGCACACCTTAGAATGTTGGTCAACCAATCAGATTCAAGCATTCAACAGCCCCATAGTATAATGTATTATATACACTTTATACATGTACATTTTATATAAATACATATATGCATATACAGTAAATTTGTATAAAAGTCTATATACAATACATTTAAATACAAATATATTTAAATACATTTAAAACAAAACAGAATATCAGCAGGATCATGTGAAGCACACACATCTTAAGTTAAGTTAAAATAATTGTATCGTGTTAATTATATTCATTGTCATAACAATGAATAAATAAACACATAATCACCCACATTTACACATCAGTGACCTTTGGTACCTAAAATGACTAAATTATGACTGTTTTTGGTGCAAGAAGCCTTAACTAACAGTATAAAATAATATATTACTCATTTAACAATAACTACATCCAGTTATTTCTAACAAAAAATCTATAATTGAATTCTCACTGAGTGGTACACCTGTGTATGTGTGTATTTCAGAAGACAAGGTGTGGACAACCATTGTGAATGACCTTCCAGCTCAGAGTACTGTGGCAGCAGGTTCAGGACCTGAAGACAAGACTGTGCTCACGCTCAATTACAGCATGTCTGTTGAACAGGTGACGCTTAAAACAGTGTGAATTGAACAATTAACGCTGTTATTTCTGAACAACGGATGCTGAATATGGTGCTCACCCTCAGAACTGCTCATGTTTTTGTGGTTCAGATGAACGCCGTGACCAGCACCGCTGAGCTCTGTGAGCAGAACGTGGCGTACATGTGCTACAAATCACACCTGCTCAACACGCCAGGTAAATGGATGTGGTGAAAACGAACAACTTCAAGAGGAACGTTTAAGTGCTCAATGTTTGAGGCATTCATTTTCCCCGTGTTTTAGACGGTTCTCCGTCCACGTGGTGGGTCGGCAGGGGGAACGAGAAGCACCTCTACTGGGGCGGCTCAGGACCTGGCGTGCAGAAATGTGCCTGTGGCATTGAACGCAACTGCACAGATCCCAGATACTACTGCAACTGTGATGCGGATCTGAGACAATGGTGAGATCTTAGTCTATTCTTGTTTTGGTTTAGGAAACTTAAAGGACTTACACGATTAGATGGCATTCAGAAGAAGATATAAAGAAAAGCCAGCTGTATACAAACCTGGTGGCCTTTTACTGTTAAATTGGATGGTTTGATCATCCAGAGTTTGTTTGGAATTGCATACTACCATATGACTTTTTTGCTAATTTTTTTGTTATATATATAGTTTGCAATACAGCATTTTTGCAATATGCAACATTGTACACTGTGGTTCAAGTTAAAAGATGTTTTGATGTTTTCTCTTATGCTCATCAAGGCTGCATTTATTTGATTAAAAAAATACAGTAAAACCGGTGATATTGTAAGATATTATTACAATTTAAAATATATAGATTTTTAATATATTGCTAAATGCTATTTATTCCTGTGATGCAAAGCTGGATTTTCAGCACCATTACTCCAGTCTTCAGTGTCTAATGATCCTCCAGAAATCATTCTAATATGCTGATTTGCTGCTCAAGAAACATTTCTTATTATTATTGAAAACAGTTGTGCTGCTTAAGTATTATCTGGATACATTTCATGATTATTTGATGAATAGAAAGTTCAAAAGAACAGCATTTATTTGTAATAGAAATCTTCTATAACGATATTTTCTTTCACTTTTGATCAATTGAATGCATCCTTGCTGAATAAACATATTCTTTCAAACATATTTCTTTCAAAAACAAATCTAACTGAACTCAAACTTTCGAACTGTAGTGTATATTGTGCACAGTTTGCACATTTTCTATAGGCATGATAGATACTGCATATCCAATGCAATCCGCTCAACTTCACCTTTCATAAACAACAACTGTTTTTAATATCTCCTCCTTGAATCAGTGCATTAAAAGGAGATTTCGGGCACAAAAATGCAAAATATCCATATTTATGTGTCGATAAAAGAATGCCTTTGGCTGAATTAAACTAATGAAATTAAGTAATTATAAAGTAAAAATTTTTTTTAAATGCAGTATTATGCAGTGAGCAGTACACTACAAAATCCCAGTTTGAACATATCCCATGTCTGCTGCTATGTTGCCCCCTTGTGGTCCATAATTCTTCCTCTGCCTGTGTTTGTTTCTCCAGGAAAGAGGATGCGGGTGTGTTGATGTACAAGGACCATCTGCCTGTCAGTCAGGTAGTGGTTGGCGATATACACCGCTCTGGATCCGAAGCCAAACTCACTGTTGGGCCGCTCCGCTGCCAAGGAGATCGTAAGTGCAATCATGCTCTCAAATATAGTAACTACAACCAGGGCCGTAGCTAGAGGATTCGGGGCCCCCTGAAAAAATATTGATGTGGGCCCCTACCACCCTCCCCAATATCATATACTGTACAATAGCTGAACATGGAGACCCACATATAACAGAAGATGGTGATGTTGTTGTAAAACCTTTATTTTAAAAGTTAAATGTTTATATAAAAATTACAACTAATAAAAACTAACAAAAAGCAAGAAATTGTTAAATAATAATAAAACCAATTTTAAAAATTCAGTCTGTTATAATTCATAAATCAAAAAGTAAACACTTAAAATTGACAAAAATGCAGTCTAATTAAAAAAATAAAACCATTTAAAACCATTTATTGTCTTATTTTTTAATAAAGATAATATGGAACTGGTAATATTATTAAATAAAGCGAATACATTTATTCATCCAAGTGCAGTGTGTTGTATTCTCGATGTATTAAATATCATCAGCCGGCAGGTCAGATGCATAATGCAATGCTTCGTGACTTGTGAATTTAGACCACGTAATCATTCGGTCGATTGTGGCGCGCACCGATAATAAAAAATGACTGTACACGGCAGACTGTAGACGGAAGTTTTCTAATTCCCAGCGAAATAACAATACATAACCGGTCTTTAAGAACGTCTTGATCGACTGGGATACAACCACTCTCCTTGCCTCCCTCTCCGTCTTTTCGTGGCGTTTCTGGTTCCCTGATTTATGTTTTCTTTTCCCCGACATTTTTCAGTCAGTCAGTCTCCTGCTCTTCCACCAAGTTCATCGTTAACTTCAGGCTGCCGCTTCAACTCTGATTGGTTCTGTTCACGAGCTGGGGTGGGACTTACAAATTTATTGGGTCCATCTGATGTTTGTCACTGACTCTGACTGAATAATTAATAAATACTTTAGGTCGGACTAAACCATTTTTATGGAGGTAAGAGAAGCAGATATTTGGAAAAATATTTAACCAAATTGCACGTTTTTTTGTGGTTTTCATTTAAATCTCAGGCACACAACTAATATAAATATTAGAATTATTCATACAACAGCCTAAATAGTAAAACTGCTGGATTTTGTGGGGCCCCCTGGGCAGCGGGGGCCCCTATAATTGTCACCACCTTTCACCCCACTAGCGACGGCCCTGACTACAACATGCTACATAGTTTAGCCAAGCAGGACGTGTTCTTGGTCCGATCACAGAAACAAACACAGGCCTATCCACAAAACTAATTATAAAGTACCTTTAAAATTTATGAGAAATGATAGGTTATATTACATCAAAATATGTTAACTGCACATTGCGCTTTTTAGAGGCAGGTGCTTCATCGAGACAGGAGCTAAACAGAGTGTTACTAACAGACTGTGAAGAGTGAAAGGTGGAGGGTTTCTGAAAGCACGCTGCACTGCTAAGGCAAATGCTAACCATGAACGTTGACAAAGCAAGCTCATTGGCTACTGATACAGCAGGAACCAATCAGCTGTGCCCTATAGACAGAGAATTATGTGATTGCAAGCAGGCTGAGTTAAAGGATTAGTTCACCTCAAAATGAACATTTCCTGATAATTGACTCACCCCAATGCCATCGAAGATGTTCATGTCTTTCTTTCTTCAGTGGAAAAGAAAGTTTTTTGAGGAAAACATTTCAGGATTTTTCTCCATACTTGGACTTCAATTGCCACCAACACGTTGAAGTCCAAATCAATGCAGTTTCAAAGGGCTATGAAGTGCTTCAAACGGCTCTGCACGTTCCCAGCTGAGGAATAGGGTCTTTTATAGCGAAACGATCGTTAATTTTCTAAAAAAAATAAACATTTCTATACTTTTTAACCACAATTGTTCGTCTTGTGCTGGTCTGTGACGCGCCGGGGATACGTCATCACGTTGGAAACGGCACGCATCATGTCATCTATCTAAGTTATTTGTCTGTGTGCACTCCGGATCAAAAAGGCAGGGAAGGGCTAATTTTCTCCCGTTTTCTCCTCCAACTTCAAAATCGTCTGACATCTTTGTTATAATTTGTTATTATTATTAAAACGTTTCCAACGTGATGACGAAATGCCTGGCGCGTCGCGGACCAGCACAAGACGAACAATTGTGGTTAAAAAGTATATAAATGTTTTTTTTTTATTTTTTATGAACGATCGTTTCGCTATATAAGACCCTATTCCTCAGCTGGGAACGTGCAGAGCCGTTTGAAGCACTTCATAGCCCTTTGAAACTGCATTGATTTGGACTTCAACTTGTTGGTTGCAATTGAAGTCCATTGTGTGGAGAAAAATCCTGAAATGTTTTCCTCAAAAATCTTAATTTCTTTTCCACTGAAGAAAGAAAGACATGAACATCTTGGATGGCATTGGGGTGAGTCAATTATCAGGAAATTATCATTTTGAGGTGAACTAATCCTTTAAGGACCTATCAGCCTGTGCCATTTAGAGTTTTGTGACAGAACTTTGTATATGTTTTTTGAACATTTCAAGCAAGAAAATCTTTTCTAGTAAACCCCAAAAACAAAATCAAGACATCTACTGAGTTGTCGGTGTGTTTCTTTTATAGGTCACTACTGGAACGCAGCGTCATTCAACACACCTGCTTCTTATCTTCATTTTCCCACGTTCAAAGCCGAGACCAGCGCAGACGTTTCCTTCTATTTTAAGACTTCAGCCTCACATGGTGTCTTTCTGGAAAACCTGGGAAATCCAGATTTCCTTCGCTTGGAACTCAAATGTAAGCTCGCATGCAGAGGACCACATATTTTTAGCACCTCGTCTTGAGTAGGGTTGTTGTAAATCACTGTTATCTTCCCTTCAGAGAAAGTGAGATATATTACTATTATAGTATTTATTCATATTTTATATTTTCAGTTTCCATTTTAATTCGATTTTGAGTTTTAGTCATTTTGTTAAGCTTTTCTCCTTTTTTATTCGGGTTTTTTTTTTTTTCAGTTTTATTCTAGTAATTTTTATTTTATTTCAATTACCAAAAACCTCTTTGAATAGTTTCAGTTTAATTAACGAGAACAACACTGCTTTCCACAGCTGCTACAGTGGTGTCGTTCTCATTTGATGTGGGCAACGGGCCTGTGGAGTTAATCGTACGCTCATCTACACCCCTCAATGATGACCAGTGGCACAGGGTGGAGGCGGAGCGGAATATTAAGGAGGCTGTTCTGCGATTGGACAAGCTGCACAGGGAGGCGCGGTCAGCCCCGCACCAGGGCCACACACGCCTGCAGCTCTTCAGTCAGCTGTTTGTAGGTGAGATCTCCAGCAGATGATTGGCAGATGATCCTGATTACAATGATGATAATATTTTATAAGTTGTGAAACATAACGCAAACTTTTCTATTAAAACATTTTGTACATACAAGTAGAATTTTGTACTTGAAATTGTACGATAAAAAGTGTACAAAAATAAATCTTAAAGTTTTCTGGGGAAATAGAAATAAACATTTAGAAACTGATACTCAAGAAACTACTAATACAGAAAATAAAAAAAACACTGATATAATAATAATAATAAGTCAGTTTGGCTTATCAGATAAGATAATAAACATAAATTATAAATAAATTAACAAAATAATAATAATAAAAGTAAATTTGTCTCCCGAATATCTCATTATAACAATTCAAAAAGTCTTAGTTAATATTTATTTTAAGTGCACTTATCAATGGAAAATCATGAAATCTTTGTACCTTTTTAAATGTAAAATATTTGTTGCAAGCATTAAAAAAAAAAATATATATATATATATATATATATACATATATACACACACACATATATATATATATATATATATATATATACACACACACACATATATATATATATATATATATATATATATATATATAATGAATTTTAAAGAGATGTTTTTGTTCTGTTAATAGCGTATAATGTCTTATGAAATTCATAAAAAAATTACTCCAGAAAGAAAAAAATTATAAAACAGTGTTACAATATTTTTTGTTTGGTTGTTTTTATTATTATGGCTAATATCTCATTATATCTGTGTTGCCATTACACTTTAGGAGCCTCAGGGGGGCAGAGAGGAATTCTGGGTTGCATTCGTTCCCTAAAGGTCAACGGTGTGACACTTGACCTTGAGGGGAGGGCAAAGGTCACACCAGGGGTGAAGCCTGGATGCTCGGGTCACTGCAGCAGCTACAGAATGCATTGCCAGAACGGAGGGAAATGTATCGAGAAATACAACGGATACTCGTGCGACTGCAGTCTGACCGCCTTCGACGGGCCTTTCTGCAATGATGGTATGAGCCATTATTTTAGTAGGTAGATAATTCAGTATTGTTTTGGCTGTAACATAATGAGCGACTAAATATTTAAACCCACAAATCTCATCTTTAAGGAGTACATTAGAACTGTATGACATCAAAGCTAACAGACATGGACTACAAGTAGATCAGGCCCAGTTTTGCTTTGTTCTTATTGTCGCCTGCCTCCGTTCTAGATGTTGGTGGGTACTTTGAGAGTGGGACGCTGGTGCGGTACGACCTCATGTCAGAGAGCAGCTCTTCTCCTGCAGTTAAAGAAGGCGAGTCTGGAGTCCTAAGCACAGTGGGTAATCTGACCCGTGAGGAGCTGAGCTTTAGTTTCAGTACGTCCCACACGCCTGCCGTCCTCATCTACATCAGCTCCAAGACGCAGGACTACCTGGCCGTGGTGCTGCGGCAAAATGGTGAGACTGTTCGCATGTTTAGAGCTCAGATTTAACGCTTTTTCACACTGAGTTAACCCTGGGTTTTCATCCTTCTATACCACCACCCTGGGGAAAAGAACATTTCACTCTTGTAATTTAGAAGCAGGGTTAGCACTAGTGTTGCAGTGTTAAAGGAGTAGTTAATTTCAGTATTAAAATTTCCTGATAATTTACCGTACTCACCCCCATGTCACCCAAGATATTCATGTCTTTCTTTCTTCAGTAAGAAAAAAGAAATGAAGGTTTTTGTGGAAAACATTCCAGGATTTTTCTCCATATAGTGGACTTCAACTGGAACCAACGGGTTGAGGGTCCAAATTGCAGTTTCAACGCAGCTTCAAAGGCTCTACACGATCCCAGCTGACAAATAAGGGTATTTTCTAGCCAAACAAACTGTCATGTTCTTAAAAAAGTTAATAATATATATACTTTTTAACCACAAATGCTCATCTTGCACATCCACGTCTTCGTCCGACATCGTTGTTTTACTTTATTTTTTGTAAAGGGCGTTTTTTCTCTGCACATTTGCTTTGTAAACACTTGGTCGGTACTTACGCCTACGTCACACGTGACCTTTCAATGTGATTACGTAATGCGTGGCGCATCGCAGAGCTAGTGCAAGACCTGCATTTGTGATTAAAAAGTATAAACATGTTTATTTTTTTAGAGAATGACAGATTGTTTGGCTAGATAAGACCCTATTCCTCGGCTGGGATCGTGTATAGTCTTTGAAGCTGCGTTGAAACTGCAATTTGGGCCAATTTGGTCCCCGTTGAAGTCCACTATTACCCCTTTTCCACCAAAGCATTTTGAGAACCGGTTCGGAGCCGGTGCCTACTCGCGAACCAGTTATTTGTGTTTCAACAGCCAAAGAACCGGTTCTCGGCCAGGAAAATTGGTTCCAAAGCGGCACCAACTCTTTGCAGGACTAGAACCGTTCTTTTACCACGTCACGTATGGCGACGTACACAGTGACGTAATGACATCGTTCGCTGGGCTCTCTAGTCAGTGGAAAAACAAACAGGTTCTGAGAAGGTTCGCAAGTTGAACCAACTTTGAACCAGCACCAGTTCCTTACCAGTTCTTTTTTGGTGGAAACGAGGTATAAATGGAGAAAAATCCTGGAATGTTTTCCTCAAAAACCTTAATTTCTTTTCGACTGAAGAACGAAAGACTTGGATGACATCAACCCCGCATCAACCAAACATTTACAATGTGAAACAATGCGATGCTAGAATATTACGCCTGGTTGCTTAGCAACAGACAACCAATAGCATGCAGTGTGCCTCATATTTGTGTTCTTTGGACAATCACGGAAACACCAAACATGGTATATAAACAGTCATTTCAGCGATTGAGGGAAAAACTGTCAAATGCCGATGGAAAACGCATAATTTGGAGTGAAGAAGAGTTTTATTCTTAACTTTGTAGTCTGAAAAGTTAAGACTAAGTTAAAACTTGGATGTGTCCAATCCATGTCACTGCTCCACAAATATGCAAAAAAAGGATGTTAACCCAGGGTTTAGGTATGTATGAAACGTCAGCTTATGAATACCAAGGATTAATGGAACAAAAATGAAAAATGTTGCCTTGGTAATAAAGTAAGTCGTGTTTGTTTATTTTAATAATACTTTTTTAGTTTTAGGTAACAATAATAACCCTGCTTAGAAGCGCTTAACATTGATGAAACATTGATTGTGTTTTCCCTCAGGTACTCTACAGATCCGCTATAACCTGGGGGGATTGAGGGAGCCGTTCTCGATCAGCCTGAATCATCGTAACATGGCTAACGGTCAGCCTCATAACGTTAACATCAGCCGGCAGGACAGGCTCATTCAACTGCAGGTACTGTATCGCTCTCAGGAGAGACACTAGACAAAGATCAATCTGCTGTGTTATTAGATAATAATCACTGTTACAATTCACTGGAATAATGAGTCTTAATATGTGTTGAAGGTGGATCATTATCCCACAGTAGACTACACTCTTCCTGAAGCCTCAGATACAGAATTTAACCTTGTGAAGACAATTTTCCTAGGAAAAGTTTTTGGTAAGCATTATTTTCAATTTCGAGTTATTTGTGGTTTTTAAGTGTGAATTTGGAATGTGTGCGTAAGAGTGACTTGTTCTGACTTGTAAGCTCTGTTGAGAATTGATGAACGAGACTTTAAAAACTCAAGCATATCAATGTCGTTACAAAGCTGGGAAGAGCCAGGATATTATTTAATGTAACTCCGATTGAGTTCGGCTAAAAGTAGAAAGTCATACACCTAGAATGGCTTGAGGGTGAGTAAATTATGGGATCATTTTCATTTTTGGGTAAACTATTCGTTTAAAATGCGTTTAATTGCAAGCATGAATTGTCTCTTTTGAAGAAAATAAGTTTTAATTGAATTGGCCTCAACCCACAATGTTAAATTTGAAGTGCAACTCTGCAACTCAAACTAATTCAGCAAAGATTCTGGTATTCTGGGCAACAAAGTCTTCAACACTGGTCCATAAAATGAAATTAAATGTATTAAACATGATTAAATACAGTGATATACCGTACTCTAGAAATGGCATTTTAAAGAGATCTACTTTTTTCTGTCTATATTGACAAATTCATTCATTCATTAATAGGAAGTTGATTTCAAAATAACATGACTGAAATCTCATAGCGTAAATCAATGTCATAACCCACAGAGTCTATGAATGCATGTCTTTTCCTGCTTTTCCTCTTACTGGACTCTGTCTGTGAGTCCTGATATTATCATGTGAAGCTCCGGGGTTTGCTCTTGGTCTAAATCCAGTCTCCGGGTTTTCCTGCAGACTTTTTTAACAGAAATGAGCTGGAAGTCTCTGAGCTCCATTACACAGAGAGAGAGAGAGAGAGAGAGCAGCTGAGTGTGATGGGTCTACATCTACAGCTCAGGAATATTGTTTAAACGCTATTTGACGCTTTCAGATTAAACAGAAGGAAATCTAGAATTTGCTAGTCAAGTTTACGCATAGGCAGATTGAGAAAGAGACGAGCAGAAAGAAGAAACCAGGCGTTTAGCTTAAAGTCGCAAGACCTGCTGCATTCTGGGAACAAGACATACGCAGTTCAACATCTATAATCTATGATCGCAAACAGGTACCATGCTGATAAGATTCATTATATTTGAGATATTAGCATTTTTTTTTATCTGCATTGTAATAACATTGTGTTTTCTCTGCATTGCGATGAAGACTCGATGAAGGTGGGTAGCTGGATGTTGGTTTGTGATGTGTAGTAATACAGTATATTGGAAGAAAAGCTGAGGATAATAAAGGACAGAACAGCTTTTCTCCTGAGGTGTAAAAGTCCAGGTTCAGAAAGTAAAAATCCTCCTCAGTATTTTGTTCCAATCACCTGGATTTGCTAATTAGCACCGTTTTTCAGCCAGGAGATAGAACTAATTATTGAAATCAGTTCATGGGTGGAATAAACAACATATGGCAGGACTTTTACTTTCTGACCCCTGGACTGTACATCTCTGCGTTTCTCTCTTCATATACTGTATATAAAAATGCAGCAACTTGATCACATTCATGTAAATGATAAAAAAAAACATATTTTTGGTTTCTGTTGGTGTCATGTATTGTTTCAGTCTGGTCTAGTTTTGTAGAAAAAAGTGGTCGCACTTTATTTTAAGGTGTCAATTTTACAGTGTAATTGTACATTAAATACTGAGTAATAATAATGAACTACATGTACTTACTATAGGGTTAGGGTAGGATTATGGTTTGGTTGAGGGTTAGTTGCATGTAATTATGCATAATTTACTATTATTACTATGGTAAGTATACATGTAACATATGTAAAAAGGATCCACTGTAAAATAAAGTGTTACAAAAAAGCAATAAGCCATGATATACTGCATTAGTTATTAATGGGTTTTAATGGGACTTCAGACAATCCACCTTTTCTTATATTGTTAACCCTGTATTGCTTTTATAAAATATTGACAGCAGACATTTGATTACTGGTGCAATCTAACATAATGTTCTTCGGACAATCCTGCTCAAACATCAGTATTTTTATTCACCGGTATTTATTAAAGAAATTGATACTTTTATTCAGCAAGGATGCAATAGATTGATCAGAAGTGACAGTATAGATATTTATATTGTTACAAAAGCTTTCTATTTCAAATAAATGCGGTTCTTTTGACCTTTCCATTCATCCTAAAGAAAATGTATCACAGTTTCTACAAAAACATTAAGCAGCACAACATTAATAATAATCAGACATGTTTCTTGAGCTGCCAATCAGCATATATTAGAATGATTTCTGAAGGATCATGTGACACTAAAGACTGGAGTAATGATGCTGAAAAAATTTCAGTTGCTCATCCAATCAGATTTTAGAGCCTTCATTTTATAACGTGTTTTTGACACCCATCCTATAACCTTTATTATTGCTTTACCACTCGCACAGAAATGTTTTATCCAGCTGGTGTTGGCTTTGTCTTTCAGAAACGGGTCAGATTGATCCGGTGTTGATAGAGCGATATAACACCCCAGGATTCGTGGGCTGTCTCTCCAGAGTGCAGTTCAACCGCATCGCCCCGCTGAAGGCCGCCCTGAGGACCGTCCTGCCCTCCACAGCCTCCATACAGGGAGTCCTGGTGGAGTCCAACTGCGGGGCGTCTCCTCTCACAGTGCCGCCCATGTCGTCAGCCTTTGACCCCTGGCACCCAGATTCAGGTAACCAAATGACGATAAAAAAAAAAAAAACTTATTTTGCTCCTACATCTTTTTAAAGGGATACTCCACTTTTTTTGGAAATAGGCTCATTTTACAACTCCCCCAGAGTTAAACTGTTGAGTTTTACCGTTTTTGAATCTATTCAGCCGATCTCCGGTTCTGGCGGTACCACTTTTAGCTTAGCTTAGCATACATCATTGAAGTGGACAAGACCATTAGCATTTCTCAAAAAAAAAAAAATGACCAAAGAGTTTCGATATTTTTCCTATTTAAAACTTGACTCTTCTGCATAGTTACATCGTGCACTAAGACCGACCGAGGAACTATACTCTCATTCCTGCGTAATAATCAAGAAACTTTACTGCCGTACCATGAGTGCAGCAGGCGCAGGCACTTAGTCCCGGTCACGTTGGAAGTTACCGAGCTGGGGACTATTTTCAGGCGCTGCGTCATATCATTACGCCTGCTGCACTCATGGTACGGCAGTAAAGTTTATTGATTATTACGCAGGAATGAGAGTGTAGTTCCTAGCCATATCAGCCTAGAAAATCGCAACTTTACATTTTCCGTCGGCCTTAGTGCACGATGTAACTACAGAAGAGTCAAGTTTTAAATAGGATTAATATCGAAACTCGTTGGTCATTTTTTTTTTGAGAAATGCTAATGGTCTTGTCCACTTCAATGATGTATGCTAAGCTAAGCTAAAAGTGGTACCGCCAGAACCGGAGATCGGCTGAATGGATTCAAAAACGGTAAAACTCAACAGTTTAACTCTGGGGGAGTTGTAAAATGAGCCTATTTAAAAAAAAAAGTGGAGTATCCCTTTAACATTACAATGAAACACTGTATTGGCAGGGGAGTTATTGAGGAAAGAAGTTCCACATCATGTTTTACTCTTGAGGAGGAAAAGAATTTCTATAGAGAATCTGTAGAATGTATCTGTTATGGAGAGGTCTTTCCTGGATGCCTGGAAGAAATCAGATTTTTAGTCAAAGAAATCTGTGATCTCTTCCCTGTGGAGAGGATTACTGCAGTAATGTGTGTGTGTGTGTGTGCGTGCATTTTGGCCTGCATTGAATTTGTTGCCAGTCATACTAAAACCTGAAATCACTCACACCGTGTCTTATGTTGACAAGCATCGTAAGGTTTGTGTGATTTTTCTTTTTATGTGTAAGGTTAGGGAATCGGAAATATCATTAGCTCAGTATAAAAACAATAAAGATGATGGAAAGGGCCCATCAAATGTGTTTGTTTGCCTGAGGATGTGTGTGGATGCATGAAATTGAGTATGAAAAAAAGCATTTAGTCTTTAGTTGTATTTTTCATCTTGAGTTCATAGTTCTGATATTTTGTATAATCTGTGTTACATCCCAAATATATTATCTATAGTTAGTTCTTAGTTATATTCTTAGTTATCTTAGTTTTTATTATTAGTACCCCTAGTTATAATTAAAAAATAATCAAATAAATCATTATAATAATAAATACATTATAATAAAAATAATATATACTAAACATAATTTAATTTAATCAGTTTATAACTGTAATTGATTATATATATATATATAAATAACATACTATTAAAATAAAATAATAAATATTAGTAAAATAGTTATAATTTAATGATTTAAATATAAGCTAACTACATGTTTTTTTAATCCTAATTTCATTTTAATTATGCAGATATTTTGTATTAAATTTGCACTATTTTATTTGATTTATTTACCATGTTATACCTTATTATGCACAGCTAAACCTCAAATGTATGGCAATATGAATCCACAGTTTTTGTTTTTTAATTGAGATTGCAATGGTGAGAGAGGCGAGGAGCAATCTTGTATTTTTAAAGTACCGTAATAATTACTTTTAGATGGAGCATTTGTGTGTGTGTGTGTGTGTGTGTGTGTGTGTGTGTGTGTGTGTGTGTGTGTGTGTGTGTGTGTGTGTGTATGCTTGCACTCATGACATTGAGTATAGCTCGAGCTTTCATGGATATTTATGGAACATGTCGTTTTGAGCCTGTGGAGACGGCAGATGAAAAGAGCAGACGGTTCGTCTCAGATCCGCTCCCCTGCCAACACCCGGGAGAAAACACTCAAAGATTCACTCATCTGCCCACCAGATTAACACACTGACCGTCTGTACTTCATGTATGCCAACGAATTATTTGAAGGGGATTGTAAATGTTTAAGTCAGAAAACTGTGCTCTTTTCACAAAAGTTTTTCTCTTTCCTTCAAGCCGGTGCGCAGTCTCCATTCAACGAGGAGCAAGTTAGCCGTGATGGTGTCAACAGAGACTCTGCAATAATTGGAGGTAAAATATACTGTTGTAGTATTATACTGTCACACGCTTTTAATATGCTTACATTTAAGTGTGCGCAACAATACAGAGCACTTGCGATGTGTGTTATCAGTATCAGCACTAACCCAGCTAACAGGAATGTTCTTTCAAAGTTATGAACACACATTCTTCCATGAGTTTGTTCAACGTTATCTGGTCTTTAATAATGTTCAAAAACATGACTGTTTTTTAAAATGTTTTAGTTGGATGTTCATCTAACATTTTTAAATGTTTAGAATGTTCAGAGAACTTTCAAAAGTATCAATCCCAGAATGTTTGCCAAATGGAATGTCGGCATAATTAAGAAAAAAAAAACGCTTATAGAGTATTTAAAAAACTGGACATTGTGAACATCCAGAGAACATTCAATAATAATGTTTTCATAACTTAATAGAAACATTTGCAAAACATTCCTAGAACATATTTTTGTTAGCGAGAAACCTGTCTCTAAAATCCGTCTATTGTTAATCTCATGAGACAATAATTTTTATCACGACTTGAAAGAGACGTAGGGCCAGATTTACTAACAGCTCGCTCCAGCGCAAACCCTCTGTTAGCATTAAAAAAACTACTGTCAGGATTTACTAAAGACACACAGTGAAAATGAGCGCTGAAAAGGCGTGGACGGGGTTATTTTTGCTGCTGATCTTATTGCATATGCATTTGTGGGAGTTTCCCTTTCAGACGCAACATTTATGGGAGGAGAGTATTTAAATGAATCATGCAAGGGGATTTACTAAGGTTTGCGCTAGTCAATTTACTGGTATTTGCGCCATTAATTACCGCCCCCCAAAAAAGCATGTCTTGAACCAGATGCTAATTGGTAGATTGCGTTGGTCATTATGGAAATGATCCGGGTGCGTCTGTGTTCTTTAATTTGCGAGTCGTCAGTAGATCACACGCAAAACTTTACACTCCCATCTGCACTTTTTGGGATTGCGCTCTCATGCTAATTTGCCCTGTTTAGTAAATCCGGCCCTTATTTTGTAAGACGGTCCCAGACAAACAAGAGTAGAGTTCTTTTTAGAGTTTTATAGAATAGTATATACAACATTTAATATTTTTATAAGTTGGATATTATAAAATGTTTGTATTTATTGTATTGTTTGTTGAATAGTAATAGCCTGTGAAGATGATACAACCCATCAACCAACTTGTGTGCATTATCCAAGTGTATGTGATTTCATGTGCTTACTTGTGTAGATTATATTTCATAGGCTTTGGCATCTTATCATTGGTGTAGAATATTTCTAAATTGATTCGTGGTTTTAATATCATTCTGTCTCTCGTAGGCATCATCGCAGTGGTGATTTTCACCATCCTCTGCACGCTGGTGTTTCTGGTGCGTCACATGTTCCGTCACAAGGGCTCCTACCACACAAACGAGGCCAAGGGGGCGGAGTCTGCCGACTGCGCTGATGCTGCCATCATCGTCAATGACCCCGCCTTCACAGAGACCATCGACGAGAGCAAGAAGGAGTGGTTTATTTAGCCTCGTTCTCTGACATGGATAACCCTGAGGGAGACCTACAGGGCAAGAGTCTTTTCAGTAGCCGACGTGAAATGGACACTTGGCAAGTCTGTGCACTGACTGGCATGTCTGTTCTGTAATTATTTTGTATGTGAGCAAGTACAGCACAAGGACTTCTGTAAGATCAAATTCATCCCATGCACACATTAAACAACAACTGCTGCATTTTTATCATTGCAATGCTGGTCTGTTAACAAATGCATTTGATGTGTGTTCAGCAAACACGAATGCACCAAATACTCCAATAGCACAAAACGGAATGTGTACAGAATGCACAATTATGTTTCCGATAATGACATTTGATTGTATTTAACGTTTTGTTGTCAGCATCTTCAGGACAATAATATATTGTAGCATGGTCATCAGCCAATGGCATTTCTGAATCATTCATCAATCTTAATGCAGCACTTTTGTATCTCATTGTAAATGTTCTTTATAGTTATCAGAATTCAGTGTTATTTATCTGTTTCTCCATAAGTGCTTGTTCAACCTCTGGAAAACATGATAGGCAGTTTAGAGGGTTTTTATGAGGAGAATGCTCTTTAAAACATGAAAGCTCTAGATAGAGGTTTTAGTTCAGATGTGTTCGGTAGTAAAAGATTATGAATGGTTCATTTGCTCCAATGTCTTTTAATGTGCCTCAAAGATTCATGGTTTCTTCTGGCCACGCATGGATTTTGAGACAGATTGGATGGCACTTACTTGTTAATATTACTTGTTAAGAAAGATTACTTTTTGTGTGTGTGTTTGCAGTTTAATGCACTGCTTATTTGAAATCAGCCGCAGCAGCACAAATGTACAAACCATTTTTAATATCGTCTTTGTTGTGCTTGGTTATGTCATTTTTATTTCTTAACTCTGCCTGAATTAGGCAATGGAGCATTTCTGTATTGCTGGCAATTTATTAACATGGTGTCATAAGAATTTGCCCTCTCTGCTCATGTGAATCCACTAACAAGAGTATTATTCAACCATCAGATAGATTACAAAACCTGGTTTGTAATAAAGCGCTAAAATAATGTTGCTTTCTGTACGTTTTGAGTTGTTTCGTTAATGAATGTGTTTGAAATGGTCTACATGCATTACCACATTGTTTGGTCTTTTAAATGAACACAATTGCATATTTATTAAGGTTTGTCTGTGGTGTCACGCCAGAATTACATTGCTATTTTATTATAACGTAATGCAATCATTTGTTCTGTTGTTCTTTTTTGAAAATGCTCATAAGATGATGTCCTTGAGATGTCGAGGGTTAGTAAAGAAACTGACTCTCCAATAATGAACACAATGCAAATCTCAATAAACTACTGGACTGTTTTTGCAACATAAAATACATGATTTTTTATACAGTACAATACAGTTTATTATATAGTCCTTTCATTAGGAATTTATTGTGTTGTTAATGATTATTATCATTATAGTCCATGTTAATCTGAAAAGGGACAAATACTTTACTTTTATTTCCATCTAAAGTCTGCTTATAATGTTAGTCAAGATCTCTTGCACCAAATTGCTTTGTTTCAGTAAATGGTCTACTGTAGAAAAAGAAAAAGTTGCTGCCTTACATTTTTAAGTACAATCAACTTGGATGTATAAGTCATTTCAACTTAAATTACATTAAACTGACTTTTTAACTGATTGTTGAATCGTGTATAACTTTGCTTAACTTATTTTGATGCTTTAAAGCAATGTCTAAAACAAATGTTGTCATAACTTATTGATCATATAATTTTACATTTTATGTAATTTTACAGTGTGTGGAAGTTTTGATTTCACAACATTTGAGTCTGTCTACATCAAACTCTTTGTTTGGATCCTTTCAAAAATGTACTGTGGTGGTATGGTAATTAAATGTATGGGAAATATTACAATGGTACTTTGATAGATGTATATGATTACCATACAGGCTATCATACCATTCATAATGCATGAACACATTTTAGTGGAAAAAAAGCAGCCAGTGAAAATTAAAAGCAATTTTCAAATGAAAGTTATGCTATACTAATGACCAATGGTGGATGACAAACTGAGATGTATATTTTTAATAATGCTCTGATCTAATGCATGTTTTGAGTTTATTGTCGTTGTGCACTGATTTATGTCCAGTGAGATTCAACTACTTCTTAAATAGAGAACGTTTGAACCCATGTGCGCGGTAAAAGTACACAATAATCAGTTATTCATATAATTATTATTGCATAATTGGTATGACACGAGAAAAAAAACTATCACGGAATCTTCGACCAGAGCCGCTGTTTCCGACCGGCGCGCACGCTGACGGAGTGTGTCTCTGTTTCCGGAGGGACAGTGTTTCCGTGAGCACGCGCTGACGGAGTTTTTTTCTGTGTTCGTTGTTTCGGTGGTGTTCTTTTTATTTTCTAAGTAAAAATAAAGATCGCAACATACGCGTCTGAGATATAAAAGGGGATATTCTTAATCGGGATCCGGAGTGGTGTTGGAGACTCATGTGTACGTTTGTCGTTCTTTCTGGATGATGGTAAGAGCGCGAGATTAGCAGTTAGCTTTAGCTTGAATCCTGAACACAAACACACTCAGTTATATGCGATGACTAATATATTGATATCATAATTCCTACTGCGTTGTGTGCTTATGTTCTCCTGACTTCTATTAACGGATATCTGCGTGTTTACAGAGTATCTGTGCTGTGTTTTGAGGTGAGGCCTCATCAGTCAGATTGTGTTTGCCTGAAGCACACACATTTAAGCAACTTTTAATTCTGTGATATTTTTTGGATGGAAGGAGTGATCATCAGCATTGCTTTAAAGCTCGAGCACCGCGGTAATTGGAAACCAATGAATCCCCCTCATTAGCTCTACTTGATCTGATGCTCTACGAGTGACCCGACAAATCTAGATCGTTCACATTGAAATGATGTTCTGGACATTTCGCTCACTCTCAGTGTAGAAACATCATGAGTTGTTATAGTTCAGCAGAGATCATCAGAGATGTGGAGAGATCAGAAATCAGACGAGTTTAGCAGTGATCAAGAGTTAAGAGATGGAAAAACAGGACACAACTAAGATGTTTTTCTGCTTTTTTTGACAGTTTCGTGAACAGGTAATAATTGCAACTATATATATATATATATATATATATATATATATATATATATATATATGACACACACACATACTGTATTATTGACTTAATAGATAAAATAATATTTTTTTCATGAACGTGTAATTGTAAATTTAGATTTAACTACACTTTTCATCGCAAAATTAACTATTTAAATTTGTTCATATATATACACATACATAGTCAAACCAAAAATTGTTCATATAATCTTTGATATGTTTTAACTAGTAGGTGCAGGACACTATAATTCATTTATGTAAGTTAGGATAGCAAGGTGTCTGAATATTTTTTTGGTTTGACTATACATACAGTATGATACACGTACTACTGATATAAAAGATACAATTATTATATATATGAATTATTATTATTCTATTATATCTAATAGATTAATATATATATATAATGTTTTGATGTGATGATATTTAACATAATATATATTTGATAAAAACAATTATCTATATAACATTTGATCTATTATATCTGTAATAGATAAAATAATAAAAAGGTAATATTATTTTTTCATGAAGGGGTAATAATTGAAAATTTAGTTGAACTACCCCGTTTGCCTCAACTATTTAAAATAGTTTATATTTATATATATATGAATTATTCTATTATCTTTATATATAATAGATAATTGATAAAACTATTATTTATATATAAATATATTTTATTTTGTCTATTATATCTCTAATAGATGAAATGCTAATATATTACCTTTTTAATATTTATATATAATAGGTAAGATATTATCCATAATATCATGTATTATTATGTTTGTGCTACAAAAACAATTAGAGTGGATGTATAATATAATCACCGTTCAGCTGTTCTGTAATGAAGTTATTGAAAATCATTGTGAGTCCAGATGTTCTGCTGTCCCACAGGTGTGGCGTTCTGCCTGAGTGAATCACTGTAAGTCATGATCGTATGGCAGAACGCTGTTCATTTGCTTGGTTACAGCACCGGCTGCATCTCAGAGCTCCTAGCGGAGTTTTTTCCTTGAGTTGTTGCCATGGATACAAGATGGGAACCCCAGGATATAATGAACAGTAGATTCCATACAAGGAATGTTTGTCCCAGGAAAAACTGCTGCTGTGTCTTTTTGTGATCGATCAGCAGATTCTTCAGCTGCTAGCAGGTTTCTGTTGGTCTTCTCAGATTTTTGGACACAAGCTACACCCGAGAGACTCGCTTGCCGAAATGCATTTAATCGTACGTGATTCCAACGCACTGTGTATCTCTCTTCCTTGTTCCCCGCAGGTTTCTTTCCTGTCTGTCGCTGTTCCCTGAGGGCCCGACCCTCTTCATCCTCACTCACCGCTTGACCCTATGGAGTAGCAGCTCTTGAGTGACAGGCACAAGAACCAATCAAACATCAGGAGGAGCGTCAGACTCACAGCGGCAGGGCCGAGAGGAAGAGAGGATGTCGTCTAACCGGACACAGACCCCTCACGGTCTGAAGCAGATCGGGCTGGACCAGATCTGGGATGATCTGCGGGCGGGAATACAGCAGGTGTACACCCGCCAGAGCATGGCCAAGTCACGCTACATGGAGCTCTACACGTATCCTCAATTGCAGTTTAATGTCATTTCTAGCTTGTTTCAAAAACTCGTCCACTGTCTGTTGTGGCCTTAACCCCATGTTTTTCAGTCACGTGTATAATTATTGCACTAGTGTGCATCAGTCGAATCAGGCCCGCGGTGCTGGTGCCCCCCCATCCAAACCTTCGAAGAAGACCCCGACACCCGGAGGAGCTCAGTTCGTGGGGCTGGAACTCTACAAGAGATTGAAGGAATTTCTGAAGAATTACCTTACGAACTTATTAAAGGTACATCACAGGAATAGATGCGTTGTGTTTTGTTTGGGTCAGATAAACTGCATTTATTGCAAGGCTGTATTTATTTGATTAAAATACAGTAAAAACATTAATATTGTGAAATATTTTAACAATTTAAAATAACTGTTTTCTATTTGAAAATCAAGTTTTCATTGGGACTTCATACCAGTGACTTAAAATTTTAACCGATTTACCAAAAAAAAATCTGATTTGTTTACTAATTTGTTAAGTGACCCTGAACAAAAATGTCTTTTTAGGATCCATTGTTTCACCCAGTGAAGCAAATTCACAGCATTTAACCCAAAAGATTCAGTTTCAGATCTACACAGTTGTGTATGACCAAAGTAAGTCTAAATGATGATTATTATTATTATTTATTTAATGGAATTTGACTGAAAAAAGCTTACAAATCCACTAAGACACTCAAAAAAAAAAAAAAACATTTTGTCCTAAAAAAATAAAGTAGATGCTTTGTGAAGTACCTATAGACCATTTCCAGCAATAGCCAAGGTAAAGAATCTTCATTCAAAAACACTGGGTTCATTTAGGGTGTTTTCACACCAGCACTTTTAGTGCGCACACGGGTTTGACTGACATCAGAGTTCAGTTGTTCGGATGATGTGAACGCCGTTTTCCAAACTCGGGTGCGCACCCGTGAACCGTACCCGAGTCCGCATAAAAATGGTGGTCTGGGGTACGGTTCAACTCCAGTACAGTTCACTGCTGATATGAACGCAATTGTACTAAATCAAAGTCGAAGTGACCTGCTGTTGATAACGTATGTTTCGGTAAAGCTGTGTTTGTGTGCGTCTCACTCACTTTCCTGACAAGCGTGACTGATGCACTGCAAGCAGAGAGGATGTATACGTCATTTCACAAATGGACTCCAGCAATCTTTAGAGCATTTGCAGTACATTCGTGGAAGATAGACGCAAGTGCCCTTATGTGCTGATGCTTTGAAAACAAAACTATAGGTTAAAAAATAAAACAAAATATAATTGTTTTGAGCAAGAGGCAACCTTCCAGTCTCTCTCTGGAATCCAACACGGAAGTGACTTAAACTGCAATTCATCGACTGGCCACTAGAGACAGACTCCAAAAGAGTCAATCCCATATACTCCCCATGTTAATATGCCCAACTTTACAGCAGAAAACATGTTTACAGCCTTGTACAACAAGTGGTTTTGGTCTATATAGCTAATTTTGCCCTTCATGACAACTGTGAGGGGGGTGAATTTATTTTATAACTCATCTGTTTAGATTATATTAAGCCTTAAAGTTCTGCATAATTAAGGGCGTGGGCACTTGAGTGACAGGTGGATTGCCGCTGCTGTCACTACTAGCCGTTTGTCTGTTAGCGGCAGGTCACCTCAGCTAATCCCGCCTCTTTGCTCATATTCGGTTATCCGAGAGTGACGTGCGGTGACACTGCCAAGATGGTGACGATTGGCTCCGCCCACTTTGGGTATCAAAAATGCTCCTCAGAAACCTACGGGTGATGTCACGGAAACTACATCCATATTTTTTTTACAGTCTATGGTTTTGAGCAATGCTATTCATTTTGTTCTTTGATAACGCAAATGCACTGCGGTTCGGACCCAAATAATATAATGTGAACTGGGGTGGGCGATATGAGCAAAAATTCATATCACGATATTTTTCACTGTCCGGACGATATCGATATTATATCGCGATATGAGAAAAAAATTGGAATCAGATTTTAGTACACCTTAGTTAAATTACAGGGAACATATGTATTTTAACACTAGATTACTAGAAAAAGGTGAGGCATTTCATTGGACATAGACCTGAAATGTTTTATTTTTATTTTATTGTGCCATTTTTTTTCTCAAAAAGTGCAAACGTGCAACATGAGGTAGGCCTGAATGCACTTGTTATGTCTTTCCACTTTTTGCATGTCTTGTCATAATGAGAACCGGCAGCGAATGAAGACTTTATTGATTTCTGAGTGAGAGCCGTCTTCGGGTGTGCTCTGTCTCCGGGAATATCTGTTGTTATAGTTTTGCTTTTTTAAATTAGTTTTTATTTTAATATCGTTTTCAATTTTGCTTTAAATTTCAGTTTAGTTTTAGCTAGTTTCATTAATGGTTTTGTCAGTTTTTATTTTGCAAACACATTTCTATATAGTTTTTATTTTATTTAGTTTCAGTTTTAGTAATTATAGTTTAGCTTTAGCAGAGCGAGCAGAACACTTCCAGTGTAGACCAAAGCGAGACGTTTAAGTTTAATGTTTGCACAGATTACAGTTAACTCTTGTGCAGACATCTTAAAGGTAGTGTAGGTAGAAATTTCCCAAAAAAGGTTTTTCCAAATTTGTTTATACCGTCTTTATATATCAATGCATAATTAAAATCTAAGTACTCTGGAAAAGAAATGATAAAAATCGAGTGTCTGTAGTGCTCTCAGGGCTGTAATAAACACAGCTCATTATTCCACTCACTCCCACCCCCTCCCTTTTTCAGACCTCCAAACTTGTCGCTTTTCGGCGATAATCGCCGTTTTCTTGGTCAATTGGGTCATTCACGTGAATCGCGTAGAACCGGAGAGTTTTTTTGGGGGGGTGGGGGGGGGGTGCTTGGTGTAGGCTGCGCTTAATCTGCACGCAGGCTAGAATTGCGAAACATTATTGGATAATTCTTATAATTGACGTTTCTCTTGGCCAATCGGAATCTTAGCACTTGCGTCAGAATCGCCATTGGATGAGACACCTGGCTACCACGCGAGTCTGATGGAAACTCATTACGTGAAGGAATCTAATGTGAAATTCGAGGTAAATCAAGCTTTTTTTGGAGCAAAAACAACAGCTAGTTGTTTGCTTGATTCAATTAATGTTAGCTACCGCTTTGTTATGCTGCGCTCGTGAGAGAGAGAGAGAGAGAGAGAGAGAGAGCCGGTCGCGCGCGCACTCTCACTGTATTCAAACTGCCTTGCTCTCCCTCCATCGCGCATATTAATCAAAATCTATTGAGAATTGACACGATAGTAAAAGATCAAAAGACCAAAGTTTCACGTGGAGATTTTTTTCCTGAATTACCGCTGGGTGTGAATTGCAGCCTACTAAAATTGCCCTATCCTCTCTGAAAAAGCGTTCCGCACATTCAGCTGACATAATTTTCAATAAACAAAAAACCTATCCAGTGATTAAATGTTTTCTGTGTTGAGAGTTGAGACAAATCTTGTGCGATGTCCTTATCTGCTGGGATAATCACACAACGCTAGCCGTGTGTGTCAGCTAATGGCACGTCCGATTCGCGAACTAATGACTCATTTGAACCGATTTACTTTTTTGAATGGTTAAAATAACTGATCTGTCCAACATCTGTCTCTTCAAAAGAGATCTGAATCGGTGTATAACAAATCGATAACACCAAACTAGTTAATATTAACTATTCATAAACTGCACTTCTTAATCTTTATAAATAAATAGCATTTATTAATCTTTGGTAATGTTAATTTCACTATTTACAAGTAGCCTTATTACAATTAAGTTATATTTGTTAACATTAGTTAGCCTAATGATACTGTGAAGTAATATGAACAAACAATGAACAGCTGTATTTTTATTAACAAAGAATAATAAATACAGTAACAAATGTATTGATTATCATGGTTCATTTATATTTTACTGCCTTTTTTCTCCTTTGCCAATCCTATGATAATTATATATACAGTATAGTGTTCATCCAGAACAACATGTAACTGTGTAACCACACCTTAGCAACCGTTTAAAGCTACCTAGCAACCATATTGCAACATATATAAGTCAAGTCATCTTCATTTATATAGCGCTTTTAACAATGGATTGTTTCAAAGCAGCTTTACAGAGATAAACATATAATTTAAGGTAACAGAGATTGTTTTGGCTTTATAGCGGTTCTTGAATAATGTTACTTCCAGCTAAAGTTAACTTTGATTGATTCACCTCCGTCGAAATGATCAGACTTTTAAACGCGAACCTGTGATTAACGCTGACGGCGTTCACATGCTCATTCAGAATTGATTCTATAGTTATGTGCTTTTTAAAATATGTGCGCAGGTTTAGAATTCATACAACCCAGCCTAAACAAACTACTTTTCTTGCCTATAAATTTTGATACAGAATTTTGTTTTATTTTATCACTTCGGGGTACGCGAGCCGGATTTCGCAACGCTTTATCTGTAGAGTGGGAAAGGGATCCTCCATAGGGAGAGGATAGTGGATACTTCAGCACTGCATTGTCATCGGGTCCAGGCGGATCTCCTTCGTCAGATCTGGACACGGCCTAGATCCGGCAGGCTGCGGGAAAACCTCGGGATAAACAAAGACACTAATATTAGCGTAGATGCCATTCTTCTTATGATGTAGCGAGTACATCAAGATTTAAGGGAAGTGTTCCCAGTTCCGGCTGACCTAATCTATGCAGCCTAACATTGAATTTATAGAAGTCTATAGTGTGTTATGTGTATGCTAGGTCAAAGAGATGTGTTTTTAGTATAGCTTTGAACTGACAGAGTGTGTCTGCTTCCCGGACAATGGTAGGAAGACTGTTCCAAAGTTTTGGTGCTAAATAGGAAAAGGATCTACCGCCTGCAGTCGATTTAGATATTCTAGGTATTATCAACTGGCCGGAATTTTGAGATCGCAATAGACGTGAAGGACTATAATACGTTAAGAGCTCGCTCAAGTACTGCGGAGCTAAACCATTTAGTGCTTTGTAGGTAATCAACAATATTTTAAAATTTATACGATGTTTAATAGGGAGCCAATGCAGTGTTGACAGAACCGGGCTAATATGGTCATATTTCCTGGTTCTGGTAAGACCTCGAGCTGCGGCGTTTTGAACTAGCTGTAGTTTATTTATTAAGCGTGCAGGGCAACCACCCAGTAGAGCATTACAATAATCTAGCCTTGAGGTCATGAACGCATGGACTAATTGTTCCGCATTTCCCAATGAGAGCATATGGCGTATTTTAGATATATTTTTAAGATGGAAAAATGCAGTTTTACAGATACTAGACACATGGCTTTCAAAAGAAAGGTTGGTATCAAAGAGCACACCCAGGTTCCTAACCGACGACGAAGACTTGACAGAGCAGCCATCAAGTGTTAGACTGTATTCTGGGTTATTACGTGTGGAAGTTTTTTGTCCAATAATTAGAATCTCTGTCTTTTCAGAATTTAGTAGTAGGAAATTACTAGTCATCCAATTTTTTATATCAGCTATGCATTCCGTTAATTTTGTGAATTGGTAAGTTTCGTTGGGTTTTGAAGAAATATACAGCTGAGTATCATCGGCATAACAGTGAAAGCTAACTCCATGTTTCCTAATGATATCTCCTAATGGTAGCATGTACAGAGTGAACAGCAGCGGTCCTAGTACTGAGCCTTGTGGTACGCCATACTGAACTTGTGATCGATAAGACATCTCTTCATTTACTGCTACAAACTGATAACGGTCAGATAAGTATGATTTAAACCATGCTAGTGCAATTCCACTAATGCCCACATAGTTTTCTAGTCTATTTAAAAGAATGTTGTGGTCAATTGTGTCAAATGCAGCACTAAGATCGAGTAACACTAATAGAGAGATACAACCACGATCGGATGATAAGAGCAAATCATTTGTGACTCTAATGAGAGCGGTCTCAGTACTATGGTACGGTCTAAATCCGGACTGAAAATCCTCGCAGATATCATTTCTTTCTAGAAAGGAACACAGTTGTGAAGATACTGCTTTTTCTAATATCTTTGACAGAAAAGGCAGATTCGAGATCGGCCTGTAATTGACTAATTCTGTAGGATCAAGTTGTGTTTTTTTAACAAGAGGTTTTATCATAGCCAGTTTAAAGGTTTTTGGTACGTATCCTAGAGACAAAGATGAATTAATGATATTAAGAAGAGGATATATGACCTCTGGAAACATCTCTTTCAGTAGCTTAGTCGGTATAGGATCTAACATACAAGTTGTCGATTTAGATGAATTAACGAGTTTGCAGAATTCTTCCTCTCCTATAGCAACAAATGAATCAAATTTTTCCTCAGGGAGACTACAATGCACTTCCTGATGCGATACTGTGGTAGACGGTTGCATAGTTATAATTTTGTCCCTGATATTATCAATCTTATAAGTGAAGAAGTTCATAAAGTCATCACTGCTGTGTTGCTTGGACACTTCTGAGCTTGAAGCTTTCTTTTTCGTTAGTTTAGCCACTGTTTCAAATAAATACCTTGGATTATGTTTATTTTCTTCTAATAGGTTTGAAAAATAAGCAGATCTAGCAGCTTTTAAAGCCTCTCTGTAAGCAATCGAGCTCTCTTTCCACGAAATCCGAAATACCTCTAGTTTAGTTTTCTTCCAGTTGCGCTCCATTTTTCTGGCTGCTCTCTTAAGGGCCCGGGTGTGCTCGCTGTACCACGGCGTTGGGCTATTTTCTTTAATCTTCTTTAAGCGCAACGGAGCAACTGCGTCTAAAGTGCTGGAAAAGAGAGAGTTAAACGTTTCTGTTGCAATATCAAGTTCTTCTAAGCTATCCGGGATGCTGAGATGATGAAACTGATTAGGAAGATTATTGATAAAGCAATCTTTAGTGGCAGAAGTTATAGGTCTAACGTATTTATAACACGGAGTCGGCTTTGCAGCCTTGGCTAAATGTAATTTACATGAGACTAGATAATGATCTGAGATATCATCGCTCTGCTGCAGAATTTCAACGGCATCAACATCTATTCCATGTGATAATATTAGATCTAGAGTATGATTACGACGATGAGTAGGTCCTGACACGTGTTGTCTAACTCCAATTGAGTTTACAATGTCTTTAAATGCCAATCCCAATGCATCTTTTTCATTATCTACATGTATATTAAAATCACCAACAATTAGTACTTTATCTGCAGCCAATACTAATTCTGATAGAAAGTCCGCAAATTCTTTGATAAAATCTTTATGGTGCCCTGGTGGCCTGTATACAGTAGCCAGCATAATTCTCAAATGTGATTTATCGTTTACACTATATATTTTTACATTAAGCACCAATACTTCAAAAGAAGTATATTTAAAGCTAGATTTCTTAGTGGTTTTGAAAATATTACTATAAATTACAGCAACACCTCCCCCTTTGCCTTTCAGACGAGGTTCATGTTTATAACTGTAATCTTGTGGGGTTGACTCATTCAAAATAATGTAATCGTTTGGTTTTAGCCAGGTTTCTGTCAAACACAGCATATCAAGATTATAATCTGAAATCATATCATTAACTATGAGAGATTTTGAAGTAAGGGATCGAATATTCAGCAACCCAAGCTTTATCATTTGCTCATCTGTATTATATCTGTTTTTTATTTGTTGAACATCAATAAAATTTTTAACCTGACGTTTTTTGGATTTCCAAATTCGGGGAACAGACACAGTCTCTATATGATGACATCTAGGTGAAAGAGACTCTATGTGATGGGATTTATCTGACCTTGGTGACGTGAGGCCGCTAGCAGGCGGTCGGTTTAGCCAGTCTGTCTGCTTCCTGACCTGAGCCCCAGATTGTCATGTTTTATCTCTAAGACTATGAGCCAAATTACTAGAGAGAAGAGCAGCACCAGCCCAGGAGGGATGGATACCATCTCTTTTCAACAGATCAGGCTTGCCCCAAAAACTTTTCCAATTGTCTATGAATTTTATATTATTCTGCGGACACCACTTCGACAGCCAACCGTTCAGTGAGGCCAATCGGCTAACTATCTCATCACTCCTGCGTACAGGAAGGGGGCCAGAGTAAATTACAGTGCCTGACATCGTACTTGCGAGTTCACACACCTCTTTAATATTAATTTTGGTGATCTCCGACTGGCGGAGTCGAACATCATTAGTGCCGACATGAATAATGATCTTAGAGAATTTACGATTAGCATTAGCCAGCACTTTTAAATTTGCTTTGATGTCAGGCGCTCTGGCTCCCGGCAAACATGTGACTATGGTGGCTGGTGTCTCTATTTTCACGTTCCGTGTGATCGAATCACCAATTACCAGGGCACAATCAACAGAATTCTCAGTGGGTGTTTCACTGAGTGGGGCAAATCGGTTTGTTATGGGAATCGGAACGGAAGAGTGGTTCTTTGATCCGCGACTAGAACGATCTCTCACGGTCACCCATCTGCCCTGCTGCACGGGCTCTACTTCAGCCGGAACCGAATCATGTAAAGAGTTCACTATGCTAGGCGCATCCAAAACACTATCTAAAGATCTAGCCATAAGCCATATTGCAGCTCCACAACATCGTTAAGACATTGTTGTTGGCTCGTATGCAATCATGTACAACATTGTAGCAACTATCCTAGCAACCGAGCGACGAGTTTTGCCACTGCAAGCACCCTCCATAACCCCCCCCCCCCCCCCCCCCCCGCACAGTAATAACACTGTCACCTTTTTTACTCTGAGTTTGCAGGTCTGCTTTTTGGCTCCTTCCAAAGCCACGCCCCCAAAACAAATGAACGCGCGCTGCGGACCGCTCGCTCAGCTGGAGGACGGGTTTTTACCACCGCCGAGCGGAGAGTGCCGTGCATGTAGTGACATCATGTCAGAATCACAAGTAATAAAATAACTAACTTTATCATTATGAATATAAACAACTAACATGGCTGTTAGTACTCACTATCAAGCTCGCATATCGATACTGGTAAAGTTTAAAATATATTGAGTTTGATTCGGTAACGAGCTAGTAAATAAGGCAAAGCTGTAAATAGCTTAATTGATACACGTTTTCCGTTATCATCACTTACACTGATGTAGGTGAATTTCGCGTAAGATTCATAACATATACGGTGTTTTGAATGTAAGAGGTTCCACGATGAAAGCACCGTTGGCTCTGATGAGGACTACACTCCGGAGACTTTTTGGTCATAGCCTTTTCGAATACTGTCTTCCTTTTTCTTTTACTTGTTTGCCTTCGCTGACTGCAGGTACTGAGAATTATGACTGTTCTTTCTCTGCCATAATTGTTATTACTAGCTTGAGCTTCCGTGCCTCTTCAAACGGGTTCGCGCATGTGGGCAGCTCTGTTGCAGCAGGGGGTGGAGCCATGGAAGCGAGGGAGATTGACAGTCGCCTCAGCCAATCACTTCATTCGTCCCGGATGGAATAATGAGCTGTTTATTACAGCCCTGAGAGCACTACAGACACTCGATTTATATCATTTCTTTTCCAGAGTACTTACATTTTAATTATGCATTGATATATAAAGACGGTATAAACAAATTTGGGAACAATTTTTTTTTGAAAATTTCTTCCTACCCTGCCTTTAACAATAAAAATAAAATAATGGTTTGAGATTGAACAAAGGACCAAATAAATAGAACTTAAAAGTATACAAAAAAAAATCAATGAACATTTTCATACAAACTAATTCATTAATGTAAGGAGACAGAATAAAGGCCTACAGTTTGTACAGTATAAAACCCATTACGTCTATGGAGAGTCCCCACAAAGATAGTGGACCAGTGTGTGTGTATGCGCGCGCTTATGTGCGCAAACTTGCGTCTCATTACCTTGTTATTTCCCATTCCACCGCAAAAGATGCATCCTTTATGAACAGCCGCTTAGCACTAGCGATGTGTTCTACGTTACGGTCCTTCATTGAACGCGTCACAGGACAGCGGTTAATCGCCTCAGCAAATTCACGCGTATGAAGCGCCAAATCAGCCATTTCCTTAAACAGCGTATTCGATTCTGTATCGTCATTAGTGTTAACAGTTGTAGAGAGTACCAAATTGAACAAAACAGTATAACTGCAAAATTTGAATTTATTATGTCGTATTTAATTTAGCTAATTTTTCTCTGACATGTTTTACTGCGTTGGCAGTATATTAAGACAAAAATAACAAATACAATTCTTGTATAGCCAACAACATTATATTTGTTATCCCAAATCACTCTCTCTTTCTTGTGAGATTAGCGGGATCGGTTAGGTCGGGAGGAAAATCATTCTAAGCGGATAGTGGGTGAACACAGGGTGAATTTTAAGCAGGCAGTGCCGTGCAGACCTCTGCCCTTAAACTCCCAGTGAATAATGTAAATATTTGACTGTTTCCCTCAGGATGGAGAGGATCTGATGGACGAGAGCGTTCTGAAGTTCTACACGCAGCAGTGGGAGGATTACAGGTTTTCCAGTAAAGTGCTCAACGGGATCTGTGCTTATCTCAACCGCCACTGGGTGCGCCGGGAGTGTGACGAGGGCCGGAAAGGCATCTATGAAATCTACTCTGTGAGTGTTTCTTGCTTTTCTTCTGCAATGCAGCAAAATTTCAATCCATCTGATGTCATGATATGTATGTCTTGTGAATGTTCTGTGTGTCTGTGTGTGGGTGTTTTTCCAGCTCGCTCTGGTGACGTGGAGGGAATGTTTGTTTCGGCCTCTGAATAAGCAGGTGAGATTGGAAACAGGAAACGTCATATTGGGAAAAGTGCTTAACTCTAATAAGTGTATTTTTGGTACCTTTGTTCTTAGGTCACCAATGCAGTATTGAAGCTGATAGAGAAGGAGAGGAACGGAGAAACCATCAACACGAGACTCATCAGTGGAGTGGTCCAGTCTTATGGTGCGGCATCGTTTACATTAGGGCTGCAACTAATGATTATTTTGATAATCGATTTATCTGTGGATTATTTTTGATTAATCGAATGAAAAATCTTTTAAAATTATTATACATTAGGGGAGTTACGATATTCACGATTCAATACAAATCGTGATACTGAGCTCACGATACGATACTATCGGGATATTTTAAGTCAAAATAAAGAGTTTTTTTATTATTATTACTTTATTATTATTTAATTATTATCAGGGTCCATAAATATTCCCCCGTTGCATTATTATACATTATATTCAACATTATATATAGTAGATTAATGTAGCAATGTCACTGAAACTCGGTAAACTTCAAAAAAATTCTTATGCGCTCGCGCTTTCAATGTTGGCATTAGTTAAATCTCTAGACAAGCCACACACACACACACACAGACTCTCCCGGTGCTCCGCCTCTGTTATTCATGCACTAAACAAATAAGAATAAACCATCTAAGATGCTTTGAATAATCATACAACTAAAACTAAATGTGATATGGTGATTTAAATGAGGTTTCACTTTTTTGGAGTGTCGTTCCAGCACATGCGCTTCAGATTATTAATTCAATCAATCACAGTTCTAATCGCAAGAAAGCGTTTAAAAATGACTGTCCCCAAACTGTGAATGGTTCATTCATCCCAAAATATAAATTCTGCATTTACTCACTCTTGTCATTTTTGCGTGTCTCACAAGCATTTGAACATCAGTGTTTACTAACTACAGTATGCGTATAGACTCGGAGCATGTTAAATTAAGCAAAAAGTGTATTTTAGTCAGAATTTACGCTCTTATTCTACTGAGCTCCATCTGTTTTACGCGTGTGCACCCACCGGAGCTCGTTGTCTGTGAAGGTTAACAAGACTCTTGTTGTCAGAATATAGTAAATGAATACTCGCCATACTTTCTAAGTTAAGCGCTGAGGAAAATGCGTGTCAAAAGCATTAAACTGCACGCGCATCTGTCAGAGCACGAGAGGGTAAGACGCGATAAACGCTTAGGCTTTAGGTTGAAGAGCTTATAAATATAGAGCATGCTCATGTTTCGGACAACTTGGATCGTGTGCCTTTCCCGCAACAGCTCACTCTGTGTTCTCCGCTATTTTACATATGCGTGTTGTCCATAGAAATGGGTTATTCACTACTGTAAAGCGGCATAACTTGGTTTCCAAGCAAGGCGCGCAGACACGACTAATCGATTATCAATTTATTGTTGATTATTTTCATTATCGAAAGTCAAATTAATCGATTAGTTGCTGCCCTAGTTTACATCATGATGGATTTCATTCCTTGTTTGTTTGTCTGTGATAAAGATATTTAGAAGTGGTGTTGCTTGATGATTCTTTCTGTCTCTCGCAGTGGAGTTGGGTCTCAATGAGGACGACGCCTTCGCTAAAGGACCGACTCTGTCTGTCTACAAGGAATACTTTGAGACTCAGTTCCTGGCTGACACCGAACGGTTTTACACGAGGGAAAGCACCGAGTTCCTGCAACAAAATCCTGTTACTGAGTACATGAAGAAGGTGAGGCACAATTTTTTTTAAACTCTGGTTGTGCACTTAAATGTGTTGTTGATGTCCAGTATATTTTCAATTATTTTGTTATTTGTTATACTTTGTTTGGCTGTATTGTGAAGCTGAAGGGTTGAGCTGTGTGTGTTGTAGGCCGAGGCTCGTTTGCTGGAGGAGCAGAGGAGGGTGCAGGTCTACCTCCACGAAAGCACACAGGATGAGCTGGCCAGGAAGTGTGAGCAGGTTCTCATCGAGAAACACCTGGAGATTTTCCACACAGAGTTCCAGAACCTTCTGGACGCAGACAAAAACGAAGGTGTGAGCCACAGGGAAAACAGTGAATGTACACGAGTTCTTTAGATTGAAAATCCTCAACCATAATTTATTCTTTCTCTCTCTGTAGATCTGGGTCGCATGTACAATCTTGTGTCACGGATCACAGATGGATTGGGAGAATTGAAGAAACTTTTGGAAACGCACATTTATAATCAAGGCTTGGCAGCCATCGAGAAATGTGGGGAGGCTGCTCTCAATGTGAGTCTGTATGAAGCTTTGTTTGAAGCTGAGATCATCGTGCTTCAGACATGCACGCATCTCAAACATATTTATTAAAGTGTTCTGGTTTAGTTCTTTAAGGAAATTATATATTTTTCAGCAAACGCTTTACAATACAACAATACAATACAATGTTTATTTATAAAGCACAATTTAAAAACAATCGAAATTGACCAAAGTGCTGTACAAGAAAGAGAGATTTTCTAACAATAAAACACAAGCTGCAAAATATATGTAACTTTTAATAGTCAAGCCTGAGTTAATTTTATGTAAAGCAAATTTTAAAGTTTTTTTTTTTTTTTTTTTTTTTTAATTGTGCTTTTCTAGATTTTTGACTTGTTACTCAGCTTGAAAATAGCCAAGGGAGCTGACATAGCCTTAACCTCAACCAACTAACCATCATGCTTTAGACCTGATCTTAAAACTACTGTGACCTTTTTTCTTTTTCTTTTTTTTTTACCTTTTATTAAAGGACCCCAAAATGTACGTCCAGACCATTTTGGACGTCCACAAGAAGTACAATGCCTTAGTGATGTCAGCATTCAACAATGATGCTGGTTTTGTGGCTGCTCTTGACAAGGTATGACCATCCATTTAGTTCTCTAGTCAAGATTAAATTAGATAATTAATAGTTTAATCTGATATGGTAAAGTTATTGCATGTCTATAGACTGGTGTCTTGATTCCTGTTCTCACAGACTGCTTTTTAGATCCATTTTCTAAAGGTTCCGATATACTCAGTGAAGTTCTTTTTGGACCTTTTTTTTTTAGCGGTATACTATTACTGTTACGTCCCGATGCCACCTATGCTGCTGAGAGCGGTGTTTAGATGAGAATGTAAATGTGTGCTGCACACTTTCCTCTCAATAACCAAAATACACAACCAAAATGGCAGCAGTGAGAAAACAGCAGTTAAAGGTGGAGTAAGCGAAACACTGTTGATATTTGAAATCAACCCAAACGAACACACCCCTCCCTTCATTGCTCCGCCCCCAAATTGCATGAACACGCAACGCAAGAGTGGATGTCCCCTTATGATAGCTGAAGCAAAGCAAAATAATGCTTCGCGAATAATAAAGCAAAAAATCTCACCAAGGCCAGACAAACAATGACAGTCAAAATTGTCCTGTTACTATAGCTAACATTACAACAACAGCATATCTTGGATCAGTGAAACATAGTAAAACCAATGTTACTCACGTATGGAGCAGAAACAACACAAACTCATTGCCGTTTTCAGGCTTTCTTGCTTCGGTCTCTCCAGCGCTGGAAAGCTTTTCTAATATTAACGCGGGTCCTGAAGCTCTTGCCGGATCATAACCCTTCTTTTTCCTGTGATGCTCCTCTGAGCTTTTCTCTTTTGTAATGTCTCTCAGCCATCTCTCTTTCTACAGTCTTTCTCCAAATCTCCCCCTTTCTCACTCTCTCTCCTCCCCCATCATGAGTGGACACGCCCCCTACTGCTGATTGGCTACAAGTGTGTTGTGCTGCTCTGTCTGATCCACTTGCAACAGCATGTCTGAGAAATCACTTACTTCATCTTTAAGAAAGCATCTGATCATAGCAACGTGGATATGTTTGCTCGAGCTCAGCAATCGGCACTCCACTCAGTCACGTTTATTCTATACAACAGATTGCTTTGAAGCAAGCTTTACTGTATTAAACATGAAAAAAGTGTCAGTGTTGCTTTCAATAAGAATGACAACTTTATAATATAAAGCAGCACTCCAAGTGTGTTCATGTGTTCACTTATGTCTGACCTCGACGGATTGAACAGAAGAAATTGATTTTCACGTCAAAGAAGGCGGAGCCTCAGAGCCACACCCACCTATTATGTAGTTGCCATGGACCAATTGTAGTTCGAATGTGTTTACCAGCAAGTTCGCTTTGACAAGCTATTTCAAACTCCAAACAAAGTAGTTTTGGCCTGATTTTGTTCGAAATTACATCACACCTGTTTGTTGTTCGAGTTCGCTTGAAGTATAACAGGGCTTTAAATGGGTGAATCTCAAGAAACTAACACATCAATGATGCTGCCTGTCTTTAAGACTATATTTTGCTAATAGCTTTTGGATATTGAAAGCATTCAAGCATGTATTTTCTCTGTGTTCAGGCTTGTGGGCGCTTCATAAATAATAATGCTGTGACCAAGATGGTTCAGTCCTCCAGCAAATCTCCTGAACTACTGGCCAGATACTGCGACTCTCTGCTCAAAAAGAGGTGTGTGTTCAGCTGTCTTTGTCTGTTGATACACTAAATGTTTTTAGATCCCTGTGCTGGATCTAATCGAACCTCTGTCTGATATTGCAGCTCCAAAAACCCAGAGGAGGCAGAACTTGAAGACACTCTGAACCAAGTGGTCCGTTTTATGTTCTCAGATGATTTGTGATTGCCAAAATAATTTGCACAGCACTTTTATGAGCAAAATCTTTACATAATATCTTTGTTTTGTCTGTATTGATCTTTTTCCTCATTTGTAGATGGTGGTTTTCAAGTACATTGAGGACAAGGACGTGTTCCAGAAGTTCTATGCGAAGATGCTGGCCAAGCGTCTGGTCCATCAGAACAGCGCCAGCGATGATGCAGAAGCCAGCATGATCTCCAAACTAAAGGTGCAAGAGTTTTCTCCACAGCTTATGAAAATAGAAACATCTGTTAAAGTAATCCGTGAAGCTTAAATGTCCTAAAATCAGCACCAGATGCAATATTGTGTTTTGTTCTTTGATTTATAGCTTCTAGTTTTTCTTCAGTTGCAAAAATGCAGAAGTTGGAATCATTTCTGTGAATGATTCATTGAAACTGTTTCAATGAATCATTTTATTGTCTGATCTAACAGTTCATGTGTCATCAGAATTGTTCATGTAAGACCATGTGCTGCATTAACATTTAAATTTAGTAAAAAATGTTGTTCAATATTGCCCATTTTTTACTAGTCTATATTTTGTTATATTGGTAAAAACTGAAAATGATTCAATATCATTCTTGTGTTCATTTAGTGAAAATTTGGGTGAAAAACAGGTTTTGGTTATTTATTTTAACTAGATTTTTTATTGTATTTTACCGATTTTATTGCGTAGTGCTTGGCCAAAGAAACACTTGCATTTATGCATTTGGCAGATGTTTTTATCCAAAGCAGTGTTATTTTACTATTATTTATATACTATCATAGTTTTTATAAATTTTTTATTTTTTTTTAGCTTTTAGCTAAATTAGCTTTTATTTTTATTTCAGTTTAAGTTTTAGTAGGTTTTTGTTTATATTTATATTCATTATTTAAAATATTTCTATTTAGCTTTCATTTGCTTTTATGTTTTAGTACTTAATTTCATTTGTTTGTTTTTTAGGTTTTTCATCTAATATGCTTTATTTTATTTCAGCATTGTTTTCGATTAACAAAAACATTCTGTTATAGTTTTAGTTAACAAAACCAACACTCATCCAAGCCCTAGTGGTGTCACTGTGCTTTTTAATGTTCTTGTAGTTTTAGTTCCCTGCATATGCCATCGTGTCTAACACTGTTTGGTTTGTCATGTTTAGCAAGCGTGTGGCTTTGAATACACATCGAAACTCCAGCGCATGTTCCAGGACATTGGAGTCAGCAAAGACCTCAACGAACAGTTCAAGAAGCACCTCACAAACTCCGAGCCTTTAGACTGTAAGGATGAGCTTCTCTCTGCTCTGCTGCCGTATCAAATACTGTCATTTGTGCTGATGAGTGTTGTGTTGTTTTCTAGTGGACTTCAGCATCCAGGTGTTGAGCTCGGGTTCATGGCCTTTTCAGCAGTCCTGCACTTTCGCTCTGCCGTCTGAGGTAATAATGTAAACGTGTTTGTATGTAAGTCACTTGTTTTTGGTCTTTTCAAGGTTCTTCTAAATCCATTATCTGTCTCTTCTGATGCAGTTGGAGAGGAGCTACCAAAGGTTCACAGCCTTCTATGCCAGCAGACACAGTGGCCGCAAGCTCACCTGGCTTTACCACCTGTCCAAAGGAGAACTGGTCACCAACTGCTTCAAAAACCGCTACACCTTACAGGTACGACACGAAATGTCACTTGAATGCCCCAACCATTACCATCCTTGGTGAATTTCTTAAAAAAAAAAAAAAAAGATTTAAACTCAAGTGTAAATTTGCTTAATATGCACTTTGTTTTGTGTTTCTGTATTTTTGTGTAATAGTGGAATTGGTTCATCCGTGGGATTAAATGAATTGTATTTTAAGTAATGCAATCATTTGGATATTTTATTTAAATGGGGCATGAATATTCATCAGACAGTTTGTGTGTCCATTCAGGCATCTACGTTCCAGATGGCCATTCTACTGCAGTATAACACAGAAGACATTTATACAGTCCAGCAGCTGACAGACAGCACACAGATCAAAATAGTAAGTAAACAAAAGAGGACTTGGCACAATACGCTTAAAACCATTTCTAGATATGTCAGATTTTTCATTTGGTGCACTAACAGCTTTTTTCATTTTTTTTAGGACATATTGGTGCAGGTTTTGCAAATATTATTGAAATCCAAGTTGCTGGTAAGCAATTTTTGGACTTGATTCAAAAAAGCAATTGGATGCTTGCTAAGTCACCATGAAATCACTATTGTTTTTTAATTAACGGCGTCTTTTAAATCAATTTTCTTTGGACTTTCTGATGGAAGACTTTTTTCTTTCTTTTTTTCTCAAAAGCTTCATTTTACATATGTATAATGGGTTGTGAATGCCATTTCATGATGACTTCAGCACAGGCTAATATTTATTATAGTAGTATATTTGCAGTCGTTTTCAGTGATATAATCATCAGTGTGTCTATGCAGGTTTTAGAGGACGAGAACGCGAATGTGGATGAAATGGAATTCAAACCCGACACCCTCATAAAACTCTTCCTGGGCTATAAAAAGTAGGTGTCCTCAGCTCAGCTCATCTTGCAAACAACAGCTACGAATCTATAATTAGTGTTTTACATTTTGTGTTTTAAAAATCATGCGGGGTAAAAGCTAAATGCATTTGTGAATATTGATGGCTGATGCTTTTTCTTCCCAGTAAAAAGCTGCGAGTGAACATTAATGTGCCAATGAAGACAGAGCAGAAACAGGAACAGGAAACAACCCATAAAAACATTGAGGAGGACAGGAAACTGTTGATTCAGGTATCCTTGTCCACACTGCTTATATACACCACCCTTCAAATGTTTGGGGTTGGTCAGGCCTGTAGATCAGATATTTACTTGCCCTGCCAAAACATTCACTGGCTCCGTCTAAAGAAAGAACTCAAATTATTGCTTTCATAGTTTTTGACCTATGTAACCTTACAACACAACACCAATGAAATTTCACAATACTCTTTTCAATTTACAATTGCAGCAAAAACAAATACTAGCCTTAATTTTAAAGTTTTAAACATTACAGACAAACGGTCAATTATGGAATAAGAACGAATAAACAAATTACAAGCAATAGCACAAATAAATACAAAGATACAAATGAAATAAACAGTACATTTAAGTTTACAGTGCTTGTGAAAACTATTACTGTATGAAGAAATCTAGGTACAGTACTACTGTAAGCTACAGAAGTGACTTAATTAAGAGCAGTGAGTGATTCTCATTTTTCTTTTGTTGTTTGATTAACATTATTGACATGATCCATCACAGCGTGCGACGACCGCATTGAGTTTTCTTTGCAGCGTCTTGCACGTTAATGGCTTAAAATAATTTGAATGCTTAAACTAATAAGACTTAAAAACGTGTGAAAATGATAACATTCTCATTAGGAAGCAGCACTGACCTGATCGTTCAGATAGGTAATTATAGTTTTAGGGAAGCTGAGACAACAGACAGGAAGGCTGAAGGCCCTTTAAAAAGGGTCTAGAACCGTCCCTGGTTTAGATTAACTTAATGGCAAATTGTACACTGCAAAGGTGGCACAGAAGCGCTACAGAAGCAATCCATTAGATGTCTTTACACAGACTCTTTAATGCTGCTCAGAGGTGGCATAAATGACTTTACACAGCAATTTGAACTGCATATCGTCATACTAGGGGTTTAGGTTGGTCAGTGCATTGCAGTCGAAAATGGAAAATATCTATTGCACATCGAGAGTATAGCATAAGCTAATTTGCGTCTCAGAAAGTGGGTGTTTCTCAAAACCAAGAATGCAAAGAACGGACTTGTGTTCTTGGGGAGAAGGCTCTTGCTAGTTGCTCTTGGAAGAATGAACTCACAAGGTGACGAGCACACAGAACGCTGCTGACAGTTTGAGACGCTGTGTTCTTGCTGGTATTGCGCAATAATAACCCCGCACAGACACCGTCTGCAGATCCCAAACATAACGAGAATTATAGACGATAACAGCCAGGCTGCAATGGTCTCTTGACTGTGGGGTAAAACGAGTCTGTGAGCAGACTGGCCGGTTGGCTCGCTATCTAACTTAACACCCGCAGGCGCTTGGAGATTCTCACTTCCGAAAACGTTTGAGCACATTTTCGATTCGGCATGAATTTTCGTAAAAATGCCAATGTTTGAAATCTACACAGTTGATTTCTCGCATCAAATGTTCTCAGAAGTGAATTTAGTGATGAAATAACGTAATTGTAGAAAAATGAATTACAGTATTGACCTGCCTCTCCTTCCTCGAATGCCGAACTGAATGCTGGGATATTTCTGCCGTCAAGTTCACACAAGTTACCAACAGATGCATCCTCGGTAAAATGGGTGTGTCAAGAACACATCAGGGATTTTTAACCGTTCTTGCCAAAATGCAAACTTGTGTATTGGGACAGTACTTGGGCCACAAAAGATGACGTTTCACAAGAACACAAGGACACAAGTACAGACAAGAACACATATTGAGAAAGGCCCAGTCTTTTAAAAAAAAAAAAAAAAAATACACATACATTTATACACATACAAATACATACCTAAATGACCTGTACCTATTTTAAGGATGCTTCCAACCCTGGCATGAATAGCTAAATAAAACAAACATTTATTCAATTTAAATATGCGTGCAGTTCTGGTTTATTTTAAAGCTTTACCTTCAACGTAAAAGACTTTATTTCACGTACTGCTTTAAACTCATTTGGCAACATGTTCCAAAGTTGGGAGCCCTTTACAGAGAAGGCTCCTTACCCTTGTGTAGTTCTACGGAAATCAATCCTATAATGCCCACCTGTCTCTTTATCAATTACCAAGCTTCCACAAAAATGGAAGGTCAACCCGAGTGCATTGCATTGTGGGATACAGCATCACATGTTTTGACCATAGACTGTAAAAAAAGATGGACGACGCCCCTTAGCTCTCTTCCATTGGTCAGAAGTGAAGCCGCCAGTATCCCGATATGGCGCTGACATCTTGGAACTTGAGTCTGCGCAGTAGCGATCTCGGGACCAGACCTGTGCAGTAGTAAGCAGGAAGTAAAGCCGTGAAATCAAGGCCCCGCCCTCACTCTCGCAGAATCAATCGCAAGCAAATGCTCCTGCACTTTTTTAAAATTAATTAAAGAAATTTAGATATTAAATTTAAAGCTCCAATCTCCTCAGTCCTCCGAAGATCCCGAACAAAAAGTCTGTTGGTGCTTCAGTGACTACTTTGCTCAGAGAACCTGTCAATCACAGCTGCCAATCATGACGTCACACCACCGCATCAAATAACTAACTAAAAACAAACTTATTTTAAAAACAAACACTTGAAATTAAATCAGCGTGATAAAAACTACAGTAAATGACAGAAAACATATTTGGAAAAAAGATATTTGAAGTGTAATTTAATTGTTTAGTTGCTCTCACGTGCCGTTGAATAACATGGGGAGGCGAGGTTTATGACTTATACTAGGACCAGCCATCGGGGGGCGATCGAGAAGTTGTGGCTTCACTTTTCAGGGCTTGTGCGGCACGCTTGGTTTTGACAATTGTAGAAGGTTTTCTGGGTGTTCCAAAAGTGTATTGCAAAAATAGTACAAGTGCTATAGTGAGGTGTGTTGGGAATTGCATGCTAAGTTACGATGTGTTCCTCTTGTGCAGGCGGCCATAGTGAGAATCATGAAGATGAGGAAGGTTCTGAAGCATCAACAACTCCTGGCGGAGGTTCTGAACCAGCTCTCATCACGGTTTAAACCCAGAGTCCCCGTCATCAAGGTCAGTCATTCATTCCTCTTTTACAAATCTAGTCTGGTTAACAGAGATTTGTATCAGCACAGAATGGCACTCATACTCACTTTGGCTCGTCTTATCTTTTGCAGAAGTGCATTGACATTCTCATAGAGAAGGAATATCTGGAGCGGGTGGACGGAGAGAAGGACACCTACAGCTACTTGGCCTAAACATTTCTTCACTCCTCCATGTCTTTACTGTCTGTCTCTCTCTCACTCTCACTTTTTTTAAGTTGTCTCTCGGGAAATAAATATCATTCCTCTTGATGTTCGGCCTGTGTTGATGGGAATGTGAGAGTTTAAAAAGGAAAAGGACTAACAGAAGAGGAGAGCGTGTGTGTGCGTCAGTGAATGTTAATGTGCGAGAGATAGACTTAACTGTTGCCCTACATATGGACAGAATGCATTCAAAATGTACATACAGAGACCTTGAGCTTTAATCTCGCAAAATAAGACATTGCAGGTTTTAAAAACCCAATCAGAAATAAACCCTACACATTAAGCATGCTATTGCCTATCAACGTTTAAATGAAGAAGAAAATGAAAAAAAGATACATTGAAATCTTAGCGAATAGGGGCTTCAGAAATGTTTTAAGAGAAGAAAGGAAATCATTTAGGAAAAAGGTGCAATTTTAGCTGCACATCCCAAGATGGAACGAGTTGGACAGGTTTGTAGACATGTACTCTGCGTTGTTACCTGCTACCTGAAAAACCATTTGTATAGTGTGGTTCACTTTTTTAAATGTGTGTTAAATAAAAGAATTAAAAGTTTCTGTATGTATTTCTGATGCTGTGAAATCACTATGTGAAATGTTTTGATCATTCATAAACAATTATGCACGTTTCATTTTTATCTTTCCAAGAACAAAATATGGCCTGAAACTAAAATCGGTCAGTGAAAGTAGGTGCTGTCGTTCTTCAACATCGAACCGAATATAGTATATTACTATTAATATTTTGTGAGGGTTGTCATTTTTAATTGCAGTGTGTACACAGTTTGAAATTGTGATTATTTTATAGGGAAAAAATAAAAGCTCAATATATACAATGCATTTACAAACATTAAAAACAACTGCCGGAGAATGTAAAATGATGTGCCAATGATGTTTTTTTTATTTAATATAATATTTAATTTGAATTGAATGCACCGTTCGCTATGAATGTCCAGGTATGTTTGGCACGTCGTTTAGTCGACGTCATGGCGCTGCATGTATATGATTGGGCGGTTCATTATAACCTTGTACAGGTGTGTATGTGTGTGAGCTGAGCGTGTGTGTTATGGAGCCCGGAGCTGAAGCTGCGTCCGCGGGCGTGCAAGTGCGCGATGAGCTCTCCGAGAAGTGCCAGAAGTTATTTCTGGAGTTTTTGGAAGAGTGAGTGCAGTTGGTTGCAGTACTTTTATATGAAGAGCCAAATCAGCTTAATTTTTAAAACGTGATTGATCAGATTTCAGGATAAAACTGGCGACGCTTTATATCTGTCCGACGCGCAAGAGTTGATCAGGCCGGAGAGGAACACACTGACCGTGAGCTTCAGTAACATCGAGCACTACAACCAGCAGCTCGCCACCACCATTCAAGAGGAATATTACAGGTGAACAGCGAACAGCTGATTTCTTTAAGAGGAATATATTTAAATAGGCCAATACTAAAGAGTCTCATTATTGCAGTGATGTTTCTAGCATGTTATGTTTGGCAACAGTTCTTCTAACCTTTGATGGAGTGTGTAAACACCCAGGAAGACACATCATGGCCATATTCCAAGATGACAATGTCAAGATTCATCAGGCTTAAACTGAAATAATGGTTGTGAAGGAGCATGAATAATCATTTTCACACATCAATTGGCTCCTCTGAGTCCAGCTCTTAAATTCATTGATGTATTTGGGATGTGCTGGAGGAGACTTTACACAGTGCTGGACTCTTGCATTATGAATACAAAATTGATGCACCTCTTGATGGAAATAAATGTTGTAATGTTATTTCCATCAGAGGTGCATACATTATTATTATTTTTTTTGTGTATAGGTCTTGTGTATATTCATTTGAATGTTTGCCGTGTTATTTGCGCTTATTGCAATTGTATTTATTATCCCCGGACACTTAATATGCAAATTATACACATTCATATAGGCCAACGCAAAAAAATATATGCATTAAATTAATTAATTATAGCTAACTATATTTCAACAACACTACACAAAAAAGTAACGTGGCAGTACCATGTTACAGTGATGTCAGATATTGCCATATAAAAGAAGCCTAGTACTTGGTAAAATCATGGTAGTACTATGGTACTTTTTGAGTGTTTTAGGAGCAAATGTTTTTATAAAACAAACTGCCATATCCATTCTTAATTTCATATATTTTAAAATTCTTCAGTTGGCTGGGAATACATATGTTTGCCCATGTTCATTTAAATCAAATGTATAAAAACATTTAATTATTATTGGAAAATGATCATTCTGTGAATGAATAAGTCATCGGTTTGCTGCAGTCATAAGCTCATATTATCTGTCCTAATGTTTGTTTTTTTCAGGGTTTACCCGTTTCTCTGCAGAGCAGTTCGCCACTTTGCCAGAGATCATGGAAATATTCCACCATCCAAAGAGTTTTATGTGGCTTTTTCAGAATTTCCATCTAAGCAGAAGTAAGTATTTCTGTTCTAAAACTTATTTTTTGTAGGATTTGACCTTTTAAATAAAAGTCTAAGTCATATATTTTGACCCTTAAAATGTATCTAAATGTATGTAAATTGCCTGTTATGATTGGCTGACCTCTTTGCTCTGTGCTTCCCAGGATCCGTGAGCTGTCCACCGCCCGCATCGGCACTCTGTTACGCTTCAGCGGTCAGGTGGTGCGAACCCACCCCGTGCATCCAGAGCTGGTCAGCGGCACCTTTCTGTGTCTGGACTGTCAGTCTGTCATTAAAGATGTGGAGCAGCAGTTCAAATACACACAGCCGATTATCTGCAAGAACCCTGTGTGTGCCAACCGCCAACGCTTCATGCTCGACACCAACAAGTCACGCTTTGTTGACTTTCAGAAAGTAAGACTATACAGTTTTGACCAACAGTTTGCAATTGCAATTGTCTCCTAATTTTATATGTTGCTTAAGTGATGTTGCTGATAATTGTTGCTTATGTTTATTATTTTACACGGCACAAAGCATATTTAAAATTACGTACATGCATGAAGTGTGTCAAACGTGAAATAGCTTCTCGAACAACAAATAATTTAGGGTGACTTGATTTTGTCCATGATGAATTATTGTATGGTTGTGGTTTGCTATTGGTGGATTTGATGTGAGTGACAGTTTGCCCCGCCCTCATGCAGTAAACACGTCATCAGACAAGAGAAGATATGTTTCTGCAAGGGGAAGGGAAGTTGTTTTGATTAAAAATTGCGAGGACACATGATTTAAACAGTGCAGATAAATCATTTATAATAAATACCGCAGTTCCATTAAAAAAAAAAAACGAATTCATGGTGACTAATTAGTTTAAATAGTTTGTTAATCAACTTTTAGAAAATCGAATAGTTTCCAACCACTGAGTTGCTGATCACAAAAATGTTAACAAGTCAATATCACTTCATGCCAATTTAAATTGCAACATGCACATTTGTGCATGTGCAAATTTGAAATAATTGTGTTAAAATTCAGTTTAGTTTTTGACATTTGTCCTCATTAGCCTTTTCACCTTATGTCTAATTCGTGTAAATATTGAATGGTACATCATGATCTTCATTGATGATTTAACTCTGATGGGCTGGTGTGAGATGTATGGGTAGTTGATCCTGAACCTGCTTGACTTGTTCAGGTGCGGATCCAGGAGACGCAGGCGGAGCTGCCGAGAGGCTCTATTCCCCGCAGTGTGGAGGTGATCCTGAGGGCCGAGGCCGTGGAAACGGCACAAGCAGGAGATCGCTGTGACTTCACCGGCACACTGATAGTTGTGCCCGATGTGTCCACCATGGCACTCGCTGGTTCTGCTCAAATTTTCTAATAATACTATAGAGATTTAATAAAAGTAAAATCTAAAATTGATGGATCTGTCTTTACTGAATGAAGAAAAAAAGGAAAGCCGTTTGCCCACGTGCATTATGATGTCAGTGAGTCATATTGGAACATTTCTTCTCATCTTTCTAGGCACACGGGCAGAAACCAGCAGCAGGGTGACGGGGAGGGAGGGCTTTGAGGCTAACGGTATTCAGGGGCTCAAGGCTTTGGGTGTCAGAGAACTCTCCTACAGACTGGCCTTCCTGGCTAACTATGTGGCCCCAACTAACCCACGGGTAAGAGCCGTTTATCACAACATGAATTGTAGCGGATATGCGTTGCTTTGTATACGCCGATGAGCCAAAACATTATAAACGCCTGCCTAGTATGCTGCTGCCAGACCAGCGCTCCTCTGCTGAGGCATGGCCTCTACAAGAAGGTTAGCAGCAGATTCGTCAAGTCCTGTGGCACATGTCAAATTTACGTCCTCGTGAATGGCCGGACACAGGGTTTCCCAGCAGAACCTTGCCCAGAGCATCACACTGAACTGTGTGTGGTGACGCATTCCTCCCATTACCATCATCACAGTTTTGTGTGACTTGTGCCACAGTAGACCTTCTGTCTCAGTCCAGATGGGATGGCCTTCGGTTTGTTCCTCCTCAGAACACTGTTGGCAAATTCTCACCACTGATGACCGGGAGCCACTAACAAGCCTTGCCATAACAATTTGGCCCTTTCAGAATTCCTCAGATGTTTATTCCTGCCCATTTCTTCTGCATCCAACACGTTGGTTACGAGACCTGATTGTTTGCTTACTTTCGAATCTACCCAGAACCTTAATATGTGGCCTTGTTAGGAGAAAATCAATGATAAATTCCACTTTCAATTTAAATACTAAAAAAAGGTAAAAAATGCTCACTAGTCCACAGCAGTCCAGCTGTTGCAAACCCTAATGTCATTATATATTGATGCACTGAAGTTTCAGCAACCTGAAATTTTCATAAAAAATTGCTAATAAAAGGAATTTGCCAAAATGCATTTACAAAAACGGTGCCGTTTAATTATCCTGACCTGTGTCCGTGTCTATTTGGTGCAGACAACATGGAATAAGCTACAACAGGTAAATATGTCAGAAGTAGCAATATGTAAAATTTGGCAAATATCAAGAGTTCCTGAAGAACTTTACTAGCACTGGTATAATTTTTATCCTGATAAGACACTCTGAACAACATATCGAGTTTTTACCCAATTATCCAAAATTATTTCTTCAGACTTTCATTTTAAGTTTTGAAAACTACACATTCATTCTTGTATAACTGTTGCATCCCTGTTAATGTTTTTTTGTTGTTTGTTTTAATTAAACCTTCAAGCTACTGTACATCACTTGTCAGTTTTGTGATAAATTTCATGTTTGTTATTGCAATGTTTTTAGTTTGGAGGAAAGGAGCTTCGTCAGGAGGATCAGACGGCTGAGAGCGTGAAGAACCAGATGACCGTGCAGGAATGGGAGAAAGTGTTTGAGATGAGCCAAGACAAGAATCTCTATCACAACCTCTGCACAAGTCTATTCCCCACCATTCACGGTGCTTGCCATTTCTCAATGAGCAGTGTTCATTGGTTCTAGGGTATTTTCTGTGAATGTGCGATACTTGATTCACTAGCCACTATAGGTAAATAACTAAAGAATAACAAAGTGCAGTAAACGGTAAAACTAGTTGCGCTACAAACCAATGTGTTTATGATTACGATATAAATTAAAATGATTTATAGACTTGCAGACTGGAAGTGTATGACGGTTACAAATGGCCATACCTACTCTAACGTTAAAAATAAGGTGAATGGGAAAGATATTAAGAGTTTGAGGCACTTAGTATCAAGTAAACAAGACTTCCTTGATCACTTCCACTTCATGTTCAGAGTAATCTCCAGTCTTTCTGTATTGAACTGCAGCTTGCTTAATAATCATTTTTGGTTTTTCAGGTAATGATGAAATTAAACGTGGGATTCTGCTGATGTTGTTTGGTGGTGTTGCAAAGACGACCATGGAGGGGACGTCTTTACGTGGCGACATCAACGTGTGTATAGTTGGAGACCCGAGTACATCTAAGAGCCAGTTCCTCAAGTAAATATTATTGTGTGAAACTCTTTCTCTAACCATTTAAACCTAAAATACAGCTCATTAGAGTGTCTAATAGCTGGATGGGGATGTATTTGTGTTTTTTCTCTCAGGCACGTGGAGGATTTTGCCCCCAGAGCGGTGTACACCAGTGGTAAAGCCAGCAGTGCCGCGGGTCTGACTGCCGCTGTGGTCAAAGACGAGGAGTCGCATGAGTTTGTCATTGAAGCAGGAGCCCTCATGTTGGCTGATAATGTATTTCCTTTGAACTTTTCCAGAAGTATTCCTGTAAATCTGTCAGTATGTGGCTTTCGTATTAGCTTTCTTGTTCCAGTGTTGACATATTTGTGTAGGCCAATCCAGAAGTCATCACCCTGGTTCACTCGACAAAAACCCAATGGGATTTTTCCATTGTCTTTTGGATTATTGCTAAATATAAGCTCTGTGACCAACAAAAGCTTTATGATTCTTACATGTTTTATTCATCATGATTAATCTTTACAAATTAACACAATTTAGCCTACATGCAATCACTAGAAGTAAAAAAGCTAAACGTAGGCTATAAATAAACACTACAGTCACATGATTCCAACGTCACCAGAAATATTTCAGTCTTAATTTAAAAAACATGTTCCCTGAAAGTTTGAGTTACAATAGTTTGCAAGAGTGTAGTTATAAACACAGTGAGGCTGTGAAAGCGAGTGAGTAGATGAGTTTACCTGTTCAGATGATGATGTTTAATGTCCCCAACAACCTCTGTAGTCGCATTTTGCCACTTGTCAACAACCTTCTTTTTCAAGACAAGTAAAAGCTTAAAGAAAGAAAATCAGAAGTGTATTACTGATGTACAGAAGTCAACATTTGAAGTGGATCAAAACCTTTCATCAAAGTTATACATGAATTTTGAATAATACCCGTTCTTGTCTTAGGACAACTTTGATGAACTTTTTTGATCCACTTCAAATGTTGACTACTGTATTTTATGTCATAAAATAAAATGTGAAAATATCTTGAGCTTGTTCACCACAGACCTTATTTCAGGCGTTTAACCAAAAACCCATTGACTTCTGGATGATTGAACCTGAAGTTATAAAAGACTCGTTTCTAGTTTTTGTCCTTCAGAAATGGATCATCCCTGCAGCACTCTGCGCAATGACCTGACAACCTCCCAGAAAGATCTAGCAATCATATTTGTTTTTAGAAAATGTAATACTATTTCTTGTTTATAGGGGGTTTGTTGTATCGATGAATTTGATAAGATGGACCTTAAGGACCAGGTGGCCATCCATGAAGCCATGGAGCAGCAGACCATCTCCATCACAAAGGCGGGCGTTAAGGTGTGTGTCCCTCTGTCGGGAATGTCTTTTGTTTAAAAGCATTGGCCGTTTAATCCGTAATCCACCGTGTGTGTCCAAGGCCACTCTGAATGCTCGCACCTCCATCCTGGCTGCTGCCAACCCCATAGACGGCAGATATAACCGCGCCAAGTCTCTGAAACAGAATGTCAACATGTCTGCACCCATCATGTCCAGATTTGATCTTTTCTTCATACTGGTGGATGAATGCAATGAGGTCAGACCATATATCATTACTCATATTAGATGTACACAACGTGTAAAGTACTTAAAAAAATACAGCATTTCTCTTTTTTTTTTCTTCTACCAGGTTACGGACTACGCCATCGCCCGTCGGATTGTAGATCTTCATGCCAGGAACATTGAGTCAGTAGAAAGAGTTTACAGTACTGATGAAATCCAGAGATACATACTGTTCGCCCGCCAGTTTCAACCAAAGGAAAGACACTATTCGTTTTTCAAGTTGCCGTTCGCTGAAATCTAGTCCTTTGTTGTAGATCTCAAATTATTTTTGGAGCTAGACAATTTGAAGAAAGTCGTACAGGTTTGGAATTACAAGTAAGATGATAGACCTCATAACCCTGCATCTGTAGATAACGTCAGAGGCTCAGGAATTCGTGGTGGACCAGTACAAGCGTCTGCGGCAGCGGGATGGTGGAGGAACCACCAAATCAGCCTGGCGGATCACTGTGAGGCAGCTGGAGAGCATGCTGCGTCTGTCTGAAGCCATGACCAGACTCTACTGCTCAGACGAGGTCTGTCAGGTTTTAGACCGTGTCATAGTACTGAGACTGCTCCCATTAGAGTTACAAATGACTTTAATAGAGAGAGGCAACCATGATCGCATAAGTTAGTGTTACTGGACCTGAGCACTGCATTTGACACTATCAACCACAACATTCTTTCGAATGGGCTTGAAATTTACATTGGCATTAGTTAAATCGCGTTAGCATGGTTCAAATCGTACTTATCTGACTGTCATCAGTTAGTATCAAGAAGTGAAGAGGTATCATATCAATCACAAGTTCAGTATGGAGTACCGCAAGGCTCAGTACTGGGACCTTTGCTTTTCACCCTGTACATGATGTTAGTTTTCACTGTTATGCTGATGATAATCAATCTAATTTCTTCGTGGCCTGACGAAACATACCAATTCACAAAACTTGCATAATGCAAATTCAGTATAAAATATTGGATGACTTCTAATTTCCTCCTAAATTGTGAGGAAAAGTTCTTAAAAAAATAAATAAATAAAAACTCCACACGTAGTAACCTAGAATATTGTCTAACACTTGATGGCTACTCTGTCAGGTCTTCGTCGTCAGTTAGGAACCTGGTTGTGCTCTTTGATCGCAATATTTCTTTTAAAAGCCACATTTCTAGCATTTGTATGAACAGTGGATGATGAGATCACCGTTTTCTCCAAAGCTGCTTTATAGATTCAATTAATTAATTCCATAATTAATTAAATGTACACTGTTATTGAACTGAACTGAATCAACACTAAACACACTTTACAGCAGAATTGAGGTTTGTTTGCATCATTATTTCCTGTTTATCACTGTAAAGTAGCTCTGAAACAATCTGTATTTTTATAAGTGCTATATAAATAAATGTGACGATTTGTCAGTGCTCTGCCCATAAACTGCTTCTACATACACCGATGTGCATCAGACACAGGTTATGTAGAGTTTGAAATGTGTTCTCTTCCTTTTTCTTTGGAAAGGTCCAGCCCAAACATGTGAAAGAAGCGTTTAGACTCCTGAACAAGTCCATCATTCGTGTTGACTCGCCCGACATCAATTTTGACCAGGAGCAGGATGACGATGTGAATGGTGAGATGGCTATCTTTTATGCTGTTCAATTCCTTTTGTGAAATAGGCTTGTCAAATATCTCAATATAATGAATCTGTACTCTAACAAATGTTTGCAAATGCTACTTGCTGTTAAGTGTCTGAAGTGTCCAAATACTTTTTGTCACTCTTATTTTGTTACAAATGTATCACTTCCATTACCATTTACCAATTATTACCAGTCATTTCATTATTTCCAGCACTGAATCAAACATCAGAGGTCATGCGGTGTAGAAGGAACTTCTAAAATGAAATGACTGATTTCAGTTGTACTTCCACAGATCAGAATGACCTGTTTGGTAAAGAGACAGAAGGTCAAAATGGAGGTGAAGTGAACGGTCATCCGGTGGAGGCCATGGACACTGAGCCGGAAAAGCAGGAGAAGCCGGCGGTAACCAAACCTGCTATCCGAATGTCATTTGCAGAGTACAAGAGAGTCTCCAACCTGCTGGTGCTGCACATGCAAAAGATGGAACAATGCAAGTCCCGATTTTTCCATTTTCAATAATATCTCAGACAGGGTTTGTTTCATTCGTGTTTATTTTTTCTTTTCTTTCATTCGTGTTTTGTTCATCTCTGAAACTTTAGATTTTTAATTTTCCCATTGAGGTTTTATGTGCAACAGTCAGTGATCATTAAACTGTTTATTTCTTTGATGTCATTACTTTTTTTTTATATTATTATACATTTAACAGGTTAGCGGTGTCATTCTTTGCCATGTAAACCATGCATTACTGTGCAATTCTTAAAAAGTGACCGAACACCCAACTTTCTCATTTAGAACTCATTTTGGATTAATTTTGATCTCAAAGCTTTCCAGGAAACCAGATTGTGAAGATGTATTGAAGTTATAAAGAGCATAAACTGAAGGATGAAATAAGCATGTCTAATCTGTTATATATATGAATGTGTCTTTGATATCAAGGAGGTTTGTGTTTTTAGTGGATGAGGAGTCCTCTCTGAAGAAAAGTGAACTCATTAACTGGTACCTGAAGGAAATGGAGAGTGAAATTGATTCAGAAGCTGAACTCGTCGCTAAGAAGAACCTAATTGAAAGAGTGCTGTACAGACTCATCCATTATGTTAGTATGCATTATCACTCTTTATGACTGTTTTATTTGTCTTCATTGCATTGTTTAGTTGAACTGAAGCAGTGTAAAGTGTCTCTCTTTCTTTTTAAGGATCATATCATCATAGAGCTGACTAAAACAGGGCTGAAAAAGATCAGTGAGGATGGAGAAGAGCCCGTCATGGAGGAGGATCCGTTTTTGGTGGTGAATCCCAACTATATACTGGAAGACTAGTCAAGCTGGCTTTACCAACCTTGATCAATTTTAGTGCTTCTATAATCTTAAATAATGACTAATGTAATATGCAATATTTGATTAAGTGAATTAGAAAAATAAATATATATATATTTGCATTTATGTGCCATTTTTGCTTATTGAACACTAGGTGGCGGGATATCTTCAGTATCTTTTTTGACAAGTGCAACACAAAATGCAAAAGTAATTCAACAATAGTCAGGGGTATCAAGCCATCAAACAAAATGGAAAATTACACAAAGCGTTAAAGTTAGCCTTTTTTTTGCACATCAAAAGACAAATGTACAATATTTTGGGAGGGAAGAGAAAATTGATTGTTGAATGTTTCACTCTTACCTAAATGAGACGAGTGCTGAAGCATATTCATTGTAGTAAAACATGCAGTGTTTAATTTTAGTTGAAATCTAATTTATAATTTCTGAGGTTTTATCTCATTTAAAGGAATAATGTAGCATATTCTTTGTGATCTGTAAAGCCTTTGGAAAGGTTGTTAGTCCTGCAAAAACAAAGCTTAAGGTTTGTTTTCTGACATGCTCCTATGTGGAGCTTTTTATTAATTTTACTTGTTTTTATTTATATAGAAACTATTTAACATCATGGAGACAGGGGACATCTTGGGAAAAGTCTTCGATTAAAATTGAGTTCATTTGCTGACCTATTTTATTCGGCTCACTGACACATTTTATTGGTTATTTTTATTAAAATCATTCAAATAATATTACATCTAAATTCAAGCTTGAGTTTATGAAAATGTACATTGTGTGTAAAATGTTAGGTTTCATGTTTCCATGCTTGCATTTTAAAATTATATTATAAACTTATACACAAACGATGCAGACACTAGGGTCGTAAAGAATTTTTAGTTGTATACATTTAAAAAAAAAAAAAAATATATATATATATATATATATTTCATGTGTTATATGTTGTTCTTATATTAAAACATTCTCTGTACATTTGAACCCTCTCACACTTTTCGACACTTTTAATATCATATTATATATTTAATAAGATTAAATGCGTTTCTCTGTCCACGGTGATGTCTTTGCTGTGCAGATTCGCTGGTTCAGTTTAGCAGAACGAGTTTAGTTTGTTCGCCTGCCTAAATGCTCGCGTGAGGATGCGCGCGCGGAGATCTTCCACCTGAATGACGCGCCGCACGAGAGCGGATATAAAACATCAGCGCTCGCGTGATGTCGCCGTCATGTCAAGAGTTTATTCCACCTATTGACATTCAGGATGATTTGTCTTCGTTTCAAATAATCTACATCATTTCAATCTTCGGCTGTATGCGGATTTTGGTGAGTTTTCACTTCATATGTTCCCCATTTTGGTATATGACTTGTCAATCTATATTTTCTGTGATGTCAGTTGATATTGTAAAATGTTCATATCCGCTTTTACTGTGTCTCTATTTGTTTTTACACTCCCACCCCTCCTTATTCTGTTCCTTTCTGCTTTTTCCACACTTTAAAGCTGTTTGGCAGAAACTAAAAAGGCTCGTTTAAGTGTTGACATCTTTGGATAAGTGAACAATGATTCCGCCCGGAGACTGTCTGTATGCTGGAAGGAAAAGGAGAAAACCTGTTCAGAAACAGTTGAGTATTTTTATCAGTTTACTGGAATTGTTTTACTGACAAACCATCAATAAACATAATAAAAACAACGAGAGTAAAATGCGTCACTAATGATAATAAATATTTAAATTAATAATATTAGTAGTTGTAGCCTAATTGTTTTATTTAATGTCGTTTCTTGTTCATTTCTTGGCTCTTTAATTATTTTTTTTTTAAATTGACAACCGGTCAATACAAATCAAACAAGAAAAAGCTGTCACTGATTATGTGTATATTGTTATTGTTAGTAGTGGTTATAATAATATAATTATTTCATGTTCAGGTAACCCTTTACAATAAGGTTTTATTAGTTAACATCACTTTACTTTTACAGTTAACATGAACAATACTTCTACAGCATTTATTAATCTTAATTTCAACATTTACTAATAGGCTACATTATGGAAATCAAATGTTGTATTTGTTAACATTAGTTAATGCACTGTGATCAAACAATGAACTGCTGTATTTTTTCAAACTAACATAAACAAAGATTATTAAATACTGTAACAAATGGATTAGTCATTGTTTGTAAAAAAAATTGAGACCTTATAAGGGTTACACATGTTGATTTCAAGGCTCTTTATTTACACAGTATCAAAACAAATAACCAAAAGAATGATAGAAAGTCGATATTAATAATAAATATGTTATTATTATTGTTAATAAGCATTATTATTAATTTGTTTAATGTTATGTCATGTGCACATAAATAAATACATCAGTGTATCATGCTGCTTGTAAATGTGGTGGTGGAATTTCTGTACCATTTAATCCCGTGGATGCCACACGGGTTTGAAATGTGACATTATTAAATGATAGTTTGTGTCATCAGGAAACCAGAGAAAGCAGGTCAAAAATCGAATCCGTCCAAGCGTCACCGCGACCGTCTGAACGCAGAGCTGGACCGGCTGGCGAGTCTGCTGCCCTTCAGTGCAGAGGTCATCTCTAAACTGGACAAACTCTCAGTGCTGAGACTCAGCGTCAGCTTCCTGCGAGTGAAGAGCTTCTTTCAAGGTAAGAAGGAAAGTTTCTCTGAGAGTAAAAACTGTGAATTTCTACATCATACTTGCATCATACATTGGCCCCCAAAAATTATTAGAATGCTTTAAAATAAATGAAACTTAGTTGGTGCTGGTTAACTGACCTGATTTGACCCACACATCTTTGTGTTTCACTTAAGCATATGCTGAAATTGGATTTGTCTCTTGACTTTTGTTTCCTTGCATATTTTCCAGATTGTTGTGGTCACTGTTTTTGTGTTGAAAATGTTTTGGATAATGGTAGTACGTTCTTCCCATATATTTTTAATTTTATGTTTAATTATTTACAAAACAAAAGTACCACTTTAGGAATGAGTTCACCTTAAATACAGATTTTTATTGTAGTTTGTGGCGATACTGACCAAATATGCTGGTGAGTAGAAATGCAATTCTTCTGCTGTTAAAAATAGTGTTTGTTATGGGATTTATTTCAGGAGGTATAAGGACAGGTCCATGTGAGGCTGTATCTATGAGCGCTCAGTGTAATGTAGAGATTACCCTCTTGCACTCACGCTGTTTGTTGTGACCGTGCTTTATTGCCCGAGTGTCCAATCGGATCAGGGTTGAGCTGCTGTGTGGAGAGCTGGCAGTATTTGGGCTTTGTGCTGGCAGGTGGGCATCTCTCAAATGTATTTAAGCTCATAAAGTAATGGAGAGGAATAAACCAAGTGATCTTTATCAACTAAAAAGGAAGGAAAGATGTGGGCCCAGCATCATTTGCAATGTTTGGGAAGCTTTTTTGAAACTAGTTTGCAAGTCAAGTTATTTATACAATATTGGTTCAAAGTAGCATCACATTGATAAACAGGAAAATAAGTGTTGGTGTTGTAAAATTAATCCGTTATGAAGAATTCGACAATAGTGTCATTATTCAGGTCAAGTCAGTTCAGTGTTGATTCATTTCAGTTCAGTGTTCATTTTGCAAGGTTGGTGGCAGTATCCAACTCAGTTCAATTAAAATGAGTGTCAGTGCCGTTAAATCGAGAACATTACTGAATATTAGCCTAATTGTCTTGTAAACTAACTAGTCTTTTTATATTTAGTTTCTAGTGGAAGATCTGGAAATGTTACATCACTTGTTTGTTCTCAATAAGTGGAATCTGCATATTTCTAGGTGCTTTTGCACGTGGTTTATTTGAGATTTTGGATAGATTTCACAGGACTTTAGATAGTGAAAGTCATAACTGTCATAAATACAGTCATTTATAATGCATGATCCGACCCTGAAAAACATGAACCATCACGGATCTCGGTTTGTGCCAACCTTGATCTTTCAGTTCAAATAAGATTGATGTGTGTATTATGTTCCAACATTGGCATTTTAACAAATTTATCTTCTCAAGGCCATTTGCATTTTTTGGTCTGCGCCTCCCAGTTCCCGTCACCTTCATTTAAGCCATAAATTATAGCCAAGGCCGTGTAGAAATATGTCCGAAATTCTAGTAAGGTTGGAAATTAAAATGTGAACCGGAATGTCATCAAAAAGGGTTTCATGGAAAAGTTTTCATTGTTACATGCATGGAAAAAACTGTCAAGTTGAAGAATTTGCTTTAAATAAATCCTTTCTACCTTTAGTTTTGCAATGTACAGTAATTTAATATTTTGCTAATGATCAAAATAATTTTATGATATGAATCCACTTAACAAACCTCGTATTTATCTGACACTTTCCTGTTCTTTGAGTTGGGTGGTGTCTTTAGGAAAGAAAAATCTCTCTTTTTTTCCCCATGTCTCAGTTGTTTCTCTAAGACTGCAATGAGATTCAAGTCAGAGATTTCAACATGAGCTCAAATATTTCTCATCAAATTCTTTCAAAACCAAAGATTCAGAGCTGCTACTTTCATAGCTCCACAATATATTCTTATTCTGTCAAAACAATTCTCCTTTTCATGTTAATCATTTAGGAGATATTAAAAATAATAAATTTTCCCATCCATACTGTATAAGTAAATTCTTGAAAATTCCTCAACATTCTTCTTCTAAATATCTACTTTTCCATGGAAGAAAGAAATGAAATGCACATTTGGAAATTGTAAATTCTGGGTGAATTATTCCTTTAATGTTGTACGCGAATTGAAGTTTCTCCTAAGTTCTCTCCTCTCAGCCTGTGCCTCAGATTGGCTGTGCATGACCGAGGCTGTGTCTGGTCCAGACACGTTGTGTTTTCTTTCTCCACCACAAGTCTTAAAACACCGCAGGAAAACCTTTGTTGGCCCAACACCATTTTTAGAGGCTTGTTCCATAATCAAATCATGATTGTCACACTGCCAGGTGAATTCAAGCACATTTCCAGGCCTCTCAGGATGTGGAGGGTATAAACAGATCCCACAAACTTTCAGGATGAATTAATTAATGTATTGCAAATGCCCATTAAGTGCTTGCTAATATGACCATTATTGCTCAAACGTAGGATTTAAACAAATGTATTCAACTTCAGTGTATAACGTGTCTTGCATCATTTTAATTTAAACATGAGCATAGGATCTTGTTTCTGTTTTATATCCTTTCTTAATTTTGTCAAAGTGAAGTCACTTAGAGTGACACCTTAAAGCTACACTGTGTGATTTTTACCCCCATCTAGCGGTGAAAAGGTATATGACCATCCAGTGAATATTAGTTTCTGTTCCTCTCAATTCCGATTTCGTTTTAACTCCTACGGTGGCCAATGTAGTCCAAGATTAACATGGCTTCCTGTTCGTGTTCGTTCAAGTGATGAGGTTATTTTAGAAAACTATTATAATTTGCAGTAATTTAATTTGTCAGGTAACATATAGGTTATGACATCTATGTAAAATGAATAATAGTTTTGTTTTCGTAATTTTTTTACCATTTCATTGCTAAAATCAGTTATTAGGTTCCCAGACGAATGCAAGCTAATCTTAGTAAAGTAACTTTTATTTTTTAACTTTTAACTCTTTTTCGCTTCCTTGGCGACTGATACGTATCCTCGAGAATAAGAGTGATCCTCCATCAGCAACAGACTTTCAAAAAGCCTTTTAGGTTTTTATATATCAGTCTCAAGCAATCCCCCTCTTCACATTCGACACGGTGCCATCGAGTGTTAAAACGTGAAAGGCGAAGCTTGAATTAACGGGTATGTCCCTCTTTGGCTAATGTACTTTCAAGATGGAGGGGCAACATGGCCACCGACATTAGAACCCCTTACCCGTATGTATTTTCAATGGCATATTATACACTCACGAGAATACTTTATTACTTGAACGAAGTAAATATACATTAATGAGCACATACATTTTTGAAAGAACTAAGTGTTTTTAGCTAAGAATAAACTAAAAAAGTTACACAGTGTAGCTTTAAGGGAAGTGTTTAATGGTAGCAAAGATGTTATCTGTCACATGTGCTCAAAACCGGCGCACAGAGGGTCCTAATAGGGTTGAGAGCTGCATACACTAATGCCTAATGAAAATGAGAATAATGATGATCATCGTATCATGAGCTTCATAGTTACAAAAATGTGCATGATTTTTTTATAATGTAAATAGATAAGATGCAGCTAATTCATAAACCTCTTAACAAACATCCTCCATTCCAAATTATTTACATTTTTATTTCAGCCATAGATGTGCTGTGTGTATGTGTCTGTGCTGTTTTTTTTTTTTTAAATAAACATTATACTTTTTTAATATATAAAGGAATAGTTCACACAATTTAAATTTATGTTATTGCAAACCTAATGATACATTTTTTGAAGGGGGTTTGAAACATGAATTTACATTTTTGGTTGAATTATTTCTTAAAAAGGTGTTTATATATATATATATATATATATATATATATATATATATATATATATATATATATATATATATATATATATATATATATATATATATACACTCACCTAAAGGATTATTAGGAACACATACTAATACTGTGTTTGACCCCCTTTCGCCTTCAGAACTGCCTTAATTCTATGTGGCATTGATTCAACAAGGCGCTGAAAGCATTCTTTAGAAATGTTGGCCCATATTGATAGGATAGCATCTTGCAGTTGATGGAGATTTGTGGGATGCACATCCAGGGCACGAAGCTCCCGTTCCACCACATCCCAAAGATGCTCTATTGGGTTGAGATCTGGTGACTGTGGGGGCCATTTCAGTACAGTGAACTCATTGTCATGTTCAAGAAACCAATTTGAAATGATTCGAGCTTTGTGACATGGTGTATTATCCTGCTGGAAGTAGCCATCAGAGGATGGGTACATGGTGGCCATAAAGGGATGGACATGGTCAGAAACAATGCTCAGGTAGGCCGTGGCATTTAAACGATGCCCAATTGGCACTAAGGGGCCTAAAGTGTGCCAAGAAAACATCCCCCACACCATTACATCACCACCACCAGCCTGCACAGTGGTAACAAGGCATGATGGATCCATGTTCTCATTCTGTTTACGCCAAATTCTGACTCTACCATCTGAATGTCTCAACAGAAATCGAGACTCATCAGACCAGGCAACATTTTTCCAGTCTTCAACTGTCCAATTTTGGTGAGCTCTTGCAAAATGTAGCCTCTTTTTCCTATTTGTAGTGCTGATGAGTGTTGTTCTTCTGCTGTTGTAGCCCATCCGCCTCAAGGTTGTGCGTGTTGTGGCTTCACAAATGCTTTGATGCATACCTCGGTTGTAACGAGTGGTTATTTCAGTCAAAGTTGCTCTTCTATCAGCTTGAATCAGTCGGCCCATTCTCCTCTGACCTCTAGCATCAACAAGGCATTTTCGCCCACAGGACTGCCGCATACTGGATGTTTTTCCCTTTTCACACCATTCTTTATAAACCCTAGAAATGGTTGTGCGTGAAAATCCCAGTAACTGAGCAGATTGTGAAATACTCGACCGGTCCGTCTGGCACCAACAACCATGCCACGCTCAAAATTGCTTAAATCACCTTTCTTTCCCATTCTGCCATTCAGTTTGGAGTTCAGGAGATTGTCTTGACCAGGACCACACCCCTAAATGCATTGAAGCAACTGACATGTGATTGGTTGATTAGATAATTGCATTAATGAGAAATTGAACAGGTGTTCCTAATAATCCTTCAGGTAAGTGTACATATAAAATAAGGATTTAAAAACTACATTTTATATATATATTAGGGCTGTCAAACGATTAATCACGATTAATCGCATCCAAAATAAAAGTTTGTGTTTACATAATATATGTGTGTGTACTGTGTATAATTATTTTGTATATAAATGCACACACGTAAATATATTTAAGAAAAATATGTTATTTATATATAAAATGTTTATATTTATATAAAATATACATTATATATAGGCTACATTCAGTCTATATACATGCAAATATTTCTTAAATACACATGCATGTGTGGGTATTTATGTATTAAAAATAATTATACACTACACAGTCCACACACATATATTATGTATACACATATACATATATATATTATATAATCGCGATTAATCATTTGACAGCCCTAATATATATATATATATATATATATAATATATATATATATATATATATATATAATGTATATATATGTGTGTGTGTGTATAATAAGGTTTTTAAAAATAAATTAAATGAATAGATGTTTGTGGTGGTTTTTGTTGTGTGCATTTTTTTTTTACATACTGAATTGTTATTGGTCTTTTTTTTTCATAAATTCATATGACCATAAATAGCTGTTTTACACTGCTTGGACGAGGACAGGCTGTATTGTGTGTTTCTCCCCAGAAAACAAGATGCATGCTGAGTGTCATGAATAAGACAGTGTTTATTGAAGTGGCATTTAATTTGAGTCTAAAACCTGAACTTAAATATTTAACACAATTTTAAGCTCTATATTGTTTCAAGAAATGTTAATCTACTTTGAATGTTAGTTGCAGTGTGGGAATAACAACTTAAACTGCACATGAGGGAGTAATTGAGGTTCACAGAGAGAGAAGGAGAGTGTGTGGGATGTTGAAGTGAAGGGGGTTATGGGTAATGAATGCTCCACTGGCTCCTAGGGAGTGTTTGCGTGACTGCAGCCTGGCAAAGTCCCCGTCCTGAGAAAAGCAAGATGTCCTAAGAGGGGGAAGATGCAGATCAGCTTTGATCCTTCTGTTCATTCACAATCCACTTTTAGTGGTCGTTTGATAACCATGGGATTGAATGCTTTTTACATTTTTAGTTTTTCCTGTAATGGACCAAGCCATGTTCTATCATCTACAGCTTTGTCAATGAATAAACACGGTTTATTCTTGCATCTTTTTTTTTATCTTCTTTGCTTTTTTTTAAATAAATATTGAATAAATATTGTGTAAATAAGTTGTACTTCTCATTTGTAAATGTCTCATCACCTCAGTTGTTTCACATGATATAATGTATCATAATCTAAATTGCATCATTATATATGTAAGCATAATGTGACTGCATTTTTTGGATGGTTTATAAAATAAGTTTTGGTTTCAGAGGTTCAATCCCAAAATACATTTTTTGCTTGCATGTTGCTCTTCAGCTTATGAGAGCTTTCAAAAGTTTCATTTAAATATCAACTTTTTTCAGACCTTTTTTTTTTCTGTGTGCTTCGGCTCAAAAATGGACATGCATGATAAATATGGGGCTATAAAACTGATATGTACACTCGGTCAATAGTTTGGTTGGTACAATCATGATCCTTCAGAAATCATTCTAATATGATGATTTGCTGCTCAAGAAACATTTATGATCATTAATGTTGAAAACAGTTGTGCTGCTCAATATTTTATTAATATTAAACTTTGTTTTGGTTTATTTATTTCAGACAGACAACTTAGTTTCAACACAGTTGAGCTGACAAACAACAGCATATTTACAGCAGTCAGAAACAGGTGTAGGCTGAAGCTCTTGCTTATAATGCATACCCTGTTATTAAAGGTAATATTTATATTTGAAATAGACATTTTTAAAGCTTCGAAATATTTTTTGTCGCTTTTGATCAATTTAATGCATCCTTGCGGAATGAGGATTTCTTTCAAAAGATTCTTTCTTTTGAATGGTAGTGTTTAGATCAAATACTTATTCTGTTTTGGAAGAATTTAATGGGAAATGTTTGAGTTTTTGAGATCTTACTTTTAGATTTTAGTATCTTGGCAAATCTGAGCACAGTTTGAGATATTGTTAGTGATTTTCTTTCGTATTTTTTTACTCAATATATTGTGATGAATTTGTCATGTTGAACACAGGAATGACAGCATCAGGTCTGATTGGTCTTCATGAGGGAATGATGTTGCTCTGGTGCCCTTCCATACAGAGCGTCCAGTATCATGTTCACATTTTTCCAGAGAATTCACAGTTGTGCAGGCGTTTGGCAGCCACAAATTCGTCTTGCGTGCAGATCAGGAAAATTCCATCTCGCGTCTCTGTCCTGGAAACATTCCTCTGTTTGTTTTCATCATGTGAGAATGTGTGCTATAGAAGCTGATGAATGATCCAAGCGTCCTGCGTCATGCATGTGCGTGAGTCTCCAAACATCTGTTTTAGCATGGGATTGATGATTTCCCCCTCCCTTGCATGAGAATTCCCTGATCTTATACCACAAATCAGTCTTTTATCTTTAAGTTGTGCTGTATGTGCATATGATCCCTTAAGAATTTTGTTTAATTCCCTCATAATTGCTAGTATTATGTATTCTGCCACCCTGACCATTCAAACAGCTCTTTGTTTGCACCAAAGTGCAGCATAAAAAAGAAGAGTTGAGATATTTGTTGTCAACATCAAAACCTTCCAGTAAGAACATTTAATAGGGTCCCTGTTTGTTGGCAACCGGAAGGCAGTTCCTCTGCACACTGATGTCGTGCGAACGACTTGTAAAAATCACCCAGATACGTCATAGAGGGGTTTGCCGTTAAGCTTGTTCTGTTGCGTTACAACTGCAATAATGTGCATAACGTGGTGAGTCCTTTTGCGAAATCTTTATTTTCTTCTTGCACACGTTTAGCCCCCTCTTTCCCTTAAACTGTTTTTCACTCCTGTTATGCAGCTTGGAGACAGACTATCAAAGATGTTTAAAAACATTTACTAAATAAATGACATTTTTCAGTTCTCTGTGCTTTGTTTTATTCATTATACATGGCATTCCTGGAAAAGATTTACAATCGATATGCAATGCTCAATAAAACAGAATTTATAATAACAGTCATGTAAAACCAGACTGTTTTGTGAATAATGCTGCAAACAGAGCCGTGTGCCAGCAGTCTAAAGCATGATCTCATGCGAAGACTGTTTCCAAACATGGGTCCTCTCACGCAACAGCCATTAGTTCACAAAAGGCACAAGTTGACCTCTCTTTGGTAAGGTTAACTCACGTTCAGTTGGAAAGCCATTGTCCTCAGTGCTAGTGATGTGAAATAATCTCCCATTTGAATGCATGTGCCTCTGCAGTGGTCTGTTATGTTTGTGTCATGTGACAATTGACCGGAAAACAACTTAAGTGTATAGAAAGACAGACAGATAGATACACACAACTGTTCAAATGTTTGTGGTCAGTATTAATTGCTTTCCAAAAACAAGAACAGCTTACTTTCATTCAGCAAGGAAGGATGCATTCAATTATTCGAAAGTGACAGTACAGACAATCATAATGTTACAGAAGATAGAAAAGTTATTTTAAATTGGAGTAATATTTTACAATGTAACTGTTTTTACTGTGTTTTTGTTCAAAGAAATGTTGCTTTTGTGAGCATTAGAGATTTCAAAAAACATTAAAAAAATCTTACCCCAAATGATTGGTTGATTGATGGATGGATGGATGGATACTGTGGGTAGATAGATAGTGGATAGATGGATAGATGGATGGATGGATGGATGGATAGATACTGTGGGTAGATAGATACAGTGGATAGATGGATAGATAGATGGATAGATAGATAGATGGGTAGATAGAGTGGGTAGATAGAGTGGGTAGATAGAGTGGGTAGATAGAGTGGGTAGATAGATAGATAGATAGATAGATAGATAGATAGATAGATAGATAGATAGATAGATAGATAGATAGATAGATAGATACAGTAGATAGATAGATACAATAGATAGATACAGTAGATAGATAGATACAATAGATAGATAGATACAATAGATAGAGTAGATACAATAGATAGATACAGTAGATAGATAGATACAATAGATAGATAGATACAGTAGATAGATAGATACAGTAGATAGATAGATACAGTAGATGGAGTGGATAGATAGATAGATAGATAGATAGATAGATAGATAGATACTGTGGGTAGATAGATACAATAGATAGATAGATAGAGCGGGTGGATAGTTACAGTCATTCAGTCAGTCTCTTAGTTCAGTTTTCATTCATGTTTAAATTGAGCGCTGGCCCTTTAAGAGCCTGTATAGCAGGGTTTGCGTGACTGTAGTACACAAGAGCCTGACCTCAGAAGTGAACTCCAGTGAAAATGATCTAATGATCTGTCCATCAGAGCTCTGGAAACCAGCAATGCACAAATGAATCAAGACCCTATTATCTTTCATTACGTAGACATAAAAATTAAAACATTCATCGAAATAAATATGACATAATAGTGAATAAATGATGACGGAATTATCTTTTTCTTTCTTCTGTGAACGATCCATTGAAGTGTGCTGTGCTTAAACTTCATGAGGTTTTTTTTTTGAGACCTTGAGCAAGTAACAATTTAAAAGTAAGAGGGGAAAAAGGTTATAGAGTGAGTCCATTCTTGACTGTGTAATATAGCTAGCACACAAACAAACAAACATCTGCTCGTAAATCTAACCTCAATTGTCAAGAGCAGATCTGTTTTTTATTTCCATCACCTCATCAAAACATCCCAGCAGTGAAGTGAGCTGCTTTTAAAAGCCATGTCTGCCATTTTGTGAAAAGTAGCTCATCCACCTGCAGATTTGAGCTTGTTTGGCAGCAGACGCGAAGTGAATGAATGGAGAACGAGTCTTTGGGGAGAGATGCTGGAGATTTCCCTCATGTTATTGAGGACAGGTTTTTGTGGAGTGTTTGAATAATAAAATATTTCGATTTGGCGTAGTCAGACATAAATGGAGTGGACTCTGAACATTACACGTGCCGTCAGTCCCTTCCTTTTTGACTTGCGCTGTTTTTCTTACCACAGACCTGCATAAAATGATTAGCAGGGAGCATTTCACGACACCAATTTTAGTATCTTCACCCAAAAATGCCATCCTTGGTGTATATGACTTTCTTCTTTTAGCCAAACACAATCTGAGTTATATTAATATCCATGGATATTCATTATATTACTATTCACTCCATTATAAAGCGTGGAAGAGCCAGGATATTGTTTTTTAATATAGCTAGTGTTTGGCTGAAAGAATAAAATCATTTACACCTATGGCTTGAGGGTGAGTAAATTATGGGATAATTAAAACATTTCGTTGAACTATCCCTTTTAAGTACCCCTTTTATTCTTTTTCATATATCCCCTTTCATGTAGTGTATAATAATATAACTGTATGTCAATGTAAAAGATCCGCAAAGTTTCAAAGATCGTCGTGCATGACAAATGGAGTTATTGTCTCCCAAAAGAAAGAACCGTTTCTGAACTGTCTGAACCGAGTTGTCAGTAATTCCCGTCTCACTTCCTGCTCAAACCTACAAAGATTTGTAACAAATTTGCATAACACCAGCCTATGGTCTTCATTGGCTGCCCGTGAACAACGTCTACTTTGACCCCCCTTAAACACTTTAGTTGTAGCTGAGGCCTGAAAGAGTTTGTTTCATGTCGAAAAGACATTTTACTGCACTTTCAAAGGATGGTCTTATTATTGGGTGATATGAAGGTCCGTGGCTTCAGCATTGGAGAAAGCATAACGGCTAACTTCAGTCACGTGTGCTTTGATAACCAATCACATTACAGCCTGAAATGGTTAATAAATGAATGGTGATATTTGATTTGTGTAAATATCACAGCTCAGACTGTTTGTGGTTATCTTCTTTGCTTTGATGTTCTCATGTTTGGCATTTAGTGCCCACAAAAATAACTAAAGAAGAAAAAAATTCTGAATTATTTCAAGATTTTTTTTTTTATCTTGCTCATTTTTAAATTGGCACAGCTAACAAAGTGCACTTGGGCTGTCACAAGAAAGATTTTCTTTTCACTGCTTTTGAATCAGTCTCAACCAGTTGTGAAATTGGGAAAGCGCATCCAATATGGATTGCTTAATGAAAAAGAATGATCAGTGGGATTTGTTCTTATGAAGCAGTGATTGTCTTGGTTTTCTTTATTTGTGAGACAAAATGGGTTTCCTATAAACAATCTTTGTTTAAACAATAAAAAAAAATCACTGTAAAATGTTTAATGAATTTTTTTATTAGCATGATTTGATATCAGAAATGTTTATGCAGAAATTCTTGTCATTATATTTCCCTGTGACGTGTCCATGGTTCTCTGTCTCGTGTGCTCTTGTTCCTGACAGCGGTCCAAGAAAAAGAAAATCTCAGCAGTGAAGCCTCGATCCCAGAGCACCGGAAAGAGATTCTGCCCCGTGTTGTAGAGAGTGATCTTCTCCTACAGGTGTTAGCCATTTAGTTCTACTCTAAACATCCTTCATTACAGTTCAGAAATTGTTTATTGTCAAAGAAATTGTTTATTGCCTTGTCTTCTGAAGCCTAAAAATCAGACTTTAAGTCATAGGTTTAATCATGTCACTAAGATTGTGCAAAAATTTTCCCACATTTCCCACAATAATCAATTTTTTTTGTGTGTGTCTTGTAGTCTCTCTCTGGATTTGCACTGGTCGTGAGCTCAGATGGTGTTATTTTCTATGCATCTACCACTATCGTTGACTACCTGGGATTTCAACAGGTAATAAACCATCAAATGAAAAGCTATACTCTAGAAATACATGTATGGGAGTAATGAAATGGTTATGATCTAAAATAGCATGTAACTTGTTCAGATGCTCGCGTTTATTTATTTATATATGTATATGTGTGTGTGTGTATACTGTATACTGATATATATATATATATATATATATATATATATATATATATATATATATATATATATATACATTCATTTGACTTTTTATTTTATATATATTTGTATTCATATATTATATAATATATTCTTTTGATTAAATATGTTAGATGTAATGCCTTTTCCCCATTTCCGTCCTGCTGTGAACGTTTACTGCTCCTATATATTTTATTTATATATTTATATATTATTTATTAATTTATTATTTGAGGAGGGTAAATAGAATGTGTATTTAGCTTTCATGCGTGACAATCCAAAAAAATTATATTGAAATCCTTATTGTTACCCATTTTAACTTTTCAAAAAACAGTTATCAAATTCCTGTATCATCAGAGAAATCTAAACAAAAATCTTGTGTGGCTACGTAAGAAATAACCACAACATCTGTGCAGAAATATGTCATGTTACAGGTCTTCTCCACCAGAATGTGTAAAAAATAGTTACGTTTTTTCAGTCCTTGGCTAATTTAGGACTTTCTCACAGCCTTCAAAGAGTCAGGCTTCTTCAGCAAACAAATCTTCTCTTCCAAGGAGGAAACTTGATTGGATCCTCATTGAAACTGTCATAGTTTGTCATGAGATGGTTAGTCATCAAAGTGTGCTGAAAGCCTTGCATGTCCCACACTGGAAAGTAAAGGGAAGGTTGAAAATTTTAGGGAGAGTTTATGGTGCATGAACAGAGGGTATGGCTGTGTGGGCTGGTATTTTAAAGCTTTTGTTTTGTTGTTCTTCAGTGTAGAGACACGTCTGTCCGCATGCAAGCAGCGCTGGTGTCACGCAACAAACACATGGGGCTGTGAAAAGGGATTTGTGGCTTCAAGCATACATTATACATGAGAAAGCAGTTTGAAGGTGTTGAGTGCTAATTTAATTAGCAGAGAATAACAGTTGTAGGTCCCCCGTCACCCCCCAAAAAAAGAAAATAATGTATGCAATTACTTTATTATCTGTTAAATGAATCATCGTTAACTCTTATTTCATTCTTAAGAGTCTATTAATAAAAACATTCTACCACTATCCCCACGTTACAATCACGAAACCAAAATCAACATTCAATCTTCGTCATTCTCTCAGCCGCTCAGGGAGCACCTTGAACAGCGTAATGACCAGGCCATGAGAAAAAGGAATAAAACTGAGAGAACAGGGATTAGATAAGTGTTTTAATACAATATGAATATATAGGCTACATCAAGAGGAAAGTTCAACACATACTCTGATTTTGACGTTTAGAACTTGGCTTTTTTATCCTATAATAAGAAGTTTATCCTCATCCAGTGATCTCATAACGTCGTGTTTTTAGTGCGGACAGTCTTTCTTGCAGCATGGCGATAAATAAATAAAATTAAACAAAGGAAAAAAGGTAACAAAACTGCCAGGTGGGTCATAAATTTATAAATTTAAAGTTATAAATTTTGCCCCGAGCCCCTGTTTTTGAGCGCGGACGGAGACCCCTTCTGTTCAAGTGGAACGTATAAGGCCGCTACATGACCTAGGTTGAACTCAAACACAGGTTCCTATGAGCACAGCAGCTCTTAATATGTCAGCTCTTAGTGATGCACTACTCTCTGTGCCACAGCTCTGGCATCTGACTGCCTAGTAACTGAAGCAAATGCACAAGAATAATTGCATGAATTATGAATACATTCGACTATCTGCCAGGAACCTCATGATCTAAAATGCTTATGAATGTTTTACCAGCAGTTGAAGTGGCTCCACAAGGAGGACATTTTGATGAGTAATGTTTCTAATGTGGTTTAACATAAAACTGAATTAGACCATATAAACTTGTGGTGTTGACTGAGAGACATTTGGTCATTGCATTGTGTGGGGCTCATGCAACTGTGCGCAGGTCAAGTGTACAGGTCAATGCAGCAGCCGATAACACGCTAAAGGAGCTAAGAAATAAACATTCCCTGTTTTTGTTGGTGTGTGTGTGATCTTGTCTGGCAGACAGACGTGATGCATCAGAAGGTCTTGGATTATGTCCATGTGGCGGAGCGACAGGAGTTTCAGAGGCAGCTCCACTGGGCGATGAACCCTGGCCAGCAAGACACTGGTGTGTGTATAATTACCATTAACCCTATGTGCAATGTCTTCTAAAGTCATATCCAAAGTCTTATGGGCTATTTTTATAACACCTTTATATTGCTTTTGCATCTATTTTGAAGTTTATAAGCTCCAACTGTCTCATTATAATTGCATGGAAAAGAGAGACTACAGTATATTTCACTTCATACATCTGTCATTACACACCCGAGTCATTGGTTTCTGAACTATGCGTTGTGTGAATGTGTGTGTTCTAGTAGATGAGGATGTTGTGATGGGTCATCTGTATAGCGCTGAGCAGCCTGACGGTGTTCCTCCTGAACTGTCTCGGTTCCTTACGCGGTGCTTCGTCGCTCGAGTCCGATGCCTGCTGGACAGCACCTCCGGCTTCCTGGTCAGTCATGAAATCACTACATTTTTTTTCTTGTTCAAGAAGCCGTTTCACATTTGGAAGTACGTCATAATAGGGAAGAAAAGACTATCGCAACTTCTGTTTCATGCCGAATTAGGGGTCTCAGACTCAGTGGATAGAACTTCCCAAATGTACATGTTGCCATACACTCTGTGTCGCTCTGATTTGCTCTCGTCTCCTGTAGAACATGCAGTTTCAGGGCAGCCTGAAGTTCCTGCAGGGTCAGAGGAGGAGGACGGACTCAGGATCTTTGCTGCCGCCCCAGCTTGCTCTGTTTTGTGTGGCTGTTCCTCTGGTACTGCCCTTCATCACGGAGCTAAAGATGAAGAGTATGATGATGAAGGGCAAACACAAAAGCTCTGGCAGCAGGTACACACTCTGTCTGTCTGCTTGTCTATGCATTGCATTTTTGCATAGAATTATGAATATGAAGAAAAAAAACGGATGTTATGTTTTATTCTTATGTTTTATTATTTTTCTAGCTAAATAAGTAAATGTTCCCCAATAAGTCAATTTAAATTGGATTCAATTGTTTTTAATTTAAGCTATTTTAATGCAGAAAAATTATTTGAATAAATTTAAAATCATCATAAAACTGCATTAATAAAACTGCTGTAAAACAGGGTATTAAACAAGAAAACGTGTTATATATTTTATCTACATGAACGTAATTAAATTTTGATGAAAGATTTTGGGAACAATCATTTTTGTTATGAATTGTGCACAGTAAGAAAGTAAATCGGGTCTGGGTAGTTTATAAAAGCAATAAAGGTCACAGATGGTACTTTTGATATATAGATTTAGGGGGTCAAATTAATGCTTTTATTCAGCAAAGATATGAAAAGTGACAAAGACATTTCCAATGTTACAAAATATTTTTATTTAAAATAAATGCTGTTCTGTTGAACTTTCTATTCATCAGTGAATCCTGAAAAAAAGTATAACGGTTTCCACAAAAATATTAAGTAGCACAACTGTTTTTAACATTGATAGTAATAACACATTTTTCTTGAGCAGCAAATCAGCATATTAGAATGATTTCTGAAGGATCATGTGACACTGAAGACTGGATAAATATGCTGAAAATTTAGCTTTGCATCACAGGAATAAATTACACCAGAATTAAATATATTCATTATAGAAAACCCTTCTTTTAAATTGTAACATTTTTTTGTAACACTTTTAAATTTAAACATTTCACAATATTACTGTTTTTACTGTATTTTTGATTAAATAAATGCAGCCTTAGTGAGCCGTAGAGACTTCTTTCAAACACATAACACTTGTGGATGGTAGTAGTGTACAACGGTACTGTATGATTACCACATTGATGTACTATGGTTTTTACACAGTACTCAATCATAGTAGTATCCAAAAACATGGTAGGGTACTTTGTAAAAGACACAAAGATGTGCACAAGAATTTGTAAGTAGAAATTGTCTTTTAATCAGTTTAACTTTTATTATCTTCAGTGATAAAAGGCAACGAGTTTCCTGCGGCTCATTTGACAGTGAAGACGTGCTGCGTGTTAACTGGACAAACACATCGGGTCATGATGGTTTAGGGTCAGCCCTGGCCAACACAAAGTACAGAGGAGAGGGCTGCAAAACCCAAGATGAGCCGCTCAACTTCTGCGTTTCCACTCTGGGCGTCTCTAGGTTGCAGGCTGTCGATGCCTCGTGGGACGCCCGCTGTCCTAATGCCTTGCACACAGACTCCAGTGAAAACTACCTGATACCTGGAAGCTTCTATAAACACGGCCATTCTGGAAAATTACAAAATGGTTGCAACACAGAATTGCAGAAGGTGGAAGGTTATTGCATCGAGGGGAAGGTGGAGAGAAGGTACATGATGCAGAATGAATGTTTTAATATGCTTCCTGAAGCGGCAATTAAGACCGAACAAGATTCCGACTCTGAAAACGTGTGTAACGCATACGGGACACTCTGGCGCCCTGAATATGCACAGGTGAAAACCAAGGCTGAATATCATGACTGCTGTACTCCATATCAAAATGGCAAAGCTGCCATCAATGCACACAAGTATCTGTGTGCGGGAGTCAGCAGACCTCTTAAGTGTGTCCTGAACAAAGACCTGAATCACTCTGACCAGCCGATCGGCAGTCGGGACACATATGTGTCCGCAAATGCCTCCACAGATCATAAAAGCTACATGCAGCATGATATCCGGCTGACTAACGAGTTCAGGAGTCGCAACCTGCTGCACACGATTAAACGAGAACCCGACGACTCTCCGCCTTGGTGTCATGATGTTAGTCAAGGGCACGTGCAACACAATATTACTTCAACTTCCTCTGTGAATGCTATTCTACACAAAGCAAACCCTTATGTTTACATGCAGTGAACTCTGTGACCACGTCAACATTACTTGTCAGTTATAGTGCTTGCAAGGTGTATCGCTATCAGCTTCTTTCTACTTTTCTTATCCACAAAGTTGTGCTTTTAATTCAGCCTAAATTTCTTAACGTTCAAAATGTAAGTCTTTGGTATGTCAGAAATGTAAGATTAAAATGTGAAAATCTCCCATTGGCTTACATTGAAAGAATGTTTTGCATTTAAAATCTACACCCAAGGATGATTGTCATGTTTGCATGCTGAATCGTGATTTCTTACCAGAAATCAAGATGTCATGACAACAATAAAGCAGCTCTATATCAGAATTTTATTTATACCTAAACTGATTCTTTTTCTGCCTTGCAAGCGCTGGTATTTCCCTCCGGACATATACAACTAGTTAGAAAAGTAATTTGTATATAATTTAGCCAGACTGTTAAACCAAATACAATACTCAGGTCGTCTTAGGATAGTTTTTTGAGATGTTTTGTATTTTGTCACTTTTAGGTACAGATTTTGGATTTACATGCGTGTCATATTCATGAGGTAAAAAAGTGTACAGACAAATAAAGATAATTTCCCTAGTGAAAATATCTTAGTATTGCATTTTAGATTTTTTTACGTGTTTTTTTTTTTTCTTCAAGTGCACAAACATGCATTTACTTTTACTTCATGGAATTATTAATTCATATTGATCTTTTTTGTGTAAAAAGTAGTCATTACTAAGGAAACTTGTTTGTTTTTATGCTACATTCAATGAGCTTTGTTTTGTACAGCATGTGTTGTCATTGTCATACTGAAGATTAAGATGTTAAAAAAATTGTTACACAATTTATTCTGAGTTAACCATAATTTATTCTGAATTAACCATACCGAGTATGTAGATTTTGAGATGTAGATAAACGTGCTTTAAATCTAGGCCAGAGGAAATTCACTTTATCTGCAATCAACTGTAAAACCATTATTGATCAAAGCATTGTATTGTGGTGGTGTGTCTCCACAGTTTCAACACTTTGTGTTCACGTATGTAATACTTCTGAATCTTTTAATAGCAATGTATCTTTTGTGCTTGTGCAGTAACCACTGAAATATTTTTCTGTTTGTATTTAAAAATAGTTCAGTCAAAATTAATCTCTCTGAATTTCTCTCAGATTTTAGTTTGATTTTCTACAGCTCCTAATCTAAACAAATGTATCAATGGTAAATATAGAACTTTCAAATATATATTGGACCCATTGAAGATTGCACAATACACAGATGATTGAAGAAGGCACAACCTCTATGGGCACAACAACACACAAAAGAAAGTAATGAACTCGTCTGCTCCCCATTTAGCATCATGTTGACCCTCATGAGCTGTGAAAGTGTTATTTGCGTAAAGCCTGCGCATGCGCACAGTTGATGCTCTAGCCTCTAGTACAGGCGCAGACTCGTCATCTGACTGACTGTCTGATGAGAGTTGGGCGACTCCAGGAAGACGCAGATGTTATGACAGTAAATGAACAAAATAAACATACATTAAAATAAAATATCAATGAACAGATTATAACATCTCACACCACGTAGAACGAACACCACGTCCGGGTAAGTACATTCACATGACCTCGAGAATTTAACGATATACATGAAAACCGCAGACCTCTGAATGCTAATGTAGTTAGCCAGGTAGCATCTGTCACTGTTAGCCTTTCTGCACAGAAATTCAGCGCGCTGTATGCGATTATTACAATAAATTAAACAGGTTACAGTTTTATTGTATATCTTCCCTAAACCATTCCTATTTCGAGCAGGTGTTTGCAACTATCTTTATCTGTTTGTGTTAGCTTGGTTACTGCCAGCTGCAAACATACACAAATACAGATAAGTTACACAAATGCACAATATGAAAATATATATCAACGATACAAGAATGCAAAAACACATTAAATACGAAAAGACTTAAGTACACATTACGTGTACAAAGCACAATAAGTAAATTTAACCTTCACTGATTTATTTCAGTGATTTAGGATTATTATAGTTTACTTAAACCATATAAAAAATAAAATAAAACATTTTTAATGTATCGTTTTCATTTAATTCACCTCGATGTACTAAAATAATTAAAACTGAAATAAAAAATAATATAAATATATATCAAATTATATCAAATTAAATGATGTATATATATATATATATATATAAACATCAGAAAATTACTAAAACTTCAACTCCTAAACTCCTAAAATTAAGGAAATAAGTAAATAAAAACTATAATAGGATCGCAATGATACTAAAATAACACTGCAGTGCATTTAACCCATAACCATTGTAGTACCTTTACTGCTATTTGTGCCATTTACTGCTCTTTCAGTAATTTTGAGTACATTTAAACCTTGTTGTTGGGGTCGGGTCATTCAGTACATTTGGTCCTGCGGTTTGGGCCATTTAACCCTTGCTGTTCTTGTCAACCCTGCCGTTAGGGATCAGTTACTATGGAGGAGACGAACAGAGAGGCCGTTGCCACAGCGGTGCAGAGGGTTGCTGGGATGCTTCAGCGCTCTGACCAGCTGGACAAAGTGGAGCAGTACAGACGGAGAGAGGCACGGAAGAAAGCATCTGTGGAAGCAAGATTAAAGGTGACGCCATTTCCATTTAACCCTATGCTGATCTGTTACGATTGCTTTTACCAGTTCATTAAACCAAACCATGCTCTTCATCAGGCTGCCATTCAGTCTCAGTTGGATGGGGTCCGAACAGGCCTCACGCAGCTCCATAATGCTCTGTGTGATGTGAAAGACATCCAGAACTCTCTGGCAGATGTCAGTAAAGACTGGAGGCAGAGCATCAACACCATAGAGAATCTGAAGGATGTGAAAGACGCCGTGGTTCAGCACAGTCAGCTGGCTTCAGCCGTGGAGAACCTCAAGAACATTTTCTCAGGTGAGGACGTATGCTTGCACAGTTAATGTACAGGATCAAAATAATATCAGTAGTTGGGTTCCACTAGTTGGTCGGCCATTTAGCCGAGATTAAAAATAGGATCTGTTTTTTAGTTAATTGTAGATCGAAAGTTTGTTTTCCCCAATTTTGTCATTTATTTATTTACTTAATTAGACTAATAATAATGTTATTATTTTTCTAAGATGGTCTGTTTTTTTAAGTTTATTTAAATTTGTATTCATGAGTTTATTTATTTATTAATTTATTTATTTTGAATATTTATTAGTTTTTTGTTTGATGCACATTCACATTCCTGTTTTTAATATATAAATTAATATGTATGTATATTTTATTTATTTTATTTAAAAATGAAAATGATTTATTTTAATATATAAAATAATATCTATTCGCTGTTTATCAGATGATTGCGCATTTACAGGTTGTTTTTCAGTTAATTACAGATTAACAATTTGTTTTTCCCAATTATTTTTTACTTAATATTGTTATTATTTTTCTAAGATGGTGTCTGTTTTTTTCTGTAGACAACATTAAGTTTATTTTTCTCCAGCAATATTTGTATTTATTTATTTATTAACAGTTGTTTTCTGAATTTGGTATATACATTAATATGCATTTATTTTCATTTATTTTATTTTTATTTAAATGATTATTTATTTTAATATATATGATTACAATTTTTAGCTATTTATTAGGTGATTTACAGGTTTTTCCCCAACAATATTTTAGTCAGTTGTACCACTTATGCATTTAGTTAGTTAATTTCAAGTTGATGGCACATTAACATGTTGTTTTTCTTAATTTTTTTTCATTTATTTTTATTTCCTTATTTTTTAATAAATAAAATAGAAATATTTTTTATTTTATTTATTTAGTTACTTAGATAAAACATTTATTTTTACTATTTATTAGCCATTATCGGGTGATTGCACATTTATAGCTTGTTTTTCCAATACAATAATACAATATTTGAGTGATTTTTACTACTTGATTATATAGCCTATTTATTTGTTTACTTATGTATTTTTTAAAAATATTTATTTATAAATTGGTTATTTTATCAATAGATTTTTATTTTAGAATTGATGCTAGACTCTATATTGGTATAATTTATATCATTTGTTGACACTGCACCCATATTTGATCTTTCTCTACAGTACCTGAGATTGTACAAGAGACCCAGAATCTGATCGAACAGGGCGAGCTGCTTCAAGCTCACCGCAAGCTGATGGACCTGGAGTGCTCCCGCGACGACCTCATGTACGAGCAGTACCGCATGGACAGCAAGAACGTCCATGACATGAACCTCATTCGTGGCTACTTCGGCCAGGTGCAGGGCCTGTCGGAGGAACTGTCCAAACAACTCTGGATGGTCCTCCAACGTGCCATGGTCACTGTCCGCCGCGACCCCACCATGCTGGTGTCTGTGGTTCGAATCATCGAGCGCGAAGAGAAGATCGACCGCAGGATGCTGGATCGTAAGAAGCAGACTGGCTTCATCCCGCCCGGGAGGCCCAAGTGCTGGAAAAAACGCATGAATGAAGTCCTAGAGGGCACCGTGAGCGGTCGCATCGAGAGCACGCAGTCAGAAACACGCGAGTCTGACAAAATGTGGTTGGTGCGGTTGCTGGAGATCATGAGGAAGTACGTACTGGACGACCTGATCATAGTGAAGAACATGATGGTGCAGTGCTTCCCTCCTCACTACAACACCTTCCAGGTGTTCTTCGACCTCTATCATAAGTCGGTGTCGGCGCGGGTGCAGGAGCTCGCAGCAGAGGATCTAGAAGCCAATGAGATCGTGTCTCTTCTCACATGGGTCCTCAACACGTATAAAAGGTAAGATACAAGTGGACTGCGTTTATCATAGTACATATGACTGCACTGGAGTGACAGCAATGATTGTGAAAACTGAATAATTATGATATTTTAAATGGCACATTTGGTGCTAACTTGCAGTACAGTTACTTTGTACCTTTGCCGATTTTTAACACGCTTTGTATTGTTACAGTGTCGGTAGTATATGTAAATGTACAATGTTTACTCTTTCTCAGTGTTACCAGGACCAAGAAATTCCTGTTTATTTGTCAGCTAAATTCCGCTGAATGACGCAAAACGCTCCGGGGCTTTCGTGAAAACTACAGATTGTACTTTCGCATTTTTGAATCCCCGCCCACAGACAGTCAGATTGACAGAGGTGTTATTAACAGAGCAGTTGTAAGAGTAGGTTTATCACTGAAAATGTAATTGTCCTATGTCTACTCTTTAAGCAGCATTATGGTAAAAATGGAACACTATGGCAACAGCTTTATTACCTGTACGTTACGACATTTTGCTTGGGTGGAACTGATGGAAACTTTTTTCCTCTCTGTTTGGCCTAAAACACTGTGTTCGTGGTCATCCAGTTTGAAATGTTGAATACAAACATGGAGGATCTTCAGATTTTCACACCGCGTTCTCTCTGTATTTACGATGCTTTGCAGCCTTTAGCCCCTGCCTACAACACACTGGATCCTTCACTGGAAAAAACGAAAGTTACTCACTAGCGCTAAACGTTTACTCTTTGAATTCCTGCACCCGGGAACAATACAAGTCGACACCATTGTGACTAAAAGTTTACTAAGAAGAAGTATTTCCTACTAAAACGAGGTGGTATTTGACTGGTCAAGATATAGCCGACTGGGAGTGGCCTTGGCATTAAGGGTGTTAAAGTTTTACTAACTATTTGGAAAAAGGAAAGACTAAGACAACAGCCTATATTTCTCTGTTTCTCTTTAGTCAGGTAGCACCGATTTCAACTAAATGATTTGCCTTTCTACTGTAAAGGCAGCTTTAATGAAAGTAATGAAAGCCCATTCGCCAGCAGTGAAATACCCCTTTAAAGTTCAGACTGTAACTGTATTATGGCAGTGATGGATTAAACAAGTTAAACATGTTTTTTTTTGTGTGTGTTGTTATACTTGAATATCGTTGTTGCAAATTGAGGCGTTGTGCTTCAATTTACAGGATCAAAATGATATGTTATTTGTTGGGTTTTACCAATCGGTCTGTTATTTGGCAGAGATGGGTGATTTAAAAATGGTTTCTGTTGCATTATTTACAAAATAATCATAAAAATACTGCTAATTATAATGATATATAATCATATTTTATTATTATGTTTCTAAGATATATTTTTCTGTTGATACTACTAGTTATATTATATATTATAATAGTGTGAATTTATAGCTGTATTATTTCCAGCGGTTATTGCAAATAGTAAACCTAGTAGATTTTCCTTGTGAAGAAAACATTTGCTTGATGGACAACTACCCTCTGTGACGTTTAGTAGTTCCTTGTCTAACTCAGCATTGCATTCTTCAGTGGCAGATCAGTCTGTCAAAGTGCAGCAGAGAGCAATAGCTCAATATTTAAAGCAGAACGGAGAGCAGCAGCACAGCTTTGGGTCCTTAATCTGACTGACGGACCATCACATGGTGTGTGCTCACAGGACTGGAGTCAGAGGAAGATTAATACACTGATGTGCACCAGAGCAGGAGAGAGAGAGACAGGCAGGCAGTTCTGCCTTTGGTGCTGTTTCACATGCTGAAGGACTGTGGTTGGACAAGTTGGGATGCATTATATGGACTAGGCATTATATTTTTTATTTGTTTGCATAGCCTACAAAAGTTTTATTTTATATTTACAGTGCTTAGCATAAGTGAACACACCCATGCTAAAGTACTGTAAAATACAGGGGGCATAGGTCAGGACACCCCTATGTTAAATTCCCATAGAGGCAGGCAGATTTTTATTTTTATAGGCCGGTTATTTCAAAGGCCAAGGGAACTGTATCATGATGCATGGTATCCTGAATCCATGAAATAACTGGCCTTTAAAAATAAAAATCTGCCTGACTCTATGGGAGTTTAACATAGGGGTGTCCTGACTTGTGCACCCTGTATTTTAAGGAAGAACATTTATTTATTTACGATACATTATTCATTCACAAAGAAAATTGGTGTCCTTAAAGGTTGGATTTTTCCTCATTTTTTTAATTAAGGCATTAAGATCAATTTCCAAAAGATGATTTTTTTATTCCTCGTTTTAGTCAACTTTAGCATTGGTGTATTCACTTATGCTAAGCACTGTATACTATTATATTTATATACTAGTATTTATCAAAAAAAAATATTTTTATTTTCATTTAACTCTTTCAGTAATTTTGTTATGGCCTTTTGTTATTTCTATTATGGTTTCATATATTTATTTCTTTTTAGCTTTAATTTTTTTAGATTTCATTTGTGGTGTTTTTGTTACATACAAAGGATTGTATTAGGATAGGACAGTAGCTTGACAGGAAGTGTGTGTGTGTGAGAGAGAGAGAGAACAGGAGAGGGGGAACAGGATCGGGAAAGGGCCCAACAGCGCTACATGTCGGTGCACTTGCCCGCAAGGCTATCGGCCAACTGCTATAAAGATCTTATCCTTGTCTTATTTCACGCCAAAAAAAGGAAGAAATAAGAATGTTAAGCATTGTTACATTATTTTCATGACAATTACTGTAAGTGCATTTCCCCCGCTCATTCTCACCTAACTTCAATTTCAAAACCTGTCCTTGCAGTAGTAGGGGTGGAACGGATCGTATTTGATCCGTGATCCGTACAGACCAGGCCGCATGTGATTTGCGGATTAATTGCAAAGTTTATCATTTGCATGTGTTTTGTCTTGCCAATTTACACATTAGAGCGATTTTAAACCGTTCCAGTGCAAGAAGAGGCGAAAAGAGAACTCAATTTCAGATAGCGTGCGAAAACCAAATTGAGTAAAGCCATTTCTCTGACATTGACAAAGAGCAGAAACAGGTGTAATTCATGCGCATTTGTGTGTCTGATTCTGTCTTTGGCAGTGTGGATATGATGGGTGATCCTGATCTGCAGCCCGAGTGTGACGTCAAGAAGTTGGAGCCGCTGTTGCCTGATAAAGTGGTGGATGATTTGCTGGGCAAATACCTCAAGACGTTCACTGTGAGTTCCTCAAGTCTGCTGCACTGGCTTAAAAATTCAAATATTATCAGCCTTAAATTTTAGTGTTTGGTCTTTTGAAATATTGCCGGTGCTGGGAAGTAACTTTATTATATGTAATCTGATTCCAAAAATGATGTACATGTAAAAGATTATCTTATTCAAATGTATGTGATAAGCAAGTTAAGGATAAAAGTAAAGTCAAAAGTAATCTAAAAGTAGTCAGATGTAATTGATTAAGTTACTAACTATAGTTTTCTTGTAATTTGTATTCATTAATGGACTACTATTTCTACCCAGCACTGAATATTGTGCGTGCACGTGCATTGTCAGTTCAGCAAGTCTTTATTTTTTTTCCCATTTCTTTAGTCAAACATCACAGGCTGGCTGCGCAAAGCTCTGGAAACGGATAAGAAAGACTGGCAGAAGGAGACAGAGCCTGAGGGCGACCAGAACGGCTACTACCAGACCACCTTACCTGCTATTGTCTTCCAGGTACAACGACTTCTATCTGGCCTCATGCTTTCATGCACCCACTCGCATTAGGTCTTTTCATTCAAATGTCCCTCTTTATCCTCAGATGTTTGAGCAGAATCTCCAGGTGGCCGCTCAGATCAACGAGACCTTTAAAGAGCAGGTGCTGAAAGTCTGTCTGAAGCAGATGAACTCATTCCTAGTAAGGTATCGTGATCTCAAACTACCCATTTTCTTTAGTTTTTTCCCACCGTTTGTTATTATTGTGTTAGCTCAGGAACAGGCACACTTTCACCCTTCGTACATGTGTATTCAGGTACCGAGAGGAGGCGATCGCCTATAAGGAAGAACACCTGAAAGATCGTCAGCTTCCGCAGTGCTACGTTCAGTACATGATTGCCATCATCAACAACTGTCAAACCTTCAAGTGAGTGTGTCGTAACAGATTACATTATTCCAAAAAAGTCTCAAATGTGCTATTTTAAATGGTATAACAAAAGGTTTAATTATCGTTTTATGATCTCTTAATTTGAGGACGTAAAAAAAAATCACAATACAGCCTAATGTGACTCTTAAACTGTAAAATGTGATGATTTAATGAAATAAATGCGAGCGATGTACGTTTCATTGTCAAAATGGGGCACTGTTGCGCCTTCTACATGCTTCGTGGTTTTAGAGCAGTTCGCAATCGATGGAATAGTGAAAATTGCTTATTATGCGGCTGTTGAAGGCTTGAATCTGATTGGTTGACGAGCGTTAGTTGTGCAACTGTTAGGGAAGTGCATGGCTAAAGTAGTTCCAGGCAGGTCTCGAGTAATTTCAAAGGTTCCTTTTTGTATGGAAAGCACATACTGTCTTTCTCCCACTCAAACAAACAAACACACACACACACACACACACACACACACACACATACAGTAAGGACACACACTTGCACAGAAATGTATTGTCAGCGCTGCTCTGATGATTTCATCAGTAAAAATGTTTAGCAACTTGTGCAACCTCACTAGTGAGGTAATAACGCCACTGTTCTTGAAGCAGATACACTTACAGTTTTGCTATTACCGGTAGTAGAGACGCTGCTGTCGAACACTGTTGAGAGACGCACAGACTCATTATTTTCGAATAATTCAACGGTCCATCGTCATTTATCCCTCACATATTCTTATCGTCTATAATAGACTGCTAATGAACCAAGCTAATGTTTTAATAAATTTCAATGTTTGTTTTCAGGGAGTCTATAAATAGCCTGAAAAGGAAGTACTCTCAGTCGACTGAAAGCACTCAGAACGACGCCGCCATAGATAAGCTCCTGAATGATGTGGCCAAAGAGGGCTGCCAGTTCCTGCTAGATGAAGTCTTCCTGGATTTGGAGGTAAATGCGCTCTTGTCGTGTACGGTCAGCTGTTAAGGTTTAGTGACTGGGATAAACATGCTAAATTTGGACTGTTTCTTGCTCTCTCGACAGCATCATCTTAATGAACTGCTGACCCGGAAGTGGCTGGCAGGCTCTCATGCTGTAGACACCATCTGTGTGACAGTGGAAGACTACTTTAACGACTTTTCCAAAATTAAAAAGCCGTATAATCAGGTTTGCGCACTAAAACCTTTCAGAATAAGTGTCTTCTTATAGTAGTTTTATCTGTCATAATGCTGATAAGATCAAAGAACTGTTCAATCATGTATCTCTATCCTTTAAAAGTTTGAGGATTATTTGTCATGTGTTTGAAAGATGTCTCATGCTCACCAAGGCTGCATTTGTTTGATGAAAAATACAGGTATAGTGTGAAATATTATTAGGATTTAAAATAACTGTTTTCGATTTTTTTAGCATCATTACTCCAGTGTCACATGATCCTTCAGAAATAATTCCAATATGCTGATTTGCTGCTTAAGAAACATTTCTGATTATTATGCTGCTTAATATTTTTGTGGAAACCACGATTCTTTTTTTTAGGATTCTTTGATGAATAGGTTACAAAAAACAAAACAAAAAAGATTTTTTTGAGAACATTATATATGTCTTAACTGTATTTTTTGATCGATTTAATGCATCCTCGCTGAACAAAAGTATTAATTTCTGTAAAAAAAAACCCTTACTAACGCTAAACTTTTGCACAGTATATATAGTAATACCAAGTAATATATATAGTAATAATAACACATGCGTGTGTTAAACAGGAAATGACGAGTGAGGCTCAGCGGCGGGTGGTGGTGGAGTATTTGAAAGCCATCATGCAGAAGCGCATCTCGTTTAAGAATGCGGACGAAAGAAAGGAGGGAGCGGACCGGATGATGAAAGAAGCGGAGCAGTTCAAATTCCTCTTCAGGAAACTTTCTGCTGTGAGTCTCACAAAAAATCCAAGAAGTGAATCAGTGTTGTAATGTATTACAAAGTGTTCTAGCATCACTGGCAGTGGCATTATAGGGCGCACACAACTTTCAGACATGACTTTCTTCTCTTCTTTATAGTTCATTTCATGCAGTTTATATGGCGCTATTTTGAATGACAAATTTCAAGAGCGCATCCATGTAATAATGGTCAAGCGCGAAGCTCTCCGCTCAGAGGCAGATTTGCTTAGATTTTGCTCTCGCTCAAAACTGGACACCCACTTTCATATACCGTGTTCACTTATGAATTGGCTCTGCTCGTCCTCAGATTTGTGTGTGTGTGTGTGTGTGTGTGTGTGTGTGTGCTCTTGCTCTAGAATTCTCTTGTTTCCTGGATAATGTTGGCAAAAGTTATCAGAATAAACTCCCATGATTGGCCAATTAAATAACCTAGTGTACCTTTAAATTGTAAAGAAATGAAGGATCCATCGTTGTATGTCAAATAATTCCATGTAGCCTACACATTTCGATAGGATTTTCAAGCTGATTTTAGTCAGCATGTTCTGAGTCTTGTTGACAATGTGTTATATCTTTTCTAACTGATCCGACTTACAATTTTCATTAAACGGGCGATACGCGGTGCCATGAATATGCTAATTAGCCCCGCCTCCACTCACTCACACCAGCTCAGAGAGAGATTCACTCTGCCAACTTACTGAGGTAACCGCTGCACAATAGTATCGCTCTCTACAACGTCAGACACATAACGGTAATTATTAATATGATTAGCTTTTTGCTTGACACATTATCAAACAGCGTTGCTAATGTTACACAAACTATTCGCTTTCACCATCTCAGAGTCAGACACCTGCCTTCAAACAATCATCAGAAACACTTTGACGACTCAGAACGTCAGTGGAGAAAGGCATATAGTTCATCATAACATCGTAATATACATCATACACCCGCTGTATTGCTAAATCTACCCGATTTTTCATATCAACAGAAACATATGCTGGGATAACCTGGCTTCTCTTGAGACTCCCCTGATAGTTCAGTGTTAATGATATTCTAAAGCCTGCCGGCACATTGACGTGATTGGTTACAAGGTAGTGTGTGACATCAGAAACACCAGCGATTTCAAACCACTTTTTTGAGACTGTCTTTTGTTCACTGCAGTTATAAAGAGAAAATACTCAGGAATGGTGTTGACTGATGAATTCGCACATGGTTAAAGCATATTAAAAACTCCACATAGACTTATAAACAACATTAAAAACTTTCACCACAGCACCAAATAAGCCAGAACTGCTACTGATCACAGTAACAACATGTAACGTCATCGGCAGCTTTTTAAAGAGCTCGTTTTGAAGCAGTTTTGTGTGTGTTCAGGGAGAGGACTCAGACCGGCTGTGTGACTCCATCAGTGCCATCGCTGAGGTCTTCAAACTGACCGACCCTGCGCTGCTCTACCTGGAGGTGTCCACCCTGGTGTCCAAATATCCCGACATCAGGTCAGGCTTCATTACAGTCAAAACACATGTTTTTCTGTTCTTGTACAGATTACAGGTTTTGTGAGATTCACATAAACTCTGAAAAGATCTTGTGTTGGTCATATTTCACCCCAAAATTACTAGGAAACTTATTTTTTCATTTAATTTAATTTTAATTTGAATTACGCTAGCCTGTTTTAAGGGCCATTAAGATTTTTAGCATTTGGATGATGTTTCTGTGATAATTTTTATCAATCATTACCAATTATCAAAACTACCATTTATTACTATATTGTAAAATAAATGCAATGTACATTACAGCAATGAAAAAAAAATCCATTACAGAAATGAGAATGACATTTATCTATATTGTTAATAATGTATACATCATGGTACTATTTGTCGTACTGCCTTTAATTATGATTATTTAATTAAAAAAAAACTTACATTACTGCATTAGAGTAATAGTAATAAATATTGCAGTAATTAGTAATTGGAGGGAAAATTTACTTAAATTGTCATTAAAATGTCTATGTAAAAAAAAAAATGGCAATGGACATTTTCTTTAAGCAAAATATAGTTTCTCATTTCTTTCTTTTGATTTTAGCTCAACTTATTTCTCTTTTAGGTAACTTTTTATCTATCATTACCAGTGACTTGAATGGAGTATTACATTTAAACAAGGTCTTCATCTCTCTCTCTTCTTCTTTCATCAGAGAGGAACACATTGTGGCCCTGTTAGCTGTCCGAGGTGATGCCAGTCGAGAAATGAGACAGATGATCATAGAGACTCTGAACCAGAACAAACCGTCCTCTTCGTCTGTGTCTCAGCCTGTCTTCAGAGACATCACCGTGCCATCCAGCACCATGACCGCCATGACCTCAATGACTGTTCCTAAACTGCTGAAATAACCTGACCTTTGACCCCTGGAGACTGACTAAGAGATCCCCTTAATGCACTTTGGAAATATATTCACTGCAATGTCAGTGACGGCTTTGATGATTTATGATGACTTGATGTACAGAAACATTTTCAGGATTCCAGGTCTGTAACAAACCACTGAATTCATCACGTCAGTTTTCATTTCAATAAAATCCGGATAAACACTAAGTAATCCTCACTGAATGATGTATGATGTTGGATTAGAGCACAGGTCATCTGTTTATACACACACACATGCCCTGGATCTGCCAGTTTATGAGGAACAGGCAGCTTGCGTGACTATTGAAATGTTTAATCATCCCTCTCTTCTCATTGGCTGTGCTCATGGGGGAGGAGCTCTGAGGAGTCCTGAGACTCCACCATCTGACGCAGGATGACACGTAATTATTCAAATCTTCATGTAACTGATACAATTTTGATTACACCGTGCCATAACTGGGTTTGAATGACTGTTCAGATTGGAGTACTAGCAAACTGCTTCATATTTTATTTTAAGAATGAATGTCACATTATGCAATAAACATTTCAAACCGCCACTTTGCTGTCAAGTATATTTAATAAAATTAAAATACAAAATTAAATCAGCAAGACTACAATATAGTCTCATTTGTAAACATCAGTTAATGCATTAACTAACAAGGACTTGCAATAAATTAACCAAATATTTTTATAGCATTTATTAACCTTTTTTAATGTTAGTTAATAAACATGTAAGATCACAGTACATCGACTGTTAACAGATACATCTTTTGTTCTTAAAAGTAAGTGTTCACCCAACAATTGTGTCATCATTTTCTCACCTCAATCACGGTTGGTGTTGTTTCCAGAACTTTTGAGTGAAATAGTAGGCATTTTTTCACGTTGTTGTTAAGTGACCTCATCCAATTTTTGTGTAAAATGTCAGTATGATCAAATGATTGTCGAGAAAATTACAGTTGATATTACCAGTATAATGCATGAGTCAGAAGTAATGAAAAGTAATGCGACCAGTGCTGAGTAGAAGCCAGAAGTCAGGTGATTGAAATCACTCGGAAAACTGAGATTTGACCACTGTTTACAGAAATCATTTTGTTGAGTTCTCAACATTGCATATCTAATCAGCTCCTGACGGTCACATTCATTTGTATCTGAATTGTCTCTCAATGAGTAATTTAACCATGTAGCCTATTACTGTCTTTGGGAGGCTTTTTTCTTTCAAACACATTCAAATGCACAGATTCACATCATTTATTTACGTTATGCAGAGATTCTCAAACTTTTTTTGCCAGCCGAACTTCTATTGACCTAATATATTTATATTTAATAATATACTTGAAGTACCCCCTGAGATTATAAATTATTTCATAATTAAGTCATTAACCTAAACACATTTGCAGGTTCTCTTATGTCGATTAATGGTCACATGACATGCAGGTAAACACATTTTTTTGTAAAGATTTCATTTTAAAATGATTTACTTTAATTTGACTTTTTATGATTTAACGATCAGCTTTTCGTTAAACCGCACGAACCCCGGTCTGGGAAACCCTAGATAAAGAATGGAATGTATTTTCTTTCTCTTTGTGCGTTTATACCAATATGGTGCAAGATTATCCTATTCAAATAAATGTGATAAATGAGTTAGATCAAAAGTAATCTAAAAGTAGTCCGACTACCTTAAATGTGTTATAACTAAAATTTTTGTAGTGTAATTTGGAATCAGTAACCGACTACAATTTGTAAGTAATCTACCCACAACGCATGATGCAACACTTCAAATCAAGATGACAAGATTTCAAATCAAAAGCAACACCACATGTTTTTTTTAATATTTATTGCTAATATTTCTTGACAGAAATGATCAATTTGCCAAAAAATGCAAACGTGATCAGATTAATTTGACCTCTCAGTACAGATTAATCAACATTTACATATGAAATACAGTAAACGTAAACTCGGAGGCAGATATCAAACCTCATCCATACAGTACAGCTTCATAAATCTATAAAAAGTGTAACGAATACAGTCGCCATGGTTTGAACCTCGAGTAGTTAACTCCCTTTCGAGTCTATTTACAGATTAGTAACAATTTACCAAACCAAATGAAAGCACATTTAAAAACCTGCAACACTGTTGTGGAAAGCGACTCGTCTACTCCACCGCATGTTACTAACCATAAATGTGCTAAAAACTCCTGGACAAGCATTAAAGGCCTTGAGCCCTTCAGCAAAATCTCATGAAAATATCAAAATAAAATCGTTTGATGTATTTTTCTCAATACAAACATGCCAAATCTCCTTATATATATATATATATTTGTATATATTTATAAAAAAAGAAAAAAAAGTTAGGGCTGCTTTGGCAAAACTGCAATATGATTTCAGAAATACAACTTTGAAATTTTAAATATGTACTTTAAACACAAAGAATTAAGACTTGAAATTATTTCCAACACACTTCCAGCTGCTTGTACGGCAATAGGCACAAATGTTCGCCTTTTGGTTCTTTGACAATTCGCAGAAAAATGTTTTCAACACACAAGCAAGATATTATGGATGCTCAAAGCTGTCCCGCATTAACAATAACTTTTCTTTCTTTGTTAGAAAGTAACTAACTTGTGTGGAATTACAGTGCTTTAGGCTTAGGATGAACATGGATGAAGAATTTTGTCGGACTCAAAAGTCTTAAAGGGATAGTTCGCCCAAAAATCACTCGCCCTCGAGTTGTTCCAAACCTGTATGAGTTTCTTTCTTCTGCTAAACACAAAAGATGATATTCTAAAGGATGTTGGTAATCAAACAGTTGATGCTAGCCGTTGAATTTCATAGTAAGGAAAACAAATACTACAGATGTCAACGGCTACCATCAACTGTCAGGTTACCAACATTCTTCAAAATAGCTTTTGTGTTCAACAGAAGAAAGAAACTCATACAGGTTTGGAACAACTTGAGGGTGAGTAAGTGATGAAAAAAAGAAATGTCATTTTCGGGTGAACTATCCCTTTAAAGAGTCTCCTGAAATGAGTAACTATGGCGGCCTCTAGTGGTCAGAGGTGTGAATGAGAGGCTGCAGATCTGGCTATTTCAGTGCATTTCAAACACCTGACTCACATTTTTCAGAGAACAACAGTTGTAGTGCATCGCGTTGAGAAGGAGAACAGGGCAAACCAGCAGCGCATAATGTTGTAAGAGCATCATTAGAGGCCCTCAAAAACGTCCTCTCTGCTATCAGAGAGAGAACACGCATATCTTCAATAACAAAACAAGAACTCCCAAAATATTCCTTTGCAGTATTTTTCCTTGTCGTTTTCTCTCGTAGCATGTATAAAAGCCTATAAAGATTCACCCGTGTCAGAAAAAATAAAACTAAAAATACTGCACTACAGGACTCAAGTAAGTTTCCTTTTCTCATTAACTTCGCCAGACGCTGCTAATGAGAGCGAAATAGCTCGAATAAAATCCTTCTGACAACAATAAACTATTCTGAACCTGAAACAAAATTCCTCTTACAATCCACCCTATTTAAACTATAACATTAAGATCATTTAATTTCTAAGAGAACTCATTAAGTTTAGCAACTTGTCTTGCCATCAGTCGTTTGCATTGGCTCTTTTTTTTCCTTTTTTTTTTTAAAGCAAACCTCTCCAGACAAGGACGCTTATACAAACAGAACAAAACTCTATCTAAAGGGTCTCTGGAATCGCTGGCTGGCAGGGCTTTGGTCCCCTGCTTTCTGTCAATCGGTTTTGTCAAGAGCTTCTGAGGTGTTTGGGACAACATACTTCAGCCGGAAACCACCTGAAACATACAGACGTGTATCAGTATGAGCGCTAAAAGCATAAGGCTGGAAACAAATATGTGGACACAGGCATCGTAGGCAGCACTACTGAGTACTGGAAATAGCCTGTGCAATGTGTAGTTCATGCAGTGATACTTATATTTGATATGACAGACCTATAGGTTCGGATGTTTTGTTAATGGCATTTATTCCGGCAAATTAAAAGGCTTGCGATTAAGATTAAGATTGAGTGAATGTAGGTAATAGTTCTGGTGGATGAAGGGCCCCTCAAGAGGTAAAGCCCAAGGGTCTTATGGCGCTTTTCCACTACACAGTACCAGCTCGCCTCGGCTCGGCTCGGCTCGACTCGCCTTTGTTTGCTTTTCCACTGTGTAAAAGTTGTACCTGTACCTGCTTTCGGGTACTTTTTTTCGTACCACCTCCGGCGAGGTTCTAAGCGAGCTAAGGCGATACTAAAATGTGACGTGAAAACAATGCCGACTGCTGATTGGTCACAGAGAATCTGCGTCATCATTGCACGCGCCAGATGGAGTATCCAGAATAAATAACCCCGCCATTTTTAAATAGTTTGGCCAGAGTTACTAAACTTACTACTATTATTATGGCAACTCGGAAGAATACGCCGTGGTCAAACGAGGAGGTGCAGACTTTCCTTTGTTTGGTTGCCGAAGAGAGGATCCAGCGAGAGCTTGATGGGGCAACGAGGAACGAAAGGCGTCGCTATGACGACCGGGTACTATTTGTGGCGGTACTTTCTGCAATGGAAAACGGAGCGAAAAGCGAGCCGAGTCGAGGCGAGTCGAGCTGGTACTGGTAATGGAAAAGCGCCATTAATGTGGCCCTGGACATCGGCATGTAACTGTCGCCCCCTTGAGGTTTTTTACTGCCGCCGCGAACAGCAACACAAGAACATTTAAACACAGAACAGAGCCAGGCACATGCTGCTCCTTTCAAATTGCTCCTGAAAGCAGGATATTTTTGGCAAAACAAACAAAATGTACATAAAAGTTTGTTCAGTTCAGTTTATTTTTTCCACATAAGGGCTTTTCACACTTGAAATAGTTAACCCTGGGTCATTCTGAACCCCGGGTAAACGGAATCCTGGGTTATCTTGCTTCAAGTTTTAACCCAGGCTAAAAATGTATCCTGGATATTCATAAGCCAGGTTTAGATTCTTATTTGCATATTTGCCGTGCGTGTCATTGATTGGATGAGCGCAGAACGCGACCCGTTTACATAAAAGCTCTAGCATTGCGCATATTGCCGACGGTACTATCGAGTATATACTGAATGGACATTTCAGACTATAAAAAGGTAAGAATGAAATGGTCTCTTCTTCACTCAAATTGTTGTTGTCTGTCAGCGTTTGACATTTTTCTTCTCTAACGCTAAAATTACAGTTTATATACAATGCGCAGTGTTTTCGTGACTGTCTAAAGCACGCAAATCTGATGCGGTGCTAACTCTGCTCCGGAGAAGGGTTTCATAACCCTGGGTAATAACGGTGCTAACTTCTCTTCTAAATTGCAAATGCGAAACGTTCCTTTACCCGGGATTAAAAGCGGTGTTTAGAACGACGATAACCTGGGGTTAAGCGCAGTGTGTGAAAAACCCCAGAACTGCCTTAAATTCTTCGTGGCAGAGATTCAACAAGGTGCCGGAAACATTCCTCAGAGATTCTGGTCCATAGACATGAGAGCATCACACAGTTGCCGCAGATTCGTCGGCTGCTCGTCCATTATGCGATTCTCCCGTTCCACCACATCCCAGAGCTGCTCTATTGGATTGAGATCTGGAGACTGTGGGGGGCATTTGAGTTTAGTGAACTTATTGTCATGTTCCAGAAAACAGTTCCAGAGGATTTAAGCTTTGTGACATGGCGTGTTATTCTGCTGGAATCAGAAGATGAGAACACTGGCCATAAAGAGCTGGACACTGTCAGACACAATACTCCGGTAGGCTGTGGTGTTTAATCGATGCTCAAATGGTACTAATGGACCCAAAGTGTGCCAAGAAAATATCCCTCACACCATTACACCAGCAGCCTGAACCCGATACAAGGCAGGATGGATCCATGCTTTCATGTTGTTTACGACAAACTCTGACCCGACCATCTGAACGTCACAGCAGAAATCGAGATTCATCAGACCAGGCAACGTTTTTACAATCTTCTATCGTCCAATTTTGGTGAGCCTGTGTGAATTGTAGGCTCAGTTTCTGTTCTTAGCGGACAGGAGCGTCACCCGTGTGTCTTCTGCTGCTGTAGCTCTTCTGCTTTAAGGTTCAACGTGTTGTGTGTTCAGAGATGCTCTTCTATCCGCTGAACCAGTCGGCCCATTCTCCTCTGATCTCTGGCATCAACAAGGCATTTTCACTGCCGCTCACTGGATATATTCTCTTTTTCAGAGCATTCTCTGTACATCCTAGAGATGGTTGTGTGTGAAAATCTCAGTAGATCAGCAGTTTCTGAAACACTCAGTCCAGCCCGTCCGGCACCAACAACCATGCCACGTTCAAAGCCACTTAAATCACCTTTCTTCCCCATTCTGATGCTCACTTTGAACTCCAGCAGATCATCTTGACCATGTCTACATGCCTTAATGCATTGAGTTGCTGCAATGTGATTGGTTGATTAGATATTTGCGTCAAGCAGTTGAACAGGTGTACCTAATAAAGTGGCCAGTGAGTGACTGTGTGTGTGTGTGTGTGTGTGTTTGTGTGTGTGTGTGTATATATATATATATAGACTCCAAAAGTCTTAAGCCACCACCAGCTTTGTTGTTTTAGCAAAAAGTTTAAATGACCATCCATATTTATGTTGTTTCGCTCTCTTTATTAAGATACAAACAGAAAATACAGGAAAAATGTACACAATAAAAAATAAAGCTTCTTCGGGCAAAAGTCAGTATTTAGTGTGACCTCTCCTGTCACTAAGCGCATCTTGAACTCTTTTGGCGAGACTGTCCAGTAGTTTTCTGAAGTCATCTTCTGGTATATTGTACCAGGCTTTTTTCAGCACTTCCCAGAATTATTCTTTAGATTTAAGCTGTCCTTTATTTTCATTTATTTCTCTGTCCAGGTGATCCCATACCGCCTCTATAATACTCAGGTCTAGACTTTGTGGAATTCGAAGTGACTGTTTTATCAGCTGTTTTTCTCTCCAAAAGATTTCACTGCATTAGCAGAAAAATCATGCTGAAAAATAACACCATTCCCAACCAGGCATTATCCAGAAGGAATGGCATGGTAAATTAAAACCGGTCTGTACTTTTCAGCATTTATAATCCCATCAATTTGGACAATATCACCAACACCACTGGCAGAAATGCTGCCCTAAACCAGGACAGACCCTCCACAATGTTTCACTGAAGCACTTCTTCCATCACTCTCCAATTCTTCTTCTCACATATTGTTGACGTTTGGACCCAAAACTTTTGGATTCGTCACTCCATAATACTTAAATACTTCTTTTCCACTGATCTCCATTCCAATCTTTGTGAGATTTGGCATATATTAGCCTTTTCACTTGGTTCACCCACCAAAAAAGTGGTTTCTTGGTTCTTGGCTGCTAACCTTTCACAAAGACTGTAGAAGGGTCAACAATCGTGATGAAGCTGACAGTCTATGGTGGACTTCTTCCAGTCTCGAAAAAGAAGAAACTCTGAAAAAACTTCTCATCAGACCTTGAAAGTTTCCTTGGTATTCCTGTCCCTTTTTGGTCCTTGACCTTTCCTGATTTTCCAAATTTCTTGAGAATCCAATTTCTGATTTCCCTTTGAGAGTGGCCTTGCTGATGCAAAATTATAAATATATGTCGGTCAAATTCTGTGACCTTTGGCCTTTTGAATGGAATGATGTGATTAAAAGTTGGTCTTATTAGCAAGCTTCCAATGAATTAAACTCATACAACATGTGTATGTAATGCTCAAGCATGTCTTGCACAAACCTGGGACGAAATCCTCAACCCTCAAATAGGGCATTATTAGAGGGGACAGCCATTTGTTGTGGTGTCCGAAACCATAGTGGACGAGTGCACTAGTTCTATCCCACATTGCACTGCAATAACGAGTACACTCAACGGCTGTCCGAATTCGCTCACTCATTTTCATTCACTCCTTCAAGTGAACTGTATTAGTGGACTAACGTAGGGAATAGCGATTCATTTCGGATTCAGCCCTGGTGTAATACATATACTGTTCCCCGGGCAGCTTTCTGTGCGCGCACTCCGAGACAGAGCTGAACACGCATAAGCAAAGTACACTGTTGACTTCGGATTCACGCCTTAACTGTCAAATAGAGATGGTACTCACTGCAGAACACAAAATCCAGGGGGAGGAGTTGGATCCAGATCCAACTCCTCCCACCTTACATATACCTAAACCTACCCATCTCCACCCCCTGATCTCTAACCCCACCCCTAATCCTACCCATCTCCACACCTTAGATCTGGATCCAACTCCGCCCCTGGATCTCTAACCCCACCCCTAATCCTACCCATCTCCACACCTTAGATCTGGATCCAACTCCGCCCCCTGGATCTCGTGTACTGCAATGAGGTGCTACTGGTCAAATAGCCTCCACTCAAAAATGTCTAACTGCCATTTGGGTAAGTATCCTCGTAAACACAGTCGGTTATGTGTTAAGTGAATGTAAACAGCTGTTACTGCTTATACATTAGTGCTTCAGTCTGTGCCATTAATGTTAATCAAACTACAAAAGACGATGATAAAATCACTCACTGCTCTTGAATGAATTACTTTCATAGCTTTAATAAAGATTATTATAAGTTATATTTAATGTATACAGTGAAGACTATGCAGTTACTGCATTAGTTAACCTAGTATTTTACATTTGATTTCTTTATTCTCGTTGTAGGCTATTTCTCTGAATACCACTGTTAGTACATCCTCCTGAAAAACTTAAAGCACTGTTTATTTCATTTGAATTTTTGTTTTGTTGTATTTATTGTCCATTTTGTTTGTAATTCATTTCTTTGTTCTTATTGTCTTGCTGACTGTTCACTTGTCTTCTGTAACTGTTTAGAGGAGCTTTTACTCGGCTACATTAGTTAACCTAGTATTAGTTTTTGCTGAAGTAGCCTATCATTAATTCTGAAATTTCACTGAAATTACTCGTATCATGAAATAAGACTTTGATCATATCGTCCACCAATAATCGCGATTTCAATATTGACCAAAATAATCGTGATTATGATTTTTTTTCCATTGTAGAGCAGGCCTACTTTAAACCATAGAAGATGTTTTTTTTTATACAGCATACACATTTCCAGTATTTTCTGGTTGTATTCTAATACTTTATTCTCATTTTATTGATATTAATTTTTTGAGTTCATCATTCAACATTTTGTAAATACCCAAGCAGATAATGGAGATGATATGCAAAAATTGCAAATTAGGATGTGCAAAAAAAAAAATAATTACATCTGTCTTTGCATACTTGTGTAGAGCGTTACTCGCATCATCGTACCTGTAAGCCCGGCGTCGATGGACGGTTGCTTGCAGTCTTGAGCGTAATGTCCACTCATGCCACAGTTATAGCAGGACACGTTGTTATTCTTCTTCATGTTGGTTCCGCCAGACATCAGGCCGACCGGTGGAAAGACAGGAGGGTAAAAGCGACGGAAGGGAGGCATCTGAGGCAGGTTGTAGCCCGCCTGCGATGCCATCATGTGATCCGAGTGAGCGTGGAGGAACGCTGTAGGGGGACCACTGTGGGTGTAGAAGGACATAGGCGTCCCGTTATTCTGATGACCCTGGGCAGGGAAGCTGTTGCATAGAGACGGAGGGAGGTGGAAGAAGGTAGGCGGAGGCCCAAACATCTGACGGGCAGGTTGGGGCGGCAGGAAGTAGCTGGGTGTCTGATGGGTGCCGTTGCCCCCACAGGTGCCCCGACAGCCGCAAGAGTTGCAGCCCGCCTGCTGCATCCCGCACACCTGTGGGGTAACCGGCAGACTGGAGCTGTTGATGTAGGACAAGGATTCGCTCTGAGCGGTGCTGTGTGTGACCGCGGGGGGTGGTAGGGGGCCCGGCCCCGGGGTGTGCGTGGGTACACTTGTGGGGCAAGGTCCCGGTACTTGGCTATTGGAGACAGGGCAGGAACTGGCGCTGGCAGTAACGGAGGACTTGGCGTTTGTTTTGACGGGATTGTTGGTTGTGGTGTTGGCGGGCTGTAGAGGACACTGGCTGGCGGAGAGGACACTGAACGCCCCCAGCGGTGGCTGCTGCAGTGGTTGAGCGCTGGCCGATGATGTTCCCGGATCTTGGGCCAATGGGATGGTGATGGTTATCTTACCCTGCCCAGTGTCCCTCTGGGTAGTGTTGTACTGCAGGGAGTAGGGGAGGCACGCGGTCAGTGCCAACTCCACCACTGAAGGAGGCTGCGGAACATTCTGGGGCTCTGCAACTAATGGATTCACCATGGCAACCGCTTTCCCGCCAACGCCTTTGGCGGGGTGAGTCTTTTCAGCTGGTTCCTGGGCCGAGTTATCCGACTGACTCTCTGTATCTGAACAGACACGAGTTTAAACAAATAAAAATGTCAATCATTTAATAAAGGTATCAAACTACACTATATGACAACAGATTAGAATTTTTAAATCAAATTACTTTCTAGAGGATGTGACCAATGGTTAGAGGAACACATATTCACTCATCTGAGCCTAGTATTTATATTAGCCTACATTTGATTAACCCATTACACTAGTCACTTTACAGTTACAAGCACATTTCATGTCCAACAAGAAATATTGTAGCAAAATGTTTATTTTAGTCAGAATTATTGCACTCCTCCTATTCTATTGCGCTCCTGTTTGGCGCATGTTCACTGAAATCTGTGAAGTTTAGTTTGCATAAGATTCGTCCACTCCTGACAGCAAAATGGAAACATTTGCATGGATTTCTAACATTTACAGATGGATAATATACCTATTAAATGCAAGTTATACACTGGGAAAAAATGCCACATCTCCAATTCACTAAACAGCAAGTTACATTAAACTATACGCTTTAGCTATATCTTACCGGTTATTTTAAAGCCCTTAATATAAAGCATGTCTCATGTTCAGGACAAATTGTATTATGCACTTTCCCCACAGCAGCTCTCTATTTCGCTTTTTTCCAGATGCGTTTGTAATATTAAACTATTGTATATTGATATAAATGTTATTGCCTCATCCTATATCGTTTAAAAAATATATATTGAATCGATATACCGCCCAGCCCAAGCATGAGGTTTAGTTTATTGCAGATTCTTTGGACAAACTATTAAAACCACATTCTGCATTTCTCCTCTTCTCCATCTTGCTTCCCAATCTAGTTGTCTAATAAACCAGCACAGTACATTATGAATATTGTTGGCTCTTCGACAAATTGCCCTTGTTCCTCTTTTGTAAGTCGTTTTGATAAAAGCATCTGCTAAATGCATAAATGTAGTGTAATAAAATGTAACAGCCGATAGCCTCGTGTTCTGTACACTGTCCTCTCCAATAAAGGCATAAAAAGGCCAAAAATATAACGTGTATAAAGAAATGTAACACACCTTGGTCCTCCAGGCTCTTCTGGTGAACAGGGCTAGACGGCACTGAGTTTGAGCTCTCTGATGATGTGTCCCCATACCGGTCCCTTCCAGTGTCTAGAAACCAAAGGACAGGTGAAAACAAGGTTGTAGGTCACTCTGTAAGGTAGTAATACATGCATGCGTGATGCATTTAGAGATGCACAGATATTGATCATTATTGTTTTGTGGTTTTTCTAGCCATGGCACAAACACCTTTGCAAGCTGCCTGGTTGATCATCAGTGCTGCAGAAGGTTTCTGGATCCCATTAGAACTCTTGACACCAGCGACTCGTCGTCCTCTATCCCTGAAAACATACAACAGTGGTACAGCAGCCATGACCATACACTCCTGCTGCATCAGTGGTACAGCAGCCATGACCATACACTCCTGCTGCATCAGTGAGTACAGCAGCCATGACCATACACTCCTGCTGCATCAGTGAGTACAGCAGCCATGACCATACACTCCTGCTGCATCAGTGAGTACAAGAAACTGTCTTAAATCGTTGGGGTTTTTTGCCGTACACTTTGTTTCAAAATGTTATCTCAGTTCAGACACAAAAAACAGATCAACATTACAATCTGCACCCAAGTAGAAGGTAATTAAAGAAATGACAGTGTGTGTGTGTGTGTGTGTGTGTGTGTGTGTGTTTGTGTACCTTTTTCCAGCTGATCTTCCTTTGTTCTTCTGTCCAGCTGTGAAGATTCTTCTGTCACTGGTGCAGCTCTGCAGAGACAGATCAAGAGCGTGTGAGCATAACATACCTAAAAATAAATCTGTGCATTACCTCAAATTGTTAGAATGACCAACTGTGTCTGTACTATACTGTACTGTATTTGTTACTTTATTTTTTTTAATAGTATGCAAAATAGTTTACACAATGAAGTAGTATGCTGCATTGTCATCACATTAGTTCATTAGGTTTCAAGTTGAATTCGGTGAGTAGCGCCCTGTCCTATGGAAACTTATGGAAACTTTTCCATATAACTTATGGAAATGGAATTTGAGTGCATTGAATTATAGGATACAGTATTTCATTATAGACAGTATACATACTGCAGAAAAACTATCAGTAGTATGCCATTCCAAAAATACAATTTCACAGCCTCACCTGTTCCAATTCAGTTTCTTTCTTCCAAACTCTCTCTCCATTCTGCTCACAGTTTCCTCTCCTCTGGCATTCAGAGCGCTGATTACTACAGCGAGAGGAACACAGATTATGTGACGAGAGAAGGCCACGAACATAGGCTCTTGAATAGGAACTTTTTTGAATAAGTAATTACTTCACGACCGCTAAAAAAGTACGATCTATATAAGATGAGTGCATGTAGTATGAATGTAATCCCGGACGTACTACGTCCGCCATGTTGTCATTATCATGTGATCATGTGATCGCTTCACTGCCATTCATTAATCCTCTCCTGTGGCCTCATGAGATAGTAAAGTGTCCATCGTATGCACACTTCAGAATCTCTCCAAAAGTATTAGATCATCCAGGTACTTTTTGTCTACTTTTTTATGTTTTTTATTTGCGGACATACTTTTGTCACATACTGTTTTTGGCCTACTACATAATAGGGAAATATGCGATTTCAGATACAGCCATAGTTTACTCTACTGATCCATACAGGACAGTCCTGATTTTAAATCACATACAGTGGCCCCAGAAGTATTTGGAAGCATAAGAGACATTTAATATATGAATGTCATTGAATTAGATAATCAAATATTTCAGACATTTTAAAAAAAGATTGCACAATCACACTTTAGAATAGGCCTGTAGCGGCGCGTCGATGACGTCAAAATTTCGTCGACATCATATTTTTTTGTCGACGCTTCTTTATTTATTTATGTATTTATTTTTTTGCACCGTTCCCGGTGGTAGGCTACAGCTCGCCACACACACATGGGAGACCGAAACATTGCAGAATCGAGGACGAAACAGCAACCTCTTCACAGAATTCACAACAAAGCCATGGAAAAGTCCCAACAAAAGAAAAAGTCCTAAAAAAACCCCAGCTCGCACTAAATCATCGAAGGTGTGGGAATACTTCAAATTTAGTCCCAAACGTAAAGGTGTCGTTATTTGCTCTCTTTCTCAAATGGAGTTGACATCCCAAGTCTCCCGCATATTGATAGCACCTCTCTGATGCCCGCAAATTAGTTAAAATCTCCCGGAATCTAGAGCTCGCGAGCTCCAAACCGTGTAGCGCGCGGCAGAGAGGGAGAGAGCGAGAGACCTTGCGTGTGTGTGCAAATGTGCCTTATGAAGCGCATGTAAACCCCACCCCCGTCTCAGTCCAGATGTTTTTTATGAGCACTGAAAACATTAAAATGAGCACCACATCCAAGTGTAATAGGGCTCATTTGAGTAGCCTACCAAACATTTTGCAGTGTAGATACTCTGTAAGAACCAGATCAAAATGGTTGTGCATTGAATGGGACGATTACCGGTTTCACGATAAACCACGATAAAATCTACTGACGGTTAGTATTATCGTTTAAAATTTAATTATCATTAAAACCGTGTTTGATTATCGCGATTTTAATAACTGTAAATCCTGTCCAGTCAGCAACAGTCTGAGGCAGGCCGCGCAGAACGCAATATTTTTTTGTTTTTTTATTATTCGAGAAGGAATTACTGAAATCAGTGACCGTGCTCGGGAGTTTTTCCCATAGACATTATATAGATAGACGCCCTATCGGCCGCTACTGCCTATTGGCGCGGACGAGCCGTGGGGCCGCCATCTTAAACCGGTCACCCGCTCCGCTCAGTGTAATCTGTTTGGCAGGTGCAATGAGCTGTCAGCGCATTTAAAGGTGCTCAAAGCGATGCTGGGTGACGTCACTTCTTGTTGACGTTCAAAGTATTGTCAAACAAAACGGAGGCCTTCCCTCCTCCTCATCCCGTCGCCTCCCCCTGTAGTTTTACTGATACTTCTTTCAAGGTGTAATGTCGCCAAGTGAGATAAATGCTTTCATATAATACAAAAAAAATAAAAAATAGAAACATTACCAGAAAAACACGATAAACGTTTCGCCACCTGAGGTTATAACTTTAGCTCCCATACCAGGACCCAATAATAGCAAGATAACGTTAGCTTCAAATTTAGTCAAAGTTGTCAATAGGCTATGAATGAACATTCAATTTCATAATAAATAGTTGGTGAAAAAAATCATTCACACAAACTGTCGCCTTACTGTGAGTTTGCTTGATTTTACAATAGAGATCGATAGCTAGCTGCTAGAAACCTATATGTTGTATTCACCAAAGTTAGCGCTGACTGCATTGTTCTAGCTAATTATATCCTTGTGTTTGTTAGGCGAACATGAAAGTCCATTTAGAAAAACCAAACTGGATTTACCCACCTGTCCAGCAAAAACAGAGCTAACTGAATGTCGGATTGGAAGCCCTTCTGCCGGCGGAGTTCTCACCACCTTTCAAAGGCTTTTCCAGTGTAAATTCGGGCATGAGTTCCTTCTCCTTTTCCCTCTTCTTTGTATTTTTTGCAATCTGTTCATCAGAACGTCGTCTCTTTGGTCGTGTGTGGGCCATATCAAACTTAAAGAGTTAAAATGATAACTTTCCTCTTCATGCTTCTCTCCTCCACACCCCATGTACGCTCACTAACCCCACCCCCAGGCTGGAACACTGTTTGTTTTGTTTCGTGGAGCGGGTCGCCGCAGTTTGTTTTTGTTGCTGTTTGTGGAGCCTGGGCTGTCTACAGAGACCGCATTTTTTTACATTGTGTTCAGGGGACAGGCAGCTAGCGGATAGTGAGGAGATGTTTGCTGTATGTGGCAAAAAATGTTTTGGCCTAAAAAATGCGTGACATCGCTTAGAGGACCTTTAATTAATCATATCTCACTGAATACCGAACTGATTTTCACGCGGTTTTTTTTGCTGCAAAGGTCATACACGTAGCTACGATACAGGACACATTGAATATTTTACTCACAAAATACAAACAATAGTACGGTAATGTTAAATGTTAAATCTTACTTGTGAAAAGTAATCCCCGAGTGATGGTCCGCCGATTTGAGCAGGAATATGCTGCACAGTGCTCTGGCATCTACTGCTGCTATGCAACGCAAATAGGAGTATGACCGGTTTAAGATGGCGGCCTCATTTCTTGCGCCACAGCGGCCAATAGGGCATCTAGTCTCTATATGATGTCTATGGTTTTTCCAGCCTTTTAAGAGGACCAAATCTGAGGTGTGGTCATATTTTGGCTTTTACAAAAGTCCTGAGGGAAACTTGATCGAGGATGGTCACCCTGTCTGCAGAACAAAAAGTCGCTGCAATAGAAACACTTCAAATCTGCCGAGTCGTCTTGTGTGACCATCACCCAGTGTTGTATAGCGAACGCAAGGCAAGTTCGACCTCAATACCAAAACTACGTTTGGGAAATAATCGGGCACAAAATGTTGTTTTGAGTTGAAATATTTTACCCAGAGCTGGCCCGAGCCTTTTGGGGGCCCTAAGCAGAATTTGATTTGGGGGCCCCTCCCACTACGCGGAGTCACCAGTGCTTGACGATTATTGACACAAATATCACGCAACAATGATACATTATAAATTAATACAGTGAGGTTATGTATAAATACAAAATAAATACTTAATAAAAAATAGATAGCCTACTTAAATATTTTTTTTTTACTTTTACTTTACTCTTTTACTAACTCTTTGAAACTTCTTAAAACAAACTGTCTCAAAACATATCAAATAAATTATTTGCTAAAATAATGACAACTGTGAAATCAAAAACATAATAAGAGCAAGGGTTCAACAATGACAATTATTGTTGAAAACGGTAAAAATATTATTATTTCTCAACTGTCTCAATACAGTGTAACTGTCCACAAAGTCTTTTTTATTAGTATTATTGTAACAGACTTTGTTAGATTGTACATGACAGAATCCAACAAAGTCTATTACTATAATACCGTTAATGATGTACTGGCGCTCATTGTATGTGTGTGTATGCAATGTATTTTTCCCCTCTGGGCTTGCCGTAGATAGGAATGGTTCAATTGCTGCACAAAACATACCGTAAGTAATCATGCAAACATACTTTTATCTTGCTCTTTTTTTCTCCTCCTCTGTCATTTTCTTCGTTCTATTTTCGGCACCAGAGGGATACGTCCTTTTTTGTGACATGGCTTAACATTACCGCGAGTCCGCAACTATGCGCAGTTGCGCACGAATTGTCTATGCACGCGCGAGGTGTCTAGATTATGCGCATGACTTAAACGCTGGCAGACACAGCAGCAGTTGTAGGGAGGTATATTGATCATGAAATCAGAATTTTCTTTTATTGTCTTTAATTATTCATTCATTCATATTAATTCATTCATTTATGTGACTTGTTTAAGTTATCTAAAAAAATATTTTTCGATTTTTCGACTCGATTGGGGGGCCCCCTGGTGGCCAAGGGGCCCCAAGCAGCCGCTTAGTTCGCTTATGCCTCGGGCCGGCCCTGATTTTACCTCACTCACTTGAAATAAACGTGAAGCTTCCGCGAAGAAAAGTTCGCAGCAAGTGGCTTTGAGCCAAAGACGAACGAACAACTTCAAACAAGACTATTATTAAGAGTGACATTTTAAGGGATAGTAATGTATAGATTCATTGTACACTTATTACACCGATTTTTTTTTACCACATAATTACGGGGACATATTGAATTGAGATTGTGTTAAATAAATCTTACCTGTTTATAAATCAATTTTGTACAGCGTACAAAACAATCGTCCAGACAAGATGATCACAACAATATTATCAAAGTCTGTAAACAATTAATCAACTCTGATTTCATTTTCAATACAATCAAAAACGGGAGACGCAAGACGGCAAGTTGTATTTGAATGAAACGAGAGTGTGCATGTTGTGATACATGGATGTGCGCGCTGTGTAATAATGCGCTGCTATTGACGACGGGCATTATAAAAGAAGGAAATGGCACAGAATAGAATCTTGCTTAAGAAACTGCATAGAGCTGCATATTTATTTGTTGTTTGTTGATTTTCAAATATAAAACTTTTTGAAATGTTTTCAGTGTGAGCATCAGTTCTTTTTGAACACTTTCATCTCATTTTAACAAAACCGTGATAATATTGATAATCACGATAATTCTGGACACTATAATCGTGATATGAAATGTTCATAGCATCCCATCCCTAATTGAATGTGCACTCCTGCAATTTCCATGTTACAAACACTGATCTATATAATGTCATTCTATATAGATCAGTGGTTACAAAAAAGAATCGCTCAATTAGTCGTTAGATTAGTCGACTAATCGATAAAAAAATCGACAGACTAATCGTTTAACTAATAATCGTTTACCCCAGCCCAACTTTAGAAGCAAAACATTTCACACAAAAACTAGTTTGTTAGGTTAAAAATGATTAGATAAGATACATTACCATTAATAAGATTTTTTTTAAAAGAAGTCTTATGCTCACCAAGGTGGCATTTACTTGATCAAAAATAGTGTAAAACAAATTATAATATTTTATATATATATATATATATATATATATATATATATATATATATATATATATATATATTATTATTACAGTTTAAAATGACATTTCTATTTGAATACATTTTAAAATGTAATTTATTCCTGTGATGCAAAGCTGAATTTTCAGCATCATTACTCGTGGAAATATTTCTTATCATTATCAATGTTGAAAACAGTTGTGCTGCCCAATATTTCTTTGGAAACTTGGATACTTTTTTTGTCAGGATTATTTGATGAATAGAAAGGCCAAAAGAACAGCATTTATTTGAAAATTTATATATTTTGTAACATTATAAAATGTCTTCTTTTGATCAATTGAATGCATATTTGCTGAATAAAAATGTGAATTTGTTCAAAGAAGGTCTACCTCAGTCCCGCAGCTCTGACACTGTAAGCCTCTCCATCTGTAAAAGAGAAACAACAGCGATGAGACTGCAGCAGTCAGTACAGCATTAGCACTTGTAATGGTGCTGGCATGTGTTTCTAGGGCAGATCTGACAGGTCTGGATCGCTCACCCTCCTCTAGGCTGGAAGTCTCGGAGCAGTCCTCAGAGAAACCACGTTCAGGCTGATGGATTCTGGTCACGGGCGCACTGGTACCTGCAGAGAGGAGCAGATGGGCTAGTATTACAAAGAGAGATCAGGATAGATGCTCACATTTGGTCATTTTAACATTAGTCATCAACTGATAACATTTTCTGATTGGCCAGTCAGAAGGTTCCTCACAGTGGTTACATGGCAGTACAGAAGAATCAGACAGGAAGAACCTGGAAACATCACATCTCTGAAGGACATCCTGTGATAAAGACAGGAACTTTTCCCTGCAAATGAACAAGAGAGAGGTAAAGGTTTTTAAAATGGTAAAAAAAAATCTTGCTGGTACAGGCGAGCATAATCTGTGACCGCATCTAAACTGTGCTACAGGAAGTAGAATCCCCTCTGGTCCTGACATCAGTGTTACTGACCCAAATACTGCCATGTGTTCAGGGACTTGAAAAGGACACTTTGTTTCATGTGACAAAACAACAACAACATTGAACACTGATTCCCTTTAACAATTTGGGGACGAACTTCATCCAAATCTTCAATCGCTTAAGAATTTAAAGCCATCTGCATAGTTCTATGTAATTTAAACATTGAAACTAATAAAACGAATGCTCTTGTATTTTAAAATTAATTAATTAATTAATTAAATATAAAATAGATATGCATGGCTAAATGCTGGCTATTATGTGATTATACACAGACAGCAACAAAGTGTCGGCCCAGACGTGGGCCGGATCTTGGCCGACACAATGTTGCAATCTGGGTAATGACAGCGAATAGTGCTTCAAAATGAACAATAACATGTACAAGCGTTACGTTTTGGAAAAGATAGAGATCCTAAGCAAAAGTATGGACTTTTTCTTAGTAGTAACGCAAATGTAACATGTTCCGATTAAAAGTAATGTTCTCCATCATTCGCTCAACATGAATTAAACGAAATGAGATTCACCTGAGGTTCCTCTCCAGTTCTCTTGATTCACATTGATCTCCACGACTGAGTAATCTGACGATGCCCTTCTCAAAGCCATCTGGGCTCTGCTCCTTAGGAAGCTAGAGAGATAGAGGGATTGTTTTAGGCATTATTTTACCTCACTTTGCACAATTTACATTGTCTACAGCTAAACAGGTGATAAAATGCCAATAAGGCAAAAAACTGAAAGATAGATTGAAAAGGCTGTTTGGAATGGCATACTACCATCTGCGCATACTACCTTTTAGGGGTGTAACGATATTTGAACCGAACCGAAAAACCGCGATACAGAACCCACGATTCGAATCGCGATACCCTCATGGCGTACCGAACACGCCCCGCCCCACCCCCTGCTACCCCGGCCCCGTCGCCGCCCAGCCCGGCTGAAGATATTTGATCAAGACATTCAAACAATAAATGGCGTTTTGGCGCTCTTTAATGTGGCGTGACAGATCACTGTACAAGCTCCTCATTCAAGCGGCAGCAAGGAGCGCGAGTAAACGCGATCATCTCTTCCTAGGGTGACCAGATGAGATTGGCTGAAATTCGGGACGGGGGTGGTTTTTGTTCAATATGTCAGGTGTTGGTTCAAAATAGGTTTTGGTTCAAACCTGAACCAAACATATATTTCTATTCAAAGATCAACAGTTATCAACATATATTTGTATTCAAAGATCAACAGTCTGTCATTAGTCTTTAGTCTGCCACAAAAAAAATAAAAAACTTTAAAATCATGAACTCAAATGTCATTGTAGGAAAAAAAAATTGTTACTGTTGTAACAGTGCACAGGCTAAATCAGACCTTTCAGGCTATAGCCTAACGCTAATAAGCCTTATGCCAAAATTATTATTACAACTAAATTGTCGGTCATTAAATAGGAACGCTAAATAATTGTGTAGATGATTTGCTTCAAGTGTAACCGGACATCAGACATTAAGGCCCGGCCGAAGTATTTTTTTACACACAGTGACGCGACTAATCAATCAATCACTTCTTTAATGCTGCGTTCACACCAGACGCGAATTAGCACGTCAAATTGCGGCTGCGGGTCCTGCAACTTGAGGGGGCTGGCTGCAGGACGACTCAACTTCCACGGACAGTTTTTAATGTTTTATCAAGATTTTACTTTAGTATAATTTTCGGGACAATTAAGGCCGGTTTTGGGATTCGGGACAACAGCTTAGATTTCGGGACTGTCCCGAATTTTTCGGGACGTCTGGTCACCCTATCTCTTCCTCAGTTACAGAATAAACCTGAAGGTATGTTGACAGATACAGTATACTTACTGAAAGGCATCATAACTCGTGTAATCGCTCAAACAGTGTTTCAGCAGCGGAAAGACGTCAATAAAACAGCATAGCTTGTCACAAGCATTATATTTACCTCAGCAGAAGTCATCCAGTGTCCACAACTTGCTGGTTCCTAGAGAAATGAACTCTTGCACTAAATAATTGCACTATATTAGCCTATATATTGTATTTTACTTAACCTGTTAATGATATCTTGATTATTTAATGTAGGCCTATGTTTAAAATATCTTTCATGAAAATGACAGCAACTGTGTAAATTATTATATTTCAATAACAAATTAGAGTAAAACATAAGTTAATACAAAAACTGCCTTATGTTCAGTTTACATGTTTTCATACAATGTGTTGGGTGTTGATTATATCTAAAAAATAAATAGCATCTGAATTTAGGCTAAAAGTCTAGGCTCTGTTGTTAACCTTTAATGTTATAGTAATGTGCGGCTCCCTATATAGTTTACAGCATAAGCAGATTTTTTTTTTATCCTTGCGAAACGTTTAATTGTAATTGAATTAATTTAAAGACAAAAAGGCACAATTTTTTCATTAAACCACTGTTTAAAAAAAAAAAAAAAAAAAAAAAGCAATTTTAGCTTTCTAAACCAAACCAAACCGAGACGCCAAAACCGTGGGAAAACCGAACCGTCAGTTTTGTGTATCGTTACCCCCCTACTACATTTGCAGTATGCAAAATGAATACAATGCACAGTATGATAATTATCTGTATAGAATGTATTAAAAAAAGATGACCCAACTATCTATATTAGACCAAATCTTCTGTGCACAACCAAACCACACTGTGGAATACTGTATCCCACAATGCAATGTGCCTGACCTGACCCTCCATTTCCAGTGTAATATCTTGAGTCTTGATTCAATAATTTGATTGGAATGTAATTTCTCTCTCTCTCTCACACACACACACACACTGTATATTCTATCCCCTAACCCCAACCCTAAACCTACCCATCACAGAGAACTATCTGCACTTTTACATTTTTAAATAAGCATTATTTAGTATGTTGTTTATTAATCTATTTCTCTCGTAGGGACCGCTGGCTGGTCCCCACGATGTAGGTTAAACAAGTACACACACACACAGTATGCAGTACATCAGTGTTGTTATTGTTAACTAAAACGAAAATCTGAAATGAAAAAACAAAACAAATATTAGATGAAAAACTGAAACGAAAGTTTCCTTGGCAATTAATTTTAAAAAAGTTTAAGTTGAGGTACTAAAAAAATTATAATAGTAAAAAAATAATTAAAAAATAAAGCTATCTGAAACTAATAACAAAACCACAAAAAAAAAGCATGCAACAAAATTACTAAAACCTAAATAAAAATTAAGAATGAAAATATAAAAATAAAAGCCAATTAAAAATATGAATAAATACTGTATGTAAATACTACGAAAATAACACTGAAGCACGCACAATGCAGAATGCTAGTATTCTTTTTCGAACAGAGCCAGAGAGAGGGAAACAGAAACCGAAACAGATGGACGTCCCTGCTGGTCTGGCCAGGTGGCATCTTGCCCGACTGGTTGGCACACTGGCATGTGCGCCAGATCCACGAGACTAAACGAACACAAAATACAGCACCAAAGACCTGTCTCTCTGCTCACCTTTAAAAGAAAATCCTCCAACTCACGGTGAGTTTTGGTGACGGCAGTAGATGAAGAGTCTGACCATTTCACCTGCAAAAGAAGAGACGCTCGTGAGAATAGACTAGTGTTGCTGTCATCAGTCTGAACATAATGAATCTTTTACTTGGATTCCCCAAAGCTCATCATGTTTCACCCAGACATGAATAACTGTGCTTGTCCACTTGCCACAAATGCCGTAACATGGATTTCTTCACATTGTCCTCTGTCAAATATTCCAATACTTTGGGTTCCAGAAATGACATTACAGCAAGAGAAGAACATTTGAACTCATTTTCAAATCGTATAGTGTGTTAGGTAAATAAAATATTCGAATGGACTCTCCCATTGAAATATGGGCATACCTGAAATATTTAAACCAGCCTAAATAAAGACAATGACATCAGCATGGGGCGTATGCCCAGAATCCATTCTTGCCAAACTGGGTCACTGCACTTTTTTAGGCCTCAGCATTTCAACCGATAGCATTCAATTGGTTTGCATGAGCTAAAGCCTTGGGGGAATTCATTTAAACGTTTTGTAGAAAAGAAATCGAAGTCTCTGTGCTAAACTGAAAAAACATTTAAACATGCATAACTAACATATTTTTAAATCGGTAAAGACTAAAGTCTATTATTTTCAAACATATCTTAACCTACACTATGGCTAAATTTGGGGACAGTAAGATTTTCTCTTTTATTTTTAAGAAATCAACACTTATTCAGCATGGATGCATTCAATTGATGAAAAGTGATTTTTGTAACATTATAGATGTTTTTACTATTTCAAATAAATGCTGTTCTTTTGACCTTTCTATTCGTCAAAGAATCATTATGAAAATGTATCACGGCTTCCACAAAAATCCACAGAACCTGGTTGACGATGCAGACTTAGCGTATGTGTTGGACCATTAATACACACACATATACAGTATATATATATATATATAAAACATTAACTGCAAACACAATGATAATATTTAAAGCCATTTCATGTTTGTGGATTTACAGAAGAGAAGTAGTTCACTGTAGTTTTCCGTAGAAATACACAATACATGTTTAAATAAATTACAGCCATTGTGAAAGTTCCATTCCGTTCCAGATATCCACTCAAAAAGCCTCGATTAGATGATGTCTGTAATTGCGGCAATTCCTCTACCTCAGACAACAGAGAAAGTGTTGAAGTGTTTATCTGTAACTCCAAACCGGCTCTTTCAACACCCGGGTAGCCCATCGCACGGAGTAAATATTTTAGCCTTAACAAGGGCTGGCACGCGGTTTGGTCTGCTTCTCCAGTGAATACTGATGTCTTAATCGTAGGGTTTGGCGAGACACAGGTGGTCAGGGTTCAGTGCTAAGCCTGGGAAAGGGTGGATAATCCGTCGTCTTACAGTGATGCATGGGGATTTCTGATTGGGATGCCACTCACATTAAGTTGGAGTTCAAGACAAACAGAGTAAAGGTAGCGGCTCGAATTTGGGGGAGAAGACGAAGATTTCCTTTTCCTTCAATTATTGTTTTGATTAGCATGGTTGAGGTGAACTCATTCTTGTTTGGAATAACGCCGCGTACTAACCAGGCGTGATTGTGCACAAATCACTGCATAAATTAGTGTTACTTCATATTATTAAACATGAAATGTTTTTATTTTCAGTGTGAACATAAAATCATTAGATGCTATTTATGATGATATCGAACAAAAGTGACAGAAGCCATGTTTCCATCCAAAATTGTGAATTTAACTTTTAAACATTTGCGAATAAAACACTGTTTCCATCCAATGAGTCGAAGAGGACAAAACCGTCACTTCCTGATAAACTGGCGCTTATAATCACTAAGAAAAGTAGGAAAAGACACTGTATATTAATTTTCTATGATAAATGACTTGTGTCTTAGAGCGCACAGACGAAACGCAATAAACTTGTAATCTATCTTGCTTTCGGAGGCAGATGCTGTGTCATGTAAAAGAGTTCTGGGAGGGAATTCTACCGAAGCACTTTGACGACAGACTTTGCTCAGGCATTTCAGAACAACCAAAACAGCATTTCAGCTTGCCGTGCAAAAAAGATCGTTCTGCTGGTTAGTCTGGTTATGCCATCCCATCGAAAGTCACATGACTTTTTAAAAAAAATAAAAATACGCATCAAGGAATTTATTTGGTAAACGTGTTTCCATTGAAGTTGACGCGCATGTTTTCTCATCAGCTAAAAACGAGCGAGTAAGGTCTTTAAGCTCACTTTTAGAGCGTTTCCATCCAGCAGTTTTAGATACAATATCCCCAAATGCGCATAAAAATAGGTGGATGAATACATAGCTACAGACAGATTGTGATTTTAAACACTTCAAATCTCTGTCAGCACTGTTTTCTATCTTAATATATCCTGGGGAAAGTAGAGCAAAAGTCTCGTCGTGTCCTCAATACGTCTCCTTCCCACTTCAGCCTCCAAACAACCTTTAGGTTACGAAAACTGAACAACAGCCCAACAGACAGCCTGTTATGGAAATTCTGTTTATTTGTAATAAATGAAGAATTTTTTGTCACTGAACTTTTAGCCCCTGAAATAGAATGGTTGTATAATGCCGGACCAACAGTCAAATAACGTTGTATTTACTTGTCAAAGCCAATTTTCACTCGCAGCACCCTGTCTGTAACTTTTAGGCAGACAGTTCAGCATGACCTTTTACAAGACCTGATTAATAGTGAAATTGTCAAAGTCATTTTAAAAGTGGAACTAGTTCATGCATCCTAAAAACACAACGCAAAAAAAAAAACAGAACGAGTTATGGCGCAACAGCTAAAGATGCCTGTCTTGAGGAGTACGGCTGTAGGAGCAGTTCTAGCGGTCAATTTAAAGACCAGTCCATCATCATGACCAAAGCCTAGTTAGGGGACTAGTTAATCCAAGCGATTCATTTTTTTCTCATTAAATACTGTTTCACTTGAAAATGCGACAATATCAAAGTATAATGGGTTGTCAATTCAATTGTGTTGACCAAATAGACCATTTATTCAAACTAAAAATGCAAAAATGACTCTCTCACCTATCAGAGATGTCAGATAATTGCAGTACAGCCCAAACAAAACATGCAAGATGTTCATCTTGCTTTCCTTAAGTTTCATATTTTCCTTGGTACACTACAATGATTTTTACAGGATATGTATTGTAGCTTTCGTGATAAAACTGTATTGTAGGATTCCAGGGCTGTTTTGACCCCTGAAAATTACACGATACATTAAGCAGAGGAAAAGAAAAGCACTCTCTCTCTCTCTCCCTGACTGTTTTGGCACTGGTCCATACTCTCACTGTGAGCCGAGCCAAAGCCTCTTTGGTGAGGCTGTCAGCTCTGTATCAACAACCGGATGTTTACAGCTCAGACTTTGCATGTTTCCTCACTTGTCCCAGAGAGACAGGAATCTCATGTACACAGCCGAGAGCTCAGCTCAGCTTTCAGGACATGTCTGCAGCCATAGAGGCTGAGTGCACGTTCATTTTAAGGCCTTTTTAACGCCATGAATAATGCAAAGCGTGTATGCAAATCTAAAACAACAGCTTCTACAAAGACATTAACTGTGAATTGATTCACACTGCACCTACGCAACATCGATGTTCTTTTTGAACCAAGCACATTAGCACAAATAAAACTAACTGTTTCAAAATCAAACTTTACTGTACAGCGTATTTCCGAGTGGAACATGATATGCAATGTGGGGGGGGATGTAGTGTAGGATTTTATCCATCGGGAATTGACTAAATCGTGAAACGTGGGTGTTAGCATACCAGAATGTGGCCAGACGGCCTGGTATTGAAAAAAACATGTACAATAACACCAAGAACATGAATTAAGAAAGTAAATGGGGTCCATTTTGATTTCATGTTGAACCTAATCTTTTCCATAGAAATCTAAGCCCACTCCATATAGCTGTATAATATCAAATACATCAAATATTAAGGATGCAGCAAAATTAAAATTCTGGCATATATAGAGACTAGCTAATAATTATTGTTATTGTGGCCTAAAGAAATTGTATTTTAAAAGTGATTAAAACTATTATATTTAGCAATGATTATGCTGGGAATAAATTTGGTGAAATGACTACAATCTTATTTCACAATATGAGAAATTTGAATTCACGACAACAATATATATTATAATATACTATAATAAAAACTCTTTCTGCAATCCACTTTGCATGCAAATTGGAAAAAACGCTGGAATTTATACCGAAAAAACCGACGCCATCATTACGGTTTATATCACGGTGTAAGACGATCACTGAGGAAGCCTCCAGAGCTGAAATTCAGATATGGTAATAGGCGTTTCATTTCCGGCACGCGCTGTAAACAATAGACCAATTACAACAGACTGGGCGATCTGACCAATCAGAGCAGAGTAGGCTCTCGGAAAGGAGGGGTTTAGAAGAGACTGAATCTCTTATTGAACCGTTTCAGACGCTGTGAAAAAGCATATACTTCAAATGCAAAAATGTAAGTCTTTTTTGACCTTGGATGCATGTAAAACATTTGTAGGAGACCTCCAAAACTAAATTAGGACCTTTTAAAATACCATAATAGGGGCACTTTAAATTAGAATTTAATTCAAATTCATTAATACAGTCATTTGAATTCAGTGGAAATCTGTAGATTCTGTGCAGACCAACCAACATTTCTTTTCTTGATTTCTTAGTAGACTCTTACTTACCGTTATGACACACAACTACGGGTGGATGTCATTCTAAATCATTTTCCACAACTGTGAAAATCCTTGAAGCTTCTTTTAAATGAAACGTCAGTGTTGAAACTCGGCTGTCTCTGAGGGGTTTTTGAACTTACCTCGAAACTGTACTGCCTGCCTTCTCCTCCCATAGTGACCTCCTTCAGAACGATCTTCTCAATGTGCACCACTGCAACATCAAAGAACATCATCGTTACAGTGCTGCAAATGTGGCTTTATTCTTTAAGCTGAAAAGCATTTCAACATGCGGCGGTGAGATACCTTCCCTCTGCGTCGTGCCACTGAGGTGTGGACTGGCGTTGCTGCAAAGAGTCCAGTCTACGTCATTCTCCCGGTGTCGACAGAGGAACCCCGGCCTGGAAAACTGGCTCTGTCACAGCGAAAGAAAATGCATTAAAAAGGTGAGTAAACATCAATTTCCAACATCACACTTTCTAAAAAGGAAAATAGACGCAAGTTTATAATATATACATTTATATACACAGTAGGTTTATTGTCCTTTCCACACTAAAAGCAAAAATGTAATGTTAAGCAACAAAACAAAAGCCATATTTGGTGTTTAATATAGGCTACAGTTATGTAAAGGAACCAACAAAAACATTTTTCTAAAGTGACAAGACTCAGGTTAAAGGTGCATTCACCCGACTTCAAGTCTATGTCATTGTGTCTTCTAAAATTGCCTACTGTATCATGTCAGAGCAGGTTAGAATAAGGTATGAAATGAATAATATATATATAGCCATCTAACAATACTAATTATAAATAGTTGATGACTGATATCTTTTTTTAATGGACAATATTAATCTAGTAGACAGCAGGATGGCCATTATAATGTCAATAAATATAATAAAAATGAATGATAGCTAATGAATTGCACAAAGAAAATGCTGAATTTAAATGAACACTTAAATATTTACTTAAAAAAAATTCAAATACTTTACAGAAAATGTGTATTATACTTTGACGGCTGTTGGTAGATGTTGTTATGGACACTACACCACTTCAGTTAACCAATCAGGTGTAGTTAATCAATACACAGCATTTAGCCCCTATATTGTTGCATCACTAATTTAATAATTTCCTAGTTTCAAGACATTTCGTTAGTGTTTTGTTTTTTTTACAACCTGCACACAATCTGACAACAACTGATCTAGAAACCTGACATTCACCTAGTGGACGGCTTTCCAAATGTGGGCCGTAAATCAAAGCATTGCATATGAGGCGCGACACTTACACAATCAAACCAAATAAAAGCCATTCACATTCAGTCATTCAAAATATGTCAATTAATTTGATTGAACCAAGTGATCCATCGTTTCCTCTTGTTTTATAGCAATTGAGCATATTGCTACAGCGTACATGTCCACGACTCATCGCCATCATTTAAACCATTAACATCATTCTCAACTTGACATCAGCAACAAACAACAGACATTCATAAACAGACAGACAATGTCATTTTGGAGACCCGATTCAGTCTAATGAGTGCGACGGAAAAACCCCACACATGGCCTCATTTATAAAACGCAAAGCCCACAATAAAGTCATTCACATGGAGATCAAAAGAGATCAGGGAGGATAGCATTGAACCACAAGCCTATAAGACGGATGAATATAGCAAAGCAAACGTCCCATCATGTAGTTGTGTTGGATTAAAGGCTTTGTATATTTGAGATCGCATATTCCATATTCCTATCAAGAAGGAAAAGGGAATGTGCTATAATTTGCTGACACATATAACTCGCATTAGATAACCAGGCAAAAAAAAAAAAAAAAAATGCAATGCCATACCACTTGTTTGTAAGATCTCACTGTTTCTGTGTTAATGGAATATTTTTAACTTAATGTTGATGAATAATATATATATTTGATCACAGTATTTGCCATGATTCTTGTTTAAAGGGTTAGTTCACCCAAAAATGACAATTATGTCATTAATGACTCACCCTCATGTCGTTCCAAGCCCGTAAGACCTCCGTTCATCTTCGGGACACAGTTTAAGATATTTTAGATTTAGTCCGAGAGTTTTCTGTCCTTCCATTGTAAATGTATGTACGGTATACTGTCCTTGTCCAGAAAGGAAATAAAGACATCATCAAAGTAGTCCATGTGACATCAGTGGGTTAGTTAGAATGTTTTGAAGCATCGAAAATACATTTTGGTCCAAAAATAACAAAAACTACGACTTTATTCAGCATTGTATTGTCTTCCGGTTCTGTTGTGGATCAGCGTTCAGTGACGCCGCTGACGTAAGACGCTGCTGACGTGTGTCTGGTGCGTCCGTGTATTCGGGTTCAAATAAATATGGCTGGGCAAAAAAATGCAAGTCTTCCTCTGTGTGGAAATCCTTAGACATGTTTGCGAAGATTGTTTTGTTTACAGCGTGCGCCTCCCTCAGACTGTAAACGAAGCTCGGGCGCACCAGACACACGTCAGCAGCGTCTTACGTCAGCAGCGTCACTGAACGCGGATCCACAACAGAACCGGAAGACAATACAATGCTGAATAAAGTCGTAGTTTTTGTTATTTTTGGACCAAAATTTATTTTCGATGCTTCAAAACATTCTAACTAACCCACTGATGTCACATGGACTACTTTGATGATGTCTATATTTCCTTTCTGGACAAGGACAGTATACCGTACATACATTTTCAATGGATGGCCAGAAAGCTCTCGGACTAAATCTAAAATATCTTAAACTGTGTTCTGAAGTTGAACGGAGGTCTTACGGGCTTGAAACGACATGAGGGTGAGTCATTAATGACATAATTTTCATGTTTTGGTGAACTAACCCTTTAAGAGAGACACTTTACATGACTGAACATATTGACAGCTGTCAATCATCTGACATGAGCACATGATGTCTGATACACCTCTGGCTCTCCCTAGTCAAAAATAAACAAACAAACAAAGGAATCCTATCGCATCTGAAAACAATCCGAGATGGAATTTTCTTACAAGATTCCAACAGAACTAAACAAACCTGCTTCTTTCAAGAACTCCCAACAAGACAAGAACAGGCACCTGCAGAACATACAATGGAATGTAAATCAAATCTTTCAGGAACCATGTGATTCCTTTAACTGCCCAAACAGTTAACAGACATCATTCCAGCACAAAACATTTAGAACTTTATTAAGCATTGCACAATATCCAAAGAGACTCTAAAAACTAAGGAGTGTCATTTTATCCAGTAGGATCTTATTTGATCCTTTAGGATTGATTCGAAAGTATGATAGAAATTCCAACAGGAATCCAGCACACATTCCTTTTTTACACTAGAGGTTATTCAGTTTCATGTACCAGGTGATGTCAGTTTAAGTGGCGGTACCATGGAGCACTGATGGCATCACATGATAACACCATGGTATTTTTGATGTAGCCTATATACTATGGTATTGGCATAACATGTTCAAATTATACTATGGTACTTTTTGTTACTGACTTTAAATCTTTACATGATTCATATTGGTACAGACTGTTCACCATGGTATGTATATGATTCTCCAAGTGTTTTGGTCATTTTTATTAGTAACTTTTGACAATGTATGAAAAAGTATCAAATTACTTACTTCCATGTTTTGGACATGAACCATAATAGAACCATAATATTCCCTGGAGTACCATGTATACAATGATACATGAATTTCAATACCTTAAGATATATATATATATATATATATATATATATATGACAGTAAGACAGTAATATTGTGAAATATTATTACAATTTAAAATAATATTCTATTTTAATATACTTTAAAATATCATTTATTCTGTGATGCAAAGCTGAAATTTCATTAGCCATTACTCCTGTCTTCAGTGTCCATCAGAAATCATTATAATGCTGATTTATTATCAATGTTGGAAACAGTTGTGCTGCTTAATATTTTTTTTATAACCTGTGATACTTTTTTCAGGATTCTTTGATATATATCAGACCATGATAAGACCATGGCACTTTTATTTATATATATATATATATATATATATATATATATATATATATATATATATATATATATATACATATACATATATATATATATATATAAAAGTACCATGGTCTTACCATCTAATGTACCCTGGTAACAGTTACTGTCACAAGACTTTTCTGTAGGGGTGTTACTTCCATCTGCCATCGTATAATTTGGGGGACGTGATCACAACATTAAATTACCATAGTATTTTAGCCACTTTCGTTAGTGTAATGCAAGTGATTTTGAGGTAAATATCACACACCCATTTTTGGAGTCTGTCCAACTGCGCACGCAGCTCTACTCGCTGATGGAAACTGAACGCCGGGTGTAACGAGCCCATCATGAAGAGTAGCCGCAGTTGGTCCACAGTCTCCGGCTCCGGTAGAGCCCCGCACATCCCCGCGTCCATTCGACTCAACGTCCTGAAGAGAATCCCTGCGCATTCCCTGCTCTTGGATCCGAGCAAAGACAAATAAACAAGCAGTTTGGACAGCACCACGGGGTCGCTTACGTCCACCAGCCCCTCTAGATCAGCGGGGCAGTTGGCCCGGATCTCGAAGTCCCGCAGGACGCTGAAATCTCTCCGGGCCAGATCCTCCAGACAGGCGCCGAAGAAGCGCAGCTCTAGCGGTTGACACATATGTAACAGCCCGCAAAGCAGCTCCACGCGTCCGGCAGGGTTCAGCTGTAAACCGAACCACTCGAACACCGTCTCCTTGTCGAGCGGAGCCGCTCCGGTCCCGCTCTCCCGTTCGGTTCCGTTAACGGAATTCAAGTCGCATCGGTGATTTTCGCCTCCCGCCGCTCGCAGCTTCATCTTCATCATTATCAGCTCTCAAACACGATTATCAGAGATAGAAGTCCATGGATGGTGCTTTCTGGACAATATTTCGGCATCAAAACGCGATGAAATTCCCGAGTTGGGGCGGAATTTCGTTAAAATTCGCCGTCTGTAGTGTGACTGTGTGGCTGTGGTCAGTTTTGCCAGATTACTCGCCTGCCGTGCCTCCAGAATATCCTGTCAATCATCCGTGACTCCTCCCACTCGTCGTATCTTATGGGTCGCAGGGTCCTAAACTCACCCTTTTATTTCTCATTTGCCAGCTCGAAACATACATTGTTATGGAGTGATTCGATATACAAACTATTACAAATATATTTAAATAATTACATATATTTTTGAAATACTAATGTAACAAAATACAATGAAATGTTACAATAATAAATTACATAAACCACAAGCTTATTTTTCTCATAAATCCAGAACCCAGACATTTAGCTCTAAATTGATGACGTCATGACATGAAGAACGTGTGTGATTTTAGGGATATTTTTAAGAACTTTTTTATTTTATTTGAGTTCAAGTTTTTTTTCAATAAGGGAAATTTAAAAGCACACATGAAATGTAATTTTACGAATCACTTTAAACCACTAGGGGTTCCCGAGCCCAGGAATTAGTTATGCAAGTATGTACTCAGTGTAAAGACCATTGTATCCACTAGAGGGCTACATTGTATAGCCGTGACATGATATGCATATTTCAACAAGCACTCTGCTGCTTCACAAAGTTTCAACTTCAAGAACATGTAGAGTTAACACTATGCAAATGTCACAACCACTATCACCAATACCACCATTTCATTGAACTTATTGGGACAAGCAGAAACATTCCTCCTTCATTCTTGAGATAATATATATATCATTCATTTCCAGTGCTTTTCCACCTTGATCCTCGACACAACAAATGCATTGTAGTTCAGCGTCATTACATCATATTAAAAACACCACACACCATTAAACTAAACTCACATGCTTCAGTTCAGTTGAGTTGTTTATGTCTTCTCTATTTTTGTCTAATGTGATTCCTCTGGTAGCTGGAGAGGCCCACCTTTGATCCAAAATAGCTGTGTTAATATATAAATGTGTTTGAGCGGATATGTGTACAATTCTGTGGTGTATAAATATATACACAGGGACGTTTAGCAAAGCAACTCACAGGTACATATTCCTTCCCCAGGTACTAATGTGGTTGGATTTGCTACTTTCTTTCTAAACATATTTTCATTCATAAACAGCCCAATAGAGAACGACGGTGGTCCCCTAGGAGTTTTTTCACAGTATTGGGATTCAAAGGAAGGCGCCAACATCTGTGTTTAAGTATCTGGCCTAAACAGATGGAAACAAACTGTGCTACTGGAAGAATAAAGACATATTCTTTGCTGTAACACAAAAGACATTGCACAGACATGATGTTAATGCCATGTCAATGGACTCAACTAAATAACTCAATGCATGACGGCAGAGAAAATAAAGACATTTTGGACTGCGCTATTTGTGGCACAGGTCTTGGGATTGGAGGCTTGGAGCCATTTGGCTTGACTTTCTTTGAAGATGGTTTTGTGGAGGGTTAAACCCGTACTCCTCCCTCTCTCTGATGCCTGTCGCTCTTTCATTCTGCCCAGGGAAGGCTGTACGTCACTGGGTGCAGATATAAAATAGTCTTTGGCTGTATCTTGCCATCTGCGCACTGGACTTTACTTTACGTCAGTTCTGAGAGCATTTTTAGCTGTTGCCTTGTAAAGTGTTGGTGGCGACTGACTTTTTAAACCTCTGGATATCCAGGACTCACGTTGTTGGTGAGAGATTTATGTTTTTTTATTGTTTATTGAAAATTTTTATGTTCTCTCAGTTGAACTTTTCCAAGGACCATGGTATTACTATAAAATATAACATGGGAAATCATGGTAACACCATAGTTTTTGGATGCTTTTGTTAAAATAACATCATTGAATCATTGTACTTCTCCAGTACTTTTTTGAGTCTTTACGTTGAGCATTTACAATTTAATTGTAAAATGTAATTTTAAATAATTAATAAAAAAAGTAATAATTCTGAGGATGCTCATTACATATATTAATAATTATATATTTACATAAAATTTTCATCTTTTTCACAGGATTTTCTACCTGCTGCGTGGCTTCTAGTTGGCATACCATGAGGACATGGAGGTTTTGTTCACTGGTTGTTTGTGTTTTGTTGCCGTACATCAGTGGATTCCAGCAGGAGGATACTCAAGCTGGTTTGTTATCCTATTCTTAGTCTTATACTTCATGATATATTAGTCAAAGGTTTAAATCATTGAACATTTGAATAATATAAATGTGCATTAAAGTGACAGTCTTGAGGAATTTGTAGCTCACACAGGAGATCATTGCAGTAGCAACGTCAAGGTCATGGGTTCAATTTCAGGGAATGCATGAACTGATAAAATGCACAGGTATACCTTGAATGCAATGTAAGTCGCTTTGGATAAAAGCATCTGCCAAATGCATAAATGTTAGTGAATACACTTAAGTAAATTACTATTTATTCAGTCATTCTTGTGTTGACACTGTAGGGTGAATTCAGGTAAATTGAGCAACTCTTGACATTGAGATGTCAGAAATGGACAAATGTACCTGTCTTCACTTTACATTTCCTCAAGAATTGTAACAAGACTCTGTGTGCATGTGGACTCTATGGGCAAATGTTTTCCTGGGTTTGCAGGTTGTAGCACAACTCCCAATGACCTTGCGTTCATCATCGATGGCTCCTCAAGCTTGGGGCTCCCCAACTTTGAAACAGCCAAGCGCTGGCTCATCAACATCACCAGTGGCTTTGACGTGAGCACCAGGCACACTCAGGTGGCGGTTGTCCAGTACAGTGACACCCCTCGCCTGGAGATTCCTCTGGGAAAGCATCAGAACGGCCAGGAACTCGTCAAGGCCATCACCTCCATCTCGTACCTGGGAGGCAACACCAGGACTGGCCGCGCCATCAAGTTTGCCACGGACCACGTCTTCGGGATGCCCAACCGCACCACCAAGTCTCCCAGAAACCGCATCGCCGTGGTTCTCACCGATGGACGTTCACAGGATGACGTTGAGGATGCTGCAATAGAGGCCAGGGCACAGAATATTGTTCTGTTTGCAGTCGGTGTGGGAAATGAGATCACTAACTCTGAGTTGGTGTCCGTGGCCAACAAGCCAGCCTCTACTTACGTGCTACACGTGGAGGACTACAAATCTATTGCAAGCATATGGGACCTGATGGAGCAGAAACTATGCGAGGGTGAGTCGTGCTTGACTTTGGAGCATATTTTTTATAACCATTACAGGGACATAAACTTGGGGCCCAATACATTTGTTGACTCCTGAAGAGAGACTTGGTCATCATCTGCCATGACAGGATGCAATACAGACCATTGGAGATCTTTGGACTAGTGATTTTTTTAATGCATGTATGGTTACGCACTGGCATTGGTTTTCTGTTGTTTTAGTCACTGTGTGTTGATTTGTTTCCTTTTTATTGCTCAACTGTTGCTCTTTCATAGCTGGAGAGACTTGGAGTTCTTAGTTACGACTAATTTCAAATAATCAACTTTGTCCCAGCAGATGTTTTTCCTGAAATTCCTTAGGAGGAACAAAAAATGAGTATAGTAATCAAATTAATGTGGATAGCTGCTCAGATTTGGTTTTGGAAGAATTTGATGCAAAATCTTGAGTTTTTATTAAGATCTCAGACTTTTGAGACTTTTTTTTTTTTTTTTTTTACAGTGTTGAGATCTCTTCTGAAAAGTCTCCTGAAAAGTCCACATATACTCTCCATTTAATCTCATTGCTGTTTTGGACAAATAGCTGAGATATTAAAGAGGTCTCATTAAATTAGATCATTCTTATTCTGTTATGGTTGTCTGGTTATCAAACACGTTCTGATCCAAAGCATTACACAACAGTTGAAGTGCAACTAGAGGCTGTAAAGTGTCTGTGAATTGAATGGCTGCATTCTCTCATTCACAGAATCGGTGTGTCCGACGCGAATCCCTGGGACAGTGAACGATCAGAAAGGCTTTGATTTAATGAGCTTGATGAAGATAGAGCAGGGGGCTCAGAAAGTTCAGGGCTCTTTGATATCAGAGAGAGCGTCACAGCTCAGCCCTCGCATGGACATCACTCATGACACCAGGTGATTTTTGCTTTGCAATTTATAGCTTATAGATTCTTGCACATGTTGAAGTACTTGAATTATGTCCATGTGATGTAAATGAGATGTTCCTGCGGTTAGATGTTCAGGCTACTCTGACCCACACCTGATGTTCCTCACAGAGAGATCTTTCCAGAAGGCCTTCCACCAGCTTTTGTGTTTGTGGCAACTCTACGCTTGAAAAACCCAGCTCACTGGATGAAGTTTGACCTCTTGAGGGTGTTATCTCAGGACGGAGTTAAGCAGATCGCTGTGACTGTGAACGGACCAGACAAATCTGTCACTTTCTCCTGCACAAGCACTCTGAAGAAAGAGCAGACAGTCATTTTTAATGACAGAGGGATCAAGGTCTGTGAAATTTTTGAGTCACTTTTAAATCTCATTAAGATAAACACTGGCTGCATGCATCCCAGTTCACAATATATCCATCCAAATGAATATAATATTCATTTTTGGGTGAACTAACCCCTATACATGAATAATGTACATAAACTGCTGTTGAGATACTATTCTTACTTGAAACGGAGTAGAGGCTTCTACCCAGAAACATTATTTGATACATCACAACTTAACAATTGAATTGTGTATTTATGTCTTAAACAATTTGTTACCTGTCAGGTGTGCTTTTCAAAATGGTAGGACGGAATGTGTATGTCTTTTAACAAAATGATTTATGTCTCCATAGAGGCTCTTTGACACGGATTGGCACCAGCTGAAGTTCTTGGTCAAACCCAAACGCATCACTTGTTTCGTAGATGGCGCGTACGTGGAGGAGCAGCTCCTAGATCCAGTTGTTCCTATCTACATTAACGGAAAGACTCAGGTGGCCAAGAAAGTCAGTATCGAGACTACAGTCCCTGTGAGTGTTCCCAACATTTTAATGCTCTTTTTGACACCTGACTGATCACAAGTTTTAACGTGCCAAGTTAAAATGATCAGTAGACTAGTAGTTTGCTATCACAATATTCAGATCAGATCATTACATTTCTGTGGTGTCTGGTGCTGCTTTATCAGATTGTGGTGCAGAAGTTACGGCTCTACTGTGACCCCCAGCAAAGTGAGCGAGAGACAGCATGTGAAATTTACTCTGTGGTAAGACCGTAATGTTATCTGCCACACTACTGGGCGTGTGCAACATGGATCAACATCCATTTGTTAGTTCTGGAACAACATTCCTATTCAACAATCATAGCCTTAACCTTATTTCTACCCCTCAAGCCCATTCATCCATTAACTTAGTCTAGTTAATAAAAATCAGAAGGTAATGACCCTGCTGAAAAATCCAACTGGTTTTGCTGCTTAGTGCTGGTTCGGTGTTGGTCTTGCTTCACCATCAAAACCTAGTTGGTGTCAGCTTGTTGATTAACTAAGCTTGCTGGTTAATTTGCATGTAGGTAAAAAAGCTCAGTAGGACACATCACATCAGCATCCAAAACACAATATATGTTGCTAATCAGCAATGCTGGTCTTTTCAAAAGAGTATTGTTTGTAATATTGTTTGAGCCTTTAACTCAAATCCTAAATTAACCATCTAATTGGTTGATAGCAATGTTGTTTCAGGACCAACACGGATGTTTGACCCAGGGACGTGTCCGTCTAGTGTTTATCTGCCACCGTTAATTTCCTTCACACTTTAATTGATCTTTCTGTGTTTGTTACAGGATGATGACAGGGTAAGTTACATAACTATTCTTGCTTTTTAAAATGTTCAATGTGTAAAATTCAAATGTTCTTGTTTTATTGTGGATTGGTTTATTTCGTTTGTGTTTTATGTGCAATGTTTTGTATCTCCAGTGTCCTTCGGATCGCTCTCTTGCTCTAGTAGGTTGCGATTGTCCCAGTGGTAAACCTGGTCTGCCTGGTCTACCCGGGCCTATGGTGAGGCATTTTTCAACTGTGCATCCTGGATGGACAGACAAACTTGCTGAGGTCTTTTGCTTGTTAATTGATTAAAACACATATTTAACTCTTCACTGTTTGAACGCAGGGCTTCAGAGGGGAGAAAGGCAGAGAAGGACCTCCTGGCCCTGATGGTAAACCTGTAAGTAGAATTATTGTTACCGGTGTGAGTAGAATTGTTAGTGGCTCAGGAGGTTTGGACAAATGTGTTACCGTCATGATTTATTCGTCCACCAGGGGAAACCAGGCGAGAAGGGAGCATCTGGAGAGCCTGGTCGAGATGGACAGAATGTAAGTGAAACATCAAGAACATTTTCTGATATTCTCAAAGCTTTATGTTATTATTTTATTTCTCTATTTACAGGGTGAAGCAGGTGAACCAGGACAAAAGGGGGAGCGAGGACTCGAAGGACCCAAAGTATGTACATTTTGAGATTTTCATTGTCATTAAAATGTAAAATTATTTAATGGCTTGTATACTTTCCCCCCCAATCTTTTAACAGGGAGAAATGGGATCCCCAGGGCCACCGGGGCCTTCAGGACCGACAGTGAGTCTCAAACTTTCTGACCATTTAATATTAATTTTCCTGTTGTTGTGTTTAAAGGTTTAGAAGCAAAAACTACAATGACTGAAATGATCCTCTTAAAATCTCCTTTAGGGCAATGGCTTTTCCACATTGGATTTAGATGGCTATGGAATTCAAGGAAGCAAGGTTTAAAAAAAAAACACACATCATATTACATTAAATCATTACCAAACATTATATTTGCTTATGCAAACTATCGTGGCCTTATAGGGAATCCCAGGAGAGACAGGGGAAATTGGACCACCTGGAATACCCGGACCAAATGTAAGGAATCTGCTTTTAGCATCTACTCATGAATGTTCATATGCATTAGTGATCATTAACAGATTTAGCAAGTATTCTGTTTGAATGAAGATTGGAAAAGTAAGAATTTAATTCAAAGAGGTCTTATTTTCTTTCCCTTGCAGGGTGAACCTGGGCCACCTGGTCTACCGGGACTTGCTGGTCCCAAGGTAAGACAGATTTCAATCTGACATTGCATCCCAAACTGTTATAATTCATCTACCACTACTTCTGTAATCATAATCACTCAGAACTAGGGGTTTTGTCCTGGACGTTATGATGATGGTGCTTATTAAAAGCAGCTATTAAAAGGCTGTGGCCTCAAGGATTGCAAAAAGTGATTTTCTCTGTATGTCTTGTTTTCCAGTACAAACATCTAGAAAGTGTCGGCCTAGATCGGGCCCAAATCTGGTACACGTGGAATCCAGATCTGGCCCAACACTATGTTGCTGTCTAGGAATATACAAACATTCTTAAATCAATATACATACTTGAGAATCAAGATGACATAGGAAATTAAGTCGTGTTTTCTGATAAATATATTAAAATCAAGCGAGTTCATCCTTAAAATGAGAAAAAATATCTGTAAAAAGGGTAGGAAAAATAAATGTAAATTTTTCTTTACACCACTGGACTTTTTTCTTCTTCTTGTTTTAAGCGTAAACTCACTTCATTTTGATAAGTTTATCAGAAAACAAGACTAAATTTCTTATGTTACGTCACTTTTTGTCAGGGAAACGTCACTAAGAATGCTTAGATCTTTGTACTGATTCGTTTTGATTGCAAAGGAAGGAAATGCATCAGAAGCGCACGTCTTGTTTTCTGTTGATTTGTGCATGAGAAGATGCACCTTTTTGTAGTGTATATTTTTAGGGAAAACCCACCCACAAATCTTTGGTCCTACCTCATGAATTCAAGTGATGTTGATGACTTTTATCTTGTTTTTGAAGTTCATGTGAATTAGTTGTTTTCCTGTTTCTATACACGGCATAAACAGGCAGTCTGAGTTTCAACATCACACCCAGAATTTCAAAGTATTTAAAGCAGCACAGGGTGTAAACCATCAGATGTGTTAGGGATACGATCAGACGTCCTCTCACACGAGAAGGTTCTGGATTATTTTAAGCATAAGGGCATATTTGTGGCCTTGTCGTCGATCCTTTTTATCCTCTGACATTTTTCTTAGCTTTTTGCCAGCAGCAGACTGCCGTCTTGCCCAAAGCTCTATATATAGCAACTAAAATGCCTAGATTATGATGGGTCAATGACACAGTACACATCATGAGCTGCTCTCTGCTCTATATGAATATAAGGTCACATGCCAGCCTAATTACTGTGTGCTGGTTACGTTTTACATCCGGTTGAGAATCATTATAGATGAATACTGTGTTATTAAGACAAATACAAGAAGAATGTTGCTTTTATGAAGTTTGTGTTTCATGGCAAAGCTGATTTTCAGCAGGATGTTGACACTTGTAAAAATAAAATAGCAGCACATATAATATTTGAATGCCACTATGAATATTAAAAACACGCATGATGAATATTGTACACTCTTGGTGTTGTAGTTGAACCCAGATAAGAACTTTAGGTAACACTTAAGTTTAGGGCTCAATTCTAACTATTAACATATAGGATATTGGCAGTTTATTAGTACTTAAAAAGCATGAATGCTTTATTCTGCATGACCATATTCTACATCCCTTAATTCTTCCCCAATACCTAAACTTAACAACTACGTTACTAATTATTAATAAGCAATACTTTGGAGTTTAATGTGTCAAAAGTCATAGTTAATAGTGAGAATTGGACACTAATCTAAAGTGTGACCGAACTTTATTGCTCAGATATTGCTCTTTTATAGTTCAAGGAACTTTCTGGAGTTTTGAGGAAGTTTCACCTCAAGGAAGCAAAAGCAGAGCTTTCTCTTTCAGTATCTTAAGAGAAATAAAAATAGAAACAATTTCGGACAAATGGTATGCTCAGATGATTTGGTTTTAGAATCTGATGAAAAAACTTTGAGCTCATATTGAGATCTATGACTTTGGTATTTTGGCAAATCTGAGCAGAGTTTTTTTTTATCTGTTTTGAATCTCTAGGAGACGTGTGAGATTACTGTGCGGGTTTCTTGAGAGAAACGTCTGAAAGTTGATTTAGTTGCTGGCTTAGAGAGATATTAAAGAGATAGTACTAGGCCTATACCCCAAGATTTTTAGACATAAATTGTCAGTCTGTCGCTCAGATCTATTTTCAGGCTACAGCATCTGTCTCAGCATCTGCGTGCCGCCCTGCCATTTACTGCCCCATTAAGTCAAGCCTGTTTATCAGTGCAGGGCTTTGATTTGACTCTTGGTGGAGCTTAATGTTTATTCAGGTTAGGATGTGGCTCTGTTTAAAAGATGTGACATTTAGATTTTGTTCCACAAACCTATAAAATAACCTTTAAAAACGTTCAAAACACTTGTTAATAATGTTCACTGAAATGATCTAACTTATAAAAATGATTAGAATGTATTTGGACTTGTTAAATCATCATGATTTAATGCTTAAATTAAGATCTTTTGAGTTTTTTTTATTGATTTTTGTAGTTATGCGAAGTCCCACATCTATAAACACTAGAGCTGTGCAGTTTGTAGTGCTTAAACGAAAGACATTTTCATGTTCAAACAATGAGTTTCTTCTGGGGTTTACATGCTTGATGCTTCACACAACCGTTGAAGCTACGTGTTTAAAGCGTGCAATGGTTTCAGATTCACGTGTTAGCTTTGTGATTTTTTTTTTTTGATTTTTTTTTGCATTATAGCTGTTGCAATATTGTGCATTTTAGCACTTTGATAAGAAATTGTCTTCCAGTTATATACATTGATAAAGGGCTAGCATATGCATGATGAGACTTAAGTGAAAGTCGAACTGAGCTTCATTTCTCAAAAGCATTGTAAGCCCAATTAGATCATAGAACCATTGGCACCACTGGTCTCTACGATCAACTTAGCTCACGATGCTTTCGAGAAACACAGCCCTGGACAGCATCACTATTATAATGTTTGCTAGTTTTCCTTGTTAAGCCCCAGCCTTCCCGTTTTGGATCTGAGACAGAATTGCTCGCTGTATAGCGGTAACACCAGGTTTCCCCAGACCACTGAGGGATGATTAGTTAACCAAAACTTGGTTTCATGTGGCACACCAAAAGAGAGCTCCCTCATAAGGGTGGGTTTCCTGAAGCACTAGTGGTGCCACCAGCTCTGGAAACAGCCTTTAATCATGACATGATGCAAACGTACATGCATATGGACTGTTAAAAGAAACTGAAACACACAAACCCCTAAACCCAAGAACGACTCGTGACTTGGTTGATCATGAGCTTATTTGATCAGAAATGGCTCATTACTGTACATTTCACCTGCATCAAACATTAAGTGCATGCACAACAACCACCAACAGGTTAAAAGAGATAAAAGTCACGTGGAATCTCATAAATTTCTTTTAATTGGCCTTCTCCTGGATATAATTGCAGAGCGACGGTATAAGGTACAATTATTGTTTGTCGTGTTTTGAGAGCATGCTTTGTGTGAGGTCTTTCCAAATGTCAGAGCCTCAGGGTGAAGTATAAATGTGCATGTATTTGTGTGCATGGAAGAGAAATACACTGGGAAATATAAATTTTTACACTAACATTCAGTGAAGAATGAGAAGACTTTAGTATCTTGTAGCACAGCCCAAGTATTTTACATCAATACTGAGGGCAGTTCATTTAGGCATTAGGAATTGCACAGTATATTTTGCTTTAAAACATATATGAAAGCACAATATGCATTGATAAGTGATTCAAATTGCAGTATGCTACATTGTTGAGTATTAACACATGGCCTACTTCTACATGTAGATTAAATAGATTAAAGACTGTACATGTGTTCACTGTAAAACCTGATGAGTTAGTTCAACTCAAACCGTTTGAGGAAACCGATTGCCTTAAATCATTTAAGTTTATTAACTCAAACAATTTAAGCATAAAAAAATATTTGATTTGTGTCCAAGTAACTCAATAACTTATTGTTAAGATAACTTGGGCAAATAAAGTTAATAGTACTAATTCCATTCAGTTAATATAACTTAAATCTATGAAGTACACTGTAAACCCAAATAAGTTAGCAGAATTCAAAACACTTTTATTAGTATAAACTTACTTAGCTTTAAAAAGCTAATCTGCTAACATAGTAAATGCTAACATATTAGCAATAGTATGTTATACAGAAACACTTGTTGTATGAGCGCAGCAATATAAAGGGATTATTTGCTCTCAAATCAAGCTGCATGCACCACTGTCACCATGATGGTAACTATCCTAAAGCCTACATTAACAGAAATTCTTCTAAATTAGCATAACAAAACATTAATCACTACTAAATCTCACACATAACATTAATCTTACACAAAAAAACACATTATATTACACTTAATTTTAGCATTTACTCTCCCTTTTGGGTGCCATCGGCAAAGCATGCTGGGAAATAGACATCCCAGCTGTTTCAGTTAAACTTAAGTTCGTCTAAATTAAAATAAATAATTTCATAAAACTTAAAACAATGAAACAGTTCAGTTTACTTAAAATATATCAGTTCTGTGAACTTGAAAGAAAAAGAAAGTGCTAAATACTCATAAAAGTTAATTTGACTGAACTAATTTGTTTAATTTAAGTTTGTCCTACTCAAACCAATTAATTATTTTGAGCGTTAGGGTTTACAGTGTTATTACAAGAAATATAAGTACTGGGCACATACAACATCCACATATGTCGAAAATTCACATATACTGTGAACAGAGTGCATAATTATTAGTAGTATGCTACCCTATAAAGGCAAATCTATAACTGGAAATGTCTTTCAAGTTTTTAATTGATTAAATATCAATTTTCAAATTTTTTGTCTGAATCTGAGCTTAGTCGAGTCAAACCCGTCTGTCTCAGGACCGATGATAATATCTAAAAAGATTTTTGGCAAAATGTATTGTTACAGTGTTTGCCTTTGTAGGGCAGTATGGTAGTGTGTTATTCCCCATGCCTCATGCAGAATGTGGGACATTACTTATTTTCTGTCAGGTGTGTTCCACCATACACAAATTAGATGTAACCAGAAACATGCCATTTTAGTATTCACATGATGGACAGCCACAGCCCGACAACTCGGGAAAGGAGAACATTTAGCGTTTACACATGTGTACGGCTTGTAATTTAGTACCTCAGAAAAGTGCAAAAAAGTCTTTAGATAAGCTCTATTTACTGTTGGGTGTAACATGTTTAGATTTTAATGACAGACCGTCTCAAATTTCATACTTACTTTACAATTAAGATGTGTGCATATTTTACTTCTCTGCGCTAGATTTCTCTTTATGTAATTAGTATGTAAAAATGTAACCCGAATTGGAACTGCTAAACTCTAATTATATCTGCAAGTATTGGAATGTAGTATGATTATTTAAGGCACAGTGAGAGTCTTTACCTACAGCTTACCACATTTCTATTTCTAAGAAATATGTGATATCACAACAGAAAAAAAGGTTTAGAATATCCTTAAAAAAGTGTAAATGGGTGAGATAATATATACGCAAAACAAAAATATATATTTTTATTATAAATAATATTATGTAAATAATATAATACAATTCTTAACTTTGTTTGCATTACAGTAAGATGTAATTGTACAGTAATTGTAATTTATTGTCATGAAGAATAATTTCACAATGCATTTAATGGTCCTTTGTGGTGCAATATGATTTTAACAGCATTTGACCGCTTTGTTTTCATTCAGGGAGAGAAAGGAGAAGATTGCACTGCAGGATCAGATGGACAACCAGGAATCCCTGTGAGTTTATTTAACTTTATCTTAAATGTCTGTTCTTTGTATATTTATTTTCTATTCTGTTTTCTGCCACAGTTTTAGTTCACAACAAAGCCATTTTTTAAGCCACTTAAAAAATGGTAGATGCTAGAAAAAATATACACTCACTGGCCACTTGATTAAGTACATCTGTTCAGCTGCTCGTCAACACAACTATCTAATCAGCCAATCACGTGGCAGCAATTTAGGCATGTAGACATCGAAATCGCCCCCTATAACCTTCAATAGGGCACTATGTGAGGGGACAGCCATTTGTAGTGGTGTCCGAAACCATAGTGGATGTTATCAAATGCACTCATTCAATTCCACAATGCACCGCAATAACGAGCGTGTAACAGATGCACGCTCAATGTCTTCTAGAGAATACCCATAATGCAATGTGACAGTGATACCAAATGAATTCCTGCGTCTCGCCTGAAGTTTCAAATGATTATCAAACAGCGAGCAAACTATGCAAAAGCGGCAGCCCTTCCTGCACACTCAGTGTCCGAATTCACTCACTCGTTTTTATTCACTCTTCAAGTGGACTATGTTAGTGGAGTAATGCAGGGAATAATGTAAGGTTAGGGGCGATTTCGAAAAGTTCAAAGTGAGCATCAGAATGGGGAAGAAAGGTGATTTAAGTGACTTTGAACGTGGCATGGTTGTTGGTCCCAGACGGGCTGGTTGATGCTACAGGTCAGAGAATGGCCTGACTGGTTTTACCTGATAAAAAGGCAACAATAACTCAAATAAGCACTTGTTACAACTTACAACTAAGGTGCAGAAGAGCATCTCTGAACACACAACATGTTGAACCTTAAAGCAGAAGAGCTACAGCAGCAGAAGACACACGGGTGACGCTCCTGTCCGCTGAGAACAGAAACTGAGCCTACAATTCACACAGGCTCACCAAAATTGGACGATAGAAGATTGTAAAAACGTTGCCTGGTCTGATGAATCTCGATTTCTGCTGTGACGTTCAGATGGTCTGGTCAGAGTTTGTCGTAAACAACATGAAAGCATGGATCCATCCTGCCTTGTATCGGGTTCAGGCTGCTGGTGTAATGGTGTGAGGGATATTTTCTTGGCACACTTTGGGTCCATTAGTACCATTTGAGCATCGATTAAACACCACAGCCTACCGGAGTATTGTGTCTGACAGTGTCCAGCTCTTTATGACCAGTGTTCTCATCTTCTGATTCCAGCAGAATAACACGCCATGTCACAAAGCTTAAATCCTCTGGAACTGTTTTCTGGAACATGACAATAAGTTCACTAAACTCAAATGCCCCCCACAGTCTCCAGATCTCAATCCAATAGAGCAGCTCTGGGATGTGGTGGAACGGGAGAATCGCATCATGGACGAGCAGCCGACGAATCTGCGGCAACTGTGTGATGCTCTCATGTCTATGGACCAGAATCTCTGAGGAATGTTTCCGGCACATTGTTGAATCTCTGCCACGAAGGGAAAAGGGGGTCTAATCCGGGACTAGCAAGAAGTAGGCCTACCTAATGAAGTGGCCGGTGAGTGTAGTTAGTTCAGTTTGATTGATAAGGCAACAAACATCTGCAGTCACACTGTCATAAACCAGTACAATTATAGGTAACTTTTAGGAGTATATCATCAGCTTTTCTGTAACACAATAGCTGGGTTTCAGTCACGTGATTATGATGACGATTATGATGACGCGGCGATTTCAGATGGAGGGCAGGAAGTAACATGGAGAATACGTCTATGGAGGAAACCGTTGCGGAGAGTCCGCATTGAGTCTAATTTACCTTGATAATTTAATGTCCCATTCCCACTGATCCCCTGAACGACAACCTAATGCTATATAAACACAGACAAAAAAAACAGTTGGCTAGCTAACACACCATCGCTGCAGAGACACGGCATTAACAGACTCTGCTCCTCCCAAACCGCAGACGTAACGTTATGTTAAAAATCCACTTTTTACGGCGTTGTTCTGTGAGCTTTTTAAATTTCTCACCTTTATGAAGGACAATCTTTGGTACTCTATAAAAACCCTTTCCCTTTTCTCGATTAGAACGATTGGAGCCGCCGTAAACTACACAAAACATTGATGGCAGATCCTCAGCTATTTCACTTCCTGCCCTCCATCTGAATTTTCGCGCTCTCGCGATGCAGCAGCGTGACGTCACGTGAAACCAACCTACCGGTATTCTAAGATTCATGTCATTGTCATTATAGATGAAAATCCCAAACTCTCTAGTAAATCTGTAGGTTTCAGCTTGCTGTGAAATTTCTCTAGCCCACCAGATTAAACTTTCTAAATGACACATTAACACAATAATAATGTTTTGTTATGATGTGTACACTTTTAATCATATATGTATGTTATGAGATTGACTGTGTAGTGAAAGGCTAAAGTTTCATGCATGGTGTTTCTGGTGGAAAGGGCCGTGTCACATGGTTTGCAGAAAGCCTCACAGATTTGTGGTGTGCTGCTAACTCGGAAATGATGAGGCCACAGTGTTTACTAATCCCCAGAATACATCACGGAGAGAGTAACAGATGATGCATAAATGTATATATAGTCAACAGCACTGTTTACAGTATGCTTAAAATGTTCTTTAAAATCATCCTGCTTCATCACCAATCACGCACATGTGGACTGCAACTCTCTGACTGAGGAAGGAAACCGTTTCTTTGGCACAACAGATGGAGCCTTAATCATTTATGAGGTCTTTATAGGGTCCTAGCCACAAAGCAAACGGAGACCCTTTTGTTTCACATATGGGTTAATTATTATTCCTAATCCTAATATTCTTTCTTTTTTTTAAACCAGCTGTTTTTAAATTTAAAAGCCCAGCCCTGCTGACCTCTTTGAGCTGTACACACACACACACACACACACACTAATAGCAAGAACAGCTAATATGTATATTAAGAACAAGCAGTGACTTATTTTACATCAGCGACATTAAAATGTCTTTGTTAAAAATTCTTTGTTCTCAGTGTGGCATATGAGACGGCAGGAAGAGTGTGAAACAAACTGCCGATGCTGTGCAAAGTTTCGTGACTGTGGTTGCAAGGGTGTCACTTCTAGAGAATGTCTTAACTATTTATTTTATTATTAGCTTCTTTCTAACACGCAACACTATTATTTTTGCACCTCCTTCTGGTTAGTGGTTTGAACAGACCCAACCTGAAGTATTAAACTTCGGCAACTCGTCCTGCAGAGTTCGGGCATGAATGGCACATCAAATCATGTGTATTGTTGAGGACTGGTGTGTCATTACTTTTGAGATGGAGACTTACTTTTATTTATTCATTTATGTATTTAACAGCTACAGCTTGAAACTTGCAGCTGTATATGTGGTAGATGGTTTCAATCCAAGGCTAAACTGAAGTCTAATTTCAGCTAATGACTTGAAGTGATGTGGTTTAGGCCTCAATGTAAATATTTAGATATCCTTGGCTTAGTTTGATATATTCATATAGTAAGTACTCCCTTTTGGGGAAATGTTTTGGCAAGCACACAATTCTGCCCGTTTCCAAGCCCAGATGCTAAGAGTAGCTGCACGGAAACTTAGGTAGACTGTGTCATGTGATATAACAGTTAATACACCCCTCCCTCTTCCTGAGGTTGTGGCGAACCTCTGAATGTTCTAACTTCTTTTTCTTTCCTGCGGAACCGTTTTATTTGGCTGAATCATGGACACAGCAGGTGGAGACAGAGGTGTTTCTAGTAGTAACCAATTCATTAATGTCAATAAATGCTGTAGTCTACTCCTAGACGTCAGCAGTCTTTCAGCACGGCCACGACCTCTGTCTCCTCGTCTTTCTATCTGTCTGTCTGTCTTTCATGTCTGCTGCCACATGCACTATGAGGAAACTTTCTTGTTTGATTGAACCGTTTTAGTTGTTTATGGCCAATGAAACTGGCTCATTTGAAAGAAAAATGTACAACATTCTGAGATTCCTGAAATCGTTTGGTGCAGGAAACGGGATGAATCAGCTGTGGCTGGTTATAGGTGTGGTGATGTATGCTTTTCTTTTATCTTTCATCGTAAAACTCTTATGTAAACCGTTCTAATGGAAGAATATGTGCTTGCCAGTACATTGGATGGGTTACAATGTGGTTTGGCAATGAGACAGAAAGGGAGCACTGCAGTAAGCATGCGATAGCGGTAGTAAAAACTGCTGCCAGCATGTTAAAGTCACCATGATTTCCAAATTGACTTATCTTATTTTTTATGGAATATTGCAGTATTTACTACAAATGATTTAACCGTGCATATCATAATTTTTTTTTTAATTCATAATCTTTAAAGCTGAAGTCCGTAACCTTTTTGGGTTAAAAATGATCCAAAATAAATTTGAGCAAGTACATAACCAGCCAGTGTTCAAAACTCTCTGCTTGCCTTAGCTCGATTCAAAACGGTAAGCTTGTAATAATGCTTTTAATTCCAGTGGTACTGGTGGATTTCTGCGGGAAATTCGAGCATGTCTTTGCGTCATTACGTCACATCTGTACACATAAAGAAGGAGTCTCGGCTAGTGTAGGCTATATTGCGTGTGAGGATGTTGGAGGTGGAGATTTATAGCCTTTTCTCACAGCACTTGATATAATTAAACTTATCAATTTGATGGCGGAAGCAGAAAGGTTCAAATGACGATCACCAGTGACAACTAGAGACTCACCCGCTGTAAAATGCAAAAGACTTCGGACTTCGGAGTGGCTACAGAAAAAAAAGAGATACGAAAACAAGGATAAATGTCGGAAGGGCATTAAATAGTCACGCAAGCTAATGTTGTTAACATTAACAATTTGAGAACAAAGTATAATTTGCACTGTTTGACGTGATATGATAAGCGATCGTCAGATTTAAGCAGCGCGATTTTCTGCAATGCTTTTTCCCCTTAGTTGGTCAGAACAAAAGTGGATGTTACTTGTTCAGATGACATTTTCCAGTGAAAATTCTTATGTTGGTCGTACTTTCAAAATGTAGAATCTGTGATTCTGAATGACAGTCTCCACACCGGCGCGTTGATTGACAGCCGTACACTCTCCTTAAAGCATTGGATTCACCTGTGCGTGCCGAGGCACAACCCACGTAAAGTTGATAATTCCGCGAATAACTGCAATTGCAGATTTCGAACAGAGATGGCGACAAAGAAGAAAAACTAAGGACTGCAGCTTTAACATTTTATTCAATTAAACCATATAAAGTAAAGTGACATGAAGGCCAAGTATGGTAACCCATACTCAGAATTTGTCCTCTGCATTTAACCCATCCAAATTAGTGCACACACATTAGGAGTAGAACACAAACACACACACACAAACTGCAAGACGTGGACACATACTCTGAGCAGTGGGCAGCTTCACTGCGGTGCCCGGGGAGTGATTCGGGGTTAGTGCCTTGCTCAGGTGTACCTTAGTTGTGGGTATTGAGGGTTGAAGAGAGCGCTGTTCATTCACTCCAACCAACTACATTTTCCTGCCGGTATTGAGAAAAAAAATACAAGTAGGAAAATGTAGGTGGGGGGAATCAAGTCAAGTCAAGTCATCTTCATTTATATAGCACTTTTAACAATGGATTGTTTCAAAGCAGCTTTACAGAGATAAACATATAATTTAAGGTAAGAGAGATTGTTTTGGCTTTATTGCGGTTCTTGAATAATGTTACTTCCAGCTAAAGTTAACTTTGATTGATTCACCTCCGTCGAAATGATCAGACTTTAAACGCGAACCTGTGATTAACGCTGACGGCGTTCACATGCTCATTCAGAATTGATTCTATAGTTATGTGCTTTTGAAAATATGTGCGCAGGTTTATAATTCATACAACCCAGCCTAAACAAACTACTTGTCTTGCCTATAAATTTTGATACAGAATTTTGTTTTATTTGATCACTTCGGGGTACGCGAGCCGAAATTCACAACGCTTTATCTGTAGAGTGGGAAAGGGATCCTCCATAGGGAGAGGATAGTTGACACTTCAGCACTGCATTGTCATCGGGTCCAGGCAAAGCTCCTTCGTCAGATCTGGATACGGCCTAGATCCGGCAGGCTGCGGGAAAACCTCGGGATAAACAAAGACACTAAGATTAGCGTAGATGCCATTCTTCTTATGATGTAACGAGTACATCAAGATTTAAGGGAAGTGTTCCCAGTTCCGGCTGACCTAATCTATGCAGCCTAATATTGAATTATAGAAGTCTATAATGTATTATGTGTATGCTAGGTCAAAGAGATGTGTTTTTAGTCTAGCCTTTAACTGACAGAGTGTGTCTGCTTCCCGGACAATGGTAGGAAAACTGTTCCAACGTTTTGGTGCTAAATAGGAAAAGGATCTCCCGTCTGCAGTCGATTTAGATATTCTAGGTATTATCAACTGACCGGAATTTTGAGATCGCAATAGACGTGAAGGACTATAATGCGTTAACAGCTCGCTCAAGTACTGCGGAGCTAAACCATTTAGTGCTTTGTAGGTAATCAACAATATTTTAAAATGTATACGATGTTTAATAGGGAGCCAATGCAGTGTTGACAGAACCGGGCTAATATGGTCATATTTCCTGGTTCTGGTAAGAACTCGAGCTGCGGCGTTTTGAACTAGCTGTAGTTTATTTATTAAGCATGCAGGGCAACCACCCAGTAGAGCATTACAATAATCTAGCCTTGAGGTCATGAACGCATGAACTAATTGTTCCGCATTTACCAATGTGAGCATATGGCGTATTTTAGATATATTTTTAAGATGGAAAAATGCAGTTTTACAGATACTAGACACGTGGCTTTCAAAAGAAAGGTTGGTATCAAAGAGCACACCCAGGTTCCTAACCGACGACGAAGACTTGACAGAGCAGCCATCAAGTGTTAGACAGTATTCTGGGTTATTACATGTGGAAGTTTTTTGTCCAATAATTAGAATCTCTGTCTTTTCAGAATTTAGTAGTAGGAAATTACTAGTCATCCAATTTTTTTTTAAATCAGCTACGTTAATTTTGTGAATTGGTAAGTTTCGTTGGGTTTTGAAGAAAATAATCAAAATAATTGATTCAAAATAATCAATCAAAATAATCACAAATTGAATAAGCAAAAATGAATCAAAATAACTTCTCCTCCCTCTTGCAGCGACATCTGTTCTCTGAGAACATGTTTCCTGGCATGTGGGCCATTTCACTCTGATATATGTCACAAATACTGAAGAAAATACTTCCGTTTCAGAGTAGATCCATAATTGTGTATTTTAGTCATTAATAAAATTGGACTGATAGAAAAGGGCTCATGGGATGCAAAACTGTACTGCTAAAACCACTACTCATGATGACACATTACTGCTTTTTTGTTTTTAGGGGATACGGGGGCTTCCTGGAGAGATTGGCCCTGCTGGACCTCAAGTAAGAACTCAGATTAATCATAAACAAAGTCTAAAACTAAATTTACTTAAAAGCTATTAGTTATTTTAAAAAAATCTGTTTTTTTAAAGAAATTAAAATTATTCAGCAAGGATGCATTAAATTGACCAGAAGTGACAGTAAAGACGTTTATAATGTTACAAAATATTTCTGTTTCAAATAAATGCTGTACTTTTGAACTTTCTATTCATCCAACGTAACTGTTTACGCTGATGATAATGATAATAATAATAATAACAAATGGTTCTTGAGCAAATATCAGCATATCAGAATGATTTCTGAAGGGTCATGTAATGACAAGTAATGATGCTAAAAAATTCAGCTTTGCATCACAGCAATGTTATTTTTAAAATATATTCAAATAGAAAATACTGTTTTTACTGGATTTTTGGTTGAATAAATGCTGCTTTGGTGAGCATAAGAGACTTAAAAACATAAAAAAAAATCTAACCCAGCCAAACTTTTGAATGATAGTCAATGTTATTTTCAAAGTGTTGATTTTGTCATAGCTTTTGTGCTGTTGTATAACAAATTATTTTGACAGGGTGAGCGAGGCATGTCAGGACCAGCAGGCTTTACTGGACCAATAGGACAGCAGGTATCTCATCATTTCAACAGATTGATGTTTTGTTTAATGCAATTTGTTGGCTTGATGCTAAATTGCACTTTTGCAAGCAGTAGCTGTTTAGTTTTCTCATTAAGGCCGCTAATTTTAAGCAAAATGTCCAATATAAATGTTCCTAAACAAAATCATGCAGCAATTTTTTTTTCATACTTTTACTTTAAAGGAGGGACTCAAACCATATCTGGGAACCAGAATATAATAGAGTTTTTGTGGAGCGGTGCACTTTTGTAACCACCTAGCAGCCCACTCACAACACTACCAACCACAAAGCAAAACCACGCCAACCACCCAGAACACCCCAGATCTGTGGTGCCACGTTTGGTGCACTTTTCACGAAATGTGGAAATCTAGTTTCCAACAACAGTTGTAAATGATTTATTTTTTAAAGGTGAAATGTGCCCCAAACCCACGTCATTGGTTAATGTTTCCAGACAGAATGGTTTGATTTGTGACATGGTGTTTGAACCTATGGAGAAATGTATCTACGAATGGCTGTTTCTGCACATTGTTTTGGCATAGGCGAAGATATTTGAACAAAAACTGCACACTTTACATTAAAAAATGTGGTAACACTTTTAATAATACTAATAATACTGTATACAGTAATAAAGTACTTACAAATCATTTGCAAAGTATTAGTTTAGTTAATTCATAGTTAATATATTGTAGTGTAGGTTAGGCTACATTGTTAATATATCAATAGACTATTTACAAACAGTGAGTTCTTCATTCATTGTCACTTTTTAACAAATTATTTTTGTTAAAGGTCCTGTGAAATCTGTGCTTGCAAAGTCCGTACATGAAATCCGTTCAGCACAATCCTCTAGTTTGTTAACATTGTCAGAGTCTGAATCAGGCTCGAATTGGTTTTAAATTGACATCATTAATATTTACATCTTGAGTAGAGCTCGCAGTTAAAGCTGCAGTCCGTAGCTTTTTTGGGGTTAAAAATGATCCAAAATACACTTTTGAAAAAATACATAACCAGCCAGTGTTCAAAACTCTCTGCTTGCCTTAGCTCGATTCAAAGCGGTAAGCTTGTAATAATGCTTTTAATTCCAGTGGTACTGGTGGATTTCCGCGGGAGATTCAAGCATGTGTTTGCGTCATTACGTCACATCTGTACACATAAAGAAGGAGTCTCGGCTAGTGTAAGCTATATTGCGTGTGAGGATGCTGGAGGTGGAGATTTATAGCCTTTTCTCACAGCACTTGATATAATTAAACTTATCAATTTGATGGCGGATCCAGAAAGGTTCAAACGACAATCACCAGTGACAACTAGAGAGTCACCCGCTGTAAAATGCAAAAGACTTCGTTCGGACTTCAAAGTGAAACAAAGAGACTGCAACCGGACCCATGCGAAAACAAGGATAAACATCGGAAGGACAAAATGTAGTCACGCAATGCTGACGTTGTTAACATTAACAATTTGAGAACAAAGTATAATTTGCACGGTTTTGCGTGATATGATAAGCAATTGTTAGATTTAATCAGCGCGTTTTGCTGCAATGTCAGAACCAGAACAAAAGTGGATGTTATTTACTTGTTCAGATGACATTTTCCGGGGAAAATTATTATGTTGGTCATAAGTTTTTCTCATATGTTGGTCATACTTCCAAAAAGAATAATCTGTGATTCTGAATGCCAGTATCCACACCGGTGCGGTGACTGACAGCCTCACACTCTCCTCAAACATTGTGTTCATCCGCGCTGTGCCGTGCCGAAGCACAACTCACGTAAAGTTGATAATTCCTCGAATAACTGCAGTTGCAGATTTCGAACAGAGAGGAAAAACTGCGGACTGCAGCTTTAAGAAGGGGCTGGACATTTCACGAAAAACACGCTAAGCGTTGCCAATCACAGCACACTGGGCCAGCTAACCAATCACAGCACATTTCGTATTTCAGAAGGAGGGCCATCATCGAAAACGACGCATTCGGGACAGACTGGGGAGAGAGGAGTTGTAATAATGTAAAACGTGTAAAATAATGCATTTTTTAAACAATCATGAAAACATATTATAGTACACCCCAAAAAACAAAATCAAGAAAGCACATAAAAGGACCCCTTTAAGCCTAGTCCGAGACTAAAATGCATGTTTGAGCTGTTTTAACTGAAAGCAACTCACACTGATATATCTTAAAATATGTCAGTGCCATTGTTTTGTCTCAAGGTGCACATTGAATTACTGATATTTGCTGCTTGTCTTATTGCAAAAATATCTTTAATTTCAGGGACCCCCAGGCCCAGCTGGCCCACCTGGCATAGAAGGTCCTCCTGGTCCTAAGGTAATTCATCGTACAATTTTTAAAAAAATTTTTTTTTGTAAAACATTTAGCAATGACACATTTAATTTATCAAAAGTATTTTTTTTATATCACTTCTTAACATCACTTTACCTATGTCTTGATTATAAGTATACTTGTTATATAACATTTTATTGAAACTCTTGTTTGTTGACAGGGGAATTCGGGCTCCCGCGGACAGGATGGGCCCCCTGGTGCACCTGGTACAAAAGTGAGTGAGCTAGGGGAGGGGGATTTCCACACATAAAGGTCTGAAAATACGATATCATCTCCTTTAGTGACATATCTGCCTCTTTCTCAGACAGCTTCAGGAAATAACTTTGAGTAGCAGATGCTATATTAAGCCTCCATCAAGTCATTGTGTGAGAAAGAAATCTCAACTTAGCAAAATGCATTTTACAGAGTGTGAAATGGCTGCAATTTTCAGCTCAATGCATTCATAGCACATTAAGCAAAAGGGCTAAGTTTTAAAGTGATAGTTCACCCAAAAATGAAAAGTAGTCCATATTGTGCACTATTCCAGGTCTTCTGAAGCACACAATAGCTATATGTGAAATCTATGTCTTTATTCATTGGGAAGTTTCTATCCAGGGTCCCTGAAAAAGTCTTAGAATTTCTTAAATTGAGTTTGATCAAATTTTGGGCCATAGAAAGTCTTAAATATCCTAAATGGTATAACAAAAGTCCTAATTATAATTTTAAGAGGTCATAAATTTGGAGACCGAAAAACAGTAATTGCAATCTGGCCTAATTGCCATTACTAAACTTCAAAAAGCTGATAGGCTGCCCTGTCACAGGAACAAAAGCTAATTATTTGAACACATTAATTCAATATATAGATTTTACTATCTGCACAATAATCTGTTTATTACATGTCTTTATTATTTTATTACCCTTACTTTATTAAGGGTTTGTTCTGAATGGACATATTGTATTAATTTTATTCGAGCAGGTCTTAAAAAGTCTTAAATTTGATCTCAAAGACTGCAAATATCCTAAAGCCAGTGCGGTTCAGTGTCCCGTTTATTCCTTTATTCAAAATGATACCGGTTAGTATAGCAATAATGCACAAGTGATTAATCTCATAAAGGTGTATGTGTGTATCCACAGGGTTCAGACGGAGAGTACGGCATTCAAGGTCCCCCTGGCATTAGAGGTCTACCAGGGTTTAAAGGTCATAAGGTACATTCGTCTTTACTCTTCAACAGTGACAAACCTAACCTGAATTAGCATCTGCCTTGCTTTAGACAGGGAGTAGACTGTTGTCAGATGCATTAATAAAGATGTCCTTACTATGATGGACTCATAGGTTGCATTACAATTAGTCATTGTCTGTCACCGACTGGTTTTCATGTTGTTTTATTCAATAAACTATTGTAATGGTTGGAATTTTTAAAGTCGTAATGAAACAAAGTAGCAAAATATCTTTTCTTTTGTACTGTAACATACATCCAAGTGCCACAGATTATCAAAAAAGGAAAAATATAGGGAAGAGGCTTGGTTGCATGCATTGATTGTTGATTGGATTTTGAGATGTCAATAGCAAAAACGCAACAGTCAACAGAGAGAAGTCTCTTATTTTCATCGGAAGGTTCATAACATTTGGATAAAAAAATGTCAAGGTCAAATCATTAAAAAATAAAATAAAATAAACATACATGGATGAATCATTCACACAAAAAAAATCTATAACATGCATTTACAAATTAGACGGAATGATTTCATGATCATTGACTTTAATGTGACATTTGACATCACAAAAATCACTCATTTGTTGACTTTTCCCCTCTTCCCACCCTTACAGTGTGAAAAAGAAACTCGATTCAATGAACAATATCACATGAGTCATTTCTAGACCTTTTCAAATTCTCACTCACATCTTTAACCCGCTCTATTTTCGTGGTGCCGCTTTAAAAATGTCTCTTCTTTTATTCACTTTGAATTCTCATAGGCACCTTTTGCAGTGGGAATGATTATAAAAGAATCAAAATAGACCATTCTTGTTTTTTTATGGAGTATTGCAGTATTTATTATTAATGATTTATCTGTGCACATTCTATTTTTTATGTGCCCTCCCTCAACGACGACGTGTTTACTGGCGTGAGGGCGGGACAACCGAGAGGCTGCTCGACGCAGAGCCAGTGGGTGGAGCTTTACTTCCAGTTTCCCCTCGCTGAACGTAATGGGTGGAGCTAGACGGTCCAACTACACCATAACACAACCCATAACCCTATCACTAAACGTAACTCCACCCATTAAATCTAGAGAGGAGGAGCTGGACGTCATTTGGCTCTGCAGCGAGCACCATTTGGGACACCCTTTCAATCCCGAGACCACAGCAATAGCAAACCATCCGATCAATTCGCCGTCGACAAAATCAAGACCCGCCCTACATTTCTTCTACGTTTCACTCAGTCTTTTCTTCCCTATCGTGATGTATATATTCTATCACAACTTACATTTCATGCTGGCTTTCACACAGAATGATAAAAGAGTTGAATTTTAAATTTAATTCAGCAAATGACTATTCTTGGTGAATGCAACCTCGGGTCGGACTGACTTTTGCACTTGAATGTATTTTTTCACCTGCCCATCCAGTCTTAATAGTTCATGGTAAACAAACTTGGCTTGGTGTCCTCGAGCTCAACCCCCCTGTAACGCTACTACGTAGAGGGACAATGAGAGAAATTGAAGGATGTTGGAAGAATTGTCACTGGGATGGCGCTGTGACTTAGCCTGGTTAAAACCAGACCATTCTCAGTTGTAACTGAGTTATGGTCTGGCAAAGCGTCATAGACAAATCATTTCCAGAGGGGCGTCACCAACGGACGTCGCGGATAGACCTAAAACCAATCAGAGCGATGAAGGAGATGACGTATGCAGAGCGGCGAAGGAACATCTCCGAGTGTTGTTCTCTGCTCGGTTTTTAACAAAAAGGAAACGTTCAAATCGCTTAAAACAGACGTGATAGCTGATTCGAACGAGTGATGTTCGACGGCGGCATCCATCTTTGTAATGTAGGCTACGAAATATGCTTCCAAATCCCAGCGCTGACGTCATCGTGTAAAGCCCGCCCCAACGTTTCTGATCGGTGCCTCGATTTCGACGGATTGGAAATGGGTTTGAATGAGCTCTTTGCCAGACTAACTTTCAGAGCAAATCTAATCTAAATTTAAAGTTGTCAGGGTTTTCCCAGGCTAGCTGTGACTGCTGCTTATATACCTTCTTCATAATGATGATTGACTGGACTCCTCCTAGAACTTCACTGTTAGCACGTTTAGCACTGTTAACGGTATCTTACATGCTTGATTACTTTTGCAGGGTGACTCAGGATCATCTGGACCGAGGGGAAGTCAGGTACTGTGACTGCTCATTGATGACTGACATCTGTGACATTTTATTTCACACCGACTGTGGAAAAGAAACATGTTGAGAGAGAGAGAGAAAAGAGGAAGTAAAAAAAAAAACAGGAATTACAACCTACAGAACACACACACGCACATACACACACACATTTTTATTCAGCATATGGAGTCAAAAAGATTTAACAAATTACATGTTCTAGGCTTTTTTTATTGGTTAATGCTGATCTGGTGCTGGTCTATCTTGTGGATGAGAAAATCCATGATGTTTACTAGCAAAACAAAGCAGATTGTTTGCAGAAATTAAGACCAACTAATGTTTGCTGGCCTTTTTTTTGCCATGATACTGTACATTTTTGTTAGAGCAATATCAACATTTTGATTATAATAAATAAATCTCTCATTCCAGGGCGAGAGAGGAAACCAGGGAGAACCTGGAGTCGCTGGAAAACATGTATGTAACAGTCTTTATGCTTTATTAGTGGTGTTGCTAATACAAGTGTTCTTCTGGTTATGAGTTTGAACTAACCCCTAAAACCTACATAATAAACTTTGACACACAGCTTTCCCCACATTGCTTGTGCAATGGAAATGAAAACATCCCACACACTTGTTTTGAAGGAAGAATCCACGTATCATAGAGACTAGTAAGAAAGCACTTAGCGACCATCCACAAGACCCATGCAACCACATAACAATGCACTAAAAACAAATAGAAACCATATAGCAATGCTCTGGCAACACCTTAGTATCCTGACGATAAGCTTTGCATTAGAAAATGTGGGTAACACTTTACAATAAAGTTTCATTAATTAACTAACATTAACAAAGATTATTAAGTTCATGTTAGTTTATACATTAACTAATGTTAACAAATAAATAAGACCTTGTTGTAAAGTGTTACCTGAATTTTTTATATGTAAAAAACAAAAAAGTTATATACACAGTACTGTTCAAAAGTTTATGATTATACTCTTTCTTTCTTTCTTTCTTTCTTTCTTTCTTTCTTTCTTTTTCTTCTTTTAAATGATTACTTTTATTCAGCAAGGACATATTAATTTGATCAAGTGACAGTAAAGACATTTATAATGTTACATTTCTATTTTAAATAAAGGTTGTTCTTATGAACTTTCAATTCATTAAAGAATCCTTAACAAATTTATATCACGGTTTCCACAAACGTTTCCAGCATTGATAATATAAAGAAATGTTTCTGGAGCATCAAATCAGCATATTAGAATTATTTCTGAAAGATCGTGTGACACTGAAGACTGGAGTAATGATGCTGAAAATACAGCTTTGCCATTAATTTATTTCATAATATTATGGTTTTACTGTATTTTTGATCAAATAAATACAGCCTTGGTGATTATAAGATGATGTCTTTAAAAAAAAAACATTAAAACAATATACATGTAAATATCTAAATGCTTTGAAATTAAATTTCTTATAAAATGTCTGGATATATAAATGCAAATCAACTGAACAGCACCTAATGTGTGTGTGATGTACCTCTGTCATTCTCAACAGGGTGAACCGGGTCTGAAAGGGAACAAAGGAGAGGTACATAACTAACTACTCATAAAACATAACTACTGTTGTCAATGTCTCACAACTATTTCCTGATGAGTCAGAATCTGAAAGTCTCTCAGTTTCCTAGCAAGGGACTAATACAACCTTCAATGTTTTGAACCCAAAAATCATGTTTCCAACTCCATCACAATTTAAAACACTTCTACTCACATTACTCAAATAAACAAATGTGCACAAAAGGATTTTAAAAAAGAATAAGTATTTTTTATGATACTTCTGAATTCATTCTATAACAGTGATGACACTGTTTTGAATTGTTCTCCCCATTCCCTCTCAGCCAGGTGTAGCCGGGGATCCTGGGAGCAGAGGGGCTGATGGGAAAAAGGGAGATGTGGGTCCATCGGGTCCACATGGATCTCAAGGCTTTCCAGGTCTAGATGGGTTACCAGGACAACCAGGAGTTCCAGGTTACCCAGGGAAACCGGTGAGTGTGATGCGTATGAGAATTTATAAAGTATGCATGATTTTGATGGTCTTGTTCAAATATGACACACTGTTTTACAGGGCAAGCCACCTTCAGAAGATCAGCTAATGAAGATTTGTGCTTCTGTGCTACAAAGTAAGTTTTCATGTTTTGCACTGTTAAGAATTATGAGTCTTTTCTTTTGTCTCGTTTCAATGGCAAATACATTTTGTGAGGTTAAGACAAATGAAATTTTTTTTTATGAAAATAGACTTATGCAAGCAATACTATTACTATTTCTCATACTTTTGGTTAGAATTTGAACAAACCCGTAACCGTAAGTATTAGATTTAGTCATATAACATCTGAAACTATCACTAGCAAACAAAAAAGTGCTAAAAAAAAAACCCTTAGAATCGTGTCAGTGACTTTTGCGTGGCTCATCAATCTCAAAATCTAGTATTGAGATATGCCTCTATGTCTTAATGTGCATTTTACTTGTCAGCTAAATTTATTTTGGAAGAAAAGACAAAAGTTGTTTCCAAACGATGCACTTTACACTATGCACTTGTATGCTATGCATTATGTACTCAACCATGTATCAATTTTATAAGGTGTTTTGTCATTGAACATCGGAGTCTGATAGCCATTCCTCTCTTATTTAAGTGCATCACCTGGGTATTTAAAGCACACTGTTTCTTTTTGGAATTTTCAGTGTGAACAATCTACTTACACAATTTATACTACAAAACATAGAATAGTGCACAAGTATGCGAATTGGGATGCACCTAAAGAAACTCCTGGGCCCGTATTCATAAAGAATCTTAATGCAAAGAGTTGCTCCTAGTGACAAAATTCTAAGAAAATTCTTCGAAATGTGGGCGTTTACTCTTAAAATTAAAGAAAAAATCCTAGTAAAGAAAAAAGTAATTCAGAAAGCATCTTAACCCTTAAAAGAGGTCTTAAGGTCAAAATTGTTAAGAGTATGGATGAGGACTTTTAAGAGGCTTAAGAGTTTCTTTAGCAGAGGAGAAAATGACAGAACGATGAAGAGGGAGAAGAAATGTGATGCAGACAATAGATGACAGTGAGTTAATAAGACGCTATAGATGAGATCGTGCAGGGATCATGTTTGTGACTGATCTTATTAGAGACACGCTAATATCTCCGACACAGCGCAGGAATGCCATAACGCCATAAATGAAAGTAATCACTACATTAAGATATTTGGCAAATGGGAAAATGCAATAAAGCAGCAGTGATTTGGGTCTGTCACAACCTTCTGTAAGCAGTGATCACACAAACATTACAGCACTTTCAGAACCTCTTATTGTGTCGCAGTTCATTTAGTTTCCACTGGACATTCCCACCTTGCAGGCTCAAAAAAACTGCAGTTATGAATAGCAGGCTTCCCTGGTGCGCACAAGCAGGGGAATGAACCGTTAATCATTTGCGCTATAAGATCCCACGTCCGCTTCTCGCTCCATGTTGTGACACCCGGCCCGAAGTTTCCTTTTAATGATGGCCTAGTGTTCATCCACTAACTGGGCTAACAGTAAACACGGTTCTTCTGACCAGTCGGGGTTTCTCGTCTTTCTTGTTTTTTAATCCATGTTTGCCATATTAAAACAAACATTCAAACCACCACTTAAATAGACAGCAATCAGTGTAATTGGAAAGAGACGAACAATTTTTATCATTCTAAGCCATTTAAATACCTTAGGAAATTAACAGCAAGGTAAAAAAAGGATTTATATACATAAATATAATGTGTGTGTGTGTGTGTGAGTAAACTCTATACTTAAAGTGGCTCTTTTTTTCCTTCTTGGACAACCAACCAATCACAGTCTTCAAAAGATTGTGTCATACATAGCAACGGGGTCAACCCCGTCTCCTCACTAAGATGAGAGTTTTTGTCTTTTCCTTACTCAGAGTTGCTCTCAGATCGTTCCCGAATCGCTCTTAAGCTAAGACTCCTCCGTAAAAGTTTTTAAGCTAAATTAAGAGTTTTCTGAGAGGATTCTTAGAATCTTTATGAATACGGGCCCTGAAGAATAGCATTTAACTCAATGATAACTCTGTGATAAGAGAGTGTGTGTGTATAGAAGAGTGTACGGTTGCCTCTTGGTACTAGTTACGATCTGTTTCAAGTCTAGGGGCAGAAAAGGAAGGCAACAAAAATTGCGGGGAGAGAGTGAAAGAACTCCCGTCTCCGGTGCCAGAACAAGCACAAATTTCACCGACACCAGTTTAAAGTAAAAAGTTTTCACAAGTTTTATTTTACATAACAAGAGGGATACATATATATATATAAAAAATGTATTCTTTCTAAATGTTTTTTTTAGAAATAACTTAACTTCAAAGAGAAAAAGAAACAAAAGACAAACACTTCCCTTACTTCCTCTCTATATAAACACAGGAGAAAACTGAATCTTAAATAAAATGGCATCCACCTCCCTACAAATTATCCCAATAATAAATCAAACAGCATTTTAACTTAGAAGAAAACTCCAGTTAGATGTTAACTACAAACACAAGGTCACCACCAAGTCACAGAGAAGTTAGCACACAGCAAACCTTCTTTTCATTCACGAAACACTACTGACACCACAAACACAGTTAATTCAACAAGTGTTGGGACCAGAATATGACAGTCTCTCAAAGGAAAGCCTCAGTCTCTCTCTTGGGTTGGAACTCTCTGGGTTCTTATATACACTGCTCCACTCACACCTTAACGAGCTGGAACACAAATCAGGTGGCACTCCCAAACCTGTGAAGTGGATAGTGGGAGGAGCAACAAGGAAAAATACAGAGAGACAAGCACAACAACAGCAAATAAAACACATACGTGCCATGGGACGTAACGCCAGTTTCACACATACTCCGTGTGCAGTGCGTATGCGGTATAGGAACAGCATGCGCTATAGTGCTTTCACATATGCTGCGTTTGCAGTGCGTAACTGATCCGCGGCTGTACCACAAACACATACTCACTATTTTTATTTCAAATCCAAAAGTTATGCAGCAACTTTTATAAAAAAAAAAAAAGGTTTTGTCAGCATTGCGATTCTCTTTGTACACATATACAAACTTGAATGGACGTGTGCACGTTTAAACACAATTTAAACAACATAGGCCTATAATTCCATGCATTAGGCCTACTTCTATATATATTAAGTTGCTCAAGAAAGTGGTCAAATATTTAACCATGTACTTATATTAAAATCGCAAACATTTTAAATTAAAACTTAAAATTGACAAAAACAGCCGACTCTCATGCCTTTTCTTTTGCATTGAAATTTTAATACAATAAATCTTGCATGTCACAAAGAACTTGTTTTTCCACCTCCACATTATGTTCTTGTTGAGGTAGGCTAAATTGTTTTCCTTGCTTAAAACCCCGTTTTCAGGCCTTCCTGTTTCGGTCTCTCCAGCACTAGAAAGCTTTTCTATAATTAGCCCTTTTTTAAAGAAGACAATCGGTAGATTATTGCAGAAGTGAAAGTAAAGCGTAAAATAAAAGCATGAATAAGTTACAGCCTATATAGGTTTAAGTTTACTGTAAAGCAAATGTGCCAAACATTTTTATTTCATACAAAATATAAATTTTACATTATCATTTGGACACTAAAATTCCTAGAAAATCAAAGCCATATGTCTAACCAAGTTGTGTTCAAAATATGAAGTAGATATCTAAAAAATCTAGCTGCTAAAAGGATACATGTGATGAATTTTGTGTGTTTAAGTCCTTTAATGACAACAAATTTATAATGATTTCTAAAATTTGTGATAAAAAAGCATGCCAAGTGTCCTGCTGAGGCACTCACAGGTAACAGACTATGACATTTCTTGGAAAACTTGATATAGGTAAAAAAAAAAAAAAGAAGAAGGTTATTTCTAGACCTGGAAAAATCAGGGAAATCTGAATAAAAGTCATGTAAATTGTTCAATATAAATTTTTCTAGTGCATTAAAATATGTTTTAATAAATTACTGTTTGTAACTAAAAAATAATAAAAAATATCCCCATAGTGACGAACTACTAGATAAGACTATAAGATAAAAAGTGTAAACCCTGAAGAAGTTACAGTTATTTAAACTTCTGGAATTTAATTGTTTTAATTATCTAATGATATTTGTTTTAAATAAATAAAAAATTAACTTTGTTATCTGAATAAATTGTCACTTCTAGTTTAGTATCATATACCAGTGAAACAGGTTGAGGAGAACTGCTTTATGTGTTCCTTCATAAGGCCAGCTGCCACAGCTCCTGCAGGTCATGGGCCAAACAACTTGCCAGCACTGTGAAACCAAACAAGGACCACAAGGCGATCCAGGTCCTCCAGGCCCAACAGGTCCCTCTGGACCCCCAGGGTATCCAGGCATGGCAGGGTCTCCAGGCTACCCAGGACCTCCAGGGAGGAGGGGACCTGAAGGGGTGAAAGGTGAGAATCATATCAAGCTGTTTTGACGTTTATTTACTGATTATAAAGTGACATTACTAAAGGGAAAATTCTGCTCAAATGTTATTCTTACAGGTGATATTGGCCCAATGGGAATGAAAGGTGCTAAAGGACAAGGGGAAATCGGGTTGCCAGGTCCTCCTGGCCCAGCAGGTAAAAAAACAAATGTCTATATCCAGGGCTTGACATCAACTTTTTTGCTCACCGGCCACTGTGGCCAGTGCTTTTCCTAAGTTACTAGCCACTCAGCATTTTCACTGGCCACAATTTTAACATCGATTCCATGGGGAAAACTGCCATATAGATATTTTTAATATTATCTCATTATTGGGCAGCAGGTATATTAGGCCGCTGTCACTTTAAGACCTGACACACTGATCCGTTATTCTGTTACACATGCATTTTCTTTCTCAACTGTTTACGTTCACTTAAAACCTAACTGACTGTGTTTACGTAAATACTCACCAAGACCGGCATTTTGGCATCATTTTGTGTGTTTGACTGTTTAAGCGCAATACGAAGTGAAAAAGAACTTAGTTTTTGTACTGAGAGGCGGCATTATGTGTGCACACTTTAGGTGTGAGCACAAAATCTGTGGGAATTATTAAAATTATGCGCAATACGAGTAATCCCACAGCGTAGTTCAAACCCAGTAATATTCATCCGGAGCAAATGAAACGAGTGAGTGAGGGGAGGCGGGTTTGTGTGTCACTCGCTGTCCGAGGGATGATGAGAGAGAGAGAGAAAGAGACGTGCATCTATTCTACGGAAAATGAGTATTGGAAGCGATATCTCGATATATGTATCGAAATATAGATATTTTTGGCAACACTACATTGCACTTTGTTTATTTTATCAGATATCTTTTTAAAAGACTACAATTGAAAAATGAATACATAAAATTGAAGCCGCCGAAGTGTCTAGTAGGAGTGACTGTGTTACACGAAACTGCAATTTGGCGAGGGTTAATGTTAAGCCCTGTCTATATCATACTCATGCATAATAAAATTAATATTTTTTTTGTCTTTGTAAGCACGACCTTAAGTAACTTTCTCCTCCACAGGTTTGCAGGGCCCGCGTGGGGATGCTGGTGAGGGATATCCCGGGCCTTCTGGTCCACCAGGGAAACCTGGCACTCCGGGCACCCCAGGCAAACGTGGGCCCCCAGGATCCATGGGGATTTGTGACCTGTCCTCTTGTTATCAAGCCTATGGCTTTCGGGACGATCCATTTAGAAAAGGACCTAACTTTTAGCATCAGGACAATGGGATCTTACTGATTCTGTACAGTCTTTTCTCTCTCAGATGAACATTTCTGGTGCTCAGCATTGACCTCAAGAACTCATAACCTCTGAAGAACGATGTCATGATCTTGACTTTAAATATGTGACGTGTTTACCCGTCTGAGAATCTTGAATGTGGTCAAATCTCTAATTTGAATGAATCCTCACTTTTGATGCCGCTCTTTTCCATACAATGGGGGCAGAGGCTATTGGGCTTCAAAAAATGACACAACTAGCACCATAAAAGTGGTCAGTACAACTCATGCATTATATTCCATGTCTTCTGAAGCCTTTGTGCGAGAAACAGTGTAAAAATGAAATCATTATTCAGGGAAAATGCTTTTAAACACCATGCATATGCGTGTACTGTACACATACATCATTCTCACGTTTCCTGTGATCAATTTAATTTAAAATTTCAGTTTTTTGTTTTTGGGTAAACTGTTCCTATAAAGAAAAATGACTATACTGTATCATCTGCACTGCCCTAGCCAAGCTACCTCTGTACAGGATGTGAAGCATTTTCTACGGGCTATACATTGAACGCTTATGTTAAAATTTAAGAATACTTCTGCCTAAGGGCTATTTGTACGTTTTTATACAGTAGGAAAATGTTACTGCTACAACAATTATACTTTAATTGTTTGATATTTTGAACATGTCTTGTAGAATTTAGCAGTACTCTTAATAGTGTAGTTTTGCCATGTCTGTTGACCTGATAGATTTGTGCAAATATCAGCAATTAACATCTATTTATTATTTAATGTTCCCTGTTCATGTTTTTTTTTTTTTTTATGCACGTAAGGTTTTAGTCTTGTCATGTTTTTACTGAATTTATCAATTCATTTGTGCAGCTGACATTCCAAACTCTTTAAATTACAATAAATATTTTAAAATGTTGAATTAAATTGTTTAATTCTTAATCATTTAGCTTGCCACTCTGTCCACTTCTCTCTCTCTCTCTCTCTCTCTCTCTCTCTCTCTCTCTCTCTCTCTAAAAAAAAACGTAAACGGTTCAGGATGTGTGCTGAGTTCTTCTAGTTAAGCCACAACATGTTTGCGTCAGTTCTTCCACAGCTGCAGAGTCTTTCACACACTTCTTTACCAAAGGCACAGGTGAGTGAAACCAATATTAGATGCTCAGAATGAACCTCAATAGAATTTCTTTATCAACTCTGTATTTTCTGTTGTCTGATTTTATTGCGACAGAATCTGACCTCAGGCACCACACACACGACAATGGCTGAGTATCCTGATGATTTCTTGTACAGTTTTTTCAATGACACCAGTCCCATGAACCCAGACAGCGTCGTAAACGAAGAGGTTCCTTTATGCAATAAAAGCAATGTCATCCAGTTTGGCGCAGCATTTCTCCCAGCCTTCTACTACACCAACTTCTTGCTGAGCTTGGTGGGGAACGGACTGGTGCTGTACATCATCTTCAAATATGAGAAGCTCAGCACGGTCACCAACATATTCTTGCTCAACCTCGTCATCTCGGACCTGATCTTCGCCTCCAGCCTTCCCTTTTGGGCGGTCTACCACAAGTCAGAATGGATCTTTGGCAAAGGCCTTTGCAAGTTGGTGGGAAGTTGTTACACCATCGGCTTCAACAGCTCCATCCTCTTCCTCACTCTCATGACTTTCGACCGCTACCTTGCAGTGGTCCACGCCATCTCTGCAGCCCATAGGAGGAAAAAAACGTACGCGTTCGCATCGGCCGCCACTGTCTGGGCGCTCAGTGTCTTTGCTAGTGTAAAGGATATAGTTCTATATGATGTGATGGATGGTTCAAAGGGTTTGCTGTGCGAAGTGACTGGTTACCACCAGAATATCCTCACAAAGTGGGAGCTGGTTGGCTATTATCAGCAGGTTCTTCTTTTCTTCCTAGTGCCTCTGGTTATCATCCTGTACTGCTACATCTGTATAACCATCAGGATCATGTCCACACGCATGGTGGAGAAGTTCAGGGCAGTCAAACTCATCTTTGTCATTGTCTTCACCTTCTTCATCTGCTGGACACCTTACAATGTGGTCATTCTGTTAAAAGCCATCAAGACGTCATCTGGAGACCTGGACAATTGCTCAGACGCCCTCGACTATGCGCTGTACATAACACGCAACTTTGCCTACCTGTACTGCTGCATCAGCCCTGTTTTTTATACCTTTTTTGGGAAGAAGTTTCAAAGCCATTTTCTGAAACTTCTGTCCAAGCGTATGCCTTGTTTGAAGATCGATACCGTAATGTCAATGCCAAGTAGTAAAACCACATCAACCAGGAGCCCAAACACTGATTACTGACCATTTATGTGCGAGCATTACGTTTTGTTCGGAAATTTGTTGTTAAGAGGACACAAATCAGAGCGCCAAGAGAAAGAAAAAACATGGAATCCAAGATGCAATGTTTGCTTCGTTTGACCATAAAAATATGTTCAATAATTTCTCATTTAATGCATATTCATGAAGTGTCTAATGAGCTCCATCAATTTTACCAAATTAAGCAAAAGTATTGAAACAAATTTAAAAACAATTGAAATATCGTCATATTTTACAGTTCATTTGATGTAAATATTCCTTCATAAATATCCCTTTGGTGACATAAAAAAAGTAAAAAAATGTTTCCAATAATTTCTCATTTAATGCATATTAATGAATAGTGTATGTCTAATGAGCTCCCTCAATTTTACCTAATAGAGCAAAAGTATTGATAAAAATGTAAAAAACGATTGAAATATTGTCATAGTTTACAGTTAATTTAATGTACATATGTAAATATTCCTTTATCCTTCATATCCATTTGATGATATACAAAAAAGTAAAAAAAAAAATGTTTCCAATAATTTCTCATTTAATGATGAATAGTGTATGTCTAATGGGCTCCATCAATTGTACCTAATTGTGAAAAGGCATTTAATACTACACTTATTATTATTAATAATAACTTACATATTTTACTGTAAATATTCCTTCACAAATATCGCTTAATTAAACAAAACAAAAAAAAAACGTATCAATGGGTTCTGTGATGAAAGAGCATAATTGCAACATATTGTTCATTGTGTAACCCTTGCCTAATCTATGTGGTCTTTTGCAACATATATCTCTCCTTTCTTTAAGGAGTAATATTGTTTTGTGTAAAATATATTGTTGTAATTAGTTATACTGTTAGTAGTAAATAGTTAGATTGTATATTGCTGGTGTAACCTGTGCAAAGAAAAATATTAGTGACAAGAATTTGTCATTCTATTTGGTGACCTGATATGAAACTCACAACCCTTTAAAGTTCTCAGCAATGACTAAACTTCCTGTCCTGTCAACATCTAAATATATCCTGTTCTGATCTTCATTTTGAGCATGAACTCAGTCTCTGCAATGTGTTCTTTTGGTTCTGTAATATATCTCATTTTAATGCATTACAATAAATATTCTAAATAATATTTTTGATTGTGGTCGTCTTTTAAGAAACAAGTATGTGTTATATGAATTGTTTTTTATTCAATGCAAATTTAAATTGTAGCTCTCTTTTCATTGAGATCACATGACGATTACATGACCACCATCAGAATCCTATATCAGTGTTGCAGTGGTGTAAAGTAACGAATTACAAATACTCTCGTTACTGTAATCGAGTAGTTTTTTTTAGGAATTGTAGTTTTTTAAGTAGTGTAAAAACAGTGTACTTTTACTTTTACTTGAGTACATTTTAAGTGCTGTATCGGTACTTTTACTGCGCTATTTTCCCTGAACCTGCCCAGCGAGCAAAAAGTCGTCTAGAACACGTCTATAAGACGTAATTGTTAGACATCCAGAAGACGTCCTCATTGGAGCCAGAATGAAAGTTTTTTATACGTCTTTTCCGGACATTGAATAGACGTAAATTAAAGACGTGCTACAGACGTAATTGTTAGACATCCAGAAGACGTCCTCATTGGAGCCAGAATGAAAGTTTTTTATACGTCTTTTCCGGACATTGAATAGACGTAAATTAAAGACGTGCTACAGACGTAATTGTTAGACATCCAGAAGACGTCCTCACAGGAGCCAGAATGAAAGTTTTTTATACGTCTTTTCCGGACATTATTTAGACGTAAATTAAAGACGTGCTACAGACGTAATTGTTAGACATCCAGAAGACGTCCTCACAGGAGCCAGAATGAAAGTTTTGTATACGTCTTTTCTGGACATTGAATAGACGTAAATTAAAGACGTGCTACAGACGTAATTGTTAGACATCCAGAAGACGTCCTCACAGGAGCCAGAATGAAAGTTTTTATACGTCTTTTCTGGACATTATTTAGACGTAAATTAAAGACGTGCTACAGACGTAATTGTTAGACATCCAGAAGACGTCCTCACAGGAGCCAGAATGAAAGTTTTGTATACGTCTTTTCTGGACATTGTTTAGACGTAAACTAAAGACGTGCTACAGACGTAAAAAACTCCTGCTGTTCGGATGTTGCCATTTCTGATATTTTAACATTCCAACATTTTAATTAAAAGAAATACACTACAATTTGATCAGAAATAAGAATTTTATTATAATAAGCAAAACGTAAGTTACCTAAGACATGACCTACCGCTGCAGATGTGTACAGAAGTGAAAAGTGGAAATGATAAGACCTGTTTTCCGGTTACAATGTTTGGTGTTCCGCATTACCCTCTACTGGCATTAGAGGTTGAAAACTTCTTACCAAGGTTTCAAATTTGTTTTTATCCAGAAGAGAAGCCTCCTCCCTCTCGAACTCTTCCAATGTGTCAATCTTGCTAATCTGAATCCTAGAGTTAGGTACGCTCCTCTGGAGTTTTTTGACCTCATCAGTGAGAGTCACCAGTTTTGTAAGCACTGTTTTCTGGAATTCTGGCAATAATGAGAAATTAAGAAAAAAATAATTACTCACTATAATCATGGTTCTCTGGTAATAGCAAGGCATTTCAGCCTTTCAGTAAAAGAGTGCTCTCTAGTAATCCCAGAAAAATTAATGACTATTCAATTAGTTACATAACACTTTATTTAACAGGGAAACTTTAACCCTGTATTTGACAAATCAGTTTTTATTAAAGAACAATTTTATTAAGAGATGGATCTAGACTAAATGTCATAAATGCCAAAGCAAAAGGATGAAAACCTGAACTCTGATTTACCAAACAGTTACAAAGAGAATGCAATGTTATAATACATAAGTAATTAGTCTGGGTGTCACATGAAAATATTATTGTACTTACTCGCTTCTGACAGGGGGAATGTGGTTGGCACATCCCTATTATAACTGGACTTTGCATGTGAAAGACCTAAGCAGGAAAGAAAAAAGTGTGTGAAGCGACCAATATATTTAGAACATTTGTACAATGTGCCTCATTGAGTGATACAACCAATGACATTCACCATCTATGGACCTGCTTTCCACAGTCTGGGACCTGGGTACACCTGAGAAACCCAAACACCTACATTAGTCAGTCCAGTAGCAATAGTATTCTTCATGCTAATTTGATATTCAATAAGACAAGCCAAATGTAACTGGCAATACTCACGACTACTTGAACTGTCCCGGCTTACGGACCTGGATGAACCTGTGGAACCCAAATGTAGCCATTATCAATAGTGCTGATTACCTATGCTGACTTGATATTCAATAAGACAAGCCAACTGCGTCTGGCTATACTTACAACTACTTGAACTGTCCCGGCCCACAGACCTGGACCTGGACGAATCTGTGCAACCCAAAACTGAAACATTAGTTTGTCATGATCAATTAGTTACCTGCATGCTGATTTGAAAATCTAAAAATGAAAAGTTATACTTACCACTAGTTGACCTGTCGCGGCCCACAGACCTGGCTGTACCTAAGCAATGCAGAGCAGAAACATCAGTCACTCGTTATCAATAGTGTTAGTTACCTGCATGCTGATTTAATAATGAAAAGTTATACTCACGACTAGTTGGCATGTCGCGGCCCGCAGACCTGGCTGTACCTAAGCAATGCATAGCAGAAACATCAGTCACTCGTTATCAATAGTGTTAGTTACCTGCATGCTGATTTAATAATCTGAAAATGAAAAGTTAAACTCACGACTAGTTGACCTGTCGCGGCCCGCAGACCTGGGTGAACCTAAGCAATGCAGAGCAGAAACATCGGTCAGTCATTATCAATACTCCAAGTGACCTGCCTGCAATATTCAGCAATGAAAGGCTACTCACGACTAGTTGGCATGTCGCGGCCCGCAGACCTGGCTTTACCTAAGCAATGCAGAGCAGAAACATCAGTCACTCGTTATCAATAGTGTTAGTTACCTGCATGCTGATTTAATAATCTGAAAATGAAAAGTTAAACTCACGACTAGTTGACCTGTCGCGGCCCGCAGACCTGGGTGAACCTAAACAAACCAAATCGAAAATGTCAGTTAGTCATGATCAGTAGTAGGGCTGCACAATTAATCACATTTTCATTGAAATGGCAATATTCGTTAAAGGCAAAATATGTGTCATACCATTCTAAAATAAAAGTATTGTGGTGCTGCAGAGACATCCTGGCCTACAATAAGTATCCTAAAGTCTAAAGAAAAAATCTTTGTTTGGTACAGATCCTCGCAAAAAAAAATAAACTAAAATATTTTTTAATATTTCAACAAAAAAAAAAAAAAAAATATATATATATATATTTTACAATGAGAATTAGGGGTGTAACGGTACATGTATTCGTATTGAACCGTTTCGGTTCGAGGCTTCCGGTTCGGTACGCATACAAACCGAACGATTCCTTGGACCATTTTTCCTGCCGACAAAATTCGCGCTGGCGCGATCACCACACCGTTGCGCAACATCAAATGGCAAGCGTAATGAAAGCGGAACGAAACTGCGCTATTCGTTATTGTGAGGTTGACGGACCGTTTATCAGTTTGGACAAAAGCAGCGCAAGCCGATCTTGATCAAGCGACACTGTTACTACACAGCGCTAATAAGAGATCCAGCGAAGAAAGCATTTGAATTTGCCACTGAAGTAATAACATCGCTGCAAGATCTAGTGAGAAGCATTCACATTTCTCCGTTATTAACTGATCAAACGACGCTAACGTGGAAACCAGGAAGAAACATTGTGCCATGAATGAACTATCCAGTGTCCACAGATCAGCAACATTCACCATGGATTTACTGTAGTAAAACTAACTAACTTTGGAAGTTTGGCAGGAATAGTAGCCTATAATGCCTTCAAGTAACGTTACGTCGGTTTTATTTCGACATTATGAATAAAATTGCTTGCTACGATAGTCGATGTTACTGGTGTTACACGGTGTTCAGTCACAACACCGGTTTCATCACTTGCCAAACGCGACACCACAAAAACAAAAACAAAAAGTTTAAAGCGTTAAAAATATTTAACGCAATTGACTAGCGTTGTATGATCACGCTCTTATTAATGTGAATGCTTTTAAACCGTTCAAGCGCGACAAGACTAAAGAGACCGCGCTGTCCTGCCTATTACACACACACAACCCACAGAAAAGACTTGCGTCAGTCGCCTATCGAGTTCTCTTTCGGTCATGAACAAACCATAACATGGCCAAAATGTCCGTTTTGTCGAGTGTCCTCATAAGAGCAGTCTTACATGATTTAAATAAAGTCTAAAATAGAGATTTGTGAGAAAATGGGACGCGTGTCAGATGGCGTCTCTGTCAGCAGCGGCCGGTCTTAAAATGTCATTAATGTTAATCAAAGAACAAAGTTAAGAGAGTAAATTACTCACTCAGAGTCAGCGCCAGGAGGATTATTAAACCGGTAGCCTAATAATCATGAATGCACTCCGATCTTTTAACACATCTCCGGCGAACGGCTTCTTCACGCAAAAGAAAAACTCTTAATGAAGCGCAGCGACCGTGGCGTTTCCTGATGGATCGAGGTTGTTCGTTAACTTCATTTTATATGTGCAATTCACACGAGCTCTGAGCGCATGCGAGAATGCTGCGAGTAGTCAAACTGTATAAATGAAATAGAAAATCAGAGGGAATAATTTCTGTAATGTTTTTTTTTTACCGGTTGGCCGGTCACACGGCTTTCATTAGTTTTCAGTTACGTGACTGGTGCGGAGACCTGGAGTGTTATTCATATTTTTTATGTAGTTTTATTCATATTTTGATTTTTTTTTTTTACATCGCTCCTCCCACCCGATGAAACCGATATTACCGGTGTTGTCACAAGTCGATTAACCGGTGGGAGAATATTATCACCGTTACATCTCTATTGTTGCCCTCAAATGTTAATCTGAACTAAAATAAACATTTGATTATAAGTGCAAAATATTACATTTCATTTTTTCCAAGGAGTTGTTTTGTATTATATGCTCCTAAGAAGAGTCAATTATAGCTCCATCATTGCTCAAAGTAAAAAATATCATACTTTATGATTTGAGTTTTAATAAAAAAAGAATAAATAAAAAAAATCAAGGAAATTTCTCTGCCATTTCTTTCTTTTTGCTGTATCGAAAACGTACGGAACCGTGACACAAGTGTAACGTATTGAACCGAACCGTGAATTTTGTTAACCGTTACACCCCTACTTATTAGATACTAGTACTTATATGGCAAGCCGTTTTAACATTTAATAATTTCAACCGACTAGTCTCTATTTTCATGCAACTAGTACTTATTTTTTAGATACTAGTATCTATTCCATTAAGTACTAGTACTTATTCATTAGCGACTAGTGCTTATTCTTTAGGTACTAGTGCCTATTCTTCAGATACTAGTACTTATTCATTAGCTACTAGTGCTTATTCTTTAGGTACTAGTGCTTATTCTTTAGGTACTAGTGCTTATTCATTAGCTACTAGTGCTTATTCTTTAGGTACTAGTGCCTATTCTTTAGATACTAGTGCCTATTCTTTAGATAGTGCTTATTCTTTAGCTACTAGTGCTTATTCTTTAGCTACTAGTGCTTATTCTTTAGGGACTAGTGCTTATTATTTAGATACTAGTGCCTATTCTTTAGATACTAGTGCCTATTCTTTAGATACTAGTGCCTATTCTTTAGATACTAGTGCCTATTCTTTAGATACTAGTGCCTATTCTTTAGATAGTGCTTATTCTTTAGATACTAGTGCCTATTCTTTAGATACTAGTGCCTATTCTTTAGATACTAGTGCCTATTCTTTAGATACTAGTGCCTATTCTTTAGATAGTGCTTATTCTTTAGATACTAGAGCCTATTCTTTAGATACTAGTGCCTATTCTTTAGATACTAGTGCTTATTATTTAGGTACTAGTGCCTATTCTTTAGATACTAGTGCTTATTATTTAGGTACTAGTGCTTATTCTTTAGATACAAGCGCTTATTATTTAGGTACTAGTGCTTATTCTTTAGGTACTAGTGCTTATTCTTTAGGTACTAGTGCTTATTCTTTAGATACAAGCGCTTATTATTTAGGTACTAGTGCTTATTCTTTAGGTACTAGTGCTTATTCTTTAGGTACTAGTGCTTATTCTTTAGGTACTAGTGCTTATTCTTTAGGTACTAGTACCTTTTTAAAGATACTAGTACTTATTCATTAGATACTATTCTTATTTATTACTAGTACTTATTCATTAGATACTATTCTTATTTATTAGATACTAGTACTTATTCATTAGATACTAGTACTTATTTTGATAGTGACTAGTAGCTATTCTTTTGTTACTATTGAACTCCACAGTGGCTGTTCTGACTACTCAAGAATAACCACTAGGTTGGAATAGATACTAGTATAGAAAAACATATGTAACATTATAGCATGAAAATAGATACTAGTCGGTTTAAGTTAAATGATTAAATTTTAAAACGGCTTGCCATAGAAAGGTTTGAGGCTCATTGCTGCCAACTAAGCTAGCTTAAGTAGCTAGCACATCCATTTAGAGGAAAAAACATTTAGCTGGACCAACTGGCACTAACGAAAAAACTTTAAGATAACATTTAGGAAATCACTCACTATTAGTATTACCAATATTATAACATACTTACAAAGTCGTTGATGGGGACGTAGACTAAAGTGCAACACGAGACAGCGACACGAGACGAAGACGGCCTTCCTTGGCAACTAAGCTATCTTAAGTAGCTAGCACGTCTATTTAGAGGAAAAAACATTTGAATTACTTACGTTAGCTGAACCAACTGGGACTAACGAAAAAAACTTTATGATAAAATTTCGGGAATCACTCACTATTAGTATTACCATATTATAACATACTTACAAAGTCCTTGTTGATGGGGACGTCGACTCAAGTGCAACACGAGACAGCGACGCGAGACGAAGACGGCCTTCCTTGGCAACTAAGTTACTTAAGTAGCACGTCTATTTAGAGGAGAAAAATACATTTGAATTACTTAGCTGGACAAAATGTAAGTAACGATAAAAACTTTGAGATAACATTTCGGTAATCACTCACTATTAGTATTACCAATATTATAACATACTTACAACGTTTTTGATGGGGACGTCAAGTGCAACACGAGACAGCGACACGAGACGAAGACCTTGGTGCGGAATGCGGAGCATGCTGCGCGGCGGACTACAGTCACATATCCGTCCGCCACAGAATCGGAGAAACTTGTATTCCGAGCATGTTTGATCATTATAAAAAATCTCAGTATCATGTTATAAAAGTTAAAACATTTGTTCAAAATAATGTATACTTGACACAGTCCCTATTATTTATTATCACTATAAAGGAAGAACTGTTTTTCATAGGGGATCGAGGAGGGATATCACGATCTTCTTGAAACCGGAAGGTGTACCCAATAAAACCGCCTTTTCCACCACTTAAACGAAAGAAAAAAAAACACTCTTATCCGAAAAACATCTATGCTTATCACTTTTTAAATATAATTTTACTAGGCAGCATACACATAATAAAAAATGGAAAGAAATAACAGCAAAACAATATAAGCTATTATAAATTGACAAATTTAACTAAGGCTGACATTTGGAGGAGTAGCTATAATGGGTGAAATTGATTTTATATTTTGGCTTGGTCCCATATGTTGCTGAAGGGGTCAAGGTGGTCAGAACAGCTCTTTTGGAACCACATGCCTTCAAAGAGCACTTAAGGCCCAATAAGTGGACATTTACCCATCACCCTCAAATAAATACAATGACGAATAAAAAATACAATAAATGAATCACTTTTTCTAGAATATAAATATAATTTTATATAAAACTTTAGAATAAATAGACCACTGGAAGAAACATATCACCGTCTGCCCTAGCCATATTCCCAGTTCCCAAAATGAATGTGGCTATAACTCACATGTTATCAGTTATTGACAGTTTGGTTTATTCCTCGCCTTGTGTTTGAAGGACGTCAATTTGTGCCAACCTGCCTGTATCCTATAGGCCTATACTTCTCAGAGATGATCAGATCATAGAAAATCAGTAAAGTCATCCTGCCACTGCTTTCCCCATGCTGACTGACCTGCCTAAGTGAAAGTTTAAAAGAGCAAGGTGACCAAAATAATTAAATTGTGTAGAGAAGGTTGAATGCAATACACAATCGTGATATTGACAGGGATACAAAAACCAATAGCCAAGATGCATATACTTATAGCGTCAACTACACGCAGGCGGCGTCGCTCCAGAACGTACGTCGACGCAGAACCATACAATTCTGTATGACGTATGTAAAAAACTAATGGATTGGTATCATGGTGGTGACATTAGAGTTACATTCATGTGACCCATAATGACCCTTTTGCACTTTCACAAATTCTTGACCTTTCCTTTAGAAACACTCTAATGCCTAATAAATGTCAACATGCTTTGTGGTACTGTTACACAACATGTTGGTTTAGGGTTAATCCCTCTGTCCAACGCAACACTTGCTAACATTGGCATAATTAAGTTACAACATAATACCCTGGGTTTCACAGGCAAGGCTTAAGCCTGTAGTCCAGACTAAAATGCACGTTTGAGCTGTTACCTGAAAGCAACTTGTAGGCTATACTGACATATCTTATGTCATTGCCATTGTTTTGTCTCAAGATGCACACCAGTAATGTTTTTTTCTTCTAAGGTACATTTTTAAAAGGTATAATTGAATGCCCAAATTTAACTAAGGCCTAATCCTGGCTTTATATCTAAACCCTGTCTGTGAAACCGGGGGTTAGAAATTAAGGGGTTAACCCTAACCTTAACCTTTGTCTACAGACTTTTATTTAACAGCATGGATACTCCAAGGTGTTGACTGCAGTGGTTAGGTCTTTAGCATTGATAAAGGACAAAGATCTTCTCACTGTGACAGTCTGTAATGTATTTTAGCAATGATTGTTTGTAAGGATTGTCCCTAAAATAGAGCTATTGATGCATTCAAGACATGTCATAAAGATCGTATTTACGAATTGAACACACATGAACAATGATGAAAATAGGAAGTTATTTACTGTAAAATTAGGATTTTTTTTTTAAAGTGCAGTATGAACATCTATTCTGAACTAGTTCTGGCTGTCAGTGGACGTTTAGATTATGGCCAGATTGGCCTTTTTTTATTTACGTAATTTATTGACTGTTTCTGGATGTCAACGGACGTCCAGATTATAGTCAGTATGAATGTCTTTTCTCAACTAGTTCTGGGTGTCAGTGGACGTTAAGATAATGGCCAGATTTGACAGCTTTATTCAAGTCATTTATGGACTGTTTCTGGATGTCAATTGGACGTCCAGATTATAGCCAGTATGAACGTCTTTTCTCAACTAGTTCTGGCTGTCAGTGGACGTTTAGATAATGGCAAGATTGGACATCTTTATTCACGTGATTTATGGACCATTTCTGGATGTCAACGGACGTCCAGATTATAGTCAGTATGAACGTCTATTCTGAACTAGTTTTGGCTGTCAGTGGACGTTTAGATAATGGCCAGATTGGACATCTTTATTCACGTGATTTATGGACCATTTCTGGATGTCAACGGACGTCCAGATTATAGTCAGTATGAACGTCTTTTCTCAACTAGTTCCGGCTGTCAGTGGACGTTTAGATAATGGCCAGATTGGATATCTTTATTCACGTCATTTATGGACCATTTCTGGATGTCAACGGACGTCCAGATTATAGTCAGTATGAATGTCTTTTCTCAACTAGTTTTGGCTGTCAGTGGACGTTTAGATAATGGCCAGATTGGACATCTTTATTCACGTCATTTATGGACCATTTCTGGATGTCAACGGACGTCCAGATTATAGTCAGTATGAATGTCTTTTCTCAACTAGTTCTGGATGTCAGTGGACGTTTAGATAATGGCCAGATTGGACATCTTTATTCACGTCATTTATGGACCATTTCTGGATATCAACGGACGTCCAGATTATAGTCAGTATGAATGTCTTTTCTCAACTAGTTCTGGATGTCAGTGGACGTTTAGATAATGGCCAGATTGGACATCTTTATTCACGTCATTTATGGACCATTTCTGGATGTCAACGGACGTCCAGATTATAGTCAGTATGAACGTCTTTTCTCAACTAGTTCTGGCTGTCAGTGGACGTTTAGATAATGGCCAGATTGGACATATTTTTTTCAAGTCATTCATCGACTAATTCTGGATGTCACCGGACGTCCAGATTATAGCCAGTATGAACGTCTTTTCTCAACTAGTTCTGGCTGTCAGTGGACGTTTAGATAATGGCCAGATTGGACATCTTTATTCACGTCATTTATGGACCATTTCTGGATGTCAACGGACGTCCAGATTATAGCCAGTATGAACGTCGTTTCTCAACTAGTTCTGGCTGTCAGTGGACGTTTAGATTATAGCCAGATTGGACATAATTTCTCATTGTCATTAATCAACTAATTCTGGATGTCAATGGACGTTCATATTATGGCCTGGACGGACGGACGTGATATCAACCTGTTTTGTATGTCCACAGACGTCGCCTGCTCAGTGGGTGCCGTCGCTACATTTATATTAATATTTATTTTTATAATAAGTCATCATGTGACTCCATGCGTGATTCCCGTCAAATCAAATCGCGCGCGGAAAACTTTGCATCAAACCAGCATCAACAGACTTCGAGACACCTGGCGCCAATTTATTTTGTTCACGAAGTGACTTTCGGAGTGGATCTTGAGCCTGGAGGAAGTTCATGCATTTGTGTCTTCATATAGGCAAAAAAACAGCGCAAGCGTCACACCTCACACGTGCTTCAGTGTGTGTGTGTGTGTGTGTGTGGTAAATGAAACTGCGCGTCGGCTGCACCATTCATTCACACAGAACATGCAGGATTCGTATTTAAATTGTCTTTGTGGTTTAATATTCACACTATATCGCGATTTGATTTCAAGTGTACTGAACTGCTTTCTCTTTTTCCTCAAAAAATTTACAAATTCCGTGAAATTCCGAGTTATAAATTCCTTTTTTATGACTGATTTTGTCAGCATTTTGGTGGGCGGGGGTGGTCCAAAACAATGGTAGGGGAAACGCTGTATTTTTAGTGCTAGCAGTCAAAAATAAAACTGTTGGAGAAATATTGAAATACTGTATCCTTTTTTCTATGAATCTGTGATAAAAGAGTAAGCTACATTTTCAATTTGCAGGGTATAAGGTGGACTAACATTCATAGCATAATACTCACTACTCACTACTCTTGAGTGCTTTTAAAAGGGCTACTTTTTACTCCTACTTTGAGTAGTTTTTAGGACCGGTACTTTTACTCTACTCTCACTACATTTTTTGACAAGTAACAGTACTTTTACTTGAGTATGCTTTTTCAGTACTCTTTCCACCACTGCAGTGTTGTCATCACGTCACTATGCATTTTTAAACGCTTTTAAATCTTTGTCTGGAGAATGGATTGGCTAATTGAATATTTTAGACAAAAAATATAATAATTTGATTATTTCTTATAGGCTACACCAGCGATATCAACGCGTGAATTTGCCCTATTTATAGAATCAGTCTAGTCAGTGTGAATCGGACAGTTGCTTTTAAAGGTAAAATAAATCCACCAGACCTTACCAAACAACATTTGCAACTGCTTTTTATCACTTAATTAAAAACACCACCGTTTTAAATCGTGTCTTCTATTTCATAGGGACTACCAGACAATTATTTATTTTAAATAACATTTTAAAGAGACATTTATTTTAAAATGCAAAGTATTGAAAATCAAAATAAAGCTCTTGCATTTTTGCAACACTATATGTGTGTGCCATCTGATAATCAAAAGTTGTACACACATTTGCAGTCTTCACGCCCACTTGAACACTTGGGCCATAATAAGTCATGTAGACAAGTGGTCATGCAAGAGCAAAGACCGCAAGTGTTGAATGGCCTATGAGAGCAATTACATCCAATCACACCCGAGCCCAACAATACATTCATCCAATCACATTCGTCACAATAGGGACGACCAATCAGCAGCAGTCGCTATCCAGACATCCAGTCAGCGTCCAGACTCTCAGTGCGGAAAGCGCGTGCGTACGTGCGCGGGTGGGGTGGATGACGTAACCACGGTCATAACTGGAGGAACAAAAAACAGAAATCAATCTGACGGAGCGTTTCCATTGGTTACAGGCTCCTGGTACCCAGGAAAGAGGATGTAGCATCTCCTGCGGTAGCTTAGCAAACAGGGCAAATGTGAGGAAAGGGCGGCTGTTGTGCGGGTAAACATGGGACGGATAATGGCCATATGAACGAAAAGGTGATGATTCACCGGCAGGTGATACTGACCCAGGTGAGTGTTAGTGTATTACACACTCATGTTCCCTAGTCAGGCGTGTTTTGAGATGTCTGTTGCGAGAGGCAGTGGGTGACAGCACGATAACAGTCACTGGGCTTCAGCATTGTAGTGCTCTGCGATATAATGCTGTTTTAAAAGCTGTTTTGTTTTATTTAGCGTGGCCTTTTTCAGTTGATGTTCAACATCAGTCGCGGCCTCGCGCGTCTTTGTGTGGTGCGCGCGCGTCCTTTTGCGTGCACGTGCGTGTATATTTGGCCCAGATGAGATAAGCATCATCTTTCCTGAACCCTGCACTCGACACTTAACCTTAAACCCAATTCGACACAGTAACACTACACCTGAACTCCACTCTTTATTCAGTTATTGTAGTAAATTGTGTTAAAGATTCTGTAAGCACATATTGTATGGTTGTGCTTGGACTGGAGACAATTGTTTAATTTGTGATGATAACGCAATGAAGCATTCCAAATTGTGTGGATATAAATTTTGCCTGTTGTACTTTTACCAAGTTTAAGGATTTGTTCTTTCCTCATATTTATCAAAAAAAATAAAAAAATATATATATATAAATGCTAATTTTGATGGTTTTATTGAACTTGTAGGGTCATTAAAATATCCCCTAAAATTGGATTGAAATTGGTAAAAACAAAACAAAACAAAAAAACCTGTCAAATCAATATTAGGCCATTTGTAAATTCAATAATTATTTTAGGTCAACTTTTTACAAAAATAAAAAGTCAAACATCCTGAATGTCACTAAATAATTCACATCTTAAACCTTTCAATCTAATCTTAAACTACACCTGATACTAAAATGTTTCTTGCACCTAAACCCCAATGTAATGGGTGCAAATAAGGTTAAGATGAAATCAGACAGTCATAGATCGATAATCATTTTAAATTATATAATATCTGTTCATGGCTGTATTGTATAGCACTTCAAGAACTGCTGAAAATATCCACATAAAAAAAAAAAGTAATTTTCTTACTTCAAATAACATTCAACATACCTTATATGAGTAATAAATAAACAAACAATTAACAAAGTAATGGAGTTAAAAGCTGATATCTGGGGTGGTTGATAAGCATGGTTGTCCATGTTTAGTTGGGGACATATGTTTGTTACTCAGGGGTTGTTAAGAGCTTAGGCAAGGGCAGAGATGGGGTAGATTAGTATTGATTCACCTGAGACCGGCAGTCTATTGATCCGCTGTAAAATCAGCATCAGGGAACGGAAAAGCTTAGAAGAGGAAAAAAGGCCTTGTTCCTTTGCAAGCAGAAGTGCTTCCTGTTAAACGACCTTCACATGATGACGTGCATGTTATTAAGTGAACTGACTTCATAAGTTTTTATTTATACATGATGTTTACCGTAGATGAGTTCCCAGAGGGTATCCCAGAGCGATTATGTAATTTCACCATGTATTATTTCCATTAGTATGTCTTATAGATTGAAATAAAAATATATTTTGATTCCTGTAACAATGTAGAGCTTTTCCAAGGAGAATCTTTTGCTTTTGCCTTTTTTTTACCCATAAAACAATTTTTTTATTCATTCAATATTTGTTATTTATTTAATATTTATTTTTGTTATATTTACAGTAGAATACTCTAATAATATACTATATATATATAAAATTAAAAATAATATGTGAAACATCATGCATTATGGCTGTGTCCGAAATCACATACTTCCCTATTATATAGGCCTAGTAGGCGAATTTAGTAGGCTATGCTAAAGGGATAGTTCACCCAAAAATGAACGTTGTGTCATCATTTACTCACTCTCTGCTGAACACAAAAGAAGATTGTGTGTTCTTTTAACCCTGAAGAGTGAAGAATGTCGGTAACCAAACATTTGATGGACCCCACTGACTTCCATAGTGTTGTTTTCCATACTCAATGGGGTCCATCAACTGTTTGATTACCCATTTTCTTCAAAATATCTTTGTGTTCAGCAGAAGAAATAACTTCATACAGGTTTGCAACTACTTGAGAGTGAGTAAATAATGACAGAACTTTCATCTTTGGGTGAACTATCCCTTTAGTATACTAAATTGATGTCACATTGCATTTTTAATACAGTTAGTTAGTGGCATCCGGTTATGATCTCAGAAAATACACATGATTATTTTGCATTTGTATTCCAGTTTTGGCTGATATAGGTTCTGGTTCATTTGTTATATTGGAATTTCTTCAGATTGAGCTCATTGCATTGTGGGATACAGTATCACACACAGTGTTATCTGGTTGTATACTGCACATTTTGGCAATTAAATGCATCCAGGCATTTAATGCATGCAGATTTGCATAATTTACATTTACATGCTTTTGTCCAAAGGGACACAATACGTCTTTTTTCACAGAGCCAACAATATTTGTAGTATACAATTGCAGAATGCTCATGGTAAACTGTAAACTAACTGAGATGCAAAAATAGTAGCATGATAGTCTGCCATTAAAACTAAATGTAAACCTCCAAGATGTTTGCGGATTTGCTGCCATGTTCTGTGCCATGCTAGAGTCTATTCTACGTCACAGAGGAGATTACATATCAGATCTTCTTGGTAACAGTGGCTTGATCTCTGTATTCTGGGGAGAAAGATCCCGCTCCCGTAGGCCTTCACGCTCCGTTATGTAAGTACATTAAGATTCTCAGGTTTCATTTTGGCACGGCGAGCCTGACTCTGCTCGAGCTAATGCATCTCATCCTGCGCGACACGCAGACACTCGCAGTGGGATTGAATGGAGTCTGCCCTCGGGGCCTTAATGATTATAATTAATTTATCTGTGTCAGTGTGATTGCAAGGTGCGTTGTTAAAGCTTCCTTTCATCTTGTAAACACATATTTGCCCAGTGGAAGATTCAATTTGTTTTTTGTCATGTCACAATGATTCAATCAGCATCTGAATTTGCATTCCAACTGTTTTCCATCAATAAAACGGAGCTAAGAAATGACCTCGTTATAAAAAAAAAAAAAGCTTCTATTGTTATCTGCCCTTTCGTTAACCTTTAAGAGGATCACGTGTGTCCGCATCGCTGGAGGTCTGCTAATGATATTGCTTTGCTGGGATCGGTTGTGACCCCTACGGCCTTCTGGCCTGTGGTGACCTCAGCGTGAATTCACATCCCTTTTCATTAACACGCATTTCAGGTGACAGTGTAATGCAATTGCAGTAGGGATGTCAACGATTAATCGACGATCGATTAATTGTCGATAATACATTTAATCGATAAAACTTCTCGATCATCGATTAAGCAGGATTATGCGCGTGCGTGCTGCTCAACCGCGAAACATGTAAGCGAGCGCGCCGGTGTGGTGAAGTGTTGAGTCCCACTGAATGACGCACCCCGGAGTTGTTTGGGACCATTTTACACCTTCATCATGACTATAAGTTTGCGTGTGCATTCACAGCCTTTTGTTTTGTGCAAATGTAAGTTGTAATAGTTTATTTTGTGTACGCTTATCTATATCTGATTGGTCTCATATTGGATGCATTTGGTTAAGAATCGACCTGATCTTTAGCGCGCTCAGCTCAAACGACAATGCACGACTAATAATGACTATTGGGACTGTCATATTACACAAGATTATAAAGAGAACACTATTGTAATAAAACATTGTGAATTATTTGGGTTTAGATGCCATGTCGCGTTGTTCCAGGAAGAACTCGTCAGAGACTTTGAGCGCGTCCACCACAACATATGAGTCATTCTGAATGGCACGTAACTCAGTTTAAGTTCACTTGTGCATTCACGTCATTTTGTGCAGATATAATTTTGTAATATTCTGCTTATTTTGTATATATCTGATTAATATCAATAGGATGCGTTTCTTTGAGTTAAATAAACGCTAACAAAGTGCTCAACGGTTATTCATTCAGCGCGCGCCGCTCAAGCAGAATGCACAACTAATAATAACGATGGTTAATTTGGGACTTTCATATTACATAACATGAGAACACTATTTTATTAAATGGTTGTGAATTCATTGGGTTTAGTTGCCGTTTTCAGTGCGTTGTTCTAGCACTTCCACAACAGTCACACATTCTGACAAGCACGCATATGAGGCGGCGTTGGTGACACATTGTATTTGTCGTTATATTTATATATTAAATAGTTAATTTAATTTATCAATCACATCAAACCATTTTACAATCCTACTAAGCCTTTATTTAGATTAAAAAACATTCTTATTAATTTGGTGAGTAACATAGCTTTTTGAGCAGCATTTGCAGACCCTGTGCTGTTTGCCATTAATGCTGACGATTAATCGATTAATTGATCGTTAATTTAAACGACGATCGATCATGGGAATTTGTGAAAATTGACATCCCTAAATTCCAGACAATCTTTCGCTAGTCAACATAAAAATAAAGTACTGTATCCCTATTATACTTTTTCGAATATTACATTTTTAAGCAGGTATGTTCATTTTTTAAAACACACTTTTTAAATAAGTAACTAGATAAGACAACTTGTAGAACAAAACGACAAAGTAACGTCAAGTTATGTTTACCACAGGCTTTATTTTACTCGTAAATTGAAAAACCCCATTATAAAACCCCATAGGAAAATCTTGAAGAGACCAGCGGCGAATTAGACATTTCTAGGTTCTAACCTCATACCTGTCCTGCACCACTCTATTAAAGTATTAATTTCTTTAAAAAGAAAAAACAAACTAACCTCAAGCTTTTGAAAAGTAGTATTGTAATTTTTTTTAGATAAACTGCAATAAGCCACAAGTGCTGTCGATTTTGCTATTCTGAGCTTACATACAGCAGACAGATGTTTATATTTGCCTCCCTGAGCATCATAGCTCAGCTCAATGTGTTGGACTACAGGTTATAGTTTTCTGAACTGTTTTTCTTTGGTGGAGTGAGTCTGTAGTGTCATTTTTCACTCAGTTTCCTGGTCTGAATTCTAGCCACTTTTTTTTTTAGCATTATCTATCTTCTAAATTTGCTAGATTACCTCAGTCGAATTTAGGAAGCATAAATGGCTGATGATTGTGGGTAAAATTGGATTTGCTGCATGGGTGTCCTTTGTGTGGATTAGTCTTGTCTACAGTACATCTTTTGCAGTGCAGTTTTATGCTGTTTAACAGGGGCTTCAAGTTCATGTTGTGAGAGTTCTGTTGTTCTGCAGGCTTCATGCAAACTGGGATGGTGAGGAGGAGGAAGTGAAGTCTCGGCTTATGCTGTGATTCAGAATAATTCAGCATTTGGTGACTGCACACCAGGGTTGCAATAATAACTGATACATTTGAGTTGTTTTTCTTTATTGCGACAAACAGATCATTGCATCACTCGAGATGACTTCGTCTGCACCTGTCACAAAAACATGGCTCAACACTGTGGTTTTGTTCCTTTTATTTTTGTTAGCCTATAGCAGCATAATGTTGTAAGAAATAGTCTACATGTGCGTTCTGTGGAGGATTTTTTTTTATTCCTTTTCCAAAAGTCATTGAAAGACAAGAAACCTGACACATCATGTATTATGTTGCCGTTATAGCCTACCAAGTTATTGAGTTACTCAGTTATACCATATTTACTCACCACACATTCATATTTTGACTAAGACATATTTTAATGTAGGTTTTAAACTTTATATCTTTTGTCATATGCCTTCTTGTAATAAAAAACATTAACAAACAAGTTATTTATTTTTGAATTGTAATAATAATATTATTACTAAAATTACTGTTTTTTTTAATCAAATAAATGCAGCCTATATGAGCATAAGAGACTTCTTTAAAAAAATCGTACCAAAGTTATTTCAGTTAGTTTATGTCAAATTATATCATTTAAATGTAGTGACATTAAATAGGCCTATTTGATATCAGATGTTATATAGTGCCATTGTCATGTTATGGGTTATGACATTTTTTTTGTTTAACAGTATAGCCTATTCTGTATAAAAAAAAAACTGAATTTGTGTTCTGTGGAGAAACAAATGTTAGTGTTTCAGTGTTTCCCCTAGAATTTTTTCCAACTGTGGTGGCAGGCCCATTTCCCCAGGGGGAGGGGGCGTGGCCCATGAGGCCATATTCCCATTGGCCACGCCCCCTTGCCCCAGGTGTTTAAACCTCCCCTAAGTATTATAACATGGAAGACTCTAATAGACCCTTTTACAGCCCACGTGATCAAATAGTTGCGCGCGCATTTTGGCAACGGAAGTGGTGTTGTTTCCCACTGGCTCTAACGTGTTAGCAACTCCGAAAGTTTATCAAAACGGTTTCCCAACATCAAAATGTCTGGTTGTTGCGTTTACGGTTGCACTAATCGATATTCCACCAAGGGGCTTAAGTTTTATAGGATTCCGACAGGATCACGGCCGTTTCAGAAGAACCGGCGGCGCCTGTGGCTGCAGGCGATTAAGCCTGTTCACATATCGCGTCTTTTGCGCGCTCAAGTTCATTATTTCAAATGTAGGCGCGCTCATAATGGAAGCGACGCGCTCGTTTTTTCCAAGCGTGTCCACGCCGCATCAAGATAAAAACATCTCAACTTTTCGGAATGCCGCAAGCATACGTAGGCACCGTAGCTGATGGTTGCTTAGCAACGACAGACGCCTCCGGAGCGCAACCACCCTAGCGCTTTGGAAAAAGGAGAACGCGGCGCGTCCAAGCGTTTTCTACGCGTTATATGTGAATGGCGCCTAAACGTGTTGATTGGAGCGAGGACATAATATAAAATGCTCGCATCTGCAGCGCCCACTTTATATCCGCTCGCGTAGCTTGACCATAGAACTTGACACGCTGCTGATTCTTGCCATACTTCCGTTGCCAATATGCGCGCGCATACGTTGCCACGTCATCATTGTGTACAAACAGTAAAAGGGTCTAAAGGGTAAAACAGTAAGAGCGGCAAAGCGATTATGCGCATCTCGTGCGCAGAATGATGCACTTGAAGCAACTCAAACTTCGCGAAGTCACAGCGCGCAGCGCTTCGCATTGAAAAGTTCAAAGCGAACATAAGAGATTATATCTATCTAGTGTATTCTATCTATGTAACAGTTTATTGAGCCTTTTATTTATTTTTTTTTTACAATTTTTACAATTTTACAATTACAATTTTTTTTAAATTTCAGTTAAATTTCAGCATGAAGGACAATTCATAGTGCTCTCTTCTCCAGTGCTGTAATCTAACAGACACCCGGGAGAAAGGAATATTATTTAGAAAGCGCAATAAACTCCAGCAAGACAAAGTCATTTTATGCAAACCATAGACCTTTATCTACAAATAAAGTATAATAATGGGAACATTGATCTTGGTGAGTGTCGTCGTGTTACTGTCGTAACCGAACGCGACGCGCTGTTTGAATGCTGAATGGAGAATGACTGAGGAGAAATGAGTTTCCATTAACTTGTCTTTAACGACTTAATTATTAATTTTTACCTCACATTATGCTATTGAAAGACTTTAGAAGTCTTAGAATATAGTACGAAAACTTTATTGTGCTTTACAATGTTTTTTATGCCTTTAGAGGGGCTTAACAAATAGCACAATATCGGACCTCACTGAGAAGCTGAAGCCGTGGCGGGATGATTTTAGGTGTGGCGGTCCGCCACGGCGGAATGAATGTAGCGGAAACACTGTGTTTTTTTCCAAAAGATATTAAAAGACATGAAATCTGACACATCATGTAGTATTATGTTAAAAGGACACTAAGTAAGAATTACTCCCATCTAGCGGTGAAATTGTATTTTGCATTCAAACGAATTGTGCTCTCCAGCGCCTCGCGTTTTCAAATGCGTGTTGCATCTACGGTAGCCGTTATGTACCAAAAAGCTATGACAGGATGTCTTCTAATAGCACTTCGTCGAGTTTTCCTTCGGGTGAACAGGTTTGTTATTTCAAACAAACTTCAAATTGACACAACGAACAAATGAATGTTACAGTATGAAATAATGAGTGTCAAAAACATGAACTATTGTAATTAGTAGTTATGCCTTCTTTATTCGTTATATTTTCTGAAGTAGCCTACGTGCATTGTTAGATATCATCATCAACTTTTAACTATACATGTTCATCTGTCTATAAAATAAAGTACACAAGCAAACAATGAAAAAAGCTTGTAATTAAGACTGTAACACTGACTTGCCTGTCGAGAAGAAAGCAGGACTTCAGCGTCTCTTTTGAAATCTTTCTCCTGCATTAGCTCTATCCACCTGGAAAAAGCTATCCCGACATTAACTTGTGTTTTTTGTAATCTCCGGTCACGTTTCCTTTTACGATCTATTTTGGACTTTTCTGGCGACGAGGATTTGCAATGCAGCCTTTTAAACTTGCCGGGGCAGTGACAAGCGCCTCTCACTGCTCTGCTCCTCCGCTTCTGCTGCGTTCAGTCACGTCACGCCGGCTCTGAATGAAAACGTGTTGTGGAAACGCGTTGGCCTAGTACTTTTTGTCCCTCTCTGCTATTATAGTTTTTCAAGATGGCGGAACTACATGGAAGCCTCCGTGGACTTACCCGTCCCATGTATATAAATATAATAAATTCTTTGTTTACGAGGATAAATCAGATAATTGGCAGAGGTATTTGTGCACCATTGAGGACATATTTATGAATAAAAATATTGATTTTAGATTATAAATTAACTAAAAAGTTACTTAGTGTCCCTTTAAAGGTTTAGTTCACCCAAAAATGCCCAAACGACTGCTTTGTTTGCGCAAACATAATTTATCACTTTATTTACAAAATTTAATCTCCAGCACACACGTGCAAGCAGCAACGTCTGCTCTCGTGTCAACAACACGCGTGTGTCGTGGTGCTCTCGTGAACGCGCCTTGGAGATTAATATTCTGTAAATAAAGCAGTAAATGAACGAAAGTCTTACGGGTTTGGAATGACACGAGGGTAAATAATTAATGGCAGAATTTTCATTTTTAGGTGAACCAATCCTTAAAAGTTATCGAGTTACACAGTTATACAGTATTTACTCACCAGTCACCACACATCAATTTTTTGCCAAAGATAGATTTTATAATTGTATGTTGGTTTTAAACTTTATACCTTGTCATATTTTTTTTACTTTCTTTTTGTCATGAAAACATAACCATGGAAAGCTCTCTTTTTTTACTCTCATTTGGCCCTTGGCGAATGTTAATTTTGGACCCTGTGTCCGTCTGCATTTGTACGTAGAACAAAAATGAAAAATATGTGAAATCTTCACATTTTAAAATGGTTAAAGGTGATGAATTTATTACAAAAGCATTTTAGCATGTGGACAGTCCTACATTGTGTGCTGTCTGCATGCTAAAACCCTTCAGAAGAAGTCATGTCTCGAAGTTCATCTCCTTTAAAACAACGCTGCAAAACAAAATCTCTAGTTGACCTCACCAATTGACTAGGCAGTTGTTGGATTGACTAGTTAACCACTCCGACCCATCATAAAACCACAAGATTTTGGCGTCCCATAGAGAAGCCGCGCCGCTTGTGTTCGACACTACACAAGTGTCTGCTAGTGTCCCACCACATCTGCTAATTGTTACTTGACTGCCTCTTGCTCTTTAGAGACGTAACATGAAGGAAATGCTGTCTTTAAAAAATGCTTGTTACTGTGTAGACAGATGAGGGAGAGGATAATACAGTTAAATAAATAACCCTATTTATTTATGAGATTTACATTACGCTTATATCAAATTAATTAGAGATGAAAACAGGACATCACTCGCTGAATTAAACATGAAATGGAATGAGGTCATGTGACGTTTTACTACAGTTGTTGTTGTTTTTTTGTTAAATACTCAACACTTTATCATGAACTATTTTTTTTTAGTAGTAGGCACTTGGCAGTATGCAGGGTTGGTTTTTAATTTTGGTTTTATTTTATTTTCAGTTAAGTTTAACTTCTGTTAGTTTTCATTCTGTAACTATTAGTTTTTAGGAGAGTTTTATATCATATACCTACCGTTTTAAAGTTCGGGGTCAGTAAAATTTGTTTTTGACAGAAATGAATACTTTATTCAGCAAGGATGCATTGAACTTATCAGAAGTGACAGTAAATACATCCGCTTTACTTTTAAAATATATATTTTAAAATATATTAAAAATGTTAAATTATAATAATATTTCACAATACTGACACCAAACTTTTGTCAGTATATATTAAGCTATTTCAATCATTTTATATCAAATTATCTCATTTAAATAGTGGCATTAAATATCTGAGGTCCGTTGAGTGTTATTGCTAAGGTTGTCTATTGTGTCGTTTTCATGTTATGGGTTATGAAAGTAATCAAAAAGTTCAATTCTTTTCTGGTAATTTGTATTTTTTATTTAGTAAGTTCTGGAATCATAAAAAATGTATTTTAAGTTTAGTTTCAGTTCTGATAATTATATTAGGGTTTTTTTTCAACAAAAATGTTTTCATTTAAGTTTAATTTAATTTGTTTTAGGGGTTGTTTAGATCACATCGTTTAATAAAAAAATAAAAAATAAATGAAAACTTATTATGCGTTTTGGCTGGACATTTACATGACGACGGCGTTTTGGGGGCCTGATAACACAAACTTTTGAAAACGATACCGTTATCATCTCCGTGTAAACTAAAAAAACGTGAATTTGTGAAAACGTTGAAGTCATGCACATGCGCGACGCGTTACATGTTCAGTCTATATGCGTGTAGGCCTAGTGTTTCTTTCCAAAGTGACATCGCCAACTACTGGCCTGACAGTATTTTTAGTCGTTTTCGTGGATCTGTGTGAACGGGATCGTTTTGACAGCGTTGTCGTCTGTACTCTACGCGTTTATTTTTTTCAGTACATTGTCATTGTGTAAACGTACCCTTAGTTTGGTTAATGATAATAGCACCCATCTAAGCTAATTTCATTCTTGCAACTTTGCCGTTGTCTCAGATGTCAGCAGGAAGCACAGCATTCTAGTTAAGCGCATGTGTGCGTTGCATATTTAGTATGCATCCATTTTCTACATGTTCAATACACGCATACAATTTGCTCTTTGAGAAGAGTCTCTCAATGCAGATGTTTTTTGACAGCTGAAGTACATGTCTTGCGCTATAGAACGATCTTCTTGGTCCCCTGTTGGTGACGTAGTGTCTCAGCCGCTGTTTTTCCCCCTCAAACATGTCTCGACCTGCCTCGCTCACAGCGGTTTTGTCTTTTCTGAGCTGACCATGAAAAGTCTGCATTTAGCACAGCATCTCCAGGACATGATTGTTCGCAGGGCAGTTGGATTCGCACACTATAAGTTCCCAAAAAGCATTTCTGGATAGCAATGATGGGATACATCCTGATGTACTCTTGCCTCTTGATTTTTCCTCAGAACTTGTACCAGAACAGGTTTCTCGGGCTCGCAGCAATGGCCTCTCCATCTCGTGCATCTCATGGCAGGAGGCGATGTAAAGACCCGATTCGGCACAGTTTCAACCCTGAGCAGTTCCCCAACGTGGACTTCCAGAATGGCGTTTCTGAGGAGCTGGCGGCGGCCGTGCTGCGCTCCACCAGCGACACTGACCTCGTGACCTCCCACTGCCGCTCCACCCTCACCGTCAGCACCTTTAGCTACACCATCGGTCAGACGCAGGACATCACCCTCTGCTGGGACATCAAGGAGGAAGTGGACGCGGGCGACTGGATTGGCATGTACCTCATCGGTGAGTGTGTTTCTGTTTGGTGGTGTTTTATGCTGCTGGTTGAATTTTAAGACTCCGATTTAATAAATATTTCATTAAAATGTTTGGAAAATTATACTGGTCTCATTTGATCCTTCAGAAATCACTCTAGATGTTTTCCAGTTGGTCCTTTTCAGGAGTCTTCTCTCGGTTCGCTGAACTTTTGGCACGTATGTGAACACTCGGGAGGTGGTCTGAGTGTGGTTTGCCTTCAGCTTATGGTTCACTAAAAATGTGCATTGTGAACACAAATTGCTCCAGCTCACTTAATTATTTACATTCACAAACTCTAATTATTAGTTTGGTCATCAGATGACTCCATACAAATCAGCTTTTTATCATGGCTGCTTTTCACTTTTGATCAATTTAATGCATCCTTTCTGAATAAAAGTATTAATTAAAAAAAAAAATATATATATATAATACTGACCACAAACTTGTGAATCACAGTGTATTCTTGAAGTTGTGAAGTTGAATTCTTTTCAGTGACTTCAGAGCTGTGTATTTGGTTTCTGGGTTTTGGAGCACTGGTACATAGTTGGTTTTCTACTGCATACACATGGTTAGAAGCAAAAATGATTTAATGTAAAAGGCCAGAAACATCACAAGCTTTTGAAGCCCATTTCTACCTCAGTAAAGTAAAATGACTAGTTTATTTCTCAGAATTTACTAATTTGTTTTTCATATTAGCAACTTCATAACTCACAGTTTGACTTTATTTCTAGATAATTGCAGCTTTATTTCTTGCAATTGCATCTTCATATCTCACAGTGTGACTCATGTTAAACTTTCGTCTTGGAATTACTTTTTTACTCTGAGGTGGAAATGAACTTCCATGCAAGCTGACTTTGATGTTTAGTATAACATGCACTACTACACTTAGAAATGTTTCTTGCATATTCATCATGTTAGAATGATTTCTGAGGGATAATGAAGGCTGGAATAATGATGCTGAAAATTCAGCTTTGCATCACAGAAATAAATTACATTTTAAGATGTATTCAAATAGAAAAAATGATTTTAAAGTGTAATATTACACATTATTACCCCCCCCCCCCCCCCCCCCCCATTACAGTCAAAATTATTATTATTATTATTATTATTATTATAATCTAAATTATTACAAACTTTTATTGGTAGTGTAAGTTATTTAAAATTGATAACAAATGCAATTAATTGGTAAAGAAATCATGTTTTTGTTTAACATAAAAACATGATATATGTGTGATATGTGGTATATTGCATTTCAGATAGACAGGGAAAATATAAAGTGGCTGGAGTAGCTCTGCAGCGTGGCAAAAATAAAAACGAAATAAAGTCTGTCCCTCAGCTGAAGGCCACACATTTCCATGTAGATTATAATGAGAGCGATATAGTTTTGTCTCATGTGTCTGGTGTTATAAAGGTTCTCTGATGGCCTTTAAAAGCTGTTAATGCTTTTTTTTTTTTGCTTTAATTTGAGTTCAAAAGCTTTCTCAAGAATAAGATAAGATAAGAGGGCTTTTCTTTTCTCTTTCTCTTAGATGAGGTTCTGTCTGAGAATTTTCTGGACTACAAAAACAGAGGTGTGAATGGCTCCCACAAAGGTCAGATCGTCTGGAAGATCGAGGCCAACTCCTACTTCGTTGAACGTATGTGCAGTTTTAACATCACAATGCAAAACATTCTTATTAAATAATGCAGCATTGTAGACACTTATTTCCCACAAACAGGATGCCATTAGCTAAGATTTGCTTGTGGCTGTAAATGTTTATGGCTGCTATGGTAACAAACACACCAAGTCAAAGCACTTTCAAGATAACAAAATGTTCAAAGATGTTTCAAGTCAAGAAGTGTGAAGAGAAATTCATTTAGGTGTTACACTCTCATTTCATTGCACTCAAAAATACATTTAGTTTTAATATAGTGTGTTTCATGAAAAGATGTGCGTGTGCTTGTATTGATATAAAGCACATCCCTCAGCTGTTTGAAGGTCATGTGTCATGTTAGCGTACGCTGTCTCTGCTTGACGGTCCTGAAATCATTCTCATGTATTACACTGTGAGGCCATTTGGCTTATATGCTTTCTTATAAGTTTCTTTTTTTCTATTTATTTTTGGCACTTTTTTCAGTTTTAAATTAGACCTGTTTTTAAAAAAAAAAAATTATTTACAAATTAGTGATGAAGTGGGGTTCATTTATTTCAGTAATTCAACTTAAAAGGTGAAACTAATATACTCATTACATGCAAAGTGAGATATTTCAAGCCTTTATTTGTTATAATTTTGATGATTATGGCTTACAGCTTATGAAAACCCCAAATTCAAAATTAGAATATTGTGAAAAGGTTTTCATTGCTGTAAAAATAGTAGTATTTAAAGGTGCATTGCGCAACATTTCATGTTAAAAATAAAACCCGTTTTTCTAACTCATACATGCTTAAACAATTGCCTGATGGGCTGAATAAGCCCTTCTCTGATCACTGCGATTGCCTCTATAATCCTGTACAGTAAAATAAATAAGAGGGATTCGGGCCGGAATCCCTGACTGGGCGTGACGTCATGCGCGTTCACGCTCACCTGGCTATGTCTGGCAGGTTTGTGTATTCGCCGCCATTCTCCGTATCAAGACAACTCAAGCGACAAAACTTTAGTCAACTTTCGACAAAAGTAGAGGATGGATTCACAGAGACCGGCTTGTAGTTCAGAGCGTGCACACCTCTGGTTGCAGTTTCGCTTGTCGCCAGAGGGAGCATAGTTCTGCAAAAACTTAGAGACTTGCGCAATGCACCTTTAATTAAATGCATTTATGGTGAAATCACTACATTTTATTTAATTAAATGCATTTATGATGAAATTCATTGGCATGTCGATCTGTCTTCATTTTGACCACGAACCATGCGCTGTCACTTTAATTCAGCGCGTGCAGCACAGCAAAAATAGACTCGTGGAACGGATCACCAGACCGCATCCGCGTGCAGTGTGAAATACCGCATACACAAATATTGATCTTGACATTGTTGTTAGCCTCTTGTCTTTTTTGCATGTCTTACACTGTACATTTAACTTAAAACATTGTCTAGTCTAAACATTCAAGCGCATGATCAAGATGGCCAGTAAGATCATCGGACTTGACCAGGTGTCGACAGCTCAGCTGTACAATGAGCTTTGTTTTAAAAAGACTGACCAAATCCTCAATGACCCCACTCACCCTCTCCAATATAAATTTGTGAAAAGTAATAGGTCAACTGGTCACATTTTTAGCTACCTGATAATATTAGACTTTTTTTAATGTTAGATGTTGGATTGTGATTGTCATTTCTGTAGTATTGTCATTTATTTTATATTGTCATTGTTAATTTCGGTCATTGTTATTTATATATATATATATATATATATATATATATATATATATATATATATATATATATATATATATATATATATATATATATATATATATATATATACACCTTTATTGGTTTGATTGTTGTGTTTATGTTTTTAGAGAATATGTTGTGACAAGGGCGCGTAATGAATGACCATATGAATTTCCCCCTGTGGGATAATAAAGTTTACCATGCAAAAGGAAATTCAACAGGTGCCAATCTACCAGCATAATACCAGTTTGACCATGAAGTCAAAACGTCTTTTAAAATGTAATCAAATAAAAAAAATGCATATAATTTCTTTAGCAACAGAACACTGCATTCATGGTGTTTTAAAGCAGGTAAGATGTCATATGTGAGAATAACTTGTCCTATAACTTAAAATATATTAAAAGTAATATTAAATATTATAATATTGGTTAATATATTATTCATATTAAAATATAAATTCAGGCCATTATTTGGCAAATAGCAAGACTTTTATCACAGTAGTTTCTTTCCTGTGTCAATGTGTTTCTTATTGAAAGAGGAAGTTGGGGTGAGATATATTTAAGGGCCCTTTTTTTAGAAATAAAAAAAGGAAAATAACCACATTCAACTATTTTTTACCTTGAACGAAACCAGTGACGAACATTTCCAGACACTTCCTTCGTAACCAAATGATGGTTGGGGGCCTGAAAAAAAGTAAGCAACCAATACACAGAGAATGTAGACTTGCTATTTCTAGCTGGTGACAGCATTTATAATTCACTAGGTGGGCTGTAATCTATTTATCACCTTCTAGACAGCCTTTATTGGCCCATGTGAACAAGATGAGTTAAGCATATCTGGAAGAAAAAGAAAATGTAAATATGTCAAATCTGCAAAAAGATTCCTTGCTGTGACCTTTGACGTTTTCTGTGCTTGGCTCTTTTTCAGTGGAGACTAAAATCTGTTTTAAATATTATCATGGAGTGAGCGGAGCCCTGCGGGCCACCACACCATGCGTGACCGTGAAGAACCCCTCCGCACCGGTGAGCAAATCAAAAAAGAAACATCTATTTTTGTCATGGTTTAAATGCCTTTAGTTGAGCAGTGGTGAGTAACATAAGTGTGTAGGGACCAGTCATGTGACCTCCTGATGTGTGCATCCATTGCATGATATTACAGATGTGAGGAGAATGCAGCTGTTTTATCTTGCGTCACATTTCATCAAGAGTTTTTCAAGAGCAGAGTAGTCCGTGCCATCTGTTCCTCAGAGGATTAATGCTGCAGATAATCTCAGGTTATCATTTGATGGCTTAATACAGGCCTCCATACCTCCACAACCACAGAGTAAACCAAACTCTCTTTTTGTTTCTTAAAGGTAAAGTGTGTCATTTACAGGACATGTGTTTTATGTGTTTTTCACCTTAACATTTTATTTACACATGTGAAAGGAAGACTTTTTTATTAACTCCACAGAAACTTAGTTTTCCCCACACTTAGGTTCACATTACATCAATCATTTTCACTAAAGTACCCCAATTATGCTATATTTAAGATTTATTTTTGTTTTGGAGGTCTCCTACAATAGGTTTACACGTATCACAGGCCAAAACACTTTAAATTTATCATAATATACATTATTACATTGAGGACGGGTCGTTGTCCGCAGGCAGCCAATGAAGACTTACCTACGCAGGTTCGTGCAGGAATTACTGACGACTCGTTTTGGCAGTTCAGAATTGCTTCTTTCTTTAGGGAGACGATAACTCTTATTTATCATGCACTTTGAACTTTAAAACATTGCAGACTTTTTACGTTCACAAACAGTTATTTTGCACACTGCATAAAAAGGTAATATTCAGGAAACAAAAGCATAATACTGTAGGTGCACTTTGAACATTTTTAATATTTTTGATCATTGAATTTCAGAGCACTAAAGACTAAATCATCCTTATATCTTTCTCTCTTCCTGTCAGTTTCTGTCCCACCGAATGTCAGCATCTGCTTGCGGCTTTTTCAGTTATCAGCCAAATTAATGGGTGAAGAACATATTTCAACGCTTTGGCGTTAGTTGCTAACCTGTTGGCTGGTTGCATTATTAAGAATGGCTGTGATGTAAGAATGGTAACGTCTGACCTTAAAAGTCAAAAAGACAAATGTTTTACAAAAGAAAATCTCGATTGCTGTGACACAATTTTAAACCTTCATGAAAAATGTACAATTTTTTTATTGTTGCAATGAGGAACACAATGTTTTTTTGTTTGGCTGAGAACTGAGAGATTGTCTCAAATATGATAATGTGAGACCAAAAGGCTGTTCTGTCTTCATTTTTGATCAGGATATTGCTGCTGATTTTATGCAAAAGCTGTTTTCAATGTAATCTGACGCACTGAACTTTCTGCCGTCAGGTGTTTAAGCCGGTGGCCACAGATGACGTGCCTCAGAGTCAAGGCAGAAGAAGACTCATCAGCTTCTCTCTGTCAGGTGTGTGTTTCCATTAAAAACTGGTATGACCAGACAGTGGATCATTAAGCTTTATCAACATTCATGGGGCTTCTATATTTAGTATATCCAGGGGATTTCATTATTGATCCAATGCTTGCAGTCTCCTGTAAACAACTATAGGAACATGTTTACCTCAGTTACTTGTTTCTTTCCTTATAAAAAAAACACTTCTGCAAGGTACTTTTGGGAAACCAGTGTTCATCTTTGTTGAGCAATTTAGGAGATTTTAAGATGCAAATTTGGTCCTGGTCATGTAATGATAAATAGGTATTTTCTATTCTGTTCTAATACTCTGGATTATTCTGTTCTCTTCTTTTCTCTTATTTTGTTCTTTTCTACTTTTTGTTACCTGTGATAGTGTGTTCTTTCTGTTCTGTTTTTGTAATATTCTGTTTTGTTCTATTCTCTTTTGTTTTGTTTTATCTTGTTCTATTCTGTTTAGTTTGTTCTGTTTTATTCATTTTGTCATGCTTTTTGTTCTCTTCCATTTTGTTCTTTTGTTTATTTTGTTCTATTCTGTTTTGTTTCATTCTGTTCAATGCTATTTTGTTCTGTTTTATCTTGTATATTCTTTCTGTTCTCCTCAATGCCTGTTTTGTTCTGCCATGTTATCTTCTGTTCTATTGTGTTCTGCTCAATTCTCTTCTTTTATATGGTGGTCTGTTTCTGTTTCTTTTAATGCACTGATATTCGGCCTGTTCTGGTCTAAAAGACACTTAAAGTGGGTAATGACACATTTTTTTGTTGTTGTTATTTTAATATGGTTCTTGGAGTCCACTAATAATGTTAGTGAAATTTTTTTGCACACATAAAAAACAAATATATATATATATATATAAATGCGGAAAAAAAATATTTGCAACCTTGATTCTGACCCTCTATCTGAAATGATCCGTTTTTAAGGGGCGGCTCCTTTAAGGCTTGTCAGTAAACGGCCACTGTTATGATTGGCAGTAAACATTATCCTATATAAAACTGCCATTTATAGACAAAGCATAATGAAATCCTTGACCTTGACCTTCATCTTTCAACAAAAGTGTCTTTGCGAACTCTCCATTACACTGTGCCTTGTTTACAAAATAAGATATAGTCCTCAGATGCGGGGTGCTATTAAAATTAACCATCCACTTGTTCCTGACGCTGGGATCCTTCTGAAGTCTGTACAGAGATGCAAACAAGCTGTTTAAACTGACTGTGTCAAAGCAAACGTTCTTTCACTCTTTTATTTGTCCTGTTGTCAGCAGACATGGAGTATGTCTGAAACTGAACTTACATCTGTATACTGTATACAGTGTAGACCGTGTCATCAGCATCACATCCGGTGAAGGCAAATGTCAGCCGTTAAGCAACTGAACACCAGTGGGCGGGGCCTATTCATTTAATTCATTTCATTTACAATACAGGAAAGGTTAAAAGGAACATTTGTGCATTGTTCAAATTCACTACCCTTTCGTTATGTTCGTGGCTGAAAACAGCCACTACTTTAAACTGCTGTAAAAATGTGTCAGATAAATATTTTTTTCAAATTTTTTTGCATGAATCTATTAATCAACCGCAGTCCTGTTCAAAACTACTAAATGTTTTAAAAAAAATTAGGATTTTAACTCTTTAATTGCCAAATTCATAAATCATGTCACAGATTTGGGGAAAAAAACAAACAAAATGACTGATTTTCAATATAAAATGTGATTGTGGACTGGATTTTTTTTTACCTTTTATCGCAGTCTTGGACATGTCAAAGAATCGAAACATTGGTTTTGATGCATTGTTAGTTTTTGTGCAGCATCAGATTTTAACTTTTTCTCCCTCATTTACTGTTCGTGGCTGTTTTTGCCCCATTGACTTCCATTATAACCACATTTTTTGATTGCAAAGCCATGACGCCATATAATCATGCATTTGATTGTTGGTGGTTTTCCCTGTTGGGAAGAGGTAAAATTTGTCATTTTTACTGTTGATAACCAGGTGGCACCATTAACCCTTTAGATAGGCCTGTTAAAAAAAAGCTTAGTTTCTGGCTTTTACATGGAGTTGTATGGAGTATAATGGCATATTAAAGTGTGTGTGTGTGTGAGTGTGAGTGTGAGAGAGAGAGTGTGAGAACTCACCTTGATGCGTCTGAGAATATCAAAATATGCACCTCAGCTCTCAGAACTACATGGAGTAAACAAAAACAAAGTAAGTGTATTTATGCATCTGCTGCCTTTTGATGGCGAGAAATGCAGACTAAACAAAAACAAATCAAGTGGATTTAAAAACTTGCATGCAAGCCTGCAAGCAACATGAGAAAGGGCTTGACTTGTAGTGAAGTGTTAGAGATGATGCAGCCTGACCCCTCCAGCGAGCTGCAGGATGTATCGTCTTCTCCCGACACCACAGACTCAGGAGAGTCAGATCCTGATTTGGATGTGGCACCCTCATCATCCTTCAGCTTCCAGTGAAGGCGAGGAGGATTCGAGGATTCGGAGGATTTGGAGGATCCTGGATCTGGGTGGATTGGGAGAATCTTGAGAGGGACATGGTGGCTCTAAAAATCGCACGACCACTGCGATCATCCCACAGGCAATGTGTGGACTCCCCTCTGGACCTGTAGACCCCGGCCAAAATCAGTAGCCCCATGTAGGCACGGAGATCTGTGGAGTCCACCCCGGTCCAGTTTCTTATTATGCGGCGCCCATGGAGGTTGGTCATGCTGACAATGAGGTCAATCATCTTTGTAAAAAACAGATTGAACACAGAATCCATGTTCTGGACCCTTGCGATGGCATAGCGCGTCGGCCCTGGAGTCACGCCTCTGGCAGGCTGAAGAAAGGGAGTTGTCGCCGTGTTGGTGGAAAACTACACTTCGCCGGTTCTCCCAATCCACCCAGATCCAGGATCCTCCGAATCCTCCTCGCCTTCACTGGAAGCTAGAGAGGATGATGAGGGTGCCACATCCAAATCAGGATCTGACTCTCCTGAGTCTGTGGTGTCGGGAGAAGACGATACATCCTGCAGCTCGCTGGAGGGGTCAGGCTGCATCATCTCTAACACTTCACTACAAGTCAAGCCCTTTCTCATGTTGCTTGCAGGCTTGCATGCAAGTTTTTAAATCCACTTGATTTGTTTTTGTTTAGTCTGCATTTCTCGCCATCAAAAGGCAGCAGATGCATAAATACACTTACTTTGTTTTTGTTTACTCCATGTAGTTCTGAGAGCTGAGGTGCATATTTTGATATTCTCAGACGCATCAAGGTGAGTTCTCACACTCTCTCTCTCACACTCACACTCACACACACACACACTTTAATATGCCATTATACTCCATACAACTCCATGTAAAAGCCAGAAACTAAGCTTTTTTTTTAACAGGCCTATCTAAAGGGTTAATGGTGCCACCTGGTTATCAACAGTAAAAATTACAAATTTTACCTCTTCCCAACAGGGAAAACCACCAACAATCAAAAATGCATGATTATATGGCGTCATGGCTTTGCAATCAAAAAATGTGGTTATAATGGAAGTCAATGGGGCAAAAACAGCCACGAACAGTAAATGAGGGAGAAAAAGTTAAAATCTGATGCTGCACAAAAACTAACAATGCATCAAAACCAATGTTTCGATTCTTTGACATGTCCAAGACTGCGATAAAAGGTAAAAAAAAAATCCATTCCACAATCACATTTTATATTGAAAATAAGTCATTTTGTTTGTTTTTTCCCCCAAATCTGACATGATTTATGAATTTGGCAATTAAAGAGTTAAAATCCTGATTTTTTTAAAAAACATTTAGTAGTTTTGAACAGGACTGAGGTTGATTAATAGATTTATGCAAAAAAAAATTGAAAAAAATATTTATCTGATACATTTTTACAGCAGTTTAAAGTAGTGGCTGTTTTCAGCCACGAACATAACGAAAGGGTAGTGAATTTGCCCACAGTGTACTGTTGAGTTTTTGAAAAATTTCAAAGCATTTTCCCAAAATATGTGTCAAAATAAGATTTGTCACCAAAAATCATTCCATTTGCTGAAACACAGAGAAAGTTATGGCCAAATTAAGACTCAAAAATACCCTGTAGTGGCTGAAAACATCCCCAACAGCACACAAGGGTTAAGGTACAATTTAAACGGGCCTGACTCAGCTTAAAAACTAGTTTCCAGCAGGTTCCTGTTCCTATGGTGCAATGCTGTATACTATTCATCAATGTCTTGCTCTGGAGGCAAGCATATGCAAATGTATTTGTCCGTGTGATGTCACAAATCCCACAATATCTAAACAAATTGTTTTTGGAGCTTGATTAAATAAATGCTTTGTTTGTAATGAGAGAGACGTTTTATGCTATGAAACTTGCAGGATATTTTAGTACATACTATGTCAAAAGTTCAAGGCCAATTTGATTTCTCATGTCATGACCCCTTTAATATCCAGCAATATTTGATTTGACTGCACTGGCTGTAAACATGAAAAACAAAACTTGAACTGAATTGATCTGAATAATGACAAATTTCTGCTTTACATGTGATTTATTTTTTTATTTTTCAAACATCAGCATTGTTATTGAACTGATTTGAATTAAAACTGAACTGACTGGAGATGAATAACATCATTACTGTCTTCAGTAGAGCTGCTTATAGCTGAATTGAACTGGTTTCATATTGAATGAACTTTACACAGTTATTGAACTCAATTGAATCAACGCTGATATGAATTTAGCTGAATGATGACACTATTATCTTCCTACAGCTGCTTTACAGCAGAATTTGAATCTTTCTCATATTTGATGCATCAAGTTTGCATCATTAATTCTGTTACGATCCTGTTTATCACTGTGAATCGGCTTTGAAACCATTTCTATTGTATAAAGTGCTATAAAAAAAAGCTTGACTTGACTTCTAATTCTAATTCATCTCTCTGTCTTTATGTTGTGGTCAGACTTCCAGGCCACCGGGCTGAAGAAAGGCATGTTTTTTAACCCCGACCCCTACCTGAAGATCGCCATCCACCCCGGCAAGCACAGCATCTTCCCTGCCCTGCCTCACCACGGCCAGGAGAAGAGATCAGGCATCGTCTGCAATACCATTAATCCCGTTTGGCAGAGGGAGGTATGGGAAACAAACGAGCACATACACACTCTAGATTAAACATGCTCATATATAAATCCTTATAAAACAATATCTGGTCCCACTGTTATTATTCACAGACGTTTAACCCAACGTTGCCCTTCTGTGTTTTGTATTCCACATGGAATTTGTCATGTAAATCCTTCATTCTGCAAATTAACTTGATGCGTCACTGCAGAATCCCAAACACGGCTCACTGTCCTGTTGACTGACGGACCGGATTTAGTTAAAATCATTTTCTGTTTTCATTTGACTGTTTTCATCTTTGTAGGGCTGGGAATTGAGAACCGGTTCTATTTATAAACAAATATGGGAACTGTATGATTTGAGTCACAGACAAAATCGTTGGTTTAAAATGGCTCGCTCACTTACAGACACAATTAGAGAGAAGAATATAGATACACAGTTATATAAACACAGGTATATAAACAATGTACACTACCTTTCAAATGCTTGGGTAGGGTAATTATTTTTTTATTGTTTTTGAAAGAAGTCTCTTATGCTCACCAAGGCTGCATTTGATCAAGATACAGTTCAAACTGTTATATTATTACAGTATTATAATAATGGTTTTCTATTTTAACATCTTTTAAAATCATTCAAGCGAAGCTGAATTTTCAGCATCATTACTCCAGTCTTCAGTGTCACATGATCCTTCAGAAATCATTCTAATATGCTGATTTGCCGCTCATTCATTTAATGTTGTAAAAAGTTGTGCTGCTTAATATTTTTGTGAAAACCATGATTTTCAGGATTCTTTGATGAATAGAAAGTTCACAAGGACAACATTATTTGTCACTTTTGATCATTTTAATACATCGTTGCTAAATAAAAGTGTTAATTTCTTTTTAAAATAAAACCTTACTAACCCCAAACTTTTTAACGGTAGTTATATGTAATTAGGATAAATTATTAGGTGCTTTATCAAAAGTATTTAAGAAACCTTAAAATAACAATGATCTTTAAATGGATTGAGAATCCGAATCGTAAAATTCCTTACAATTCACATCACTACATCTTTTTGGTGCAGATGAGATGAGATCACCTGGATTTGATAAGATTGTTTTCATGTTGTAGAGTGGCTGTTTCTGGATGATATTGTCCTCCGCTAAGTGCTCTTATTAGATTTGTGATGAGTAGAGGAGATCGCCTTACAGCAGAGGATTGAAATAGGTCAAGATATGGGGAATGAATGATGGAGAGCGTGTTTGTTTCCTTGCTATCAGTTTTTGAAAAGATTTGAGTGAGACCCTTTGGTTAGTGCTGTATCTTTTATAGGTGATCATAATAGCTGAACTTCAGTTCTTAATTATTATAGGTTAAATTAAATGAACCTAAAAACTTAATGTTTAACATTAAAAACTTAATGTTAATCTTTTTGACTAAAAAACTAGAAGGTCAATAGACATGCTATGCATCAACTGCCCATACAACTTTATATATTAATATTTGGAGTGCCAACACAGCCAAGCTCCAAATATTAACATATTGCGAACAGATTTGGTTGGCTTTTATGACCATTTTATCTGTTCATTTAGTTTTTCTACTTTTGAAAATAAAGACCGTTTCCTGAACAGTGTCTTTTACTCCAGCAACATCTATCTACTGTACGATGAAGAATGACTTCTCACAAACTGCGCAATTGCTTGATACCATCAAGTTTACTTTTTTTCATATTAGGTTACAAGTTCTTCTTGAAATGATTGCAGTCTCTTCCTCTGTGTCTTTGTGTTTCTTTCTCGTAGCGCTTTAATTTTGTGTCTCTGCCCACGGATGTGTTGGAGATTGAGGTGAAGGACAAGTTTGCCAAAAGCCGACCCATCATAAAGCGTTTCTTGGGAAAGCTGTCCATGCCAGTGCAAAGATTATTGGAGAAGCATGCTATCGGGTACGTGGTCAAAGAAAATCAAATCTAAACTAAACTGAAAAAGAAAATGTGTTATGCAATTGAGTTGAAATACTAATTGCAAGGTGCTTGCTTGTGTTTTTTAATAGTGATCGAGTGGTCAGTTACACTCTGGGTCGGAGGCTTCCAACAGAGCATGTCAGTGGCCAGCTGCAGTTCAGGTTTGAGATTACCTCCTCCATCCACCCAGGTAATCGCAGTTTTTATTCTACCTTTTATTAAACATAATAAATCCTTAAAGGGTTAGTTCACCCAAAAATGAAAATTATCCCATTATTTACTCACCCTCCAGCCATCCTAGGTGTATATGACATTCTTCTTTCAGACGAATACAATCAGAGTTGTATAAAAAAATGTCCTGGCTCTTCCAAGCTTTATAATGGTAGTGAATGGCCATTTCTGTTTTGAGAAACAGACTTTATCGACTAAAATGACTATCTTTTAGTCCAGCAGATGCCTTTATTAACCCCCCAGAGCCGTGTGGATTACTTTTATCATGGATAGATGCCCTTTGATGGACTTCAAAACAGAAAGGAGCAGATTGTAATTCACAAATTGTAAAAAAAATTCTGAAAATCATGATACATTTTTTTTTTTTATGATTCTTTGATGAATATTAACTTTTAAACAGCATTTATTTGAAACCTTATTTATTTTGTAACATTATTAATGGCTTAACTGTCTTAATTGAATGCATCCTTCCTGAATAAAAGTATTCATTGCTGACCCTAAACATTTGAGCGGTAGTTTAGTTAATTATCATGAACCATCACATTATTGGCTTCTAATACTGGTTTAATCAGACCACTCATGATAACATTAAAAAGTCATATTCTTGCCAGTATTGTGCATCTTTACTAGACGGTATTGTCATGTATGCATTGTACCATGTAGGTCACAGATTTCTGTCCTCTCCACAGATGATGAGGACATGTCTCTTAGTACAGAGCAGCCAGTGGCAGAAGCTCAAGTCCAACCTCAAGCAGAAGACACCATGAGCTTAGACCAGGAGGCCCCAGAGTTGCCCTTAGATGGAGATACAGCTTCTGTAGAGATGCCCATGGACGTTGAATCCGGGCAAAACTGTGCAGCTGAGGAAGATGCAATAGAGGAAGAGCATTTAGAGACAGAGCAGCAGGAGGCAGCTGCCGAGAGCCGCGAACAAATGGAGCACGGTGGACCCAACATGGAAGTAGAAGAGACGGTCCAAGAAGAGGCAGAATCTGATAGTGCCTTTGCTGATGAGCCTGCAGACCCCTCAGGAGCTACTGCTGGAGTCGAAGAGGAGGCGATCTTGGACCCGCAGCCAGTTTCAGAGGAACCAGAGGTGGATCTGGAGGAAGGCTGCTCGCTCAGGATCAGAACCACACCGAGACGGAAGCCACGACCCTGCTCTCTACCCGTGTCTGAGCTGGAGACTGTCATCGCTTCAGCCTGTGGCGAACCTGAGACGCCACGCTCCCATTACATCCGAATCCACCACCTGCTGCACAGCCTGCCATCCACCCAAACTCAACCAGGAGATGCAGCTGGGGTTGCGCCCGACAGGCCGCAGGGCGTAGAGGAAGAGGAAGAGGAGGAGGAGGAGGAAGAGGGTGTGACACTTGAGCCTCATGCTTTAACACCCAACGGCCCCCGCAGGACGCTTCCCCGCAGCCGCTCACATGAGCGCCTGTCCGACCTCATTCAAATGCTCGACGGAGATGGGCAACCGCTCGGGGCTGAGGGCCAAACCGGAGTTCAGAGGTCACCAGGAGAAAGCGAATGCGATTTGAGCCCGGTCCCCTGCTGCAGTCATATGGCACATAGGGCCTCGGGCCCAGTGCGGGCGCCGTCTCTAGACAGCGCACGTAGATCGGAGAGCACTGTGTTCTCCTCACAGGATGACGAGGACGAGATGGACAGGGTGAACGGTATTCTGGGATTTGAGGGAGAGACCGGACAAGGCGCTAAGAGCCGGGAGCCGGGGGATGGAAGCTGTCAGTGGGAGGAGGCGCCAGACAGTCACGTCCAGAGCCCGCTTGGCATTATGGAGAATGGAGAATCACCTGTAGCTGGTCCAAGCAGCAGGAGTGAGTAGACTGGGTTTCCATGCATACAGTAGATCATGTGTTGTTGTTGTTTTTTGTTTTTTAAGAAGATCTAGGTTTTCCCTTTAGCAGATACTCTAAAGTATCTATGAAGAATGCCCTGGCTTGTGTTTGTGGTATGTTTAGGAGAATGTCCTTTGCCTTGTAACCATCCTGCAGTGAGCCAGCTACCAGCACTGCGGCCCGACCCACATCACTATCCCACCATAGACGAGCCGCTGCCCCCAAGTAAGTTCTGCTGTCTCATCACGCATAATTTATTCAATGTACTACGGGTGATTTGCCTATAAATTATACATGGTTATCAAAATAATAATATATATATTAAAGAAATGAATACTTTTATAAAGCAAGGACACATTAAATTGATCAAAAGTGACAGTCAATTTTACAAAAGATTTCTATGAATCCTGTTGTTCTTTCTGTTTATCAATAGATTCATTCCACAGTTTCCACAGAAATATTAAGCAGCACTACGGTTTTGAACATTGATAATAATAAGAAATGTATTTGAGCACTAAATCAGCATATTACAATGATTTCTAAAGGATCACTGAAGACTTGAGTTATAATGCTGAAAATTCAGCTTTGACACTGGAATAAATTATTTTAAAATGACATACAATATTACTTTTTTGCTGTATTTTTCAGCAAATAAATGCAGCCTTGGTGAGCATAAGAGACTTCTTATAAAAACATTAAGAAATTCAGATACCAACCTTTTTGAATGGTAGTGCATGTAACTTTTTTTATATTGCATTAATTTAATTGATTTTTTTAAAAATAATAATTTATAAATAAAGATTTTCAAAAACCTAAATTATCACCAATACAATTTTAAATGAATAATATGAAGTCCTATGTCTATTACGCAACATCAGATACTGAATGAGCAAAATGTTACTTCACAAAAATGTCCATAGCATGATATTAACCCATTTATTTGCAGAAAGTAATTATTTTTTTATACATTTTGTTGCCTTTTAAATAGGAAGTTAGATGGAAGTTCAAAAGGAAGTTCAATTGTTGAAATTGCTAAATATTGCATCATCAAAACTGTGAAATCCATCCAAATGTATCACTTTCTTATGGTTCACCATCCTTCATTGCATTTCAAAGCCATAGAGAGTCAAAATACAACCACTTGGACGCAAACAAACTTTCTTGTCAGACATGAGTATTTTCAGTCTCACTCTCACTTAACCCACACTGTGAGATATTCGGCACAGATTACTGTAGTGCCGTAACCCACTCAAACAAGTCTGCTTTCAAAGATATCAGACAGACAGCTTCTGTCTGTCTCTTCATTTTCATGCTGCTGGGGTGTGCGTGTTTGTGTAGTTTACCCAAAAAATGAGTCAAATCTGAAACATCCTACATTGAGGGGATTTTTGAGGTGTTCTAAATAATGACGGCACTAAATAATACTAATTAAAGTAAAAAAAAATGTAAGCAATCAAACTTCAATACTCAAAAACCAAATACTTAAATATTTTGCCTGGCAGACCAGAATATCGACTTGGGCATCAAATGTGTGTTTGTGTTTTGTTTGGCGTGCTCAGACTGGGAGGCCCGTATCGACAGTCACGGTCGTGTTTTCTACGTGGATCACATTAACCGGACCACCACATGGCAACGGCCCACGTCCGCAGCCACGCCGGATGGCCTACGCAGGTCTGGTTCTGTCCAACAGATGGAGCAGCTCAACAGGAGGTAAACAGCTCGGTTTATCAGCCGTTCCTCTTTTAACAGTTTTCTGAGTAAACCAAAATTTTACACTTCTTTGACAAACAATCTGGAATACAGATCAGTTGGATTGCATTTGTGGTGCATCCTGTGATGTCCAAATTTTTAAATAAAATGGGTAGTTCTGCACAGATCTGAATAAATGAGCCACTATACTCTATTAATCCACCAACTTGACCCTTGCCTTGACAATAGTAAACACCCTATATTTAGGCTAATATTACTTGATGAATAATAATTCTTTCATTTCATTATTACAAATGTATTTATTGCACATTGGTGTATTTTATCATTAAAGGGTTAGTTCACCCAAAAATGAAAATTAAGTCATTAATTACTCACCCCCATGCTGTACCAACCCCGTAAGGCCTTCGTTCGTCTTCGGAACACAAATGAAGATATTTATGATTAAATCTGAGAGGTTGATCACTCCTCCATAGGCTCCCTAAGGGAATGACACTTGACGGCTTATATCAAGTAAGTTTATCAAGCGACGAGAATACTTTTTGTGCGAAAAAACAAACAAAAATAACGACTTTATTCGACTATTCCTTTTCTTCCTTGTAGGCCTGAAACGAGACTTCAAGAGATTTCCACGACGCGCACGCGCGAGAACTTAACTGAAGTAGTTGAAGGAGATCGCAATTCTCGCGCGTGCGTCGTGGAAATCTCTTGAAGTCTCGTTTCAGGCCTACAAGGAAGAAAAGGAATAGTCGAATAAAGTCGTTATTTTTGTTTGTTTTTTCGCACAAAAAGTATTCTCGTCGCTTGATAAACTTATAGTTGAGCCACTGTTGTGACATGGAATATTTAAACATTTTCTTTAATGACTTTCTGGGCCGTCCGGTGTCATTCCCTTAGGGAGCCTATGTAGCAGTCATGAACCTCTCAGATTTAATCATAAATATCTTCATTTGTGTTCCGAAGACGAACGAAGGTCTTACGGGGTTGGTACAGCATGGGGGTGAGTAATTAATGACTTAATTTTCATTTTTGGGTGAACTAACCCTTTAAGCTGTTGTTGCAACAACTGATTTTCTTACTAGTATTTTTGTTGATTTACTTGAGATACAAAATGACATGAGAAAATGTTAAATGTTTTTGTTGTTCTGTCCCTCACAGCATCCTTTAACTGTGGTAAAATCACTGTATTGGTCAGCATCAAGTGATATATTTAGCACTTAATGGATACTGTTACTGTAGTTAAAAGAAATGGGCACATAACATAAGTATCTACAGCAACCTCAGTAGTAATGGCATAATTCAAAGGCAATGATTCATTTTCACACCTCTTGGGTCAAATGCTGCTTTAACCACAGACTCTGTCTGGACATTATTTTTTCTATAAAACACGTAGACTGTTCACATGGGCTTATAAACATGCGCTCTTTTGCCACCTACAGGACAACAATATAGGATGTTGGCAGAAGTGTGTTTCAGGTCATGTTTCCACAAAGAATGTAATTAAAAGCTGTTTATTAAGAGTCCACAAGCAGTGGATGACAGATTTTAGATTATTCTTAAAGCACACAAAGCTTTACTGTACCATTAAGCAGCAGAAGGGTTATGTATGCGGGTAGAAATAGTTGTAAAGGATTTTAATGATGGGAGTCTTACTGTACTGATGTTTGTGACTATAACAATACTCTTGTACACTCGTCAGGTATCAGACCATCCAGAGGACGATGGCCACTGAAAGGAGAGATGAGGAGTCAGGCAGCCCCCGCAACGAGAGAACAGCCAACACTGAAACCGACTCGCCTCCACAAACAACCGGTAACTTCATAAACATTCAATTCTATTCAATTCACATTTATTTGTTTAGCTCTTTTCACAATTAATATTGTTTCAAAGCAGCTTTACAGTAATCTGTTGTTATCAGAGGTGACTCAAAGTAATGTCTAAGTTCTAAGATATTACAAATCATGCATTTAGCTAATATGATGTATTCATCTAGGCAGAAACAATGATCTCATTAAAGGTACAATATGCAGGATTTTTGCAGTAAAATATCCAAAAACCACTAGGCCAATATTATATGTTTTGTTTTCTTGATTACTTACAATATCCCAAATGTTTCCAACCATTTGTAAATCGTAAGAAAATTGCGATTTTAACCCAGGAAACGGGGCGTGTGAGCAGGGGTGAGGAGTCACCAGTCAATGACGTCATATCCGTGTTAGCCTCGGTTTCCGCCAGGTTTGCGCTCGCACTGCGATAGTAACCATGGCGACAGACGTGGACAACCGGGTCATTGCCGTGATGCCTAGCAAGACACTCACGCTGTTGTTGTTTTGTCAACATTATGGAGCATGGCAAGCAGACTTTGAGACCAAAAGAGGACTAAAACATGATGAAATGTTAGATCTGTATGTTATTCTGATATTCTAATTCTAATGTTCTAGCTTACTGCTAGTCTCATACAGCCAACAAACAACCTAACCTAACTAACAACATACAACACACTCAAATGCCGTTTAGTGTGATAGTGTAACTGTTAGAGCAAGTGAAACAGCGCTGCGTTACCTCAAGTTTAATTTGTCTAATAAACTGACCTGTGTGAGTATTAATTCAGCACTTGCATGTAGTTCGGTAGAATTAAATGTCCTAATTCCTTTATATACGCGGGACTCGCGTTGCGTGTGGCCCTGGTATATGTCTAGCAATCGCGCCCTGCTTCATACCACAGTCATGTTAAAAACATCAATGTATTCACTCATCCATAAAATATCCATCAGCTTGACGACAAGATCCATAATTCCGCTTAATGCGGAATGTACGTCATCATTATACGCCTTTGTTATTGTAAGAGGTTAGCGACCCCTGGTGGTGAAAAATTTCTGCATATTGTACCTTTAAAGCAATTATTACAAGTTGTGATCATAATGATTACAATATATAGAAAATTTGGCAGTGGTCCATGTTGATTCAGAGTTGGCGTCATCTGAAGTCCTCGCAGGAGTTGGCGTCATCTCTTCAGAGGTGTTGGGTCATCTGAAATCTTCGTAAGAGGCTGCATCCAAAATGAAGCTGGCGTGCTCTCTAGTTACCTCGGGATGAGCATCCAGAGGTAGAGACAGAAAAAACGATAAGCGTAAAAATAAGCGTAGCTGCTGTTCATAACATTTCAAGCAAAAGATATTCATGTGCATTTCATCTGATATAACTGGAGTACAAGGTTATGAGATGCATTATGTGAATGCTGGGCTTAAGAGATGTGTCTTTAGTCTAGATTTAAACTGGGAGAGTGAGTGTGAGGTCCGAAACTTATCAGGAAGGTTATTCCAGAGTTTAGGAGCCAAATGCGAAAACGCTCTCCCTCTTTTAGAGAACTTCGATATCTTAGGTACTACCAAAAGTCCACACTTTTTGACCTTGAAGAGCATAAAGGATTGTAGGGTAATAGAAGATTGGTTAAATACACAGGAGCTGAACCATTTAGGGCCTTTGAAGGTCAGTAGCAATACTTTTTAATGTAGAGATGATAAAATTGGGGATATACTGTATGATCATATTTTCTTGACTTGGTAAGAAAGTCAGCTGTAGCTGCTGCATTTTGGACCAATTGTAGCTTGTTTATTGAGAATGCAGGACAACCAGCTAGTAATGCATTACAGTAATCCAGTCTAGAGGTCATGAATGCATGAACTAACTTCTCTGCATCAGAAACATATAACATGTTCCTTAGCTTAGCAATGAGGTGGAAGACGTCTGTTTTTGTAGCGTATGAAATATAATTATCGAAAGAAAATGTGCTGTCGAATATAACACCCAGGTCTTTAACTTTAATGTAATACCTCAGTCTTATCCAAATTTAATAGAAGAAAATGACTGTCAATGTTTAACACACTCTTTAACACACTTGGATAATTTAGAGATTTCATCTGGTCATAATGTGTATATATACACTCCATAATTTACTGATGTTAACTTGGATAATTCCCCGTTTAAATAAACAGAATGGTAACAGTCAGATAGGCACAATCTAGACTACCCTAATGCCTGTCCCTGAATACCGGTGTCATTTTGTAATCGATCTAAGAGTATGTCGTGATCTATAGTGTTGAACGTAGCACTAAGATCAAGTAAAACTGGTATTGAGATGCAGCTTTGGTCAGATTTGAATGAGCACAGTTCCTGTGCTATGATGGGGCCTGAATCCTGACTGAAATTTTTCATAGATATAATTTTCTTGCAGGAAGGGGAACAATTGAGCGGACACAACCTTTTCTAGTGTTTTAGACATAAATGGAAGATTTAGCTCGCAGCTTTTAGAGAATTTTTATAGCGGGACATACGGTCTTTCCATGCGATTCTAAAGACCTCTAAATGAGTTTGTCTCTAGGTAATGAGTTTCTTTCTTGAGAGCGAGAGTAATACTGTTGGTGCGGTACTTTTCTCTCTAACCTTTTTGAATCTGATGGGTGCAACAATTTCTAATCTACGTTTGTAGTGTAATGTGTGAAAGATTGTATTCCTGTATTATGTACATAGAGAATCACAATGCTGAAAAAGTGTTTTCAGTAACTAACTATGTTTGAATTTGAAATCAAAATAATCAATAGATGGAGAAATAATGCTGTATTTGTGGTTTACAGCCACAGATCAATTGCGCACTGCAAACGCTTCTTATGTGAAAGGACAATGAGCCCGTCCTGCTTCTGCACTGCAAACGTACCTACATACAATCTGCATATGCAGTGCACACGGAGTACCCCCAGAAGTGAAAATCATTTGCTCACCCTCATGTCAGTCACAACCTCTTTGTTTTAGTCTTTATTTACAAAGAAAATGTTTATTATTCTGCACATAATCTTATGCAGAATGCTCTTTTCCAGGCCATTTGATAATGCGTCCAGATACCAATTAGAGTATCATTTTCTTAGCTTCATTTAACACGTTTAAATCCATTTCCAGAATTATGCAGATTTTCCACAAAAGCAAAAATGTGAAGAAAAGAAAACCCTGTAGATTCCATCAGGGCTTGCTCATTTGCATGTAACAAATGTAGAAAGTAACCAATATCTGTTCTAAAAAGTACAAAAAGTGTCTTAAATATATGCTATGTCATGTCAGCTTTTTTGATCAAATTGAGGAGAATTGATCAATGACTGAAAATCAAGTCGTTAGTAACTTAAAAACTTGCCTACTGTCTTTTGAAATCTTGTGTGTTCATTCATGGTGCATGTGAGATTGTTGAATTTTTTTTGCATGCAGCCAAAAGCAGAGCACACTAGACGTAGAAAGACGATAAGAAGAAACTGCACACAGACCTCACATATCTTGTGAATGTGGCAGTTTGACCATGCAGAAGCATAAACGAGATTTGAGAGCTGGGTCAAAAGGAATGATTTTAATTTTGGGTGAGCTATCCCTTTAAATTATCTTTATTTCATTTAAGAGTTGAGGAGAGACGCGCCATGTTCTCCGGGTCATTGTCAGAAGATCACTTTACTACTGCAGAGTCCAGCAGTCAAATTCATCACTCACCCAGAGTTCTTCACCGTGCTTCACGCAAATTATGTGAGTTGCTACCACAATACACATTTATTTATTTTTTAAAACATTAATTTTCTATCTATAGAGTAGAAAATTTCATTTACACCACCGTTATAAAGTTTGGGGTCAGTAAGGTTCTTTTTTTTAATGAAATTACTACATTTATTCATCAAGGATGCATTAAATTGATCGAAAGTGACAGTAAAGACATTTATAGTGTTACAAAAGATTTCTATTTCAATAAGTGCTTATCTTTTGAACTTTCTATTCATCAATGAATCCTGAAAAAATGTATCATGTTTTCCACAAAATTATGCAGCACAACTGTTTTCAACAGGGATTGTAAAAGCAAATGTTTCTTGAGCACCAAATCGGCATATTAAAATGATTTCTGATTTATTTCTGTGCCATCACAGGAATAAATTACATTTTAAAATATATTAAGATAGAAAACAGTTATGTTAAATTGTAATAATATTTCACAATATTACTGTTTAAACTGGATTTTTGATCAAATAAATGCAGCCTTGGTGAACATAAGAGATTCTTTCAAAATCTTACAGTCACCAAACTTTTGAATGGTAGTGTATGTTGTAATTAAGAAGTTTATGCCATGTTATGTTATGTTATGTTAACTTCCTCTATTTTTATATAGGGAGCGTATCGTATGTTCACCAACAGCTCGTGTCTGAAACACATGGTCCTGAAGATCAGGCGGGATGCTCGAAACTTTGAGCGCTACCAGCACAACCGTGACCTGGTGACCTTCTTGAATAGGTTCGCTGATGCTCAGCTGGAGCTGCCGCGTGGCTGGGAGATCAAAACGGACCCACAGGGGAAGGTACATCACAGCACGCAGTTCTTAACAGCTCGCATCAGTGCCATTATTTCAACTGTGTCCTCCACTTTTCACTGCAGTCGTTCTTTGTAGACCACAACAGTCGTGCCACAACCTTCATTGATCCCAGGATCCCCTTGCAAAACGGCAGATTGCCCAACCACCTGACGCATCGCCAGCACCTGCAGAGATTACGCAGCTACAGCGCAGGAGAGGTCAGACACACTCACAATCAAGCTAGAGGAAATTACTGTTACGTAATATTACAATGTTTATTAGTTCATTTATTCGTTTCCACATTCATTTCCAGGCATCAGAGGTGTCGCGCACCCGAGGGGTGTCTTTGTTAGCCAGGCCTGGAAACAGCCTGGTAGCAGCTATACGAAGCCAGCAGGAGCCAGTACCATTGGGTAAATTACACTCAGGGCTGGATGACGTTGCTTTCTTTCTGTACTGGTTTTAGAAAAAAGAAAAAAAATACATATACTATATGTATACACTCCCATTTAAAAGTTTGGGCCAGCAAAGCCACCAGTTTTCCACCATTTTGAATTGATCAAAAATGTATCACAGTTTTCACAAAATATGAAGGAGCACAACTGTTTTCAACAATGATTATAGTAAGAAATGTTTTCCTTCTGTGTCCCAGCCTACAATGATAAGATTGTAGCATTTTTACGCCAACCAAACATCTTTGAGGTGCTACAGGAGCGACAGCCGAGTCTGGCGAGGAATCACTCACTCAAGTATGACGCTCCCCCTTTCTCTGTAATTGTAATGAAATGCATCATTAGCACTTCCAAGCAGTTCTCAGTTGTTCGGGTGTGTTTATGTCTAAAGGGAAAAGGTGCTCCACATCCGAACCGAAGGCACACAGAGACTGGAGAAGCTGTCGTGTGATGCTGACCTGGTCATGCTGTTAAGGTAAAGCACCCAACAGATTGGCCACATGAAAACAAATGTACCTGTATAAGAATGCAAAGATTTCCTGAGCTGCACAAGGTGTGCATTTGTAATTTATAAACTGTCACACATGCTTTCTTCAGAATGTGTTTTGATTTGCTTTTCAGTTTGTTTGAGGAGGAAATCATGTCTTACGTTCCTCTCGCTTCATTTCACCCCGGGTTCAACTTCTCTCCGCGCTGCTCCCCCGGTTCTTCTCCACAGAACTCTCCAGGTGAGTCGGCCGAGAGCTTTAACCATAGGCGTCAGATGGTCTGCAAATGACATTATATTATTTAGAAGACAACTTGATATGATAATTCCCAATTCAGGCCTCATTTGTATCTCCTGACCAGCTTTTCAAGACACATTAGCCCGTATACATCAGTATTTACTTAGCACTGGGATAGGATCTGAGATGAATATTAAAACCAGTTATTACTGAAATGCTTGATTCTGATTGGCCAGTTATGACATTCCGAAGTCAGTCGATAGTGACTGTTGGATGACGGCTCATCTGGGTATTTGAGGCCGGCGCTTCCTTCTCTCATATCATACCAAAGATGGACGCTGATGCCATCTTGAGCCTCAATTATTGACTCTATATTTACTGTCAAATGAAAACAGATGACTTCAATTTTAGTAATAGCCCTATGGTAATATTGTTGAATTGTTTGTATTGTTGCGCAAATTATTATTTTGTACACTTTAAAATCTTACCTGTTTGTTATATTATAATCCATTACAATGGTTCTTCTCAAATCAATATTTCCATGTCTTAGTCATTATTAATGTGATGAAAACAGCTTTTCTCCACAAATAATAATTAGTAGCACTACTATAGATTATCACTTAAATGTCCATCTTGTTTGAACTTTTTTGTTCATCTAGGCTCAAAGCTGATTGCTAGGAACTGTTTTTGTTCACGGAAGCTTTGCGTTTGATTAACTTTATAAAATATTTAAACTCAAATCGATATTCCGTGTCTAATTATTCACTGTGGCAAGTAGCCGTGGAATAAGCATGATAATGTGCATCCGACCGGTGGTTATTGCAGAATAAACCTGACCGGGTGATCAGGACCCTGACGAAGGGGACTTGCATAAACCACTTCAGGCTGATACAAGCAATATGAAAAGGCTTGATGTACTCTTACTTAAAGGGTTAGTTCACCCAAAAATGAAAATTAATTCATTAATTACTCACCCCCATGCTGTACCAACCCCGTAAGACCTTCGTTCGTCTTCGGAACACAAATGAAGATATTTTTGATTAAATGTGACAGCTGGATCACTCCTCCATAGGCTCCCTAAGGGAATGAATCCTGACGGCCCAGAAAGTCAATGAAGAAAATGTTTAAATATTCCATGTCACAACAGTGGCTCAACTATAAGTTTATCAAGCGACGAGAATACTTTTTGTGCGAAAAAACAAACAAAAATAACGACTTTATTCGACTATTCCTTTTCTTCCTTGTAGGCCTGAAACGAGACTTCAAGAGATTTCCACGACGCGCACGCGCGAGAACTTAACTGAAGTAGTTGAAGGAGATCGCAATTCTCGCGCATGCGTCGTGGAAATCTCTTGAAGTCTCGTTTCAGGCCTACAAGGAAGAAAAGGAATAGTCGAATAAAGTCGTTATTTTTGTTTTATTTCCGCACAAAAAGTATTCTCGTCACTTGATAAACTTATAGTTGAGCCACTGTTGTGACATGGAATATTTAAACATTTTCTTCATTGACTTTCTGGGCCGTCCGGTGTCATTCCCTTAGGGAGCCTATGGAGGAGTGATCCAGCTGTCACATTTAATCAAAAATATCTTCATTTGTGTTCCGAAGACGAACGAAGGCCTTACGGGGTTGGTACAGCATGGGGGTGAGTAATTAATGACTTAATTTTCATTTTTGGGTGAACTAACCCTTTAAAGTGATTTATTTTCATGAAGATCCTTGAGTTTGCAAGGAAAGTGATAGATTATTCACACGCACTCTGATTTACTCTGATAAAGGCTTCCTTGAGCGAACTCCTCTCGTTCCAGTCTGCTGTCTGTCTGGTGAGGGCTCTCCAGGTCAGCTGCTCTCAAGCCTTCAATACTGTCCCCACCCAGCTGCCCCTCTCTGTGTCATAATGGACATTTTACAGACCCTAAGCCTGTTTCGTGTGAATATTCAAACCTTTGTCCACGGCTTTTCCTTATTCTGCCCATAAAGTGGTTAACTAACTAGCCTTGTTTTGTATACTTTCATTTTGTAAAACTTGACCGTTGTGCATGTTTGGACACTCTCAAAAACCGGACAAAAAATGATCAAGGATAAAACTGTACTCCGGTACATTATCACAGATCCTTGTCCTGTAATATGTCTTTTACGTAACAAAAGGAACAATCATCTCACCCATTCGTGTGTTTGTTCTCGAGGTGAACAATCTCCTCTTTCCTTTGGAGTTGTTTTATGGCCTTCTGATCCTTGACAGTCATTCCCTGATGATTGATATTTGAAGTAAGCTGGAGTTCACATCTGTGGTGATGGTTTGCTCTTTTCTTTAGGGACCCAGAGGGCTCGGGCACCAGCGCCCTACCGCAGAGACTTTGAAGCCAAACTGCGCAACTTCTACAGGAAGCTTGAGGCAAAGGGCTACGGGCAAGGACCTGGGAAGATCAAGTGCGTTAACACTGACAATATATTTATACAGTGCCGTTCAAAGGTTTTGGGTCTGTGAGATTTGTTTATTGTTTTGTAGTCTCTTATGCTCACCAAGGCTGCATTTATTTAAAGCTGCTGTCCGTAACTTTTTGGGGTTAAAAATTATCCAAAATAATAATAATAAAAAAAAAACATAACCAGCCAGTGTTCAAAAATATCTGCTTACCTTAGCTCGATTCAAAACGGTAAGCTTGTAATAATGATTTTAATTCCAGTGGTACTGGTGGATTTTCGCGGGAAATTCGAGCATGTCTTTGCGTCATAACAACATAAAGAAGGAGTCCCGGCAAGTAGGCTATATTGCGTGAGCGGATGTTGGAGTTGGAAGCTTTTAGCCTTTTCTCACAGCTCTTCAAATAATTAAACTCATGGCGGATCCAGAAAGATTCAAACGACAACCACCAGTGACAACTGGAGATTCACCCGTGGTAAAACCATGGGTAAAACGTAGGAGAATTCAGACTGCGGAGTGGGTAGAGAAAAAATGAGTTTGCAACCGGGCCCACGCGAAAACAAGGATTAACATTGGCAGGGCTTTTGAAAGGTGGCGTGAACTCCGTGATATTTGAAGGGGTTCAAAACGGACGCAGAAACGGCTTTTTTTCTGTTGGACAGGTAAGACATTTTAATAGTTCAACCGTGTAACAGTAGCACACTTGTTCGGTTAATTCACACAGTTACGGAGTTTTCTTTGTTGTGGCTTTTTTCGTTTTGCTATTATGGTAAATATGAATTATTTTGTGCTAGCTATGAGAGGGAGCAAATCACTCTATTACAAGAAAACCAAACGCGCCTCCTCCATTGTCAAGCATTGGATCTGAATCAGATCGGGAAAGTGAAAATGATTCTTTTCCCAAAAAATATTAGAGTTATATTATGTTAAACACGTTTATTTCATAGCACTATGACTACTTGTCAGTATCCACACCGTCGCGGTGACTGACAGTCTCGTCTCCTCAAAACAGTGTTCATCCGCGCTGTGTCATGCCGATGTACAACTCACGCAAAGTTAATAATTCCGCGAATAACTGCAATTAAAGGTTTCAAACAGAGATGGCGACAAAGAGGAAAAACGCCGGACTGCAGCTTTATTTAATCAGAAGTACAGTAATATTGTGAAATATTATTACAATTTAAAATATATTCAAATTGAAAACAGCTATTTATTTCTGTGATGGTAAAGCTTAATTTTCAGCCTCACACAACCCTTCAGAAATCATTCTAATATGCTGACTTTCAAGAAACATTTCTTATCATTATCAATATTGAAAACAGTTGTGCTGCTCAATATTTTTCTGGAAACCATGATAGTTTTTTTTTCCAGGATTCTTTGATTAATAGAAAGTTCCAAAAGAACAGCCTTTATTTTGAAATCTTTGGCAACATTGTAAACTTTTGATCAATTGAATGCATCCATGATGAGTAAAAGTATTAATTTCTTTATAATAAAAAAAACCTTACTGACCCCAATCTTTTGTGTGTGTTTAAATATGCTGCTTATAATATTATTTAAAGTAAGATCAAGTGTAGGCCATTAAAGTAGTATCAGTAAGATAATTGTCCTACACTTCTCACTTCATCTTATTTTTTTAGACTGATTGTCAGAAGAGATCATCTTTTAGAAGGAACGTTTAACCAGGTCATGGCCTACTCCCGTAAAGAGCTCCAGAGAAACAAGCTGTACATCACCTTTGTCGGAGAAGAAGGGTGAGGCTCTCAAATGGTTAGTGTTTAAGCAAAAGTCATATGTGGTTATATCTGAATTCTGCTCTTCTTTCCAGACTGGACTACAGCGGACCATCGCGAGAGTTTTTCTTCCTGCTGTCTCAAGAGCTGTTTAACCCTTACTATGGCCTGTTTGAGTACTCCGCTAACGACACATACACTGTCCAAATCAGCCCCATGTCTGCTTTTGTGGAAAACCAATTGGAATGGTAAGGGTCTTTCCACTTCCTGCCAAGGAATTTGCACACTTTCTGTGTGGTATGAGAAATCATACTGAATAGCCATTGACAGATAAATAAATAGTTATGTCATTGGCTGCTCTCACAGACTGCTGTTATTGCTAGAATGTTTGTTTTTGCGCTTCTTGATGTGACGTGTGTTTTCAGGTTCCGTTTCAGTGGTCGAATTCTCGGCTTGGCATTGATTCATCAGTATTTGTTGGATGCTTTCTTCACCCGCCCATTTTATAAAGCTCTTCTCAGACTGTGAGTGGACCATAAAGCATATACATGTAGAGTTCGAAGATGACAAAAAATATTACTTAAATTGTAAATGTCCTGTGTATTTTATATAAAGGTCTTTATTGAAAACACAAATCTAATTGATTTGTGAATTTTCAGCAGGCGTTACTCCAGCCTTCATCCTTCAGAAATCATTCTAATAAACTGATTTGCTGATAAATAAACATTTCTTATTTTTTACCAATGTTGAAAACTAATAGACATGCTTAATTTTTTTTGTAAAAAACATGATAGATTTTTTTTTTTGCAGGATTCTTTGATGAATAGAAAGTTCAAAAGAACAGCATTTAATTGAGAGAAATCTCGAGTAACATAATCTCTTTACTGTCACTTTTAAACAATTGATGCATCCTTGCTGAAGAAAATTATTAATTTCTTTCAAAAACAACAAAATCTTACTGACCCTAAATGTTGAACTGTAGTTTATATTTGCTTCCAAATTAGTGGCTGACAGAATTTGTGACAGCCAACAGGAAGCAGATATCTAGATTTATTTGATTTGGGGTTAATTATGGTAAATTCACCTGTTTTCTTGACAGAAATCTCAAAAATTGTCCTTAATTCACTCCAATGCAATTTAACAATAAATAAATTAGAAATCAAAATTAAATCAGCTTAAATTTATTTTTTCCCATTTTTAAAATTTGCTAAAAATATATTTGAAAAAAAAAAATGGGACCAACACAATGGAAATGAATGCATCTGTTAATTTCAAATACCAGAGCAATTATCAGAATATCTTATCCTCTTATGTCTCAACTGTAAACGCACTTTGCATCATTGTCACCCCTGTTTGCAGATCCACAGATCTCAGTGATCTGGAGTATCTGGATGAGGAGTTTCACCAGAGCTTACAGTGGATGAAGGAAAATGACATCACAGATGTGCTGGATCTTACCTTCACTGTCAATGAGGAAGTGTTCGGCCAGGTGGGAGAAACACTGAAACAACATCATGAAAATGCTTTCTCATTGTGCATTGTTATGCTTTCTCAATTCCATATATACGCATGTATAAAAAAATAAATTCCTTTTTCAGGATTCTGAATTTTAAAGAGAATTTTGTCAAATCCAAATAAGCTTTACTGATTTTTATTGGAAGGAAACCAATGTTTTCTAACAGTTTAACTGGCGGAATAAAATTAACGTCACAGTTCCGATAACTGAACAGAGAGAGACCTTGACTCTACTGAAAAAGATTCCCAGGGTCCCTGATCACCTGCGTGAACATTTACACGTAATCATTTGCTTGGAAAAAAGCCTTTTTTTGCTGAGTATATAAATATATTGCACCAAATTAACATGTTAAATCTAATATAAAATCAAATATATATTAGGCCTGTTGATTTAACACATTAATTAATGCTTTTAACGCACCCCAACCCAGGCGTGTACGTCATCTTACATTGCATGCAGTTTAGTCACGAACATGATGCAGGGCAACGACTGACTGTGTGATGAAGCCTATTAGAATGCAGATTCAAGACATGAGGGCCTAAAAAACCCTTGTTTACTGAACGGTTTGTTGCTATTTTGTAATAAACAGCAGCCTAAAGATCCCTATCTTTAAAAATTCAGGGAATAATATTTTTCCTAAGATGGGGTGTGTGCTTGTGTTAGGTAACAGAGCGGGAGTTGAAGTCCGGCGGGACAAACATGCAGGTGACCGAGAAAAACAAGAAGGAATATATTGATCGGATGGTGAAGTGGAGAGTGGAGCGAGGCGTCGTCCAGCAGACTCAGGCTCTGGTCCGAGGCTTTTACGAGGTAAGCATTGCTTGTCATCTGATTTACTCTCTGTCTGTCTGTGTGACCACCATTTAACCTTTAACCTGTGTGTGTAGGTGGTGGACTCTCGTCTGGTTTCTGTGTTTGACGCCAGAGAACTGGAGCTGGTTATTGCAGGAACAGCAGAAATTGATTTAAACGACTGGAGAAACAACACAGAGTACAGAGGAGGTCAGAACACACACTTACACCTATATAGACACAAATACACAACACAAATGCAGTCGGAAATCTTGATATTAGGGCTGTGCCAGTCAAATCCATACGTGTTGAAAGATGACAGTATTTATCCGGATTCTTTTTCTCACTATATTGTATTGTCACTTCAAGACCTTGTATTCATTTTGCATTCTATGTGTTCATTAATATAATTTTCCTGCAGTATATTTCCTACCTGCTTGATTAAGGAGGTGGTTGATGTTTCTCAGTGCAGTCAGATCTGCTTCTATGGAAAAAAGTGAAATGTAAAATTCTAGCTGTCGTAAGAAGGTTGTGTATATTCATCATCAGGTTATCATGATGGGCACATCGTCATCCGGTGGTTCTGGGGAGCGGTAGAGCGCTTCAATAATGAACAGAGACTGCGTCTGCTGCAGTTTGTGACGGGCACCTCCAGCGTGCCGTACGAGGGCTTTACCGCCCTGCGCGGGAGCAACGGCCTACGGCGCTTCTGCATCGAGAAATGGGGCAAGATCACATCGCTCCCGAGGTATAGTGACACACCTTTTCATCTTTCACAAATCTGACTTTGATTTGAGCTGGTATGCGAAAGCTTTCAAATGAATTCAAAGATGCAAATATCAATAATGAAATAATGAAAGGTGCAAGTTTTACTAAAAATCTCAGTCAGCTGACAACTGTAAGCATTCCATTGATCTTCAAAAGTTCCTTCTGCAATGTTAAAGTCAATGTATTACAGCATTTACACACCAGTTTACTTCCATTGTATTTGACGTAAGACATGGATCATTATCAAAATTATACACTTGTCCTTTGTCTTTTCAGTCAGGAAAGAAACTTAAAATAGTCTAGAAATTCTGTGTAAAAGGTGTAAAAAAACAAATATTTTAATATGAAAGGGTTTGACTGACAAATTCATTTTTGTTTTACAAAAAAAAAAAAAAAGAATTTAAAGGGTTAGTTCACCCAAAAATGAAAATTAAAGGGTTAGTTCACCCAAAAATGAAAATTAAGTCATTAATTACTCACCCCCATGCTGTACCAACCCCGTAAGACCTTCGTTCGTCTTCGGAACACAAATGAAGATATTTATGATTAAATGTGACAGCTGGATCACTCCTCCATAGGCTCCCTAAGGGAATGAATCCTGACGGCCCAGAAAGTCAATGAAGAAAATGTTTAAATATTCCATGTCACAACAGTGGCTCACTCGAATAGTCGAATAAAGTCGTTATTTTTGTTTTATTTCCGCACAAAAAGTATTCTCGTCGCTTGATAAACTTATAGTTGAGCCACTGTTGTCACATGGAATATTTAAACATTTTCTTCATTGACTTTCTGGGCCGTCAAGTTTCATTCCCTTAGGGAGCCTATGGAGGAGTGATCCAGCTGTCACATTTAATCATAAATATCTTCATTTGTGTTCCGAAGACGAACGAAGGTCTTACGGGGTTGGTACAGCATGGGGGTGAGTAATTAATGACTTAATTTTCATTTTTGGGTGAACTAACCCTTTAAGTGCCTTCTGTTCTGTTAATTGAAATAAAGCTGAAATAAAATTAAATATAAATAGTATAAAACATTGAACAATCATTTTAAATTCTATTATTAAATAATGTTCATTTCAAATTATTAGAATTATTGCCTTGCTAATAAACTGAAATGAGTTTAAATAAGTTGAAGCACTAAATTACTGGAAGAAAAAAAAACTCAAATAAAACTAAATTAAACATAAATGGCAATATTTATAAAAAAAAAAAAAAAAAATTTAAATGACAAAAGCTCATAACAAAATTCCTAAAAATGTAATTAAAATTAACATGAAAACTACAAATATAAAAATGAAACTAATTCAACATATAAATAAAACTAGAATTAAAAATGAACAGTATTAAATAATATAAATAATTGAAAAAGAAATGTGTTTAATCATATAATTTAAATTAACATTAATTAATGATATAAATAATTACAAATTATCATTAACAGTATAGTTTAAAATCAACATTAACTAATAATATGATAAATCATTTAGAATGATCACTTATTAAAAGTATAATTACAAATGAAGTGTATTTAAAAATATTAATAATTAAAAAAAAAAAAAATTGTCCCTTTGATTTAGTTTTTTCATTGGTGTCATCAATGTTAAAAACATGACCAGACATAAACAGATTGGCCACGATTCCATGAGTTCAGAAACGTGTTTTCAGCCAGGCTGATGGATGTCATGTCTGGTTCCTCAGGGCGCACACATGCTTTAATCGTCTGGATCTTCCGCCGTATCCGTCCTACACGATGTTGTACGAGAAACTGCTGATCGCTGTGGAAGAAACCAGCACTTTTGGCCTTGAGTGAGGACTTCGCGTGACTTTCCCGTGTACACTGTATTTACTTATCTACTAGCGTGGATCGTATCCTGTGTTCGTTTCTTTGGTTTGTTCAGGACACCACTGCATGCATCAGTCACCTGCGCGGGTGTAAAGTGTGTAACGGGTATGCAATAGTGAAAGAGAAGCCTACAACCTGCTTTAACACTCAGGGCCTCGACCTCCGCTGGAGTCGCTCTCAGTTCGCACACCATCATTTCGCCATAAACCGTCGTTTTCTTTTGGTGCATTTTGACAAGAATTGTAAAGTTAAAACCAAATACACTCACAGAAAACATCTGATTGAGGTGCCGTAATTACTGTAAATGTGTCCACTAGTGATGACTTCACAGAATCTCACCCAACACGTCATCATCACAGGAAGTGACATCACGTCATGTCACTTTGCAGGAGTCAAAGACAGACTAGGGGGAAATGGCAAGTCTAAACCTTGATTTGACACTTTTGATGTATTAGTATATCAATCAATACATTTTAATATTAAAATGTTTAAAGCGTCAACGATGTTCAAGGATGTTCAAGGCTTCATGCTGTTTTATGTTTTGTCTGTAATGTTTGAATGAAATTTTTAGTGTTGACACATGATTGCTTTCAATTAATGGATGTTTTTGGGTATGTTAAAAAAAAAAAACGCCCCAACATTGCATTTTTTCTTTAAGGTCATCACTGAAAGTGAAAATGCTAAACAACTCAACAAATCCAGTTAGAATATGTTAATTACACAGCTGTGTAGAGTGAGATTTTGAACCAATGAAATTGCACTGTGGGCGGGGTTACCCAGCGGAACTAAGCAAAAAAAGAGGGACTGACAAAATGTCTTGTCAGTTGTGGCAGTTGCGTTTGGTTAAGACACTGTGCAAAGGTGCATTCATGGTGACAGTGATTTATAGCGATTCGGATGTGTATTTTATGTAAATGAGCGCTGCCAATAGGAGTAAAGACATCTCAGTAAGTGAATGCTCACAATGAGCAGTTTTACTGTTCATGGTGTGATTCTTTATGCACTGCTGCAGTTTATATACAAATTTCCCTTAAGCATGTTCATTTTTAGTGGCAAAAAATGTATTAGTTGTCAAAATGGAATGATTATTTGTTTTATTTATTGTGTGGTTGTTAGTTTATCATGATTTCCGATCATGTGCGCGTTACTGTCTGCGCTCCCATTGGCAGTTCATCATGGCTCATTTGCATATGATTAAATCGCCACGGTCACTTAAAATTTATTTAGATTTTCCTGATGCCATGATATGCACTCATTTTCCCCAATGTTTATAAAATGTATAATCTATTTATATCTATTTATATGGTGTCTTTTTATGACTTAAAGTGGTAAAGAGATTGTAAGAAACTACAGAAAAATGTGTGCGCCACACTTCATGTTCACTTGAGTGTTTCTGCTGTTTGCGTGTTTAAGGTGAAGATAAGTGAGAAATTCTGAAAGTAATATATTTATTCAAAAAGTAAATTGGTTTCAGTGTCAGAAAACATTTATTTGGAAGGTCAGATTGGTTCGTTCTGTAGGTTGGTTTATTGACGACTAGATTCCTGTGCTGAAGTTTTGATTATTGTTCATGTTTACATTTTAAAATGACGTGAATGTGTGTTTTATACATTAAGATCGTCATAAATCATCTTAACTTGATGCCATTTAAAGGTGCATGTGTTTGTGTCTAATCCACACTTGATGAATCAGTCTTTTATTTTTATCTCCTAATATTTTCATAAAGGGATTGTTCACCCAAAAAATGCATTGTTTGAATATGCAGAAGATTTAATCGGAACAATGGTTAATTTACTTTATTAACAGAATAACATGAGGGTGATGATTTTTTTTTTTTTTTTTACATTTCAGTTTAATTTTAGGTGTACTGTCCCTTTAATGTGGTGGTGGAGAAGTAAAGCAATCAGGCTTTGATAGTCTCTGAAATATAATTCTATCTAAAATCAATTGCAGCTCAAAATGAACAACACTTAAACTCAGCTTAAGATGTTAGGAATGTAGAGAAAGTGCATTTGTATTATTTATCCCAATTAAGAAATTATAAAATGTCTGTATATCAAATGTGTACATATTTGCTTGAACAGTCTATGTAAAATCAAAATTTTAAAATGTGATGAATTAATTCAACAGCCAACAGTTCATCTTTTTTTTTAAAAACATGTCTTCGTACTTACTGTTGACATAATGTTATGTTTTCTCAAATGTGTATTACTATGCATATTTGTTTGCAATTATAAGAAATGCTACTTTTTTGGCGGTTGTGAAGGACGTTTCTTCATGTATCAAAACTCTCGCAGCCCTGAAATGAAAATGTGAGAGAAATAAGGAGAAGTATCTGGAACATACTGCCTCTCTGTAAACACGTCATTCTGGGAAATGCAGAAAGAGTTGGCTCCTGCTTCCACCTCGGACACATACACTAGCCTGCTTATGTATTTTTACACTTTTAATCTATCTGTATGGAAGAGAATAAGAGCGGACATGTACAAATGTTAATTTGAATTGTGTGTTGTTGAGGTCAATTATAGCACCTCTCTCAGGCTGAGATCTGTAACTACAGCATTACACTGTTAACGAATGTCAATAAACAATCACTTTCTATCTGAATCGCTCCTGTGTATAATACATCATGGTCTGAAATATCGCTGACTCTGGGAAATTGTACAATTTCTTTTTAAAATTAGATATTAAATTATATTCTGTGTACAGAACTGTGTAAGGATGTGCTATAATTCCATAAATTATGGAATTAAGACTGATGGTTCTCTTTCATCATCTCGTTTCGAGATCCACCTATGGGAAGGGCATCCGTACCTGACCTCTGCAGAAGCATCCAATTGCACCAAGTCTGGCTAACAGACAGAAGCGCGCAGCCACTGCCAGGTAAGGCCACACCCCCTTACCTATGGGCATATAACAGCTGGGCGCGCTGCTATTCCTCAGTTGACATTCGCTTCTCGCGATCTCTGCATTGACACTGTTCGGTTGGATTAACGTTACGCTGCTCACTTTCGAGTCTTCAGGAGGACATATCGCCAGATCAGCCTCCGCCAGCCGTGAGTGACAGTCGTTTCTTCAGCCTATCCGCTGTTTTTTTAGCATCCGGAGCCGCCCGAGCTCTCGCTGTCCTTCACCTGCTCCTCCTTACATGGCTGCTCGCCACGGATTGTTCCGAGCTCTTCACCGCTGGCCCACCCATGGCTATGTGACCGTCTAAACAGCCGCTTCCCCCGGGGAACAGCCTATCACGACGAGCCTGCCCGGCCGCTTGTGGTTCTCTCATCGCCCCTGAGGACCCTCTCGTCCTGCGCGGTCTGCTTGGGCTTAACACGCTCAAGAAGCTTTGGGGAACCCGGAGAATTGCGGTCATTGTAATTGCAGCCCATGTAGCTTTTACTTAGCCGGCCTTTAGTTGCACGACCCACCGCGCCGTGCTCGGCCTTTCTGACTCGGAGGGGAGACACGGTGATGATGACGCGCTACAGGGGGACTCCCGGAGCGCCACCTCTCTAAAATATTTGAGCTGATATCAGCCCAATCCGCATTCCCTGAAGAGGACATCTTCGCGGGAAATCCCCACTCTCGTTGACGAACCGGTCGGTTCCGGCGACGGGGATGACGCGGTCCTTTTAACGTTCCCTAGCGCTCACGCGGCTTTGCCTCAGTCCATCCTCCTGGAAGTTTGTGAGCGAGCGGCCGTTCGCCTCAACATTGTGTTGCCACCTCCACAGAGCTCCACCGACCAGGATAGGAATATTTACGACGAGTAAGCGCCGGCCCCGAACGCAAGCGTCCTGCCTGTTGTTCGACCATTGGGAGTAACATTACACAGGGTCTCCCACCGGCGGTCGGTTAATCCCGTCTCGTGGCTGCCCTGCCCGTGTGTTTAGTGGAGGTTGTGTGTGTCCCCCCAACAAGTTACAGGGGGTCTGTCGTGAGGAAAAGTACATAGCAGTGTTACCACACCGCACGCACTTGATCCCCTCACCCAGTTATTAAAGGCTTCGGCCCCAGTGTTTCCCAACACAAAACACACACATTACTAAACAACACATTTAATAAACGAATCAAATGAATTCGTGCAGATTTATATATCTGCCAACATAGAGAGCAAATCTCTCTGATCCCATGCATGTCGCCATGAGTCCGTCCACAAGAGGGCGCCATTGCCTCAAAAATCAACCAGCTGGGCTCACACAGCTCAGTTGCGGCTGCCCAGCCCATGTGTTTTTAGTGGACGTTGTGTGTGAAAGGCCCCTGTGTTCCCCAACACAAAACACACACATAACTAAATAACACTTTTAAACAAACGAATTAAATAAATCCGTTACAGAGGGAGTATCTCTCTCCGCGGATATTATGTTTCTGCCTGCGCTTAAGACTGCCCAGTTCATGGGTTCAGGAGATATGTGTTTTTCCCCCACTTTCAGGGGGCACCTTGCGAGGGAAAGCTCAGCACAGTGGACACCACACTATGTTCCCCTCACTCGGTCAATAAAGGCTTCGGCCCCAGTGTTTGCCCAACACAAAACACACAAAGTTACGAATCAAATGAATTCGTTTTGGAGAGAAGACCTCTCTCCGCCCACTGCAGAGGGAGGAAATCCCTCCGAACCCCTGCATGTCGCCTCTAGTGTGCCCACTAGATGGCGCCTTGCATCACAAATGAACCAGTTGGGCCCATACAGCCCCGCTCCGGCCCGAGCGGGGGCGCTCGCTAGTCACAAAGTGGCTTGGCAAGCCGTTTCAGCGCCCGAGTGGGTTTTTGCGTACCGTAACCCAGGGTTAGAAGCTGCAGTTTGCAATAAAACCTCCGCATTTCAACGGCGTTCTCTCTTCTCACACAGAAGAAAACGCCTCACACATTCTGGAAGAGGAAATTTCCTCCCTCCTAACAAGGGAGCGATTCAGATGGTGCCACCCAATCTGATAAACCATGGTTTTTATTCCTGGTATTTTCATGTTCCAAAAGGCGTGGCGCCCCCCGCCCTATATTGGACCTTCGAGTGTTGAACAAACATTTGAGGAAATACAATTTCAGAATGTGACACAAGGCTCTCTCGCCTGTGCCTTAAAGCAGAACGACTGGTTCACATCAGGCGATCTGAAAGATGCTTTATTTCTCATAAGCATCTACCCTCCACACAGGAAATATCTTCGTTTCGCCTACCAAGGCATTTGTTACGAATTCACAGTTCTTCCGTTCGGGTCCCCGAACGTTCTGTCTATGTGCGGAGGTGGGCGTGGCGCCCCTGAGACTATCAGGGCTGAGAATTCTGACTTACATAGACGATTGGCTCATCATAGCCAAATCGAAGGAGAAGGTGTCGCTGGACAGCGGCCGGGTGCTCGCGCACATCACATCCCTCGGGTTCTAGGTGAATGCGAGCAAAGACAATCTGACTCCCAGTCAGAATGTCATTTTCCTGGGCTTGGAATTGAACTCAGTCTCCATGCGAGCGCGTCTCTCTCAAGAGCGCGTTCGCTCTCTGATGAACGGTCTGTCGCAGTTCAGAGAAGGGGTGAGAGTACAATATCGCACATGCCTCAGGCTGCAGGGTCTCATGGCTTCATCTATCCAATTTGTGCCGTTGGTCTCCTGAGAATGAGAGCGTTCACAAAACGGGTTTTCAGCCCGATTCGCGATCTCTGCCGCTCGGTAACGGTGACGCGCGCCTGCTCGGCGGCCCTGCGCCATTGGGAGAGCTAGAACTTTTACGCACGGGGAACCCCCCTCGGGACGGTTACGATGCGGAAAGTTGTGACGACAGATGCGTCCTTAACAGGCTGGGGAACCACCCAGGAAGGCAGAACGGTGAACGGTCTGTGGCTGAGCAGACTACGTTCAGCGCACATTAGCTATTTAGAGCTTTTACCAATTGGAAAGCTCTGAATCATTTTCTGCCTTGCCTGCAGGGACATCCCGTTCTAGTACGGTGCGATAATACCACGGCAGTGGCTTATATCAACCGTCAGGGCGGCATGCGCTCGTCGAAACCCCACGCTCTAGCTTACAGACTTTTGGTGTGGAGCAGACAGATTTTTCTGTCATTACGTGTGACTCATGTCCCGGGCATTCCGAACAGAGGCGCGGATCTGCTATCGAGGGGAAACCCCATCTACGGGGATTGGCGTCTTCACCCGCAGATAGTGGAGAGGTTATGGATGAGATTCGGACAGCCAGCCGTAGATCTTTTCGCCTCGTGCGAAAATCACCATTGTCCTATGTTCTTCTCGCTAAAGGACGTGGACGCACCCCTCGGAGCATACGCACTGGCCCACCCATGGCCCAAAGTGCTGCTGTATGCTTTTCCTCCCCTGTGCCTGATAATTTTCACACTGGCCAGGGTGAGAGAGCACGACCTGTCTCTCATTCTGATAGCACCCAGGTGGCCCAAAGCCCCGTGGCTGGCAGAGATAATCCCTCTGTTATACGCCGAGCCATGGCGCCTTCCCGTTCGCACGAACATACTGTCCCAAGCCAACGGGGAGATTTACCACCCCCACCCGGACAGGGTGGCTCTATGGGCCTGGCCCGTGAGAGGACGAACCTAAATGCACTGGGGCTCCCGCCGCGTGTAATCGCCACTACTCAGAATGCCAGGGCCGTTTCCACGCGATCCCTATATGGCTGTAAGTGGCAAGTGTTCGAAGGGTGGTATGATGGGCGTGGTCTCACATCTTATCAGTGCTCGGTGCCTGATATTTTGTGTTTCCTGCAAGACCTCATGGAAAGAGGCAGGTCCTTTTCCACTATTAAGGTCCTGGCTGCGTTTTCAGCCTGCCATGTGGGTTTTGAGGGCTCCACCGTCAGGCAGCACCCTCTAACCCGCAGTTTTATGAAGGGTGCACGCCGCTCTTTGCCGGTCAACAGGAGATCTGTTCCAGAGTGGGACCTCCCCATGGTGCTGAAAGCGAGGTCTTTGTATCCTTTTGAGCCTCTGAGGAGTATTTCCCTTAAGCTGCTGTCCCTCAAGACAGCTTTGCTCTCGGCCTTGGCATCTGCTAAACGGGTCAGTGAGCTACATGCACTCTCGGTTCACCCCTCGTGCGCCAAATTCTCCCTAAGTGGAGATAAGGTTTTCCTTAAGCCTAACCCGGCCTTCATGCCGAAATGGTTCCCTGCGTTCACTTCGGAGGTTTTGGAGCTATCCGCTTTTCACCCTCCACCCTTTGCCTCCCCGGAGGATCAGGGGCTGAATGCTCTGTGTCCCGTCCGTGCTCTGCAAGCATATATGACCAGGACCAGTGCTTTCCGCAAGAGCGACCAGCTCTTTGTTTCAAGGGCTCCCCTGCATAAGGGGAGTCCCATTTCAAAGCAATGCCTCTCACATTGGCTTGTGGACGCTATACTATGGCTTATGAAGCAAATGGAGTGCAGCCCCCAAGGGGCATCAGAGCTCATTCCACAAGGGGCTTAGCCGCCTCTTGGGCTTTGTTCAGGGGAGTGCCACTGCAGGACATCTGCTCCGCGGCCAGCTGGGCCTCTCCTCATATCTTTGAGCGTTACAACCGGTTGGATGTCACCAGAACTTCGGTGGCACACTCGGTCCTAGGGGTAGGGTCCTCTTAGCCCTTTCCCACAGCCCCGTTTGGTTAACCAACGAGGAGTGAATGGGCCGGCTGGCCATGTTCATTCCTGTCACCAAGCATTCGCATTCCTTCTTGGGTTTAGCTATGTGCATTGGTGGTGCGGGGGCCATTATCATGTATGTGTCTCATGCATGTTTCATGCCCTGCTTGTCCACAGCAGTTTAGCGTGGCGGAAAACTTGCAGGGTCATGTGTGTGGGACGTGTCAGGCACCGCCTCTCTGAGGTGACCGTCCTTCTCTGGCCTTCAGAACCTCACTGTGAGTGTATTGGGCAATCGGGGAGCTGTCCATGTCTCTCCCATAGGTGGATCTCGAAACGAGATGATGAAAGAGAACAATAGGTTACTGTCGTAACCTCGGTTCTCTGAAACATCGAGTGGAGAGATCCACCAGCTTTGCCCCGCTTGCCGCACGAGAAGCGAATATACTTACTGAGGAATAGCAGCGCGCCCAGCTGTTATATGCCTGTAGGTAAGGGTGTGTGGCCTTACCTGGCAGTGGCTGCGCGCTTCTGTCTGTTAGCCAGACTTGGCGCAATTGGATGCTTCTGCAGAGGTCAGGTACGGATGCCCTTCCCATAGGTGGATCTCTCCACTCGATGTTTCAGAGAACCGGGGTTACGACAGTAACCTATTGATTTTACTAAATACACCAAAAAATACAAAACACATGTGACCAATAATGTATTATTATAGAAAGTCACAGCAATTATCTGTTTAATAATAATGATGATAATAGTATAGCCAGACAGTCAATACTCATTACTCTTTGACTGCAGATTGACCAATCAGAATCAAGTATTCTACATATTTGTATTATGGCTTGAATTATGCCTTAGGCATTTCATTTAAACAGGGTTTAGCTATTTATAGAAGGCATTTCACTCGAAAATATTGCACATTGAAGAAGAAAAAAATAAGTTATTAGATTAATGTGAGGTTTATAGGTGTTTTCCTCGCCCCTAAATGTAACCAATCTGGTGTCTTCACAGTCTCTCTTCTCATACAATTTTTTTTTAGCCCTGTAATATTCAAGAGAATCTCAAGCCAGGAGAAATGTGCCAAAGCCAGACTGTTACTGTGAACATAATCTGCAAATAACAAAATATAGCAAAAATATAGCATCAATAACAAAATATAGCCTAAAAACGTCATGACATTTAATGACGGATTTATATATTTAATTTGCTAAAACACTGTGATGTAATATAAATATATTGCAAAAATCAGATCAGAACAGATTGGAGGAAGTATTCATATGGATGTTTTGGCAGATGAACGCGAGGACAGATGGTCGCCAGAGACAGAGAATATGAGGATATTTCTGGAGCAGGAACAGGGTGGTTTTGGGGGATAACACTGGGATTTTTGAAGGGATTGAAAGAAGAAGGAAAGTTTGAGACATGAAGCCTCAACTCGGTCTGGAACGAGATTTAGTCAGATTCAGAACAGATTTAGAGAGAACTGAAGAAGACTTGAACAGGTCACTAGTGAACTGCTTACCACACTGTACTTTGTATACTGTTTCCTTTGATCATTATTATTCATGTAGTATGTAGGCTATGCTGCGTTGCTGCATCTTGGAAATACAATGGCATACTACTGTACTCTTCCTATTTTTGTTATATGGTCGATATTCTGATTAATTGGTCAGACGTGAAAGACCAAGCTGAGTGCATTGCATTATGGGTTAATAACGCATTATACAGTATGCACTTACTTATACTTATGCAGTATGTATCCGTTTAGTGTGTGAATTTTATACGGTTATTTTTTCATTCCAAACTTCATTTTTTTTTGGTAAATTAGTGACATGACATGAAGGCCAAGTATGGTAACCCATTCTCGGAATTTCTCCGAAAGCATTTGACCTATTCAAGTTAGTGCACACACATTAGGAGCAGTGAGTAGTGAACACACACACACACACACACACTGCAAAACAAAACGTGGACACACACCATTTTGCTGCGGCACCCGGGGAGTGATTGGGGGTTAGGAGCCTTGCTTAATGGCACCTTAGTCATTTCTTGCCAGTATTGAAAACCGAACCCACAACTTTCGGGTTACTAGTCTGAATCTCTAACCTTTAGGCCTTGACTGGGCCCTAAGTGCATCATCCAGATATTTAAAGGGCACAAAAAACGGCATAGAATAGTGCATAAGCACGCCATTGGCATGCATCTACAGTTTGTTGTATGCTGTACATTTTGGCAATTGTAATAGTTCATGTGGATATTGTGTACAGTATACATACACTCTATATATGTATACATATAAATACATTTAGACCACTTAGCCTAACTTAGTAATTGCTATCAGGATGTGAAGAGACTTTCAACCAGCATTACAAAAAATGTTTCTGGAACAAATGGCCTACCCTGCCTTTAATGCAACGGATTCTTCAGTTTAACCAGTGTTTTTGGGCTCACTGCGCATCTGTGGATGAAATCTGCTCACTCTTCTGAATGTTGATTTTTCATATGTAATGGTTATGATGAATTGAGCATGGTTTAAATGTCAAATGAAAAAAGACGTACCAAGGGAAATCTTTCAGTACATGGTCCAAAAAAATCAACCAATCTATGTAGTTTTATTTCCAGTGAACAAAGAAAAATTAAGATATATATATTTTTTAAATGGCACAAAATTGTGTCAAGTTTATATTGACCACATGACCTAGAGCACTCTAACAAAGTGCACTTGTTTTTCTGCATATTTCGAAATTTCTCTCAAAAAGAAACAATTGTGACTGTTTTGACAGTCATGAGAAACTTGTGATTCAAATTTCTTAAGTTACTGAGGCTTAATGTTTTACTGACTCCTACTGGTAAGATTTAGTAACTACAGTGGTACTAGACAAGTCATGTCTAATGAACCAAAGATCCCAGTGCTTGGTATAAAGCCGTATTAAAGTGTAGTATTCAAATTCTCATGTTTTACACACATTTTTAGAAAGTCAAACAGATATAGGTTATTATTCCTGTGCCTTATTTATTTTATGCAATCCTGCTTTCTCAATATGATCAGATATATACTGTTAATAAATAAACATGTTCAAGAAGGTATTTCAATACACACACACACACACACACACACACATACATATATATATATAAAGATGATAAAATGCATAAAATTACAGTGTATGACATCATCCATCTTTAATGAAGCACATAAACAGCAAAAAAACGACTAAATCACAATTTCTCCAAGCTACATCCCCCATAAATATATATTAAACATTACAAGTAGGCAAATATATGAAAATGCCATAATCACATGTGCTTAAAAAAAAACATGCTGTCAATCATCTGTTGTACAGGAACTCTCTGACCGTCCATTGGCATTAGTTGTCTGTTTAACATTGATGCAATGCTTCTGTATAAAGCTACTCTTCAGATTCCGTCTTGTTGAAAATCTCAATGGTTTCTCCTTCCCTCAGTTTTAGGAACACTTGCTGGAGGAGCCATCTAGTGACGAAAGAGGTTTATTATATAATGTGACATATCTATTAGCATACACAAACCCATGAAGACACGGTTAGGCTTTGAAGGTTTCAGAGGAATGTCTCTATTCTGGGATTTTTGAAAACATGGCACCTGTTCATGAGAGTGTCTCTGGTGGACGTTGTGTAGAGATAACCTCCAGTCTTTGAGCCGGTAACTGGGATCTTCAGCTGAAAATGATTGATACAGTGATTAATATATAAGTGAGTGAGTATTCCTCAGGTTGAGGGTGCTGCTGACCTGAGCGCTGCTGTGGTCCATGCGGTTGTGGCGGTCAGATAAATGGATGTTGTGGATCTTTAGAGGAGGAGCGCCCAGACTGGCCATGGCTGTGGAATTATTGTTCAGTTGTTCAAGGGCCTGACGGTAGTACTCTGCTTTTGCAAAATTTTCTGAAAGAAACAGGACACAATTGTTTACAAGATTTTTAACAGATAACATTAGATGTAATTAACAATGACTTACTCTGCATGAGGTAATACATCATAGCGCAGCCGCCGCCGGTCACTACAGTGATGAATATGGTCATCTGCTGCAGGAGGCCGGTCGATCGACTCATCCTCACTTCAGCTGGAGGAAAACATTTAGCTTGATCATATACATATAACAATGTCAATCAGTTTATTTCCTTCATGATCTTAAAAAACATGGCTTCTGCTTCAGTGCTTGAAATTAGTTTGAAACAGTATCAGTCAAACGTTTGAAAACATTACTATTTTTAATGTTTCTGAACGAAGTCTCTTATGCTCTTCAAGACTGCATTTCTTTGATCAAAAATAATGGTTTTCTATTTTAATATACTTTACAATAGAATTTATTTCTGTGATGCAAAGCTGGATTTTCTTCAGCCATTACTCCAGTCTTCAGTTATTATCAATGTTGGAATCAGTTTTGCTGCTTAATGTTTTTTATAACCTGTGATACTTGTTTCAGGATTCTTTGAAGAATAAAATGTCAAATAAGAACAACATTTATTTAAAATATAAATCTTTTGTAACCATATAGAATACAGTTTGGGGTCAGTAATTTTTATTTTAAAGAAATGAATACTTGTATTTTTAAGATTTTTATTTTGAATGAATGCTGTTCTTTTGAACTTTTTATCCATCAATGAATCCTGAAAAAAGTATCACAGGTTCAAAAAACATATTAAGCTTCACCAGAGCGCGGGCGCACTGAAGCGTTTTTTTTTTTAAATAGTTCAAAGTTACTATCAGATTTAATGTTATTACCTAGACAAACTATACATCATTAAAAAGATATAAGACTCAAGTTTCAGTATTTGACCACTATTGTATTCTGTGAAACTTATAGTGACAGTTATGTCTTAATTTGTGTCAGGAGTTATGAAATTAAAAAATGAGTCGTTACCTTTAATATGAATTATGAGCGTCAGCCGCTTCCATTCAGAAAAAAACTCCCGTGCGATCGTCATGACAGAGCTTGACAAAACAACGTCCGTCAGGGCTTTTAGCTCAAACATGTGCAGATTTGGAGAAATATTGATAGATTCTCATAGGTTTACATCAGACTTCTATAGACAGGAATAATATTTATTGAATTTATACCCAAATGCGTCGATGTAATCATTTTGAGCGCTGTATACTCTGATGTACTGTGTTATCAATTCATACTAACGGTCTGGGGCGCTGTTTGAACAGTAAAGTCCATATATGGATCACACGAAGAAGAACTATAATCATGTGACATTCAGGAAGTCCTGGCACAACAAAGCTATCCGAGATCGCTGTAAAGTGCAGATAAAGATGTTTTGAAGACAATAAACATGATTGCAATGATATTTGATTTACCTGTGTTCTTCGAGTCATGTCAGGTATTTTCATAATAATAGATTATATGTATAATGTAATGCTAATCGAGATAGACTTTCAAATTGTGCAGAATACAATAAAATAATATATTTTCTATCTGATTTTTTTATCTGAAGCCAAATCAGATTACAGAAAGTTATTTAAAACACTCGACTTGCGCTATAAAGTAAGTTGAGCACAAACATAGTTTTATTCTCATAAATTGTCGTGTAGGCTATTGATGGTGTGCTAAGCTAACATGCTAGCTAGTACTGAGCACCTGCTACCTAACTTCGGTGTAATTTTTATGATTTTTTTCTAAATAAGAATGCTTACTGAACTGTTTCGTTTTTCAAAAAGGGCATTTGATACAGTTTCACTGTGAAGTGAGAACTTTTATAAAATAAATGAGGGATTGAAACAGTGTGAATTGCTAGTCGTTAGTGATTATAATGCAGACAAAAGAAAAGCATATTTAGAGCAATAAACAGGCTGGAGAGGTGTGAATATGTGCAGGGGAGACTGAGACTGAATGGGGCTCGTTTTTGCATCACAAAACAATAGAGGCAATAGACTGAATAGATGCTTATAAGATGACAATAAACACCAGTCTAATCAAAATAAAGTCATATGACATGATCTTGAAAAACATTGAACTAAATACAGAGTTTTAGACTTATCATCTTCAGATTTTAAATATAACATGGCCAGACATGTGGCTTTAGCTGCAGTGAATTTCTAGATTGCTCCAGGGCCAACTTCAATTTTATTTTCATGAAGATGTTTCATAAAAATAAATGTATAATAACTTTACAAAACTTTGAAGCTATTTATAACTATTTTTTTTCATTATGACAATAATTAATTCTACATTTACAATAAACTTCCAGGTGTCAGCTTTCAAATGAGATCTTACTTGTGCTTTTAGTACAAAGGGTTCATGAACTGTATCTGTTTCAGTTTGGGAATGCCATATCTGGGGATTTTTCAAAAATGGGCTTGAAGCTTAACAGGTTAAGCAGCAAAACTGTGTCCAACATCAAATCAGCATTTTATAATGATTTCTGAAGGATCATGTGACTGAAGACTGGAGTAATGATGCTGAAAATACAGCTTTGATCACAGAAATAAATGGTATTTGAAAAAATATATATGAAATAAATAATCAAATTAATTGTATATACACACATAATATGAAATAACAAAGGGCAGTGTGAGAATAAGTAGTGTCTACTTATTCTCATACTGCCCTTTGTTATTTCATAGTTCCATGGTTTTACTATTCTAAATTGTGGAATATATATTTGGTATTTACCTGGTGCCTCAATTTCCTTGAAAGACAGTCCTAGCATGGGACATTCTCTAAAGAGAAAGTCCAAGAAACGTTTGATTTATTATTCTACAATAGTACAGTGAAATTTCTTTTACAAATCTGCCGTCTTTAATATTGATACTTTAGCAAGACAGGGTTTATCTACAAATGTCACTGAATTTCACAGAACTGAGACCTAATTTCGTCCATTCATGCCTCGAATTCAAAGGCTGTTTATAATAATAATAACTCACCGTCACGTCGATTATTTTTATAAGACACTAAAAGCAGCGCGCTATGGACGCGGCCATGTTAGTTGGTTTTATTTTGAAAAACTTTATTCAAACATTGATGTAGATAATCTGATTAAACTCGTAGTAAAGCTCTATATTATCATATCAATTAAAAAGTAAACGTGTCAGTAAAGTAATTAACTCTTGATTTTTACGATACTCTGTTTATTTATTATGTATTTCGACAACCGGAACACGTGCGGCTGGAGCGCGTGACGTCAGACGCACGCGCGGTTACGAAAAAAAAGAGTTATGAAAGTTCTTTCCTGAGTCACACTAGAATGTCATTCATTTCTCTTATTTCACTGCGGAGGCATTAGAGATTCACACCAAAGGCTCGTCGAGGACACTCAGAGGTGAGGTTATATCTTGCTCTTGTACTTATGTATATAACGTTAGCAGAATTAAATTGATTCCTTATGTAATCTCTCATTTGCGCGTTCTTGAGCGCGATGCAGATGTGTTTCATTAATGTGGCGCTTTTGGTGATTTAATTAACACGCGTTTTGAAGCATTTCAATAAACATGTTTCTTTCCTGTATATCAATATACATTTTCTGGTATTTGAGAAAATATGTATTGGCAGCATGATAGCCAAATTATTGTTGTCAGTAAGCTGCGGGTAACTGGTTATAATTATACACCATGTCACATGACATAAAAAAAAAAAAAAAAAAAAAAAAATATATATATATATATATATATATATATATATATATATATATATATGTATATAATACAAATGTGTATATATATAAATTTGTATGTGTATATATATATATATATATATATATATATATATATATATATATATATATTGGATTTTTTTTATTCATTATGTCATTTGAAAATGAAAATAATAATATAAAAATGTTCACTTCATGTATCGTTTGTCATTTTTAAATACAAATGAATGTCTTCAATGCTGCTGTCATTACCACCATTCCAAACACTTTAAATGCTAATTCTATTAATAATCACTTAAAAGTGCAGAAGTTAAGAAATACCCTCAAACACAAAGTAAAGCTTGTGATATTTATCATGAAATAAAAAGATAATTTTAATATCATGCACTTTAATTAATAGGTTATTAATTATTTACTGAGTAGGAAGGAAAGTGATCAAACAAAAATAAAACGCACTAAATGAAAAAATATTTTAAAATGTTGTTTTTTTTAGTTCCAGGTAATAGGAAATGTCTCCCATTTCCCCCAACCCCTAACTAATATAACCAAGACCGGGTTTTCCTTACGCAATATTCAGAAAACCACTGTATTCAAGTCTATTCTCAAGAAGCTAGTTTTTTTTTTTTTTGTAAAGGAAGTGTGACTAAACAAGCCGTTATCAGTCAAACACACATGCAGACATACCAAAAACTTAATTTCAGCGAACTCAAACCAGTTTCTCAAAAATGTTATGCTCTGCCATGTCTTTACAAGCTTGTTTTCATAGGATGACAAGGTCAGTGTAGAAGTGGATCAATCCACTCCATGATTGTGTGGTAGATTAAGATGGGAAATACCTCTGAGTTAACCTCTGAGTCTGACTTAAGTTAACCTCTGACTTAAGTTAACCTCTGAGTCTGACTTAAGTTAACCTCTGACTTAAGTTAACCTCTGACTTAAGTTAACCTCTGACTTAAGTTAACCTCTGACTTAAGTTAACCTCTGACTTAAGTTAACCTCTGACTTAATTTAACCTCTGACTTAAGTTAACCTCTGAGTCTGACTTAAGTTAACCTCTGACTTAAGTTAACCTCTAACCCTAACCTCTAGCGCTTCTGCAGTCGAGTCGGATGACGTCTCGCCCCTAATGAACACTATCATTTGTGAATCAGATCTCTAGTGTTCCTCTACCCCGCTGCACAGCAGTGACCAGACAGACTCCAGACACGGCCTTTAGATATGCTTTATCACAGCTGGAGGATCTCAGACCAATTTCAGAGAGAATCCCACCAGCCAAAAGAATACAACAGTTTATATAGGATATAAGTGCATTACAAAGGGGACATGATCCGTTACATAATATTTCTCTTATATGATTGGCTCTTTGTATGTATAATACTATTATGGGGTAAAAGCACATTTGGATTCCTTCATGCTTCAGCTTATTGCTCAAAGTCATGAGGTAAAAATATATATCAATGTACATATAAATGTACAAAAGCGTATAAATGTTAATTCTGTAGGAAAAAGGAATGTTAGTTAGGATTAATTAAATTTCCCTTCACACTTGTTTGAAACTTTTTCCACATATGCTGCATTTGATTCGATTCTTCATCCTACAGAATTTAAACGAGTTCAGAACAAATTCAGTTTTATTTCTTCACTATAAGCACACTTGTTGCACTCGTAGTTAATGCTGGTTTTCTGCTTCAGGAATCATGTTGGGATCAGTGGTTGTAGGTCTAGGCATTGCAGGATGTGTGAGGATGAGAGATTTAGTCGCTCCTCTGCCGTCCAGCGCTGCAGAGAAGCTCAGCATCAGAGGCTTTGTGTCCAGGTCAGTGCCTCGTCCACACATTCATACTGACACATTAAAGCACTTGCGTTGCGGGTAGGCATGTGCCGGTATCAAATTTTCGTGCTGCGATTAATTGAATGAGCTTTTATCACGGTATACGGTATTATCACGATATTTTAATTGCTCAAGAGAAACAGATGGATTGCGGGTATCTAAAAAAACAACTTGCATCACAATGTGTAATTGTGATTTTCAAAACATGGTAACTAAACAGAATTTTATTAAGTTTAGTGACAACGTGTTACAATGTTTACATGGTACAATGACTGGTAGGTTACTGTTTGTATTATTCAAATAAATTCTTGTATTTGATTTTAATCTTAATTCAATATTGACTCATTTGGATAAATATTAGGTAGGCTACAGTCTGCATGTTAATTTTTCTCAAGAAAAAAATATATCTCACATAATGCTGTAAACAGAGAGAAATTAAATATAATGCGGTTTTCATTATAATAACAATTATGTAATGACAAGTAAACATATAATTAATATGTAATAAAGTGCACATATTTAGCAAAATGACAATTTTTTCTAGTCAACTAAAGTGCTGGTCATTAAATGGCTTTCCTGAGGTAAATGTAACGTTCTGTGACATAACTGTTCTCCTGCAGTTTTATTGACCTCTTTCCGTGAAAAACACTGATTGATCGACATTTTGTATGAGGCATAAACCTTAAGGTAAGTTGTACTGTATCTTTAAATAAAAAGTAACAGATGATCGGTTTAGTTGAACTGAGGCGCAGCGATCTGTCACAATGGACAGAACCTTTTTTTTTTTCATATCAAAAGTAACCTGCTCTGTCTAGTCTGTCGGTGTCAGTGTCCTCTTTGCTCCGCGATTTTTCTCTGCGTGAGAGCGTGTGAAAAGTGTCAATTCCGTAAAGCGGCTTTCAGACAGAACGCGATTTGCTATTTTGCAAATAAAAAGTTGAACTATTTTTAACTTTGACCCCGGCGTGCTTTGGTCGTGTTGCTGCGAGTATTCTGCGTCCTGTCTGAAAGGCGCTTGAGTCTCAAGTTGAATGCGTGAGAGTTGGCAGCCCTGCGGGGGGTAAATCGTCGGCAGCGTTCCTCCTTCCGCCATGCTTCTACTCCATGTGATGATTGTTTACATTAGACTAGAGTGCGCTCTGCGCCGCGTGCACACAGTGCTTATACATGTGGGGATTGTTTACATCAGAGTGCGCACGTGTTTTGCGGAGCATATAGGCCTACACAGTGTTTAAGCGGTTGATAGAAAATTAGCTAATGCGTGTTCTAAAAGTCTAAATTCAAATCTATTATTTTTCACGGTATTTTGAAGTGGCCGCGATAACAATATCGTGCATATTCATTACCGCGATTTATCGCATTACCGAATACCGGCACATGTCTAGTTGCGGGTTTTTTTGTGACCCCATAAAACACAAGATAAGTTCTCTGGGGACTCAGTAGACATTTCATATCATATAGCAAATATTTACTGTGCTTTGCTTGGTGTGCAGTTTAGAAATCCATACGCCTTCATATTCATAAATAGACCATTGTGATGATGTCTGCACTTTAAACATGCATTTGAGTCTTCTTATTGAAAGAGGCATACTGAATCTTTATATATATACTGTATTTATAATATAGACCAAAAGTTGAGAATCTTTAAAACTGGTCATTTATTAAAAAATCTCTCTAATGCTCACCATGGTAGTATTTATTTAATAACAAATATAGTAAAAACGATAATATTGTAAAGTATTATTACAATTTCAAATAATTGTATTCTGTTTATATATGAAATAGAAATCTTTTGTAATTGTAACACTATAAAATTCTTTATTTTCACATTTGATCAATTTGATTTGTCCTTAATTTCTTATTTCTGTCTCTTTATTTTTTATTTTTTTATCGTACTTACCCCACATTTTTGAATGGTAGTGTTTAAGCAGGATCAAACCTGCAGAAAGTATAAATATATCTATAAATAATTACACAAATAGATAAATAAATATAATTCCTTTTTAATTAAATTTATTCCCAAATGTATTTATTTTAATTTTATTCTAAACTTTGTTTATTTTCAATGTATTTTTTCAATATTATTTTTAGCTTTATTTATAAAAAAAGTCATGCATTTATTTATATTTCCCACATGTATTTATTTATTTATACATTCATTTATTTTGACTTAATATAGAAATTAGGGATATATGTGTGATAATCAGTTTTGTTGTGTGTGCAGGAGGACTCTTGAAGATCAGCAGTGTGTGAAGCAGATCACTATGACGGAGGCGTTGAGCAGAGCCGACATCCACGTGGCGTTTATATGCACGGAAAACACCAACCATGAAGAGAGCATCAGGTATCACACAGATAATCTCTTCTGACCCCTCGCTCTCACATGGCAGAAATGCTCATTCATGATGCTCTGTCCTCAGGCAGTTCCTGGAGGCGGGGAAGCACGTGTGTGTCGAGTATCCCGTGACCCTCAGCTACACGTCTGCTGTGGACCTGTGGAACCTGGCTCAGCAGAAGGGTGAGCTGCTGTCTAAGCATACTTGTCTTCTGTCTTCTTGAGTAAACGTTTGAAATAGTAGAACGCAGAGCTGCACGATTAATCGTGAAAAGATCGCAATCTCGATTCAAACGCCCACAAGATCGTATTCCCTAATGACAATGATTCGGCTATGTCTATTAAACCTTTGACAAGTACGATCACAGTGAACGTTCAGATCTGGGTTCTGATCCAGAGAGAGCAGTTGTCATGTATAGAGATGAAACAGCTTCACAAACGGTGTTTTCAACCACACAGTGTCTTTATTTCTGTCTTACAATAATAATTCATATTATCAAAATTTGTGATTCTCAGTTTATCTAGAAACATGCAGGTCTAGTAGCCTGGGTTTCCTCTTACTACCTTGCCGCAGCTCGATTTTATTCACACCGCTAGGTAGTCTGGATACCATGGACCAAATTTCCACCTCATTTAGGGAACCAATCACAGAGCGGGGAGGGAGCAGCAAGACGATGACGCGTTTATGCGACACACCGAAACAGTTTGTTTATACCTATAGATCCAACATGGCAGCAGACGCATCTAAGTTACCTTAGATGCAGCCTTACGGCCGTTTCACACGTAGGTTTCACACCGCAAGCGTGAGCGGCACTTGAGCAGCGCGTCAGCGTAACTAACTTACATCGTCACTGCAGACGCGCGAGAGTATTCCCACCGGAAGCGCTTGTACAGTGTCACAGCAGCGGCTCCAAAGCTACATATATAAGCAAGCAATTCTTTCATAGACAACTATACATTTGTTTTTAGAAGTTGGTCATTTATAACATTGATAGTCTTGAAAGTTTGTAATGGGGAGGTGTACAAAATTTGCATTTAAATGTTAAACTACAAAACAACCCAGAAAATGGCTCCAATCTATTAGTTCCAGTCATACTTTCGGTATGTTTACAAGACTGCAACTCCCCGGATAAAAACCAAAACACACAAATAGACCACACACTCGGGTTTGATTTGGGTTGTGCTAGCCATAGCTGTCTGTGTGTTACAAACTAAAAGAACGTTTATATATAATATTTTCCGGCTAGTTTACTTTAGTTTTTTTTTTATATAATACACAACTTTCACCCAAACTGAATAATTAAAAACAAGTTTTTACCGGGTAGCCTAAATCTTCTATAAATATTTTTGAGTCTTTATTTTCTTTTATTTGCCTACTCAAGTTCTTGTTAAAACTCACTAGACATGCTTATTCTCTGCATTTTGGGCACTTTTTGTGTGAAATCATATTTATTTTTGTCCATCAAAAGTGTGCTTTCACTTTAGTTGAGCGTGAGCAATGCAAAAACAGATTGGACGCCGAAACCCCCGCTTCACTGCTGCTCACGCGACGCTCCTGCTCGACCCTCACACGCTGCTCCTGCACTCATTGATTAACATGCACGGCGAAAAAAATACACACCGCTCACGCATGCGGTGTGAAACGGCCGCTAGATACACGCCATCGTGTAGGCCTACACCTAAATCTCTGACCCATCGTCTTCTTCCTCGTCTAATTTCTGTCGCTCTACGTACGTCATCTGGTATAATTGAAACGATTGGCTATGAGCTACGGACAGGCGCATTTGATAGACATTCGTAGCACCCAATAAACGGCTCTGGGCATTCGTAAACCACGCCTCAAATACGAGAAAATGAACATGTGGTTCCCAGACCCAAGTCTCAATGAGACTTGGGTCTAACGTTAGCCTGGCTACAGGTCTAGTAGAACGTTTGTCATTATAAAGCAGCTAAATAATGTTTTTCTACTTGTTTTGTATCTAACTTCTGGTATCTTCAGGTCTGGTGCTTCATGAAGAACATATTGAACTGCTTACTCCGGACTATAAACAACTGAAAAAAGACATATGTGGGAAAACACTGGAGAAGGGAACACTGCACTTCACAGGTATAACAGCACACAGGGCATCTTCTTTTTAAAGGTTTCCTCTATGGTTTCGAGTGACGGTCATGTTTCTCCTCAGGTGGACCCCTGAAGCCTAATTTTGGGTTCCCGTCGTTCAGTGGCATTTCCAGACTGACGTGGTTGGTTGATCTTTTCGGGGAGCTCACGGTCACTGCTACATCTCTGGTGGAGGAGAAAGAGAACAAATACATGAAGATGACGGCCCACTTACTGACCAAACAAAACAAGTGAGCACACTATCACCACAGAGAGGCCTTCTTTGCTTCCTAATTATTTATTTATTTTAGATTTTTGTATTATTACATTTATTCTATTTTTTAATGCATAGCTGGCAAATAACGTGACCATAAACAACAAAAATTATAGGTTGAAATTTAAATGAATGTGCTGTAAATTCATTCAAAAGTTTGGGGTCGGTAAGAGTTTTTTATTGTTGGTGAAATAAATATATTATGCTCACAAGGCTATATTTATTTAATGAAAAATAATGTAAAAACAGTAATAAAGTGAAATATTCTTACAATTTAAAATAGCTGTTTTATATTTGAATATATTTTCAAATGTAATTTATTCCTGTGATGCAAAGCTGAATTTTACTCCAGTGTATACTCATACTGAAGTATTATTATTATTATCAGCGTTGAACAGTTGTGCTGCTTGATATTTTTGTGGAAAGTGTGATTTATTATATTTTTTAAGGATTCTTTGATGAATAGAAAGTTCAAACAAACATCATTTATTTGAAATGTTTGTAGCATTGTAAATGTCTTTATCGTCACTTTTGATGCATCCTTGCCGAGTATAAGTTCATAAGAAATGTATTGCTCTCAAACTTTTTAACAGTACTGTCTATGTTTAGAATGTGAAACTGGTCATCATTTCTTCAATTTTCAATACTTAATCACCTTTTAGTTTTTTTTGCTATTCACTTAGATTGAATGATTGAATGACTCATGAAAAAGTACATTTACTTTTCTATGTACAGTTGTATGGGTGGTGCTTGCATTTCTAAGTGGTTACTAAATGTTTGACCCAACCTTAGATCAAATAGATCAAATTTTTTTGACCTGACATGTAAAAAACACAAGTGTTTTCTGGCGCAGACCTCTCACTTGGATTGAAGAGCGAGGCCCAGGACTGGGCAGAGTCAAACGCATCGACCTCCACTTCACGGACGGCATTATCAGCGAGCTGCCAGCCGGGCAGCGGGAGCCAGTGGGGCTGTTCATGCAGGATCTGGTGCTGTTCGCCCGCAAGCTGCAGGGTGACGTCTCTGCTGCCGAGCTCCAGGCGGAGAGGAGCCGGATCTTACACTGTCTGGAGCTGGCGGACCGCATGCAACAGCTCAGTGAAAGCGCTCAGGCCTGAACCTGTCCTGAATGCATAGCCACTGTGGGATATGCGCTCTGTCTTCTCCCAAATGTCCCAATTGTGTAATTGTGGGATATAGACTGTGGTATAGAGACAGACAACTGGAGAGTAGAATAATATAAAATAATTTTTTTTTTTTTTTTTTTTTTTTTTTTTTTTTTTTTTTTGGTAACATGTTACTTAAAGGGATAGTTCACTTTGAAATTAATTTTTGATATGTTTTAGCTTACCTCCAGTGCATCCAAGATGTAGGTGTCTTTGTTTCCACAGTATCTTCAATTTTGATAATTTTAGGTAAAACCGTTGTTGTCTGTCAGTCATACAATGGAGGTGAAGGGGGTCCAACTCAAAGAGCAGTCAAAATTAAACATTATTTAATGACTCGTAAATGTAAGTACACATTGATGCCCTAAGACACGAAACGAGTGGTTTTTGTGAGAAAACGAACAGTATTTATATCTTTTTTAGCTCGTGTAAGCATATCCATGTCCAACTGATCTGAGAGCAGGGCGCTTCGGTCTGCGCATGCGTACAGCGTTCGCCGGAATGCCCCGGTTCAGGTTCAAATAAATAAGGTTGTGAAAAAAAATCAACGTTGTCTGTTGGTATATAGAAATCGTCTTCCATTGCGATCCTGTATATCTAAATATGTTTAGATCTTCACAGTGTAAGGTAAAACTTCCGAAATCTCTGCATAAACAATGAGTGACGTAAACACGCGCGAGGGAGCCCTTCCGGGGCATTCCGGCGAACGCTGTACGCATGCGCAGACCGAAGCGCCCTGCTCTCAGATCAGTTGGACATGGATATGCTTACACGAGCTAAAAAAGATATAAATACTGTTTGTTTTCTCACAAAAACCACTCGTTTCGTGTCTTAGGGCATCAATGTGTACTTACATTTACGAGTCATTAAATAATGTTTAATTTTGACTGCTCTTTGAGTTGGACCCCCTTCACCTCCATTGTATGACTGACAGACAACAACGGTTTTACCTAAAATTATCAAAATTGAAGATACTGTGGAAACAAAGACACCTACATCTTGGATGCACTGGAGGTAAGCTAAAACATATCAAAAATTAATTTCAAAGTGAACTATCCCTTTAACGCCTTTATATATAATGCATTATAAAAAATATTTAAATGCATTAATTATGCCTTGAATGCACCTTATAATGCATTATATGATCTCATGAATAATTGTAAAGACAGTTATAGTACTTTATAATGCATATCTATTCATTAAGCACACCTTTAGAAAGTAGAATGCGTTAAAACAAGACAAACAACCAATTTTTGATGTAGGCTACCAATGAATCAGCAATTATAATGCAATTATTTATGAAAAGATATAATGCCTTATGTACATTATAACCTTCCAAGACTGTATAATGCATTATACATAATGGTTTCATGTAAAGTGTTACCAATTTTTTTTTTTCATGTGTTTTTTCTAGCCCTAACCCGAATTAATAAGTTTATTAATCAGTTGCTGTTGAGCTCTAAAAAGAACACAAAAAAAGCTTTACAGCTATTTTTAGGTCTTTTTCTTTTTTTTTTATCAGGATTGGGAAATTGCAGTGATGTAAAAAGTCTTTGATTTGGAAATTCAACTAATAGTTTTGTGTTTAACTAGTGGGCCGCATCAGAATATGCAGTAACAGCACATTCCTTCATTGTATCATGCAACTCATTACTATAGTTATTGATTAATGTTACATGGCTAATTTTACAGGGTTACACTTTATGTTAAGGTTATGTAGTTACATTGTACTTACTCAACCCTAAGTGTAACTCTATAGTAAGTACATGTAGCTATTTAATATTACTCAGTACTTATTTAAGGTTTGTTTTAGGGTTGGTTACTTATAATTATGCATATTTAATTTTATTACTATATGTAAGAAGTATGTTTAACTATTTCACCTTACAATAAAGTGTTACCTTTAACAGAAAGGGAAGATTCCTGTGGACTACTGTGTTTTAACATGTCGTAAATCAGTTGGTATTAAGTATGTGACTAATACAGTGAGTTGTGCTTTTGTGCAATGCATCTGCACACAATTCAAATACAAATTTCAGACAAATGAACCAGTGGTTTCGGTCATACAGGCTGGTGCATTGCAAAACATGTATGTAATATGTGTTACTCTGTTGACATTTTGTAGTTCTGGGACAACTGGATGAGCTCTGGAGGCATTCATACATGCTTTAGAGCAAAATCTAAGTTTTCTTTGAAAGTTTGGGGATTATTTTTTTTTTTTTCTGATCATCCTTTCCTTTTTGTGTTCTTTATGAGGAGATCATACATGTGATGAGAAAGCACTGATTGGAGCAGATCATGGAAACATAAATATAATGCACATATCACTGATTGAGAAGCATACCGCCACAAAGAGGAATGTTCAATGTTGTTTCTAGCCTAAATGCAGTTTACTTTTGTCTTAACGTGTACTTATTTGTGTTATTTAGTTAAATAAAAAAGATGCCTGCTTTATGGAATTTGTTTCTGCAGCCGAATCCAAACATGAACTTGACATAACTTATAATCACTTATTTAGAAAATTAAGCTTACTTTTTTTAAACCCTTTTTGCATTATAAGTTTTAAACATGTCCATCCCAATTTTGTTAGTGTGATAAATAAAATACAATCATCCTGACACACGTCTTAAATTCAAGTCAATTCACATTTATTTGTAAAGTGCTTTTCACAATTTATATTGTTTTAAAAAATAAGTAAAATGGTATGTTTGTTTTGTATTTGTGATTTTTATATCCTTTCACATTGTTTTACGCAATTATCATGGGTGCATATACTGGAGCAAAACAAGTCTTCGTTTTCTTTATGCAAAATATTTTTTCTGTTAAAGCTTGATTTATTGACGATTTATATAACTAATTGAAGTATTATGTATCATGAACTAACAGTGAACAATAATGTTGAATACATTAACATCAGTTAATGTAAAAATGCATATCTAATCCATTAATGACAAGTGGAACCTCATTGTAGTGTTGGCATTTGTTCATTTGCATTTGAGGTATGAAATATGATCAATATGTCACTCATGAAATACTGGATTCCTTCCTCAAAAGTGAATTAAACATTTACAAATATTTATTAATCATGTTCAGACACCAAGAGTGAAAAAACTGTCTCAACTTTTATTCAAAAGAAAAGTCAGTCCTAATGTAACAGCTGACCAGGGCATGGCCATATTTCCCAGAAGCTGTGGAGATGATGCAAACACTGCCATGTGCTCCGATCCACACAAATGAACAAACACATTCGGATGAAACATTCTTTTGCATGAAACTTGCATCTATTCTATGAATTAAAACCAGGAACTGTTTTTAGTTTGTTTGTTTATTTGATTGACTGCATTGCTGAAACAGTTTCGAGATCCTTATTAGACTTCCTCATTGGACTTTCAATTTCTGATTGCAAAATGTGCTTGATACAAAAAAAAAAGCTTCAAATAAATTACAAAAACACATTAAACCTAGAAAATAGTTGTACTTTATTTGTGGGAAAAGCAAAATGGGAACATTTGAGCCTCGGAGAGCAGCTGATTTCTGTTCTGGTCTAGATGAAAAGTGTCTGGAATGTTTGGAAATGGAAGTACTCGTGTGCATCATCATCATCCTCATGCTGGACGAGACACGCCGCTAAACACAACAGTAATAAATATACAAAACAAAAATGAAATAAAGGCAGAAAAATGACCTTGATTACAGCACGTCGCAACAACTGTCATTCTGCAGTCGATCTTTAGTCTTTAACCTTCAACAGTCGGTCAGAACTTTCTGCTGGCTATGTCACTTCAGCCAGTGCAAAGAGAATGAGAAGAAGAAAAAAAACATTCCTCCTGGGTGACTATCAGACCTGAGAAGAGCAGGGCATTCTGGGAAGCTTCTTCTGGAAGTCAAAGCGATGCGGGCTGAAGCTGGTCGGAGGGGCTCACGTGGATTTCTGTTTATAATGAATGGTCAGGTCTCCTCCGCTCTTCCAGATAAAATGCTTAACAGTCCTGAGGTCCATGTTTGGATCCAAAACCTACGAAAGACAGCAAGCATTTTTTAACAACAGTCTACAAAAAGCATTTAACATTTTCTACCATTTAAAGGGGTGGTTCGGGATTTTGGACATTGGACCTCATTTCCAAGTTAGCCTGGGTGTTATTTATCAGTGGAGACCGTTTTCATAGTTCGCCGGTGCTAGGCTAGCGCGAGTCAACGGTAACTGCTAACCTGTCATTACAGTTTTACCCACTCCACAGTTCACCAAAAGCAAATCAATTATAACGCCAGACTATCGATGTAAATGTCTGTTGAGAGAATAATGTTAGAAATCAAACTACCCTTTCATCGCATCGCAAGTTATACTTTGTTCCCTGTATTTATTAGCGCACTCTACAGCAGCGGCGGAGTGATATGTAGTTACCTAGGCAACAGAGAGAGGTAGTGTGAGAGAGATGTAGAGAGAGAGGTAGAGAGAGGTAGTGAGAGGAAGAGAGAGAGGAAGAGAGAGGTAGTGAGAGGAAGAGAGAGAGGAAGAGAGAGGAAGAGAGAGGTAGTGAGAGGTAGTGAGAGAGAGATGTAGAGAGAGAGGTAGTGAGAGAGGTAGAGAGAGGTAGTGAGAGGAAGAGAGAGGTAGTGAGAGGAAGAGAGAGAGGAAGAGAGAGGAAGAGAGAGGAAGAGAGAGGAAGAGAGAGGTAGTGAGAGAGAGAGATGTAGAGAGAGAGGAAGTGAGAGGAAGAGAGAGAGGAAGAGAGAGGTAGTGAGAGAGAGATGTAGAGAGAGAGGAAGAGAGAGGTAGTGAGAGAGAGAGATGTAGAGAGAGAGGAAGAGAGAGGTAGTGAGAGGAAGAGAGAGAGGTAGTGAGAGAGGAAGAGAGAGAGGAAGAGAGAGGTAGTGAGAGAGAGAGGAAGAGAGAGGTAGTGTGAGAGAGATGTAGAGAGAGAGGTAGTGAGAGAGGTAGAGAGAGGTAGTGAGAGAGAGAGATGTAGAGAGAGAGGTAGTGAGAGAGAGATGTAGAGAGAGATGTAGAGAGAGGTAGTGAGAGAGAGATGTAGAGAGAGATGTAGAGAGAGGTAGTGAGAGAGAGATGTAGAGAGAGATGTAGAGAGAGGTAGTGAGAGAGAGATGTAGAGAGAGAGGAAGAGAGAGGTAGTGAGAGAGATGTAGAGAGAGAGGAAGAGAGAGGTAGTGAGAGGAAGAGAGAGAGGAAGAGAGAGGTAGTGAGAGAGAGAGATGTAGAGAGAGAGGAAGAGAGAGGTAGTGAGAGGAAGAGAGAGAGGAAGAGAGAGGTAGTGAGAGAGATGTAGAGAGAGGAAGAGAGAGGTAGTGAGAGAGAGAGATGTAGAGAGAGAGGAAGAGAGAGGTAGTGAGAGGAAGAGAGAGAGGAAGAGAGAGGTAGTGAGAGGAAGAGAGAGAGGTAGTGAGAGAGAGATGTAGAGAGAGAGGAAGAGAGAGGTAGTGAGAGAGAGAGATGTAGAGAGAGAGGAAGAGAGAGGTAGTGAGAGGAAGAGAGAGAGGAAGAGAGAGGTAGTGAGAGGAAGAGAGAGAGGAAGAGAGAGGTAGTGAGAGAGGTAGAGAGAGGTAGTGAGAGAGATGTAGAGAGAGAGAGATGTAGAGAGAGAGGAAGAGAGAGGTAGTGAGAGAGGAAGAGAGAGAGGAAGAGAGAGGAAGAGAGAGGTAGTGAGAGAGGAAGAGAGAGAGGAAGAGAGAGGTAGTGAGAGAGATGTAGAGAGAGAGGTAGAGAGAGAGAGATGTAGAGAGAGAGGAAGAGAGAGGTAGTGAGAGGAAGAGAGAGGAAGAGAGAGGTAGTGAGAGAGAGAGGTAGTGAGAGAGAGAGGAAGAGAGAGGTAGTGAGAGAGAGAGGAAGAGAGAGGTAGTGAGAGAGGAAGAGAGAGAGGAAGAGAGAGGTAGTGAGAGAGAGAGGAAGAGAGAGGTAGTGAGAGAGAGAGGAAGAGAGAGGTAGTGAGAGAGAGAGGAAGAGAGAGGTGGTGAGAGAGAGAGGAAGAGAGAGGTAGTGAGAGAGAGAGATGTAGAGAGAGAGGAAGAGAGAGGTAGTGAGAGGAAGAGAGAGAGAGGAAGAGAGAGGTAGTGAGAGAGAGAGGAAGAGAGAGGTAGTGAGAGGAAGAGAGAGAGAGGAAGAGAGAGGTAGTGAGAGAGAGAGGAAGAGAGAGAGGAAGAGAGAGGTAGTGAGAGAGAGAGGAAGAGAGAGAGGAAGAGAGAGGTAGTGAGAGGAAGAGAGAGAGAGGAAGAGAGAGGTAGTGAGAGAGAGAGGTAGTGAGAGAGGTAGAGAGAGGTAGTGAGAGGAAGAGAGAGAGGAAGAGAGAGGTAGTGAGAGAGAGAGAGGAAGAGAGAGGTAGTGAGAGAGAGATGTAGAGAGAGAGGAAGAGAGAGGTAGTGAGAGAGAGATGTAGAGAGAGAGGAAGAGAGAGGTAGTGAGAGAGGAAGAGAGAGAGGAAGAGAGAGGTAGTGAGAGAGGAAGAGAGAGAGGAAGAGAGAGGTAGTGAGAGAGAGATGTAGAGAGAGAGGAAGAGAGAGGTAGTGAGAGAGGAAGAGAGAGGTAGTGAGAGAGAGATGTAGAGAGAGAGGAAGAGAGAGGTAGTGAGAGAGAGATGTAGAGAGAGGAAGTGAGAGAGAGAGGAAGAGAGAGGTAGTGAGAGAGAGATGTAGAGAGAGAGGAAGAGAGAGGTAGTGAGAGAGAGAGGAAGAGAGAGGTAGTGAGAGAGAGAGGAAGAGAGAGGTAGTGAGAGAGAGAGGAAGAGAGAGGTAGTGAGAGAGGTAGTGAGAGAGAGATGTAGAGAGAGAGGAAGAGAGAGGTAGTGAGAGAGAGAGGAAGAGAGAGGTAGTGAGAGAGAGAGGAAGAGAGAGGTAGTGAGAGAGAGAGGAAGAGAGAGGTAGTGAGAGAGAGATGTAGAGAGAGAGGAAGAGAGAGGTAGTGAGAGAGAGAGGAAGAGAGAGGTAGTGAGAGAGAGAGGAAGAGAGAGGTAGTGAGAGAGATGTAGAGAGAGAGGAAGAGAGAGGTAGTGAGAGAGAGAGGTAGTGAGAGAGGAAGAGAGAGGTAGTGAGAGAGAGAGAGGAAGAGAGAGGAAGAGAGAGGTAGTGAGAGAGAGAGGTAGAGAGAGAGGAAGAGAGAGGAAGAGAGAGGTAGAGAGAGGAAGAGAGAGGTAGTGAGAGAGAGAGGTAGTGAGAGAGGTAGAGAGAGGTAGTGAGAGAGGTAGAGAGAGGTAGAGAGAGGAAGAGAGAGGTAGTGAGAGAGAGATGTAGAGAGAGAGGAAGAGAGAGGTAGTGCAGGTCGTCCCGACTGTAGTGCGCTTCTGTTCTGTGTTTACTTTTCGGCGCAGGACTACAACCCGGAGCAAAGTAAAATTCCGTCACTGCTAAGAAACTAGTTCCTGTAAATGTAATGCGATCATTGAGATGCAAGAGTAGTTTGATTCCTAACATTATTCTCTCAACAGACATTTACATCGATAGTCTGGCGTTATAATTGATTTGCTTTTGGTGAACTGTGGAGTGGGTAAAACTGTTTTTAATGGCAGGCTAGCAGTTACCGTTGACTCGCGCTAGCCTAGCACCGGCGAACTATGCAACTGGAACGACTGGATGAAATTTTTTGAAAACTGTCTCCACTGATAAATAACACCCAGGCTAACTTGGAAATGAGGTCCGATGTCCAAAATCCTGAACCACCCCTTTAAGGCCGTTCACACAACGAACGATAACTATATTAGCATTCACAGCAATGCTCTGTTTATTAGACGCATGCACTGCAGTTTTGTCTCCTGCCTCTTTAAAGCAGAACGGATTCTGATTGGCTGTCAATGTTTTTATTGTTTATCAGCTAGAAAAAAAAAATCGCTTTGCAAGTGATTACGATGATATTGTTTCTGTGTCGTTATCAATATAGTTGTGGTGTGAACTTAGCTATTCTTTTAAATTTAGAATGATTTTTAAAACTTTATTTTTATCATTGTGCTTATCGTCCTTGATGTGAATGGGCCTTTAGGAACACAATGCGAAGGATACAATCTTGCCCGAAATTTCAATCAAATTCAGTGCAGTCGAGCATTAATGCAATATAAGGATGAAAATAATGTTAAAGCAGGGGAAAGTAACCAAAACTGTGGGGTAGTGAATGATTTAAGTTTTAATATCTGTTACTGGCTTTTCACACTTGTTTAATTGGGGTTATGGCCAATTTTACACATGGGTTAATCAATGTTTCACACTTGTAATATTGATATTAAGGGTTATTGATGTCACAAAAGCAGTGCTACTGGACTGCACTGACAAAGCTTCACGGTGTCAATGTAAAGGCCAGTTGTTTAGCAAAAAACAAATCAAAACTAAATAACGGTCACCTCATTTAAATTTGTTTCAGCATCTGGGAAAAATAAAATGTTGAAGAGCAAATAATAATTACATTGGAGCAATGAGAGTGTTTTCTTGACTGGACGCAGTAAAGAAGGTGAGGGCACGTCTAACCTGATCTAAACACATGAGCTCAATCTTCTCTTCGGCCATCACTGCCACGTCTTCCTCTTTCTCCAGCTCTCCCGGCTTGTCATTGGCTGAGGAGCTGGTGGTCTGTGACTCCGTGTCAAGGTTGATGATCTTCTCATAGACGTGTTCCATCACTTTGCGCACCTGCAGCATGTCACTAGCAGACAGACGGTCCCTGAAAACAACAGGCCGTGATGAAATAAATCTCCAAAATGTTGCAAATATCTCAAATAGTATCACTTTCACAATTCAAATACATTTATCTTACGAGATGTCTAAAATATTTAATCAAAAATTAGACCAAGGATAATGATTCTTAAAAAAAAATGTTCATAGACTACATACTTTTTGAGTGTTTTGGCCCCAGATGATGAATGAGGTTGGAGGTAGAACGGGATCTTGTTGAATTTTGGCATGTTTTTCTGAAGCAGGAAAGAAAGCAGTTAATATATTATATAACATTATCCATATGGTGGACACATAATGGGATGATTGTGGGATTTTAAACACTTACATCTACAGTGATATCAATAACCCATTGAGGTACAGTTTCATTCAGTAACATAGACTCGGTCTCTCCCCCAGAATCACGGCATAATAACCTGGAATTGGAAGGAAATATGGCTTATAATGATAATGAAGACCAGATCCAGGAAGGATGGTGAGTTTAATGTCTTCATCATTCTGACCTAAACAACGTTCTTCCGCCTGCTTCACTAAAGATGACAGGAGTGTGTGGGGGAACCTGGAAGTAGCCGTTGCCCTTTTGAATTCGGCTCTCCTGATCACCATTTACTGCAGACAAACAGAAAATAATGAAGTCAGAAACCAAGTGCAAATTTACATGTTGCAGAATATCAGATGTTTTAGAACTATGCAATCTGAATTCCAGAAATTAGTTCAGAACTAAGTTTTGCATAAACGCAAAAATAATTGCATGCATCCTTTGCGGATAAGGCTATCTATGCATTGCAAAATAATTTTCATCCAAGATGGCAGACAAGAGTCAAGGTAAATTTTATTCAGTACTAAAAAATATTACGAGAAAATAATTCCTCCTTTTAATAAAGGCCTATTAATAAGATTTTTATTATATAGATTACTTTTTTTTTTTTTTTACAAAAGCGCCTACCATGGTTGAGCTCATTTTCCTCCTCTTCCATTGGGTTTATGTGAGTTCTGGGCCAGAACTCCAACAGGGCCTGCAGGAGCAGCCCACCAAGATTCACTGGAACATATGAGGAAACCCAAAGTTATGTTATATAATTCCCACTGATGAGTTAAAGGGTTAGTTCACCCAAAAATTAAAATTAAGTCATTAATTACTCACCCCCATGCTGTACCAACCCCGTAAGACCTTCGTTCGTCTTCGGAACACAAATGAAGATATTTATGATTAAATGTGACAGCTGGATCACTCCTCCATAGGCTCCCTAAGGGAATGAATCCTGACGACCCAGAAAGTCAATGAAGAAAATGTTTAAATATTCCATGTCACAACAGTGGCTCAACTATAAGTTTATCAAGCGACGAGAATACTTTTTGTGCGGAAATAAAACAAAAATAACGACTTTATTCGACTATTCCTTTTCTTCCTTGTAGGCCTGAAACGAGACTTCAAGAGATTTCCACGACGCATGCGCGAGAATTGCGATCTCCTTCAACTACTTCAGTTCAGTTCTCGCGCGTGCGCGTCGTGGAAATCTCTTGAAGTCTCGTTTCAGGCCTACAAGGAAGAAAAGGAATAGTCGAATAAAGTCGTTATTTTTGTTTTATTTCCGCACAAAAAGTATTCTCGTCGCTTGATAAACTTATAGTTGAGCCACTGTTGTGACATGGAATATTTAAACATTTTCTTCATTGACTTTCTGGGACGTCAGGATTCATTCCCTTAGGGAGCCTATGGAGGAGTGATCCAGCTGTCACATTTAATCATAAATATCTTCATTTGTGTTCCGAAGACGAACGAAGGTCTTACGGGGTTGGTACAGCATGGGGGTGAGTAATTAATGACTTAATTTTCATTTTTGGGTGAACTAACCCTTTAATGTTGTAAGGTTGAAAAACCAAAAAACATAGACTTCTAAAATCCTGTTGTTTATTTCCTGTATAATTTTCTTGTTTTTCAAAACTATATTCTTAAAGCATTTTAAAGAGTTGCTGAGTTAAAAGCATTTCTATCTAGTTTAAAAAAAAAAAAAAAAATCATTATTATTTTTGACCACAAGGTGGCACTCTCAAAACCTATTGAGTACCTTTACATGGTGCCAATGTCAATTACAGAATTCCGTAAGTATACGCCAATGCCTAAATGGTCGACATCCAAAATGCCCGATATGGGAAATGTAATGAAAAATGTAGTTCAGAAGTTACAAGCAAAAATAGCAGGTCAAAAGTTATTAGCATAAATATGAGTGCAAATTTGGACAGTTGGTGGCGCTAAAGGGTTATAGACTCCAAATTTGCTATGGTAACAGCTCAGACTTTGCTTTATCTGTGTACCAAATTTTATAACTTTCCCGTAAGCGTTTCTATGGGCGGCCATCGACTCAAGAGCAGAAGAAGAACACTAACGATTACAATAGATGCCTGGCCATTAATAGTAATAGTAAAACAAAAATAAATACATTTTTCAGTTACTCAAAAAAAAAAAAAAAAATGCATCGACAGCAAACAAAGAGTCTAGTATTTTTGCTCGTTTTTGCCATGGATTCAAAAATAAAAAAGGTAATTGCAACTTTTTATCTCACAATTCAGACTTATTTTCCCGCAATTTTGAGTTTGTATCTCACAATTCTGAGAAAAAAAAATTGGAGATATAAACTCACAATTTTGAGAAAAGGTCTAAATGACTATATATATAACTCACAATTGCGAGAAAAAAAGTCAGTGTCGTGAGGAAAAAAGTAACGATTACCTTTTTATTTTTTTTACTCCACGGTGGAAACAAGTTTCCATAGTTTAGCCTCTATCAAAAGAGGGGAATTTTTGCAGCATATGCATTTTCAACACTATGGACTAAAACAACTTTACACTTCGGGTCAGAGCCGTCTGGACTCGTAAAGCCAGCGTCTTTAGCTGCCACCCACGCCGCAAACGAATCACTTTCATCCAGCGTGATAGTCAGCATCTGAAAAACAGCAAAAACATATTCAACACTCATTAACATGCATCTTCGCCCATATTTTACTTGAAAAACATGGTGCTAATGCATTACCTCTAATACTCACCCCTGTTTTGAGATCTACAGAAAACCAGTTCGGCACATAGACCATCTTGAACCTCTTTTTGATTTCCTCATCAAAGTCCACTTTACCCAGGTCTTCCCCCTTACATGCCTAAAAAACACAGAGCAGGATTACATATCGGTTGGCCAAAAGATGCCACAAAAGCTTCTCATGATCAGGGGCCTCATTTATAAACGTTGCGTACGCACAAAAGAAGGCGTACGCCGCTCTCTACGCAATAATTGGTATTTATAAAAAGCAAACTTGACGGGAAAATGTGCGGTCCTTCACGCAAGCTCTTACCCGGGCGTACGCACAAAAACGGGTGAAATGAGAAATGGCGACACCGTCGGCAGAAGGAAGAAACATGTGAAAGTGTGTGAAACTGTAGACCGTTGTGTAAAAGAAATGGCAATACTAGTGGCTCTCATAAATAACATGAAGACTTCACAAAGCAAGTCTTACAATTAACAGCCTACATGAACACCCGTTTGATCGATCTGCAGTGTAAAACGAACAAAATCAAACGAAGATAACAACATAAATGCAAATTAACACATATTTGCAAAAATAAAAGTGAAATATGTTCTGCAATAATAATTATTGCATGTTATGCAATTCATCCTCATAACACATCTGTGGCTTGTCAGATGCAATCAAATGGATGGTAATAAAATGCCATGCCATCACAATGCGTAATGACGTAATGCAACCTTTTGCCACTCAAGTGCCTTTTTTGGCATTAATGCCCACACTGTGCCCTCCAAACAACATTTTACTCCTCTGTTCCACCTCGCCAATGATAATTTCTACTTCACATTGAGTGAAGTTACGTTTCTTGGTTTTCCTCTCTGTGTTTGCCATGATTTCGCAATCAATGAATATTAACTTGTGGGCGTTTCACGGACTATTTTTGGGCAAATATGGGTGTGACATGAAGCCGCAAAAGCTGCGCTACATTTAGAATTGATTGTGATTTATTAAGGGAAAAGTGCGTATGATGTGCGTGCTCACGGTTTTATAAATCTGAATATTTCTGTGCGTACGCACGTCCTATGTTTCATCCGTACGCCACTTCTGACACAAATCCTAAGCAAAGTTTTATAAATGAGGCCCCTGGACTTACCTTAAGGATATCCAAGAATGCCACACTGTTATTGCTGTCTTTAGTGAGTATGTGCCTCTTGTCATTGAGAATATGACACTGAACGATGCTGGTGCCCCCTGAAATTAAATTAAACTCAGTTCAATACAAGTTTCAATCAACTAAAGATTAAAAAACATTAGATGTTTTATCCAAAGCAACTGACTGTACACTTGATTCATGTTCCTTATACAATTTCCCTGGAAAAACTGGGGTTTGGTGTCTATCACAAACAACAACCATTGAACAACACCACTCTGACCTCCAGCTTTAAGGTCAGATGCTTGTTCTAGCTAACACTGATGGTCTCTCACCTTTGATGACCTGCTCTGGCTGTGTACACAGTGGAGTCAGTGGGGCACTACAGTCGTTGTCGTAGTCTCCAGATGTTCTGAAGTTATGCATGCCCTTTAGAGACTGATCATGACAAAGAAAGAAAAATACACACAAGCTGATTGAATGATGTAATCCAACACATTTAAATTAGATTGCAGATATATGCTTAGGCATAAGCTAATGTCTATTTATAGAGGGTTTCTGAAGGTTTTCTGAAGGTAAATTTAAGACTTTATAAAAGACCAAGTAAAGAAAATGTAAGGAATAATTTGAAGCGAACGCAATATGTTCTCATAATGTAAATGTCTAGGAAGGAAGACAATGAGTAGTATTAGCGACACTTCAGAGTTTGAAAATACATTCACTTTAAAGAAAAGTAGGCTTTAGGGTAGCTTGAATAGCTCTGCTCTCAACCACTAGAATATGAAAATAACTTTTTCTGTACCTCAAAAAAAAATTATTTTCCTCAGTATTTTTGTCTTGTTTTCCAGTGCAAATGTCTAAATACAGTAAATACAAGATGCATTTACTGCAGAAGCAAAATTTACATAAAATATGAAGTCTTGTTTTCTGTAAATTTGATCAATTAGGTGAGTTCATGATTTGAATTTCTGACCCCACTGACAGATATTTGTTCTCATTTAAAGGGAAATTTTCATTCACCATTGACAGATTATTTGTTCTTGTTTTAAAGCTGCAGTCCGTAGCTTTTCCTCTTTGTCGCCATCTCTCTGTTCGAAATCTGTAACTGCAGTGATTCGCGGAATTATCATCTTTACGTGGGTTGTAAATCGGCATGAAACAGCGCGGATGAACACAGTGTTTTGAGGCGAGTGGTGCTGTCAGTCACCGTGCTGTGTGGATACTGTCATACAGAATCACAGATTCACTTTTTGAAAGTTTGACCAACATAAGAATCTTCATAAGAAAATGTCTTCTGAACAAGTAAGTAACATCCATTTTTGTTCTGACCAACTAAGGGGGAAAAAGCATTCTACATGATAAGCTTCGTTAGATTTAATCAACGCGATTTACAGCAACCGTGCAAATTATAGCCTACTTTGTTCTCAAATTGTTCATGTTAACAACATCACATCAGCATTGCGTGACTAATGTTAAATTTAATGTGTTTTATGGTTACCGGTGTAGTTCAGAATTCATATTCTCCATAATAGCAAAACGAGAAAGGCACAACAAAGGAAACTCCATAACTGTGTGAATTAAGAAAACGTACTGTTACACGATTGAACTATTGAAATGTCTTAACTTACTTGTTCAGCAGAAAAAAAGCCGTCTCTTCTTCCGTTTTGAACCCCTTCAAAACACGGAGTTCACGCACTTTTCAAAAGCCCCGCCGATGTTTAAATCCTTGTGTTCGCATGAGACGGTTTCTTTCTCTTTCTCTAGCCACCTTAAATCCGAAGTACGAAGTCTTTTGGGTTTTATAACTGCTGAATCTCCAGTTGACACTGATGATTGTTGTTTGGATCTTTCTGGATGCCATAAGTTTAATTATGTAAAGTGCTGCGAGAAAAGCCTATACATCTAAACATCTCGTCACGCGCAGTATAGCCGGCTAGCCGGAACTCCTTCTTTATGTGTACGGGTGTGACGTAATGACGCAAAGACATGCTCGAATTTCCCGCGGAAACCCACCAGTACCACTGGAATCAAAATCATTATTACAAGCTAACCGTTTTGAATCTAGCTATGGCAAGCAGATAGTTTTGACCACTGGCAGAATGTTTTTTTTAATATAATTATTTTGGATTATTTTTAACTTAAAAAAGTTACGGACTGCAGCTTTAAGCACAAACTCAATCAATTTATAATTTTCGTATACATTTGTCAAGACTTTTTTACATTTCCATCTCAAGTACATGCATCTTGATTTAAAGATGCTAAGGTATTGGAAAACAAAAAATACTGAGAAAGATATTTTTGCAATGCATGTCAGATTTAATGACATGGCTTTATGATTTTCAGCTAATTTTTAAGGCCTTCATTTGTGTAAAGGCGAATTAAGATTTTTAAAGGCCTTTTTAAGACCCGCAGAATCTCTGATTATATCATGTATATTTAAAGTGACAATTCAACCTGAAATGAAAATTCTGTCATCATTGCTCACATATGCAAGATCTTTCACGCAAACAAGTGCTCGAGGAAGAAACGAGTTTTCAGTTGATTCTTGAATATTGTCAGGTATTCGGCTGTCTTGTTAGGGTTAGGATAAGTGTTCACTGAGGAAAATTAATACAGTCGCTTAATTCATATTGAGGCTGAATAATGACAGAATTTTATAAACTTTTGCTTTAAGAAAAGAACCATCTGAATTGTGGTTATGTAACTCACCCATTTGTTCACAAATGATTTAGTTGTGGACACCCAAATGGCTTGAGGAGGGTCGGCTGATTTGTCCAATTCCATCTGCACAGAGCATCAGATAAATTGTAAGAGTAGCATTTCATTTCTTTATTTTCAAGCACTATGCATCTTAAGCTCGCTCTCACCTTTAGGACAGGAGCTTTCTCTTCACATATGAGCACACGTATGTCAGGGTTTCGCAGGTCTGTGCAGTAGATCTTTCGGTCACGTCCTCCGGAGTAAATGTGTGTGAAGGCCTCGTTCGCCTGCAGGGACCACACGCCCTCATCGTGGACCCGGTATGTGGCGATACATCTCTGCTGGCCGAGGGACCACAAGCGTATTGTACCGTCTGAGCTACCGGAGAGACACTAGACAGAGAAACGCAGCAGGCGGATACATTAGCAGAGTCAGTGAATGGTTTTGTTCAGTTTTTGGTAGTCTGAATAGCAAAACCATTTATTTGAATATTTTCAAAGTGTGCAATATTGTCTGGAATTGTGTCAAAGTCGTACCTGGGTGCCGTCTCTGTTTAGCAATAAGGATTTGACGTTGTCACTGTGGCCTTTCAGCTTCATTAGCTTTGCACATGTTCGTGGATCCCAGAGCCTCAAGACCTGCCATAACAAAAAATGTGACAAAACACATTCTGCAAGTAAAACCTTTTTATTTGAACCTGCCTGCAGTCACATGAATGCAAATTTTCCTTCCTTCAAATGTGAAAGTAAAACATCGTAAGACTAACCTTTTCTGTAGATCCTGAGATGATCACGGTTCCTGCCTGATTCATGGCCAGACTGTAGATGGAGTCCTTGTTTCCACTCAGTGAGGATGCTGTCACAGAAAACATACACACATTTGTGCACTCTCTTCAGAGCAAAAGGGTTTTCACATTCATCTGCTTGACTCCAACTCAGTGAATGAGGAAGACTGTGTCAAGAGTTATAATATAGAAGGTTTTCTCACTTGTGACTGTATTATTAGAGGCAGTCAGAGCCGTCAGCGTGTTCACGTCCCACAGGAAGATCTGCCTGTCCAGCCCGGCTGATGCCACCAGCTCCTTGTCTTTCGCATATGCTAAAGCTTTGACGTAGTCCTAAAGTGTGAATCACAACCACTGTCACCATCAACACAGTTGTAAGTCTCATATATAGTAATTTTGGACACAAAAATAGTACAAATTAGCTTCGGTCTGTTTTCTACGAAAATTCAGGTAGTTCAAAAGTGGACAAGAGTTTATGAAGACAGTCAAATGTCTGGCTACCGTCAGCATAATTAAAGAGGCCATATTATTCCCCATTTCAAAGTCTTGATTTTGTTTTTGGGGTCTCCTGGAATAGGTTTTCATGCTTGAATGTCCAAAAAACACATTCTTTTTTCATATATTTATTTGACATTGTTGCAGCACCTCTCTTCCCAGTCTGTCAGTAACGCTCTGTTTAGTTCCTGTCTCTATGAAGCCCCTCCTTCTGAAAAGCCCAATGTGCTCTGATTGGTCGGCTGGGTCAACTGCATCGAGCGTGTTTGAGGAAATGTCGAGCCTCTAACCATAACTGTGAGCTTCAACACACTACTAATGCAACTCAACCAGGCCACGCCCCTTTTCCACATATGCCTTGGGTGGGAATTATTTAAATGAGGAATATTATGACGTTATGCGTTTCAGGGAGTTCAGAAACAGTGCGCACTGATATAGAGAATGACTCCCTATGGAGTGCCTTTGTGCTTTGTAACTTTGCAGAACTTTTTCATGCTTAGGTCTACAAAATATGAAACATACCTTATGCGTCCGTAACGTGGACATGCAGAATCCCTTGTGTGCATTCCAGACTTTCACAGTGGTGTCCGAGGAGGCTGATATCACTACAACACAGAACAATCCACTGAAACTGTCTAATAATTAGAATATATTTGTTGAGATTTGAGAATGACGTGTCCTGTAAAAAAGCTTTTGATGTGCTTAGACGAGACGTACATGTTTTTCCATTACAACAGAGGATGATGTCATTGACCCAGTCAGTGTGATGCTCCATCGAAGCGATGTAAGGATCCTGCTGTAATAGTAAACAGCTGTCAGTAGAGTAGCACATAAAACTGGAAATATAAACATTTAACCATAAAGAGACAGAACGGGGAAAAAATAAATGATTTGGATAGTAAAAATGGAAGATATGGTCACATAGTAGCAAAAAAAGGGACCAAGTGCATTAATATTCATAAATCCTGAGAATGCTGGTTGTACTTTGTGTTGATTGACACTCCATATCCTGACGATGGAATCTCGGCCGGCCGTGAAGAGTCTGTTGAGAGCAGGATCCAGTTGAAGAGCGTTCACACCGTTACGATTGTACTTCTCCACCTCATCTCGAATCACATAGGAAACCTGTAAACTCGTCATTATTAAAAAAAATTATTAGTTTAGTAGACAACCCGAGATTACCTGCAGTCTACAAAACTGCCTATCAACTAAAGTTATAGAAAAAATAATTACAAAGAGAGCCTGGAACCAGCTGTTTTTCTTGTAAATCAGTCATTAAGAGATTAACATTTGATTTTATGGCTATACATAACCTGTAACTTAAACAAAAACATGTCTTTATCTAAATAATTGAATTATTTAGCAGACAGCTGTATACAAATACATTCAATTACAATATCATATATCTGTATTCTGCAGTGGCCTAAAACGTATTTGGACACACCAAAAAATGACTGTATGCCAGTGCGTTAGATATCATCACTGTACTATGGTAACACCACAGTAATTTTTGAAAGGGCGGAAATGTTTCGGTTTGTAAAAATTGTGGACACTACATTGGACGACACTTTCCTGAAACACGTAAACGTATTAAGAATTCTGTAATAAATAAAAGTTTTAAAGTTCCGAAATATAATGTGTAAATGATCACCTGGACTTTCCTCCGTCCAGCAGCGTTCTGTCTGTGATGAGTCGCCATCTTGCATGTTGACAATCAGAGAATGCGTCACTTCCGGGGGACAGAGGAAGACGTACTTGTGTCAAATAGAGGTCTCTGCAGACGGTAATAGGAGTTACCAGATCAGGGGGCGAGGCCATAAACAGAGGGGCGTTTTCAACCGCGTTACCTGATTTGCACACGTTACAGTGTGGGTAGGTCTTAGGGGTGGGGTCGGGAGAAGGGCATCATTTTCATTGCATGATTTATAAACACCCACCAGTGTCAAAACACCCACAAATTTAGAAACACCCACTTTTGTTTCGCAGAGACCTCCTACTCACTTGTGTTTGTTGGGTCCTGGTTGGGTCTGTCGAAATCTGTCACTAGAGGCCGCGGTTGAGCACATTTGAGAACGAGCAGATGTACCTACAAATAATTGTTCACTGGTAGTTGGTAATTTGCAAGAATTTGACTTTTTTTTTAGACCCTTAGATATTAAATATAAAATAGTTCATGCTATTAAATTGCACAAAACATAATACAAGTTCAAATGTATTGAGAGTGAGGAGTCACGTGCCGATTTGGGCGGGGTCTGAGCCGGTCGGCCATGATGGTAGGAGACGCTATCGGTTGCCAGGGGCAACGCCTTCAGAACTTCACAGATTCGCGACTAAACATTCCAGAAATAACGAAAGAGAGACAGCGCAGCTTAGTATTTGTTTACATTTTTCATTTTAGCGATACGCCGCAGTTTCTTTGGAAGATATGGAGAAGGAGGAAGAGAAATGAAAGGGGTTCTATCGGGAGAGACTAAATAACAATGCTAGCCAGCTTTATTTAGAAAAACTGCTTGTCAATAAACTGACAGCAGCAACAGCGAGCAAAGCATGATTTCAAAAGGAACACATTTCAGCACAGTTCGCCTTTTATTTAACACAAACGAACGAAATTAATTCTCTGTTATTCAACTAGAGTTGTTTAATTTGTTATAGATATATCTGTACCGCGAAAGGTTTTAAAAATACACTTTTTTTAATGACGTACGTCTCGCAGTGACGGGAATGTCCGATCTGTCCGCTTAATGTTGCACGGCAGGTGAAAATGCACGTATCTGATTCATATCAGATTTATTTCCACATATGAATGAGGCCTGAAACATCAAGTATGACTGAACTCTCACAGTTTAACGTTACAGGTTTGGGGGTTTCTAAGTCTTGCACCCAGCCGTAGCAGAATTGTTCATAAGCTTCTAATGACTTAAAGCTTCTGAACTCTTGCATTGTAATGTGTAGGCAGTAACTAACGTTAGGCACTGATTCCATAAACCAGCTAATTGACTGTGTCAGGGTATGTGAAAGGTGGTAGTGCTTTGGGTCTTTCGTCCATTCTGTAGCAGGTCGTACGGGTCCATGTTGTTGATGTCAAGTAGTTTCTCTAAATAACGCTGCTTGGTGTTGTTGTCTCTCCCGATAGAGCCCCTTTCCTTTTGCTTCCCCCTTCTTCATTTATTCCCAAGAAACTGTGCCTTATCGCAAAAATGCAAACAAATATCAAGCTGCTCTCTTTCTCTGTAGCTATTTCTCTCGGTCTCGCGGTCGAAGTAACCACGACAACGGATAGCGTATCCTTCCAAGATGGCGCATCCTTCCCACAATGCAACGCGGAGTGATACGCGTGACGTCACATTCTCATTCTCAATATTTAATCTGGGATGCACATTTTGGAAGTCTCACAATCAAACAAACTAGATTCAACTCATTGTGAACAAGACCTTACTTGATTTCAAACATGAATAATAACAAATTTTGAAAGGCTTTCCATCAAATTTTACCCTGAAATTGACCCCACCTTGTTTTTTCTTTTAAATAAGCCTTGTTTTTTAAGTTTGTTAAGTTTTGTGTTAAGCCTTTAAAAATGCCTTCAGGATGTAAGGGGTTAATAAACACAACACAGGTAACTAAATGCACAGTGCAATAAATAAACTTAACCCTATACTTTATTGGATAACATTTTATGGTGTTTTTTTCATGGTTTGATATTAATATTAGAAAACAATGTGATTCCTGTGAATGAATGTGTGACTGCTTTAAGAGCAGCTGACATGTGAGTTCATCATATGCAGAATGCACATAAAGCAGACATTTGCCACAGCTGTTGATATTAAAATGTGAATAAATTCCATGTTTAAACTTAATGTAATAAGCTAAATGTTGTTATGCATTTTATTAAATGTCTTTGCAGTTTCAACTTTATTATAATGTGTATTTTCCAATAAGCATGTCTATCTTGTTCTGTTTACTTGTATTAGGTCCCTACTAAAGCTTTGTCCCTACTAAAGCTACTAAGCCATCAGAATTTTTTTTTTAACTTTCTTCACATATACCCCTTTTGTATAGTGGTACAACAAAAAATATAGGATATCAAACTTCAAGTAATTTACTCAGCTTTATTCAGAAATTACATCATCACACAACTGAATAAAACACGTAGAACTACATGCTGTGATAACCATGAGTACAGCTCACAGTCAGTTTTGCTCTGCAGGGAAGAGCTTTCTAAAGATCAAAGTGATTAACAATAAGGAAATCATGGTGCTTTTTCATCTCTGATAAGTGAAATGTGGTTGAGGTTTTAAGATCTAAGCAACATCACTTTGCAAAATGATGTCCAATGAAATCAACAATAAAAACAACAACAACAACAACAACAACAGTAAATACAATTTAAATTGTCAATCATATCTAATTTATCTATTGAATTCCAGCATTACATTGCATCATTACATACACCAAGTCCCTTCATGGAGCTAGAGACACAAAAATAAAACACCTTTTATTTTTTTTTTAATAATCTGAGGATAATTTTTGACCGAATAAAACATAAAACATTTCCCAATGGATTTAACAGTCACATGTTTGTCTCTCCACTTTGATCCATGTCTCTAAATAAAAAGCACAGCAGTGTTACTACACAACAAACATAGCAGTATCATTTTTATAAGAAAATAACTCCTAAAAGCACAATGTACTGCATCTGCCATTTCAGAAACAATATTGTGAAACAGGATGTAAAAATATCATCTGTAAACAAGGATCTGAAAGAGAGCCATTTGTTTACTTTTCCTTTACATGTGTTTATCCAAACTTTCCAGACCATCCTTTTTTGTGTATTTTTTCCATTCATCTGGAATCTGACCATGTCCCTGGAATGTTTTACTGTAGTACTTTTCCAGATCTTCCTGGAATCTGCACACAAACCACTTCCAGTACGGCAGCTCAGAGTGATCTGGGGTGATGCTCCAGTTAGCATATTTAGAACCTCCTTTTCTGTATTCCTTCCAGGGGACTTTGTAATCAGAGGATTTTGGATAAAAAGATTGATCACTCACAACTGCCGTTGTGCAGATTTCAATAGCCAAGTTTGTTGTTCCTCTGTAAAACCACCCATTCAGTCCAATATTGCGGTGGAAAGGAACGCAGTGATCTCCAGGATGGTCTTCCATCGTGTGGGTGCAGATGGCTTTACAGAAAGGACACTGAACCCAACAGCACTGACAGAAGTGGTCAATCAAAATCTCATCTGGTCTTTTCCTCCACATATTCATGTTATCAATGCTTGTAAAGCTGTTCTGTAGCTTTGTCGTCCCTTTCTTCAGACTGTCGCTTAAATCAGTCTCAAGAAAATCTAAGTCTTTAATCTCGCTGAGATCCCCACACGAGTTCTCAGTGAGTTTCAGCTCATCTGTCAGGGTTGTGGTGAAGCATCTGAACCACATGTTTCCGTCTCCGCTCCGACTCTTGACCTCCACTGTAGCTGTTTTAATCGCATTACTTACAATCAGCTCTTTTTGTGTCAGATTTCCTTTGAAAAGTTTTAGAATCATTTTGTTTTGTTTGGTAAAGTATCTGTCCACTTCATTTTTTATGAAGTGTTTGAAGTGTTTTCTGGGATTATGAATATATTTTATGTACTGGCCAAAATCCTCCTTTTCTGCAAGGGATTTCAGAATGTGTTTCTCCAGATTTGGTCTGTTTTCACGTAATGCTGGTATGTCAGACCTCATCTGTGCTGCTAAATCAATAGTAGTTTTGTTGTAAACCGCTTGTAGGATGGATGGCTCAAGTTTGCTGCAGATGAATTCACTCAGTATGGTTGTTGTTGTCGCTCCTTTGTAGTAGTTCTTAAAGATGTTCCAATATTGAGATTTCTGGTTCTCAAGATACATTTTTGGGTCATTTGCTTCTCTGAATTCTTTCTGAAGTTCAGTAAACATCCGTCTTGCAATGTCACAAACATGAAGACTGAGATCTATGCTAAACTCTTTTTTCAATGTGTATTTTTGGCTCATGGATTCATGTTGCTTTACTGACTTTTGAACACAGTCTGTTATTTCCTGAATGTAACTATCACTGTAGCCTCGTGTTCCAACTGGTGACTTCTTCATTATCATCTCAGAGTCCTGAATAACCTTTTGAGTCAAACGCCTTATCGAGTATTGACATTCAGCATTTAGGTCCATGTTCTCTGGTGGCTTTTGGGTCCATCTAAAATATTCTATACCTGACATGAATTTTTGACCAAACCTTTGCAGGAATCCACTCTTGCTTTTCTTAGAGCTCTCGCCAGCCTCCTCTGAAGATACAGCTTCACCAGAATGCTCTAGATGCTTCTTTAGTCTCATGTAGACACAATAATCACTCCGGCAGTCGATCACTTCATACTCTTTCTGATTAAAGCGCTCATTTACAAGAGTCAATTCCTGATTTTCAGATAAGATCCGAGTCACATCGTCCCAGAAGTTCAGGTCTTTCAGTGGAGGAGTATCTTTAGTCATTTCAGTGACCCATTTCCTCCACATTGTGTCAAACTCCTTGTTCAGCATATTTTCATCTGTTACTGTGTTTCTCAGTCTTAAAGCTAATTCCTTGCTCCGACTGAATAGCTCATTTTCATACTCTGTCCTTCTTTGATCCAGCTTTTCCCTGGCTTTTTTCTGTTCAATTGCTTCATCTAACTTTCTTTTTGTTCCCTTGACAAGGTCATCATGAAGATCATTGATTCTGGTTTCAAATCTTCCTCGCCACTGACACAGAATTTCTTTGTCTTTGTCCTCCTCAAAGTAAGACATCATTGATTTTTCGACCTTCTCTTTTGTCATCCTCATGTCAGCCAACAAGTCATTTTCTTGAACCTTAATTTTTCCATTTGCAATTCTGTTGTAGAATTTGTCTTCAATGCTTAACATGGCGCTTCTGAGGCTCCATGTCCAGTCGCTGTACTTTGTTTCTAGTTTTCTGTATACCGCTATCTCAAGTGTGTTTTTGAAGCTGAACACAAAGTTTTCATTTAGCAGTGCATTCCACAGATCACTAATACGCATTTTGAACTGAGACAGTTTAATTCCGCCAGATGTAGAAGCTTTTGAGAGAATGGTGTCCTTCAACTCCTGAATATTCCTGCTGTAGTCCGGGTTTGGTGGTGCCATTGGTGGGCTGCCTTCCCACAACTGTGAAAAATATTTCACATCGTTCTGAACATCAAATGTAATGACATCACTGAAAAACTCTGTATCACAGTCTTCTTCTTTAGCAGCCAGTTTCGTCATCTCATCCAGTTTCTCCTGCAGACGTCTCCGTCCCTCCATGTTTTTCTCTCCGGCTGTGACATCTGAAACATTCTGATGGACAAACATGCAGCTTGGATTCAGTCTGATCTTCTTCATCCTCATGAAGGCCTGAACAACAATCTGAAGAATGTCCTGCATCTCAGCTGTGTTTTCTCCAAAGATGTTTATCAGTGTCATATTCCCAAGACCAACAACAAATGTGGCCATTTCATTGTCACGATTTCTTGTTGACCTTCCAGCCAGTTCTAGGGCACGAAGTCCCTCAGTATCAACAACCAGAATATAGTCAAACTTCAACTGTGCTTTCATCTCCTCTGATACTCTGACCAGCTGCATGAAAGCTCCTCTGGTGCACCTGCCAGCACTGACGGCAAACTGCAGTCCAAACATGGCGTTCAGCATGGTGGATTTCCCAGAGCTCTGAATCCCTAAAACTGACAAAACATAGACTCTCTGGTCTCCCAGTTTCTGAATGAGTGCATCAAGAACAGCAGTAACCCAGATCAGAGGAACATGGGCAGCATCACCATCCATCAGCTCCAGTGGAAATCCAGACATCATCATCTCTGCTGCGAGACTCGGGAGAGAAGAGAAGTCAAAGTTCATGTCTTTCTTGTTCCTCTTCACAGATGAACATGATTCAAATATCTGACCAATCTCTCTCAATATGTGCTCCAAGCCAAAGGTTGCAGCTTGTAATTTCTCAGATGCTGTTTCAAGTTCTACTTGTGCAGCTGCCAGTTGCTGTGATTTATCATGTTTCTTTTTAAGATTTAGGACTGTTGACCATTTTTCATCATACTGATGAAGAAGGGCTGAAAGACTATCAGCGGTGTAGTCATCCAGCAGGATGCCCAGCCATTTCAGAAAATACGACACCTCATTTTCTACTGATGAATTCAGGTTTTGGATTAAAATTTGAATAAACTGACTCAAGTCAGATGCTCGTTGGTGTTCACGAATTTTAAGCATTTCTGATTGTTTAGAACTTTTGTTCTTTTCAATGTTGCTCCCTTTATGTAATTCTCCTAATGTAGGTCGATGAAGTTCTTTATTCTTCTCGCACCATTGATGCCACAGTTTTCCCTGCAATGGCAAAAATGACTCTTTGATTTCAGTCAGATCTTTACCCTGCAGTAAACTCATCATCTGCTGTGCTACCTCTTTTCCTCTCCTGAGATCTGCATCATTGTCCTCATCTACTCTGATACCGGAGCAATTGGCCACATCTTCAAGCTTGAAAATGGGAGATGATTCAAAAGACAAGAGCCCATTATTTATAGCTCTTCTGATTTCTTCAAATACAACTGACTGATTTCTGTCTTTCAAACCAATTTTATATTTCCCTTCTCTCATTTCTGTGAGAACTGAATCATTTTCAGTAAGGAGGCAGATAAGTGGCTTCGAGTCCTTGTAGAAGTTTTGGATCTTAGTCATGCTTTTGTCATTCTTGCCGAGTTGTGGTAAAATAGCAACATTTACAGAAGCCATTTCAGTCAGGATATCCAGCTGCTTCTCATTGGCTCCTGCATCACCATGGAGGTTACAGAATGCAACACAATGAGTAAATCTATCGGTTTTCTCTCCAGAGGGGCAGTACCAGGCAATCTCCACCAGTCCATCCATCAATACTCTGGTTCTGCTGCTGCCTGGGCAGTTCCTGTGGAAGAAAGTGTTGTGTTTTTCATTGATCAGGCTGTTTATCAGTTGAGACTTGGATGAGTTCACAGGGCCAAACCTGAAGAAAGCCACCATTGGAGTTTCTGCCTTGTAGACTGGCTGGAATTTGCTAGAGATTTTACCTTTATCATCAGTTGTCTTCCAGGTCTTGTTGATTTGTCGAAATGTCCAGAGTGGGAACTCAATCTGTTGTGTGAATGGATTTGGTACAAGCAGAGGCAGAGCATATTGACACTGTGAAAGTTTAGTCACCATGAGCTGCTTTAGGAAACTATCCGCACCATGAAGCAAAGCCATCTGAACATCCATTAAGTGGACAGCATCTAATTGGTTTGTTTCATCAAAGGGTTTAGCAGTTTCTCCAAAAATATTATCAAAGGCATCACCAACATCTTCAGAAAAGTCATTGTTCCTTTGTTGTGTCCTATGTCGTTCATTATTCCCTTTACTCTGGAGGCATCTTGCTCTGTAGTCAAGCATCATCAATTTTTGTAGAAAAACTGAAGCCAGCTCCTCCTCTGCACAACACTCTTGGGACTGTGATTGTACAATTGGCTTAAGGAAATCTACAGTTCTTAGTTTTTGGTGTTTGCCTTCAAGATGAATCCTGTCAATGAGTTGCATAGCTCCTAGCTGAAAAATACAGTACAATAACACATAGTTAAATGGTATGACTAGTAGATATACATACATATATACATATGACTTTTCTGAGATCATCTACTCTTCCCTGTGGATGACCTGTGACCTACTTTCTGTAAGATCTGAATTTTTGAGTTTGAATTTTTGAGATTGAATTTTAGAAAACTGAATTTGAAGTTCTGAATTTCTTCATCTTGAAAACTTGAATCTGTATTTTTTTAAACTGAATATTTGCAGTATTTGAATTCAGAACAAAAAAATAGCTGTTTGAAAATACATGTCTATAAAATTCAGCCATAAAAACATTTCAATGTTAAATTTCAAATGTTCAATATTCGTTTAAAAAAATCTAATTCAGAACTATTTAAACTACCACCTAAAACTAAATTTTGTTAGATTACACTTGCAAATAATTCAAATTTACACAAATAAAATTCAAATCATTTTGTCATATTATTAGCTCCATAATATGCTATATATTTTAGAATGCTATGTATATTTTAGACGTTTGTATGCAAACATAAAATAAAAATAAAATGTATTATTTAAATTATTTAAAAAACTTATGTAAAAACTTTCCAAAATAAATGTATTTTACCTTTTGTTTGTCATCTTTATCAGTTTGTAGTTGTGCCAAGCTCTCCAAAGGCTGTGCATTAGCCTCACCAATGCTTGCTTCTGTTTCTGATCCTTGATTTTATAAAAACAGGGGGGGGGGGGGGGGTTGGGGTCACTGGTAGCTCTTTTATTAGACTGAATGAAATACATTTGTACATACATACATATGAAATACATTTGTTTTGTGCTAAGTATACAACAAATACATTTAAATATTTATCTGCTTAATAAAAATATCCCGCAATTGTACTTTTGGTATACTAAATATTACATGAATATTACAACTATTGCATGTATACTTTAGGTACACTTTAAACATCTTGCATTTAAAGACTGATATTATGCAGAGATCATACAATCCTTAATAATAGTGATATTAATACCCATTTTGGGCATAATTTTGAGAAATGTGCAGTGTGCAATAAAGAAGTACTCCAAATAAAGTTTAATTAAAATTTTATATCAGTAAGTCTTAAGTGATATGTCAATAAATATGTTAATGTATTTGAAGTATATAAAATAGATGTATTTTAAATTGTGGTATGTTTTTTCTTTTTCTTTTACAATGGTTCCGATTAAAGTACAAACGCCTCTTAAAAGGGTTAGTTCACCCAAAAATAATCCATAATTTTCTCACCCTCAAGCCATAGGTGTATATGAGTTTCTTCTTTTACCCAAACACATTCTGAGTTATATAAAAAAATGTAAGAAAATGTTTGTAAGAAAAATATCCATATTTATAACTTCATAAACTATAATCACTGGCTTCCGGTAACGGCCGTACGTGAGACTAGATCCGGTGGAAGACTGACCTCTGACCAGACACATGACGTATTGACGAATGTGGAAGCACAGAGGACAGAGCAAAAACAAAACACCGTCACAAATGATAAGTGTTGGAGGATTTCGATAAAGGGAGAAGAGGAGCTTGATTTGTTTGAACCGCGAAAGGCGTCTACTCTCACCTAAGATAACGCTCCTCCTACATCCTACGTCATACGTTGGGTCAGAGGTCACTCTTCTGCTGGAACTCGATTCCTGTACAGCCGTTACAGGAAGCCAGTGATCCTAGTTCTGTCATGAAAACTCTGAAGATATTTAGCATGGTTAAACTCATGGAGGAGATGGAGGGTTAGGGTTAATGTATTTGGCCTTGGCAGAATAGATCAGCCACGCTGCTGCTGTTTATTATTGCTGCTGCTGCTGCTGCAGAGCAAATACAGGAACTTGCTACTGCCAATACATACACAGATAAGCTGCTCTGAGTATGTCAGACATACTGCTGCTGTACAAATAGTATACTGTATATGAATTACCTACAGCATAGCAGATCTATACAAGTGGAGCTATAGGGAAGATGGAAGGTTTTAGATGAACTCTGAAAGCACGCTGACAACTGCTATAGTGAATGGTAACCAGGCATTTAAATGTTGAGCAGCAAGCTCATTGGCTGCAGATGCGACATGAACTGATCAGCTTGTGCCAAGTAGGTAACACTGTAATTATCATCAACTTGTGTTAAGGACCCATTAGACTCCGCCATCAGGAGTTTCATGACAGAACTATGCATTTTATAAAGTTATAAATTTGGATTTATTTTTATTTTTACAAAAACGTATTGCACCATTTCACTTCAAAAGGCGTTTATTAACCATGCTGACGTATGGATTAATTTGATGATGGATGGATGCACTTTTTTGGGCTTTAGAATATAAGGTACCGTTCACTCCAATTATAAAGCTTGGAAGAGCAGGCTATTTTTAAATATAACTCCGATTGTGTTTGGCTGAATGAAGAAAGTCATATACACCTTGGTTTGAGAGTGAGTAAATCGTGGGATAATTGTTGGGTGAACTAACCTTTTAAGGGCGGATTCTTTCAAGTAGGCTAATTTTATTCTATTCATTAAAAAATGTGGATCCAGTCATGTCTTGCTATTTGACAAATATATTTTCAATATCTTCAATATACACCCCGATGAAGGCTCATTAGCGCAACGCATCGTTGTGCAGTTATTTGAAAACTGCTTTTAATTGCCTAAGCCATAAAGGCTTTTTATTTACTTTAACTCTCGAGTGCCTTGGCTTGATGCGTTTTTATATTTTCAATATCATTAGGATACATTAACATTAAGGTATTATTTAATAAGAAGTATTTTGGAGATCACTGATCCATGCAATTTTATTACTAATTACATTTTTTGAACCAGTTTTAATCACAGATTTAATCTAGATTTTAATCTACAGATGTTACAGTTTTTCTCTGTTGCTTTGGTACATTTCTCAGATCAGAATTGAAATTCTCAAAACCTGTTCAGTCTTCACATCATTGTGTCACTTGTGCATTTTAAAAAAAGCAGTTTCTCATTTCTTTGAACAAGTTACAAATGCTTTGGTACATCCATGCAAATGATAATGTACAATTCTCTGCTGTTTCCTACATTATCAATTGCTTATGTCATGTTGATCAAAATGTATTATAATGGGACTCTGTTGAATTGTCTCACCCCCCACAACATTTAGGCATTAGTTAGCATAAGTCTTTACATTCAAAATGGTTGAATAAGTTGTCATAATCAAGCATATTTGCATTTCACAGATATGCAGTGCTGTCTTTTTCCTTTCTGTATTGCAATGACATGGTTTGTCAACAAATTACAGTACAAACAGTAAAAGTGTAAATGTGAATCTTGTCCAGACCGTAACTTGCAATCAAACTCCCACATACACTACTATAGTGTGTAACCTACAATTTACAATAATTGTCATCAAAACTTTAGCCATAGTTTACATCAGAACATCCCTCCAGAGTACACTGTTATATTGACAACATGACTAAGCAATTTTACTATCTTATCCGTACACAATGACTCAAGGACTTGTCATTCTGATGGCACTGACATGTTCATTGACACAGATATTTACGTTTGAGAGATGAACTAAAGATTTTGAGCAAGAGACTGTCTTTTGCAGGAAATCAATGGTGTTTTGCTCTTTGTACGAATTGTTTTGAGAAATGCACTTACTGTTTTACAAATGTCGAGGATGATTCGAGAAATGTACCAAAGCGACTGAGAAAAACTGTAATGTACACTTCCTCTGGTGGACAACATTAGTATTACAACCTTTATTAGAGACATAATTCCACTAACAACTTCCAGATGAATTAAATAGCAGTATCAATAATGAATCTTAAATGAAAATGTTAAAATGGAGTTTTGGCAATATACTGTAAGACAAAAATCAACATAGGATCTGTGTTACCACTTTGAGATTCACTGTTTTGCAGGTCTCCTGAAGGTTTGTACATCTCTCTGGTGTAGAACTGCTGATTATTGTCAGTGAACAGCTGTTTAATCTTGTCAATCAATTTTCTCATCTCTGATTGGTTGTTTATGTTCTTGCTGCAGATGTGATATCTTCCTCCACATTTCTCCACCAGCTGCTCCAGAACAGGGTTGTTCTTTAAGTCATCTATAATAGTGTCACACTCTTCCTCTCGCTCATAGGTGAAGAGAATAATGAGGAGAACTCGTTCACCAAATTTTCTCTGTAGCCATTCAATACCCATCTTATCCTCATCTGTCAACTGTCCAAGTTGCACAACAAAGATGAAGGCATGGATTTCATTTAGTAGTTGACCAATATCATGATTGAGTGGTTCAAGATCATTTTCATGTAAGCCTATCATGTTGAACACAGAGACATAATGTTCTGATATCTTCCTCTGTATTGGAATGATCATGGGGCATTCTACATTTTTAAGACGGGGTTGTTTCTCTCCGAGGAGAATGTTGTCACATCCGAACTGCACTGCCTCAGAGCTTCCAAATAATGCAAAAGTCAAATCGGGATCACTGTGATCTATGTAAAGCAAACAACACAGAACTGTTCTCAGACTCAGATAATATAAGAATAATGCCACGATATAAGATGGTGCTTTTTGCTAATATATGCACATTTCTTATCCTTATAATTGCTGTGAGATAAATCATTAAAGCCTGAGCACACATGTACTATTACTATACTTGTGTTTGTATTACCATCAGGTTCCAGGTTACTCCCTTCTTCTATTGGCTTAACATTATCCTGGAGAAAGAACAACAAAATTATCCGTTTCTTATAACCAGGACTTTTAAAGGTCAATGCATGAGTAAACATTTGTATACGCCATGTGGCCAAAAGTATGAGGACATCTGAACGTCATACTTGCATGTTTATTCTACTTCTGTGTAGGTGAAATAGCCAAACTTGTGAATTAGAAGGAAAATCCATAGAAAATATATTGGGCCTTATATGTAAAGTGCAAAAAGAAGAAGAAATCTTTTCAAATTACACTCTTCATTCTTAAAAATAAAGTGCCTTTTTTTAGCATCTGGTTCCATGAAGAACATCCATGGGACATTTTCTTTGCACAAAATTCATTCATTGCTAAAAAAAGAGGTTGTTTTAAGGACCCTGAAAGTTCACTGAAAGTTTTTTTGGAGGGGGCATGTGGATCCAAAAATGGTTCTTCTATGGCATTACTGAAAAAAACCCTTTTTGGAACATATTTAAAGAGCGTTATCATTTTTACCTTGTATTCTTCATGTGCTTTATTTGAGGTCTTTACTCCAGGATCTTGATCAGGTGATGTGCAAGGAACTGAAGTGGTTGTCATAACTGGATCATAATTGTCTTTGTTTAGAGTTTCTGTGTATTTTTCATCATGTGTCAGAGGATTCTCCAAGACATCATCTGGTTCTTGATTTGTTACCAGAGGATTGTCCATGATGTCATCTGTATATTGTGTAACTGAAGGATTGACACAATCTGAATCTGGAGAGGTGTCCATGACATAATCTGAATCTCTATATGACTCTGGAGAGGTGTCCATGACATTATCATCTGTTTCCTGATCCATAATTATATAACTGTAAAACAAAATAAACATTAACCAGGAGTGGTGGGTCAGATAAACCCCAGACAAATTTTAAAAGCTGTTCATGGCAGTATGGGTCAAAGATGAAAAGGAGGTTTCAAGCATCAAAAAATAAAAAAATAATAAATAATAATTTATTATTAATAATAAAAAATAAATTTAATAATAAATAAATAAATGTGAGAGGTAGGTTTCTTATGACTTTCTAATAATATTATTTAATCTTTATTGTAATTATTGCTTTTGTATATATTTTTTACTTCAATTTTACCCTTTTCAGAGTTATATTTTTGTCTTCTGCTGAATATGTGGAAATGAGAGCACATGGTTGCTCCGTTTCATTATTTTCCAGTTTAATGTGATTTGTCTTTGCCCAGTTTATTTTGTGCTCCTCTTTTTCTGTCATTTGCATTGTTATCTCATAGGAGAGAGAGAACAAGGAACATTCCACTCAAAAAGCTACTTATTTGTGTTTTATATCACGATTAAAAGATCCAGTGAAAATGCTGCCTGCTTTTCTGAGTCTGATTGTCCAAAAACTCCACACAGGTACACAACACGGAATCAAGTGTTTATAACTGGTGTCGCTAGCTACACATCACGCTTGCTGTTGCGAACCACAGGTTACACGTGGTGCCGTGACCCGGATGGGAGTGAGGTTTAAGGGGGTGAAAGTAACGGACGTAGTCCAATAAGAGCTGTGCATGGAAACCTCACTCCCCTGGCCTCAAGAGGCCCGCTAGTGACAGATGCTAAAGCCCTTGTTAGCTCGCCTGCCTCCCATGCCGGAGACCCCCGCTTGAAGCGGGTCGAGGACCGGTTACAATAGCAACTCTTTCTGTTTGTGGCAGTCTAAAATAAATTAATAGCACAAATAAAACTAAACAAAAATGCATTAAATCCATAATATTAATTAAAGTCAACGTATATTTGTCAGTGTTATTTCTCATTTATCTGTAATACAAGATGATAAAATTGTTAAACAGTGGTACTACATTCAGTATAATGGATGACACTGTGGTGTAACAGAGAAATTGCATTACACTGAATAACAAAAACTTTACTTTGAATGCCAAAAATTTGAATGACGATTTTACACTTTGAAACATTATTTCACCCGTATTTTGACATTTTATTTTCACAAAGATTATTTAAAACATGAAAGCATAGACACTTTATTTGAATTTAATATTTTTATGTATATAAAATCACTTTTGTAAATTTAATTTGCTGCGGACAGCAAAATGGTGACGTCTCGTCTTAGATCCACATGCCAAATACGCAAGCAATTGAATGGCTCCTACTCCACTACCCAATATGAAACCACAATATACATATTTCTGTCCCCCATTGAATTGACTATTAAAGACCAACTTCGCATAATACATTTTGTTTATTAATTATTTGTTCATTGTATATTTATTGAAGTAAACATGCAGGAGTGGACATCCAGGTGAACATCCAGGAGAAACACAGACAAACTTCTCCTTAATAATACAACTATTAATTTGAGAAATGAATAATAATAATAATAATAATAATATTAATAACAATAAATGAAAATCACCTGTTGATCAACGACTGGAATCCATCCAAACTGCTTTGAAATGATGTGTATTTTGAAAAGTGCTATACAAATAAACGTGAATTGAATTGAAACTTGAAACTCAATAGAATTTTTAAAAAAAGTTCACAAATTACACACTGCTTAAGAAGATAGTGATCAAATCCTTACTAAGAGAATCTCAGACAGCCTCATAATCATAAAGCTCCAATCTCTCAACTACAAACTTCATTCTGATTATCTTGACCTCACTAAATCTTAGAACATTTCCGGTTAATACCTAACTTTATTGACGGATGGTGATTGAACCAGTCAAGAATAACTAAAAATGAAACTGTGAGCTACAGAGGAAACAAGTTTATTTTTTTAATAAATCACGTGATTTCTGGGAAACGTCTCCGGTTACATAACGTAAATCACGTGATTTCTGGGAAACGTATCTGGTTACATAACGTAACTTCAGTGCTATGCGATAGTGTCGTCAACCACTAATTTATCAAAGTGTCTGCAGTGCCGAATGGCTGCTGTTTGCTGTCTGGAGACAAGTGTCAACATGAATGGTGGCAGTGACTGTATGGTTAATCCAGGGCATAGACGAGACCACTGTCCTTTATTTTCGACTGTGTTTGCAGTAGTCTAATGCTTGTTCAGCTTGCTCTTATAGTCGCTATGCTGTTCAGCTGTAATGGAAATTTTACATTTAGATGCGTTTTCTACTTTTAGATGTGTTCTTTTATCTTTTAGATGTGTGCAACTTTTATTAACATTGAGAATGTATGTACTAATAAGCATTTAAAGGAAGCTGTTCATATAAGCAAAAGGACATTATTAAAGATATAATCAAGCTGTTAGAAATGCATAAGTTAAAATAAGCTTTCTGGAACAACATGTATGTGTGACAGAAAACCAAGTAGCAAAGGGACTATGTGTACTCCAAGTGACCTATTGTGTACTTCAAGTGTGAAATATATGTGTGCAGCTTTTGATCAAACCAGAGATAGGCAAAAGGTGTGAATTCGAACAGTAGCTAAAAACAGGAAACTTTAATGAAGATGTCATTGTTCTGTCTAGACGAATTTATGTCCAACAAGAGATCTTGAACAAACAAGTTTGTTTTTAAGGCAACAAAAGTAATCCTCTGAAACAGATGCAGCCTACTCAGGATGTGCAGCCTACTCAGGATGTGTTAGGGTATATAACCTGGCGAAAGGGATCAGCCCGGGCCCCTTCTCATATAGATGCTGTCTGTATGTGAATGCCTATTCAATTTTACTTCTTGCAAGAAATAAACCATTTGATACTTTGACTTTTCAAAGGTTTCCACTTGTCTCCTTCCTCCTAACTTTTCGAATAGAATTATTTCCACGACACAGCTTATGAGGTCTTCCTTTTACATGAAGTAATTTAGTTGAGGTCAACGGCTTTGCTTGCAGCAATGCTGGACCTTCGTTATGAACATGGCGGGATTTTATGAGATCCCCATAGTGACATCTTCTATGACGCAGTGTCGAGAGACGACTCGAAAGGGAACGTCTCCAATTACCTAATGTAACCTTGGTTCCCTGAGAGGAAGGAATGAGACACTGCATAAGTTGCTGTTACATAGCTCAGAGACTCTGTCAGCTGCACTCTGTCCAAAGATTCTGAGGCAATGGCGTCCAGCGCCGCCTTAAAGTGCGGGGGAGCCAGTCTCTACTTCGAGTGCTTGAACCAATGCCGGGCGAATTCCTGCCTGTGAAATTTCATAAGGCACCAGTAGATTCAAGGAAGGAGGGGATAACCCCAACAAGAAGTGTCTTGTTCCCTCCTCTCAGGGAAATGTTTATCCTAGGATTATGTGACATCCACAGTGTGAGCACCGGCACCATCACAGTGTGCTGGTGGCCAAATAATGCAAGCGGCAGCAACAGGGACACTATTGCCTAATGTTGCTACAGGTGGCAGCCTGCCCCTGGTGTGCGGTTGATGATGGCGGTATTGCCAACACCGCTATAGTACTGATATCCACTGCAGCGGTGATGCCAATATTGTCATGATCATAATATAAGCGGATGAAACATGATGGCAGCAGTAGCACACCAATCACCCAGTCAGTCATTTGCACGACTTAGCCGAACACCGCCATCTCGGTGGGGCTGCAACAGACGAACATTGATTTCAGCTAGCTTGATTCCTGCACGGACAATACATGCAAGGAACATTCAGACTATAATAAAACCTGACATATGTTTTTCCGCAAAGGCTACTATTTGTGTGAGCAAAACCAACAGTTGCCGTGCAAGTTGTCTTGAAAAAAGACAAGGCGACTAAACCTTTCTAAATGCACTCACTTGAACGCATGCTTCAGTAGATATATTATGACTTAATGCGCTGCACAGAGGAACAATCTGGACAAATAAGCAATTGCTGTTCCTGACTCTCGCAACGAGCGGGATGCTTAAGAACAGACATTAAACAGCTGACAGTCTCGCTATCGTTGTCATGAGTGAGAGCACTGCAAAGCACATCAGCCTGAGTGCGTCCTGAGAACTCTTAAAGGCGTTTGCTAATTTTAAGGGCCTGTAATGCCCCGACTTACTTGAGTTGGGTACCGAACATTGAAACACTCAGACATCTAGTTGGCAGAGGCCAAGACGGCGCCTTCAACACCATCCTACACAGTCATGCAATGCTGGACTAATGAAATGCAGGGAGTGACAATAATAAAGCGACAAGTGTAATGGTGCATTCAACATTAAACCAGCTCATACGAGCGACATACGTGTATTCACAGCGTCTAGAATAAATATGCGGGAAGAGCCAAGTACAAGCACAATAACTGGGCAGACAGCTACAGCTGGATCCCCTGAATACTGCTGAAATAACACAGAAGGCTTTGTTATGAATGCAGGCATGCGGTGCGAAAGAGGGAATTTTCAGGTTATAAAACCTAGTGAAAGTCATAGTGCAAGTCAAAGCTTAAAGGGTTAGTTCACCCAAAAATGAAAATTCTGTCAGTATTTACTCACCCTCATGTTGTTCCAACCCCGAAAGACCTTAGTTCATCTTCGGAACACGAATTAAGATATTTTTGATGAAATCTGAGAGCTGGATCACTCCTCCATAGGCTTCTTCAGGGATTCAACTTGCCGGCCTCGAAAGGTTATTAAAGACATCGTTAAAATAGTCCAAGTGACTACAGTGGCTCAATCTTAAGTTTATCAAGCGACGAGAATACTTTTTGTGCGCAAAAACAAACAAAAATAACGACTTTATTTCAACTATTCATTTCCTTCTCTGTGGGCCTCGAGTCAGTTCACTAGTGTAATAGCGTACGCTTCTGTTGTTGTACGTCACACGCATCACGCACATGACCAGCGTCGGCCAATAGTGAGCCTACGTGTGACGTAGCTCTACGCAATTACACTAGTTTAACTGACTAGAGGCCCAAAGAGAAGGAAATGAATAGTTGAAATAAAGTCGTTATTTTTGTTTGTTTTTGCGCACAAAAAGTATTCTCGTCGCTTGATAAACTTAAGATTGAGCCACTGTAGTCACTTGGACTATTTTAACGATGTCTTTAATAACTTTTCGAGGCCGGCAAGTTCAATCCCTGAAGAAGCCTATGGAGGAGTGATCCAGCTCTGAGATTTCATCAAAAATATCTTAATTCGTGTTCCGAAGATGAACGAAGGTCTTACGGGGTTGGTACAGCATGGGGGTGAGTAATTAATGACTTAATTTTCATTTTTGGGTGAACTAACCCTTTAAGTCCATTTACAAAAAAATTTTTTTTTATAAATAAGCATATGACTTATGTTACATGATCATATATTCTGCCATATAAACAGCATGAAAACCATAAAATAATTAGAACGACATTTACTTTTTGTAATTTTTATAATTAGTATTAATATAATTGTTATTGCCACACTTTAATATGTGAATTACATTATCAAAAAACTGAACATTTGGTGGTCAGGCTTTTAACTGTGCTTAATAGATCAAACAACGACGCCGCACCCTTGGGTTGCCATAAATTTGACAACAAGCAGGGGAAAGCCTCAGTGCTTCATGAGGCTTCATTTGCCCATCCCTATAATACAGTATTGGCTGACATTGTAACACTGGGGAACTGGGAAGGAGTAAATTCAATTAAACCAAATCAAAACCAAAACAGGGAAACACTAGGAAAACAAACATGCACATGATACATTCAACAACTAACAAGAACAAAGGAAATACAAGGGCTATAGCCTAGTATACATTAGGAGTAACAGACAAGACACATCTGGGAACAATCAGAATAATCAACAGGGAATAGGCCTATTACAAAGGACTACAAACATGGCACTCAGGACAGGAAGTAACACAAAAAGTCCTAACAAGACATACAAAAGACATGACATTTATTATCTGTGACGTCTGCAGGAATAGATACGAAGTAATTTAAATCTCACCTCAACATCATCGTATGTATCATCACTCTGTTTGACACCTGAGAGGTCAGAATATGGACGTTTACTGCACAGATTACAGGTTTGTGTGGAAACACGTTTCTTTGCATTTGATTTCTGTAAGATGTTTGATTTCTATAATGTGACACACTGACAGCCTACAAATTTAATATTGACCAGTCTTCTGGATTCACTAGACAGCTCTTAATGATAAAAGGGCACATTTATTTTAATAGTTTCTTCAGAAGTTACAACACGTTCTCATTCCAGCTCGTCACATTTGGACACTTATTCAGGACTTCTTGGAGTCACTTTCTAACGCACAGGTTCCCCTTTAGTGACATTTCTTGACGTGCAGGGTATTCTAATGCTTTCAGTAGAAACGTTTGGTGTCAATACACACGATGGGCATGGTTTTGTAATAAATACCTGTGACTGTACCTTTATTTGCCTGTAAAGTGTTTTATATTGTTGAAAAGTGGTAAGGTTTAGGGTAGGGGTGAGTATAAATATAATTATTTATAGAATAATTTCTACTTTTACAAATACATGCAAATAATGTAATGCATATTGATATGCATAAGGCAAACAACTGAAAGAAATGGAGAATCCTGCACATCAAAAAATAAATGGATACCCTGTGAGAAAATGTCACGCAACCCTATTGTGGAATAAAATTTTTGCATTATGCATTTTGCATTTAATTATGCATGTCTTGTTGCTCTTAAACCTTTGTTTTCAGTACCAAATAATCAACATTTTAAGGTTTAAATGTGAGATCAGTTTTTCAGTATGCCTGTGATGGATATACCTTTATTATTCTTGCAGCAACAGTAAAGGACCAAACCAGAAAACACGATCACTCCCACAACAATCACAGTAGTGATCAAAATGTAATAAAACATCAAACTATGGATTGGTCTTCTTTCATCCTCTGGAAAGCAAGAGATGACAAAAATATTTAACATTGAATAGTTTTTAATAACAAATCTCTTACAGTTTGTAAAACTAAAATCGGTTTGATTTGTGAAAATAAAGACAATAATGCTCACTGAATGTACACACACACACACACACACACACACACACACGCACGCGCACACACACACACACACACGCACGCGCACACACACACGTGTCTTTACCTTCACAGAGTGGTGTAATGTTTATTCTGTATTTTTTCCAGCTGATTGGGTTGCTATGGTTACAGATGATGGATTCCTCACTGCAGTGCAGGTTTAGAGCATAGACTGTAAAAAAATGGTTTAGAGTGTTGATTTGGGATGTCACTTCCTGTGCAGAGCATCTGTTGTTCTGATAGCTAGAGTTTATCATGAGGTCATGAGCTCTGCATGTGAAGTTCACAGTACAGGAGTCACTGCTGGAGTGTGAGTTTACAGTCAGAACAGGATCCTCCACACAGGGGCGTGTCTAAAAGGGGGGCACGGGGTGGCACTGGCCCCCCCTGGAATATGATTGGCCCCCCTGGTGCCCCCCCAACATCATTGGGCTAGATTTACTGTCAACCTGACAATGCACAACATCATTGGATCAGAGCGCAGTCAATCACTGCTTGATTTGCGATTCGCAAAGCGGAATCACAGGTCCGCGTTTTTCAAACAGTAGGAGAGAGAGACACCTCGACAGGTCACTGTTTATGGTACATGCACACACTCAATCACAGTATATTTTTTTAAATATCGCACCGTATGTTAGTATGATTACTTCCATGTGTGACTGATCAAGCCAGTAATGTTAGATTAGCTAATGTAACTTCGGCAGACTGTATAGAGATGACTTGTCAGTGTTATTCCGCGGCAGCGCACACGACTACTACATAAATATAAAATAGATACATATTTATCTGTTGTTTTAAACAATAAAGGCACTATAATCTTTTTTCCAAATGAGCCGTGCCGTGGTAAACATTAAAATGTGAGAACGTTAACACCATAGCTACTTGCAACTCTGTGTAATTTATACTTAATGGGTTTTTGTTTATTTATTTGTACATCGTAACAGGACATCCAAGGTTTCTTTAAGAAGAAAACATGTCATAGACAGATTTCATGCAGAGAACGTTCGCCAACACACACACATACACATACACACACTCAATGTTTGTGTTGAGAATAAAGCATGTTAAATGACTAATTAATGCCAAGGTGATGTCTTTTATTTATTAGAACAAAACTGTGTGGTCCAATCCATGTAAAATACAAAATGATTTTCAGGCTCTTGTTTAGTGCCACATTTAAAACCATCTATATTAGGGCACTGGGCATTGCAAGCAAGATTTTTTAAATCGTGCTTAATATTTTCTAAACGTATTTATTTCTAGTTGAATTTTCTGATTTCCCATGGGCCCCCCCTGACTGGTTCTTGGTCCCCCCTGTCCCCCCCCATTTATAAAATCCTGGAATCGCCCCTGCCTCCACAGCATCTGAAACACATTTACTCCAAGATCAGAATCACACACAGCCCAGTGATGTTTAAATGCTTGTTTTGTTGAATAAAGACCACAGTAGTGAAGTGATGCAGTATACACATTTAAATCTAAAGACAACATATAATGAGTTCCCCTTCAGGGACTACCGCTGCGTGTAATCGCAGTGGGAATGCCCCCCAGCGTAACGCGTCTGAAGCATGAATGAAATCAGTCAATGGAGAGATGGAGCGGCACAGCAAGTGACGTCATTGACCAGGAAGCTATAAATATCCCCTGAATACACAAGCCGCCAGCTCTGTTACTTCAGCAGCGCTCTGTGTGTGTCCGAATATTTCGATTGTGTTTGTCTGTTCTGTCAGGAGTTTATCACTATATATATATATATATATATAAAAAAAACAATATGAGCGAGCATAGGAAGTGTGTTCCCCCCTGTACACAATACATCACGGATGGGGATTCACACGAGCTATGTGTGGCTTGTTTGGGAGTGCAGCATGCATAGTCGGCTCTCGAGGGAGTCGATTGTGAGCATTGCGAGCGCTTTCCTCTGAGAACTCTGTGCTCGCGGCGATCGCTCTTCGAGGAGAGTGGTATGCTGCGAGCTTCCCAAGGCTCGGGTCCCGCTTCTGTTGAGGCAGAGCGGCAGCGCTTGTCTTGGGGTTCGCAGATGGATCTCACCGGCGACGTTGAGATGGGCCCCGCCCTATCTCAGCTTTCTCCGGCGGGATCCAGTGCCTCTCACCCGGCTCTGGAAGCACGCGCTGCGGCGGTTACTTCTGCCCGGGTTGAGGCACATGATGATGTTGAATTGAGATTATCCAGTTCTGAGGAGCTGGATGTCGAAAGTTTTGCATCAGAGGAAACTAGTTTGTCACAGTATACTGCAAATGAAGAAGGTTTGATGGATGTGTTATATAGTGCTGTTGAAAAGCTCAGTATTGAGGTTTCAAAGACCTGGGTTAGACCTGTTTCTAGCAGAATTTACACTAATCAATCTAATGCATATGGAAACATATTTAGTGCGAAATCTGCGGGGTATGTGATGATGCCGAAGGCGGAAGAGACGCTCGCGAGCTATCTCTCTCCTGCTTCGTCATCTTAACTTAAAGCACCGGCTCTTCCATCAAGACCTCTAAAAAATACTTGTGCTCGTGGGGAAGGCTGGCCATTTTGCAGGCTTATCAAGCCGACCTGCTTAAAGATGCTTGTGAGGGGGGGGAAATTTCTGCTGATATGATCAATGAGCTAAGGCAGACAGCTGATCTCACTCTCCGGGCCACCAGGGAGACAGCTAAATCTATCGGTCGGTCTATGGCAGCCATGGTGGCCACAGAAAGGCATTTATGGTTGAGTCAAACTTATATGAAAGAAAAAGATAAATCTCTCCTTTTAAATGCTCCCGTTTTGCCTGCGGGCCTCTTCGGTGACGCTCTTCACTCTGTCACTGAGAGGTTCCAGGAAGAGAAAAAACAGGCGGCTGCTTTTCATAAATTTATTCCCCTCAAAGTACGTGTCGCTGGGGCTGCTGAGCGAGGGCAGTCCCAGCCGCCGAGTTCCTCATTCAAAAGAGCGCAGCAGAAGCGGAGTGTCGCATCTCGTGCCCCCCTGCAGAGAAACTGGAGGGACGAGGCGGGGCGCTCTCCGGCGCGGCCTTCTCGGGGCAGGACTGATCTGCGTCGAAAAAGTCCTGACGGGCTGAACGCCAGGACTCTGAGGGTGGTTCCCATCGGGAAAGACTTGAGTTCACCGCACAAGAACACGGTGCCCTGTCTTTCTCGATGCCCTCAGGGGTCTGTTCTACTAACCCTGCCTAAACAGGGCGTAGAGAGACTCGGCGAGCGCTTTCTCGAGGGACGCTCGCTAAAGTTCTCAACGGGCCTGAAAATTACAACCCGACCCGACCCGGCCCGTGGCTTTTAAAGCCCGGACCCGATGTAACCCGACACATCAACATGAATTATCTGCCCGAACCCGGCCCACGGCCCGAGGCCACCCTTTTGATCGGTGAGTGATGTAGAATAGAATGACTGCTGCGCTTGACTGGGCGAGCAGAGAGAGCGCCCCGGTCACGCGCGCACTCTCACGTCTTCAAACAACACGAGCGCTGTTTTGCTCTCTCTCTCGCGCATATTAATCAAAATCAATTGACACGATAGTAAAAGGTCGGAAGACCGCAGTTTCACTTGGAGCATTTGGAGATTTTTTCTCCTGAATTACCGCGGTGTGAATTGTGCTAAAAAAAAACACGTTGCCTTATCTTCTCTAAAAAGCGTTCCACCCATTCAGCTGACATAAACCACATTTCAATATATATAGAATATTTAGATAGTCTGTATAGGCCCACTATATGTGTAGTAGCCATTAAATAAGTGCATTTAGTTTCATTTTTGTTAAAATATTATAATGTTGTTGTTTTTTTTACATCTATGCTGATTATGAAAATTGAACAGCATGAGTAAGATGCGCAATATATCGGAAGATATGATGGGTCAGACATGATTTTGACCACTAAATTAAGTTTTGTTTTGTAGAAAGCCTTTCTTTAAAGTGAATTTCGTTTTGTATAAATTGTATCTTAATTTTAATAAATTTTTCATCAACCAATTGCCTGGATATAATAAATAAGAAGCAAATTGCAGACTATATGATCATGATAGGAGGCGCGGGCACGATTGCATTGCATGTCAACTGGAGCACATCTCATCATAAATTTTGCTCATTTAAATAATAGTGTGTGTCTGTGTGTGTGTGTGTGTGTGTAGGCCTATGCCAGATCATTTTTAACGCAGGTGCTGAAGGGGTGCTAGATCATTGACAGGGGGAGCTGCACAATAATATATATAGGGTATATATAGGGTATATATATATAATTGTGCAGCTCCCCCTGTCAATGATCTAGCACCCCCTCAGCACCTGCTTTAAAAATGATCTGGCGCCGCCCCTGAACTACGGTGATTTCACCTGCGGCAAGTTTACTTTTCACCAACTCCATCTTGTTCTCCGGGCTAAAGGCGTGCACGCAGCGGCGTCAGGTCTGCCCTTGCGTCGCGATGCACGTTGCATGCAGCAGCCAGACTTTCTTTACAGTGAACAGCAGCGATGAATAATAAAAAAAAATTTTCACTGTACAATTCAAAAGATTAAGCCCGAGGTCCGACCCGACCCGAGTCATTTGCTTATATTTTCGACCCGAACCCGCGGGTCCCGTCGGGTTTGTCGGGCCGACCCGACCCGTCGAGAACTCTAACACTCGCCTTCTCTGACACTGAGGGTGGTCCCCATCGTGGAAGACTTGAGTTCACTGCACAAAAACACGGTGCCCAGTCTTTCCTGATGCACTCAGGGGTCTGCTCTACTAACCCTGCCTATACAGGGCGTAGAGAGACTCGGCGAGCGCTTTCCCGAGGGACGCTCGCCCCCTCCGAGGAGGTTTGTGGAGTGCCCAGACCAGCTGTTCCCTGCCAGTACGTTACAGGGCGCTGTGTCTGTCACTCGGGATGTTCATCCAGAGGCCAGCCTCGAGAGGCTGGTTCCCTTAGGGATTCTGCCCACAGTGGTGGGCCCCGAGCAGGCTCTGGTGTTAGAACAGGAGGTAAAAGCTCTGCTACTAAAAGGAGCTATAGAGCGGGTTCCTCCACCCAGCAGGGAGTTAGGATACTACAGCCGGTACTTCATCGTTCCGAAAAAAGATGGAGGGCTGCGTCCCATTCTAGATCTGCGTCTCTTAAATCGCGCTGTTGGGAAGCTCAAATTCAAGATGCTCACTCTCAAGCAGATCGTGTCACAAATCAGATCCGAGGACTGGTTCGTCACGATAGATCTAAAGGACGCTTACTTCCACGTATCTATCCTCCCTCAACACAGGGAGTTCCTGAGGTTCGCTTTCGAAGGGCGAAGCATACCAATATCGGGTTCTTCCGTTCGGCCTAGCACTGTCACCCCGCACGTTCACGAAGTGTATGTATGCGGCTATAGCCCCGCTGAGGCTGCAGGGTATCCGTATTCTGAACTATATAGACGATTGGTTAATTCTAGCTCAATCAGAACAACAGGCGGTTCGGCATCGAGATGTCGTTCTTGCTCATATCAAGAGGTTGGGGTTGAAGCTCAACATCAAGAAGAGTGTTCTTTCTCCATTACAGAGAACCACTTTTCTCGGTGTGGGATTCGACGACGATGCAGGCACAGTTGTCACCTGCTCGTGTTGCTTCGATTCTCGCCGCAGTAGATCAGGTCAAGCTAGGCCAGTCATCCACTGAACAGTTCCAGAGACTGTTAGGTCTCATGGCAGCTGCGTCCAACGTGATACCTTTTGGCCTCCTGCACATGAGACCGTTGCAGTGGTGGCTCAGAACCAGGGGATTCTCCCCGAGGGGAAATCCGCTTCGCATGATCATGAGTTCGCGACGGTGTCATCGCGCCCTGGTTATGTGGAAAGATCCTCGGTTTCTGTCCCAAGGCCCTGTGTTGGGAGCTCCTTGTCGTCGCGTTATGTTAACGACAGATGCCTCTCTCACGGGGTGGGGGGCGATCATGAGTGGTCGCCCAGCTCAGGGTCTGTGGGAGGACCATCACCGTCTATGGCACATAAATTGTCTAGAGATATTGGCAGTGTTTCAGGCTCTGAAACATTTCCTCCCAGACCTAAGGGGGCACCATGTTCTTGTCCGGACAGACAACACATCGGTGGTCTCTTATATCAACCATCAGGGGGGTCTGCGTTCTCGCCCACTTTACAAACTGGACGTCAGATCCTTCTATGGTCCCAGAGGAAAATTCTTTCTCTGAGAGTTATTTATCTCCCGGGGTATTTAAATCAGGGGGCAGACATCCTGTCGAGGCAGGGGCCGAGGCCCGGGGAATGGAGTCTTCACCCCGAGGTGGTGGAGCTCCTATGGGAACATTTCGGACTTGCCGAGGTAGACCTATTTGCTTCCCGAGAGACATCACACTGTCCACTGTGGTTCTCTCTCAGCCTGCCAGCCCCACTGGGGTTGGACGCGATGGTACATCCGTGGCCGAGGTCACGTTTGCACGCTTTTCCCCCAATCGCTCTGCTCCCCGGAGTTCTGGAGACGGTTCGCCGGGACGGGCTCAGTCTCTGCTAATAGCCCGTTCTGGCCGGCCCGAATATGGTTTGTGGACCTAGTGTCTCTCCTCGACGGCTCTCCCCTGGAGATACCGATCAGGAGAGATCTACTCTCTCAGGGAGTGGGTCGATCCTTCACCCCCGCCCAGAACTATGGAGGCTGTGGGCTTGGCCTCTGAGGGGGCCAAGCTCATAGATTCTGGTCTCTCGACTGAGGTCGTTGAGACCATCCTCCAATCCAGAGCTCCCGCCACGAGGAAGTTATATGCCGCGAGGTGGAAACTTTTCACCTCTGGGTTTGGAGAGCGCCAGCAGGACCCAGTTAACTGCCCGGTTGGTACAGTGCTGGATTTCCTGCAGGACCGTCTCTCCACAGGGTTATCCCAGTCCACACTGAAGGTGTACGTGGCGGCCTTAGCTGCTTACCACGCCCCTTCAAGCGGAGGTTCTCTCGGGAGACACCCACTTATATCTCGCTTCCTTCGTGGCGCCTTGAGGCTGAGGCCTACAGTTCGCACGAGGGTACCAGCTTGGGATCTGGCCATCGTCTTAGAAGGTCTCTCCCTAGCACCTTTTAGTTTCTTACACTAAAGACTATCCTTCTTCTCGCTATCTCATCTCTAAAAAGAATTGGAGATATTCAAGCACTTTCGGTGACTCCCTCGTGCCTGGAATTTGCTCCTGGTATGGTTAAGGCCTTTCTCTGTCCGAGACCAGGTTATGTTCCTAAGGTGCCAACTACTATTGTTAGACCTATAGTTCTGCAGGCTTTCTGTCCTCCGCCTTTTCTGACGTCAGACCAGAAGAAACTTAATTTGCTGTGCCCCGTAAGGCCTTTAGATGCTTATGTCCACAGAGCTGCCCTGTGGAGGAGATCGGAACAACTGTTTGTCTGTTTTGGGTCACCTAAGAACGGGTGTCCTGCATCTAAGCAAAGGATGAGCAAGTGGGTGGTCGAAGCTATCTCGCATGCTTACGGTTCGGCCCATCAGCCTTCACCTTTGGCTGTAAGGGCTCATTCCACCAGGAGTATGGCTGCCTCTACAGCTCTTCTTTCAGGAGCTTTTCTTCAGGACGTTTGTGATGCGGCAGGCTGGTCCTCACCGCACACTTTCGTTAGATTTTATTCCCTTGATCTTAGCTCCACTCCCGGGGCTCAGGTCCTCTCGTCGGTTTGTGTCTCCTAATGACACACGACGGGGATTTGGTCGTATGGGGATGTGGGTATTGCGTTCCCACTGCGATTACACGCAGCGGTAGTCCCTGAAGGGGAACGTCCCGGGTTACGTATGTAACCCTAGTTCCCCGAAGGGACGGACGCTGCGTGTCCTGCCATACTCCCGGCATCCCCTTGGGTCGCTTGCTTCAGTAACATTAAAAGCTGGCGGCTTGTGTATTCAGGGGATATTTATAGCTTCCTGGTCGATGACGTCATTTGCTGTGACGCTCCATCTCTCCATTGACTGATTTCATTCATGCTTCAGACGCGTTACGCTGGGGGGCGTTCCCACTGCGATTACACGCAGCGTCCGTCCCTTCGGGGAACTAGGGTTACATACGTAACCCAGGACGTTTTCATCTCTACCCAAAAAATATTTATTTAACCACATTATTTATCTGTATTCTCTATTTAAACATCTAAGTAAAGGACTCTTGTTGTTTTTTGCCTTAATTAAAGTTGCAGGAAAAAAAAACCTTAATGAATAAAAAAAAATGTGCCACAAGCGGATTTCAATGTGCACATTATATAAATATAAAAATTAAACATAAATTACTCTTATGAATTGTTATTTATGCAGGAACACATTAAATCACACAATGAAATGAGACTCACCTATAACAGATACTCTTTATGTAGCAATATTGTTCTCTGATTCTCCACTTGTCTTTGCTGTGTAGAGTCCACTATCTGTCTTCTGTGTGTTCTTCAGTGTGAGAGAGAAGCTTTCATCATTGAAATACACTCTGTCCTTGTAGGAAAAGTGAGGTTTTACTTCTTTAGTTGTATATACATAACTATATTCTCTGATTTATCATTTGTCCACGATAAAAGATGAAACTCTGGTAGTTTCTGAGTCTGTATATCCAGTTGAACAGAATCTCCCGTCTGCACGAACACAGAGATCTCAGCACTGAACCCTGAGGAGAGAGAAACACACTGATTTGTTAAGCATCTCATGCTCTGTGTTCAAGTACCAGAGTTGATCAAAAACTACTGTTTCTATTCTGGAGTTGCAGTCTTGCAGATATTTTAGTCCTTACATTATGCATTGCTCTCAGGCGGCAAAGTAAAAATTTGTGAAAGTTAAATTTGTGAAAACACACAAATAACAAAAACTATGAGCGAGTCGCGACGACAAGGACAGGCCTGGACTTTACGTTGTGTTTCTGATTTCTTATGTGTTTATTACTTTCGTTTTGTATTTGTTTATTATATTTTATTATTAAAAGTCTTTGGTCGTTCGACGGTTTCCGCCTCCTTCCCACAACAACTAACTGTGTTACAACATGGTTCATGAAATATAATCAACATATCTCCAATAAATACAAATCTGATGTTTGTTTTTCAATCCCTAATGTAGCCTAATGTAAATGATTCTTTAGATCACTCTAGTGTTAGTAAAGTTAGAGACGAGTCACTTTTTCTCTCTAGTGCTTTCAGTGCCGTCGCAGGTGGGGTGCGAGGCCCTGTGCAAACTTGAAATGCGAGGCCCCTCCCAGGCTCTGAACGTTAGAATACGTTGCGAATACGTTAGAGTAGCTGCGCAGCCTACTTGTTAGCCTTGCCCTTGTCCGCTTAAATGAATTATAAATAAACATAAAAAACTAATAGGCTATTTGCAGTATATTAAATCGTTTTGACCTAATTACTTGGTACTGAAATTACACACTCTGTCGGTTCTGACGGCGTTGCATCACGTGCACCTGCGCAATAAAGCCTATGATTTCCGAAAATAGTACTATGTCAACTAGTGATATCAGCACAAGAACTGTTGAGGAATATGCAACATAATTTAGACAATTGTTTTTGTCATAATGTTATAATAACTGACAGACACTATCATTTCAGCCGCTCGGTGCATGTCCTCGCACAGATCGAGGCTGATCAGCTTCACGGCTGAGACACGAAATTATTTTTCAAATGTTTAAAAGGTATTACATTGAAATCTGTTGAATAGAGTGTAAATTTAGTTCGTGGGTAGATTAAATAATGATAAGCGGTTAATCGCACATATGGAGATCATGTAACCCTCCCCAGCCGGGGTACACTCGTATAATACTATCAAAGGAGCCCTGGTATCCCAGCAGTAGTAAAGTGCAATATTGTCCTTCCCCTGAAGAATGGATAGATAGCTACAAAAATACTACAAGAATAATTTTTTTATATAGCGCGGTGCCTCCAATTAATAAACATATATTCTCATGCGTTTGAGAATAGAAAAAAACAGGTTGACATTCATAGGAACATTATAATAAACCATGAGGTTTATTGAATAATCCCCAAACAAAACAAAAACAACTAAAAAAACAAAATAAAAAAAAATGAAACAAATGTAGATAGCACAAGTCTACTCGATGTGATGTTTACATCTGGAAGACGTATTTTTAAGAGTGTTTGCTCATCCTCAAGACGTCTGTCTATAGGACGTTTCCTGTCAGATGTCAAATAGACGTTTAGAAGATGTCAGTTTAACATGCATTCTAAATCATTACATCTTAAAGACATCTTCTAAACGTCTATTTGACATCTGACAGGAAACATCCTATAGACGTCTTGCAGATGAGCAAACACTCTTAAAAATACGTCTTCCAGATGTAAATATCACATCAAATAGACTTGTGCTATATGAACTACAGAATAATTCACGTGATTCAGGGAAAACCCACAATGCAATACAAGGTTACCACATTTAAATAGTGCCACCCTTTAAGTGACCCAAAACTCAGTACTTTAGTGACTTAAAATAGTCAGACAAAAAAAAAAACAGTTTCCTCTAATACAAGCGAATTACTCTTATTAATATCAATGTATACTTATTCGAACATATGACTCTTAAATGCACTCCTTCGAAACAAAATAACTAAAATGTCCTTAAATATAATCAATGAACTGACTCAATTGTAATTAAATGACTCTTAAATTGACTCAGTAGTAATCAAATGACACTTAAATTGACTCAGTCGAGATCAAATGACTCTTAAATTATTCGTTTCCCTAAACCGAGTCTTTGATAATCAGTTCCCTCATTACAAATCTTGTTCACATGTATCAAAAACAGATATGAAACACTCAATAATTCAATTATAAACGTGGGAACCCGCAAACTTAGTCTCTAAACCAGTGCATTTGAAATTGCCATGAACCGTTGGTGCACTTTTCCTCCAAACGATTTGATATTCAACAGATCTCAGTCCAACTGTACTCACTCATCTGCATGCACACGTGTAATGTACGAGGGCAGTCCAAGGTCCAGAATAATTGTCTTCAAACCGAAAGAAAAATCAGAATTGAACAATCTCAAAACGACGATGCTCGATGAATCCGTCCTCCGTTAGGCCTTGGGTGAATGTCCGCCATGAGCCACGAACGAGTCCTCCGCTCTCCGTCGAAATTTCCGATCCAGTCCTCGACCCGCTCGAAATTTCGTAACGAAACGTAATAAACTGGTAAAAAAAAACAGTTCGAACAGCGCTGAGAGGGATTAGTTTCTGTCCAAATTAATGCATGTCAAAAAAACTGATCACGCACTCTTATCTCCTTCCCCCAATTTTTTTTCTCTCTCTCTCTCCGGTCATCCCCCTCAATCCCCAGTAGCACTTGCTCTCATTGGCCAAGCGCAGACACATACAATTCCACATATTTTTTTACCACACTTAACATACACACTTGTTACAAAGGTTACATTGACAAAACTTTTAAACAAACATTTTCTTTTTAGGAAATAAATTAAAAATAAATGAATAATACAAATATAAAACTCACCATTTTGCCAGTGTGTATTTTCTTTATAGCCCTGAATTTTCAAAAAGGCTACATCCTTCCCCCACTTGAAAGAGCATGTCCCCATGCGAACCATTAAATCAGTAAACAGGAAATACTGGTTTCAACTTTATACTCCAGGAACTATACACGGCCATGTATTCATGTGTGACCAACACGACCGGCAAAGAGTTTGGGAATTACACCACCAAACATGAGAATTATCATTGCTGTAACCTCTAAGGGGGACACGTTGTTGGCTCGACCGCACCTCACACCCTTTAGAGGTAACCACCAGCTCGCGAGTAGGAACTCCCAAGTTTGGGTAAGTAATCCTCGCAGGTGGTTTCCTATCCCTATTAGACCTCCTCAATTGCATTTCAGGCACAGGATCAACATCATCGTTATCCCCTCTCCTACACCCGACACAGTCTGGATCACTTTCTATATGGTCCAACATCTCCAGAGATTCCAACCTCACCTTTTTCTCTCCCTGGTCAGCCAGGAAATCCCCATCAGCCTCATCTAACTCAGATACCACCTCATTTCTTTCAGTAACCATCTCAAGATTTTCAACCACTCTCTTTTCTTTTTCAATTACAGCTCTCTCCCCGTAAAATAGTGACGGTTCTCCATGCAGAAACGGACCATAATCACATTCAGACTCAGAGTCAGAGACGGATTCACACCCGACTTCCACTGTTCCCATCTCTTGAACTCCAACACCATCAGAATCCCTCAATTTTCTCCCTATGAGCCTATTTCTCTTAGGAACATCACTACAAGTAGTCACATTTCCTTCCTCCCTAACCCTCATGTGAGAGCTCACAGGAAGAATATGATCTTTATGCAAGACCTTCTTGGGTCCATCACCCTTTTCGGGAGTCAGCTGGTATACAGGCAGATTTGTCAACTGTTTATCTACCACGTAAATAATTGAACTCCAGCGATCAGCCAGCTTGTGCTTCCCTCTCAGACCCAAGTTCCTGATAAACACCCTATCACCAGGGTTAAGGACACATTCCTGCACCTTTTGATCATACCTTCTCTTATTGGACAAATTCTTTTTCCCAGCAGCTTCAGCCGCCAGCTCATGAGCTGCTCTCAGGTTCCTCCTGAGATTCTGCACATACACAGATGGTGATACAGAACCAACCCCTTCGTTTGTTCCAAAACAAATGTCCACTGGCAAGGTAGGCTCACGCCCAAACATGAGAAAATATGGGGAGTACCCCGCAGCCTCATGCTGTGTACAATTATATGCATGCACCAACTGCGGGATGTACTGACTCCACTGGGCTTTCTTTTTCGGATCCAGAGTACCCAACATACTAAGGAGTGTCCGATTAAACCTCTCCGGTTGGGGATCGCCCTGAGGATGGTAGGGAGTAGTACGGGACTTCTTAATCCCCAACACGGCAAGCATATCTTTCACCAGACGACTCTCAAAGTCAGGACCCTGATCCGAATGAATCCGGGTAGGCAGACCATAATGTACAAAGTACTTCTCACACAGGATTTTAGCCACTGTCAAGGCCTTTTGATCTCGTGACGGAAAAGTCTGCGCGTAACGAGTAAAATGGTCAGTAACAACTAACACATTACGGCAGTCTGGCTCAATAGTCAAGAAATCCATGCACACAAGATCAATTGGCCCTGAACTCTGCATGTGCTGCATGGACGCTGTCTTACGGGGCAAAGTCTTTCTCACCACACACCGTTCACAACCTCTACAGTAGTGTTTCACAGCCTCCTTCATACCAGGCCAATAGAACCTGTCCTTTAACAAGGCATATGTTTTGTCAAACCCAAAATGGCCATTTTCATCATGAAGAGAGTTCAGTACATCACTGCGAAGCACAGGCGGAAGCACTACTTGCTGCCGTCTTTGCCCACCCTCGGGCGTGACCACTCTATACAGCAATCCGTTTGACACCATCAGATTTCCCCACTCCCTCTTCCAAAGAGGAAATTCAGGCAAGTCACAGACCACTCTGTCATGAGGTTTGTTCTGGCTAATAGCCAAGATAATCTTATTCAAACATGGGTCCTGCCCCTGAGCCTCCCTCAAATCAGAGTCTAAATTCCTCACCAGTGTTGGGGTAAAAGACACTACATTGCCATGAGCCTTGGTAGCCTCCCTCTCCCGAGAACTCTCAAAAGAGCAGCTCTCCACCCTCGCAGTCTCCCCAGATGCAGCTGCCTGGCACAAAGATCGCACCCCGGATTCTGAAATCTCCTCCCAATCTCCTTCCTCAGCCTCGTAAAAATACGGCCGACGCGATAAAGAATCAGCATCCACATTTTTCTTTCCTGGTCTGTACTTAAGGCCGAAACTGTACGTGGACAAAGCCGATAGCCATCGGTGCCCAGTAGCATCCAACTTGGCCGAAGTTAGGAGGTACGTGAGGCGATTGTTATCAGTCCTCACCTCGAATGTAACCCCATACAAATGCTCATGCAGCCTGTCTACCACAGCCCATTTTAGAGCTAAAAATTCTAGCTTATGAGCCGGATAATTTCTCTCAGAAGGGGACAGACTACGGCTGATGAATGCAACGGGACGTAGCCCCTCAGAGTGTGGTTGATAAAGAACTCCTCCCAACCCATCCAAGCTGGCATCCACATGTAATACATATAGCCGCTGAGGATCTGCAAATGCCAGTATTGGGGCTTGCGTCAACCGCCGTTTCAATTCCTGGAACGCACGCTCACATTCCTCATCCCACCGGGACACCAAAGTGTCAGTAGCTCTGCCCAGGGAATGTTTCTTCCCTGGTTCCGGTGAGACACCATCACCCAACAATTGATTCAGAGGACGACAAAGGCTTGAATACCCCCTCACAAACCTACGGTAATACCCGCAAAACCCCAGAAATGACCTTAGTTGTGTCACAGTCTGAGGCCTTGGCCACGTAACTACCGCCTCCACTTTTGATGGGTCAGTGGCAATCCCTTCTTTGGACATTACATGCCCTACATAGGTTACCGATGTTCGACAAAATTGGCATTTGTCCACTGACAGTTTCAGACCCTCTTCACGCAGCCTATCCAGCACCTTGAGCAGCCTCTCGTTATGCTCGTCTAGAGTCTGCCCGAATACTATCAGGTCATCGAGGTACACCAACACCTCCAGGAAATGCATGTCACCGACAGTACGCTCCATGACTCGTTGAAAGGTAGCTGGTGCCCCACAAATCCCCTGAGGCATCCGTTCAAACTCATAGAATCCGAGTGGACAAATGAACGCCGTTTTCTCTTTGTCTTCAGGGCTCATCGGTATCTGATAGTAGCCAGTCCTCAAATCTAGCACCGTAAACCACTGGCTGCCTGAGAGACTATGCAATGCATCCTCAATCCGCGATACAGTATATTGGTCAGGAATGGTTCTGCGATTCAATGTGCGATAGTCCACACACATCCTAACACTTCCCGACTTTTTCCGCACCACCACGATGGGAGACGCGTATGGACTTCTAGACTCAGAAATGATGCCACACTTTTGCAACTCAACCAAGTGTTCCCGCACATCCTCCAAGTCTTTGGGAGCCAAACGCCGCGACCTCTCCCGGAAAGGAGTGGGATCAGTCAACCTGATTTCATGGACAGTACTGCGAGAACAACCCACATCCCATTCATGGGAAGAAAACACATCTCTCCTTTCTAGAAGTTTCTTGCATAGTCGACACCTGGCCTCCAAAGGAAGAGGAGAATCTCCAAAGTTAAAGGAGTCCATAGTCAGATCTTTCGACTTGGACACAGCCCTCTCAGCTGTAGACTGAGATAGCACATCTACAGGGAATACATGGGCAATAGGAGTGCCCCATGTCACAAGCAGGCTACGGCTAGACATGTTTTTGACTGTAACTGCCACTAGGCGGTTTGACATGACAGAAGCAGGCCGCAACTCTGGTCTCACCATCAGTTCTCCTAAATCAGTATTCTCAACAGGCTGATCGATTAGCACAAGTTTGTCTCCCAAGTCAGCTCTAAGTTTAGGTCTTCCCTGTATTTGGCCAGTTTCCCCAGGTTTCAAAGTTACTGGCTTGTGCTGCAGAAACCAAATGGCACCATGGGGACCAGAACGTTCTTCCCTACCATCGCCCTCACGAATTGTCTCATATGCAGCACGTACTACTGGATGAACAGACAGAACACTCATAAAGTCATCCCCAGCCTCCTCCTTACAGGCTTCAAACAGCTGTCGTACTAATGTGGTATTTGTGCCCACTAAAATAGCTACCTTCTGCTCTGGCTGAGGGTCCGGACAGACTAACGCAAGGGTGTCGACCACCTGCGGTACTCCAGCAACAGCTGCAGTGAACTCCAGGCGAAGGGGCAAATACCCATCGTACGGATACATGTGCGCACTCAAACCCTATATTTCCAAATTCTCAACAGGCTGAACAGGTAAGTGCTTCAGGTAAGTTTGATAGAAACTGCGATAAAGAATAGTCACCTGGGAACCACTGTCCAACAAGGCCTTAGCATAAATCCCTTCAATTTGCACAGGGACTTCCAAAGAAGGCCCCACCAGACCCATAGGAAGACCATGAACATTTGTGCTCGTTGAAGAAAAAGAATCGGAATGGGTGGCAGCCGGAGCTCTGAGCCGTTCATTCACAGAGCTCCGTTGAAGTTTCCCGCCAACCTGCTCCGTCTAATCAGTTTCTGGTTCACTTTACGCAGATCCTCTACCCCTTGACATTCCCATCTTGTGTGGCCATCTTCTCCACACTTGTAACAGAAAATCCCTGCCCTGGAAATTACATCTGAGCCTTTAATTGTAGCCGCAGTGGAAAACCCTGACGCCTTAGCAGGTCCCACACAAGGGATCTGTGTAGTGACATCGCCTACAGGTAGAGACGTGACATTTTTCAACAACTTCCCTACCTGAGTGGTCAATTCCTTTACCTCTCTTTTCAAAACCTCGACTTCATCCAAGGCAGACCCCATCGGCACAGCCACAGCAGGTTTAGAATTTACAACAGGTTTTGCACTAACTCGTGTGCTTATCCAATTTTCCTCCTCTCTGACCTCACGCAGCAGTTGAGAAAACCCAGGAGGATCACGTAAACTGTACATCATTCTAAGCCTCAGTGCTACTGTATCGGATGGTAGTGCACCTTTAACAACCTGTTCCATACGTTTCCGATTCAGGTCTTCCACTTTTATACCCCCTTTCAAGAAGAGACGGTGGAGGATCTTGTCCAGCCGATACAAGTAGCTTGAGAGCTTTTCACCAGGATCTTGTTAAGTACAGCTGAACTTCAGAGTAAGATCTGTCTCACTTTCTGTACTCCCATAAGCAGTATTTAACGCCTTTAGATAGTCTGTGGCCATGGCCTCTGAACCACCCATTTTCACAAAACGAACTATGTCAGCTGCAGGCCCCCTCAAACTTTCCACAATTCGTTGCTTTTTGATGGACTCAGCACACTGCCATTCGCTAACCATCTGTGTGGCCTGTTCCATCCAGGAGTCATAATCATCCTCTCCTGAGGGAACAGGTTGTAGACCAGAAAACACCCGTAGTTTGCAATAACTCAAAGACTCAACAGGCGCCTGAGTACACTTTTCCACCAACCGGTCGAGGGCGTGTACTAAATTATACCATCACAGCGGGGCACAAAATCACTCTCCAGAACATTCTCATTCACGGTTCCATGCTGGTGGAATGATCTCCCCACCGTCATCCGGAATGCAGAATCCCTGACAGCATTCAAAAGGCAACTGAAAACTCATCTTTTCCGGGAGCACTTAACATTAAAAAAAAAAAAAAAAAAATCCTTTCCTTTAAATCCTCGCTTGCCTGGCTTATGCTACTCCGAGCTATGTCTGAACTTTGTATTTTAAGCACTTCTTGCGTTGTTTTTGCCTCTTCACGATGACTCGCTTGGTTTAGTCCTCAATTGTAAGTCGCTTTGGATAAAAGCGTCTGCTAAATGACTAAATGTAAATGTCTAAATGTAGAACTAAACAGGGGCCTCACATCATCTAGCGACTTACCCTCCTGATTCAGCCAACTCATTAAAGGGTTAGTTCACCCAAAAAGGAAAATTAAGTCATTAATTACTCACCCCCATGCTGTACCAACCTCGTAAGGCCTTCGTTTGTCTTCGGAACACAAATGAAGATATTTATGATTAAATCTGAGAGGTTGATCACTCCTCCATAAGCTCCCTAAGGGAATGACACCGGACGGCCCAGAAAGTCATTAAAGGAAATTTTTAAATATTCCATGTCACAACAGTGGCTCAACTATAAGTTTATCAAGCGACGAGAATACTTTTTGTGCGAAAAAACAAACAAAAATAACGACTTTATTCGACTAGTCCTTTTCTTCCTTGTAGGCCTGAAACGAGACTTCAAGAGATTTCCACGACGCGCACGCGCGAGAACTTAACTGAAGTAGTTGAAGGAGATCGCAATTCTCGCGCATGCGTCGTGGAAATCTCTCGAAGTCTCGTTTCAGGCCTACAAGGAAGAAAAGGAATAGTCGAATAAAGTCGTTATTTGATAAACTTATAGTTGAGCCACTGTTGTGACATGGAATATTTAAACATTTTCTTCATTGACTTTCTGGGCCGTCAGGTTTCAATCCCTTAGGGAGCCTATGGAGGAGTGATCCAGCTGTCACATTTAATCAAAAATATCTTCATTTGTGTTCCGAAGACGAACGAAGGTCTTACGGGGTTGGTACAGCATGGGGGTGAGTGATTAATGACTTAATTTTCATTTTTGGGTGAACTAACCCTTTAAAGCAGCGTTTCTCAAAGTGTGGGGCGCGCCCCACTGGTGGAGAATATAAACATGACAAAGAAATGTTGAAATAAATAAATGTGGAAATAAATAAATGTAGAAATAAATAAATGTGAAAATAAATAAATGTAGACATAAAAATATATATACATAAATTAATGTGGAAATAAATAAAAGTGGAAATAAATAAATGAATAAATGTATAAATAAAAAAATAAATGTGTGAAAAAATACAATTATACATTATACATCACTCATTTATTTGTACTTTTTTACATTTCTTTGTATATTTATTTATGTATTTATTTATGTATTTTTGCTTTTTTACATTTCTTCGTATATTTATTTATGTATTTATTTATTTTTTAATTAAGTCAGCTTTGGCATTCCATACACCAAACTCATTTTAAAAGTTGACCTTGTAAAGCAAGACTAGAATTAAAGCAATCGAATTAGATTATTATGTATTAAAAGTAAAAATTTTCTGAAATCAAACACTAATATACAGGACGACCATAATCATAATTGGAAATCATAGAAAACACTTTTAAATGAAACATTTTAAATACATTTTTAATTACATTTTTAAACGGGTTTTCACTCTTTGTGCTATTTTAAGTTTAAGTGTTGTGTTTGTCAAGTTATTATGGTGTAGTATACTACCGTGTGGTATTTAAATGAATAATGTATGAATTTAAATGAATAATGCATTTTACATTTTTTAACGAAAGTTCAAATTAAAATGACGAAGAAACAGCGAGCCGTCAACATGCCGCCTCAAACACAGGACCTCAGATGAGGAGCTCTATATATCGCCTGCTTGAAATTATACGAATATTTGTATAAAGCTTGAACAATAATAAAAATGCACATTTCCTAATATATATAAATAAGATTTATTATTTCATCTGAATGATCATCACAGGATTGATTTGAGAGATATATAAGTATTGCCAACATTATCTATCTAACATTACCTATTTACGCGACGCGGCGCGGTCAGGACCTAAAAACATGGGGTCGAAGAAGCATCGTAGGAGCCGATCGCGGTCTTGCTCTCAAGAAAGATCCCGCAGACATGTCCGCTCGCCAGAGGACAGTCAAAGTCGGAACCGCTCTCCTGTGAAGGGTTCTCGCAGACGAAGGCGGTCTGACAGCGGCGGCTCCAGGAGCAGCGGAGGTTCCGCAGGCCCGAGCCGACACAGAGGCAGAGAGTCCGGCCACTCCAGCGAGTCTGACCGCGATCACAGAGACAGAAGAGCACGATCACACGGAAGATCAAAAGACAGAGACAGGTACTTTGGCACAAATAATCAAACTATTCTGTAGGAATTTCAGTTTGTCCGTTAGAAGGGGGTACGTGGAAAAGTTTGGAAAAAAAACAGTGTAAAAGGTTGAAATGACATCAAATAGTATAGTAAGTTACTATAACGACGAGTGGAAAGACGTAATAATGTAACTTAACGTAACTTAATAGGCAAGCCTAGGCGAGTTATATATAACTCATTTAATTTGTATAGTATAGCACGTTTTATTTATCATGCCAATTCAAGTGCTTTTAAAAGGAAAAAAGTAATAACACAAAGGCTATTAAAAAATACAATTGCTATAAAGTAATAAGTTGAAGAAAACACTGGTAATAAATTAGTTAAAATGGTATACTTAAAGGGAATATGAGGGATAATAGAAACTAAATATTTTCCAAATAATATTTTAGACATTTATGTTAATTTTTAACAGTTCTAATTGAGTCTTTATGCAATAAACCAGGTATAGGCCTTTTAAGTTTAAAAGTCGGTATGAAACGGAAGTTGTAATATACTTTTCTTTTTCATTGTGATGTATATTCTGAGTGAAAGGCTTATTGAACAAGAAAAAATGTAGGGCGGGACTTGATTTCCTCTATCGGTTGATTGGGTGGTTGTGGTTTGCTATTGGTGGATAATTGGATTTCATGTGAGTGACAGGTTGCCCCGCCCTCGCGCCAATAAACATCATCAGAGAAGACATGCAGATGCAAGAGCGAGGGGACGTTACTTTGATTAAAGATTATGAGGCCACATGAATTATAAAACAAATAATGATTTGTAGTGTGCGCTGAGAAATTATTTATAACAAAGAGTGCAATATTCCATAAAAAAAAACAAGAATCGTCCATTTTGATTTCATGGCTACTTTATAATGGGGGTCCTTCATACAAGCATGATCTGAAACTGAACTGAAAACTCCTGATTGTGATTGCAAGTGTTCTAACTGTTTTTTTATTATTATTATTTATCGATTTAGCTCTTCAGGTGATAATCACAATGACCATAAGAAACATAAGATGAAGATGAAACACAAGGATGAAAAGGGCAGCAGCAGCAGGAGGAGGAGGAGTAGAAGCTCGTCACGCTCCAGCACAGACTCCAGCGTGGAGCGCGAACGAGAGAGGAGACGACGACAGAGCAGGAGCCCCAGCCTGGAGAGAGGGAGGAGAAAGAGTAAAGAGAGGGAACGAGACAGACGTAGACGCTCGGAATCCAGATCCTCGAGCTCCTCTTGCTCCTCCGTCGACTCTGATCAGGGGGGAAAGACGGCACAGGGTCCCTCCACTGCCAAAGAAGAGACCAAGAAAAAGAAGGAGATGATGAAAGCGCTGGAGACCCCAGAGGAGAAGAGAGCCAGGCGTCTGGCCAAGAAAGAGGCCAAAGAGAGGAAGAAGAGAGAGAAGATGGGCTGGAGTGAAGAGTACATGGGCTACACCAACGCCGACAATCCGTTTGGGGACAACAACCTGCTCGGCACGTTCAAATGGCAGAAGGTGAGAGAGATGGAAGGAAAGGGTGGAAATGTGACCTTTTGATCACGTTACGTTACGAAACAAAACAATATTTACCTCAAAACATGCCATGATACGATTCAGGAGCCTGTGATAGATATATCAATTATGATATTATGTGCTAGGACTGGTTATTGACTGAAATTTCACAATTTGATTCGATTCAAAAGCTTGTGATTCGATACTGATTCGATATTGATTATTTTGGATATATCAGGTACTTTACATAGCAAATTTTCTTAAAATAATAATAAAAAACTGCTGTGAACTAGTTGGTACTACAGTACTATAATAATGATGGTTCAAATTGACTGATTTGTGTACTACAAACACTTAAAAGTGCATTTTTTTTAGTATAATAAAGTTATAATACTAACTTTATAATTACACAATTACGTTTTGACTCCAATTCGTTTTTTTAAATACAAACTTTTAAATGGTGATTGTCATAAAAACTCTTCGCTTGATCTGAGGAGGCAACAGCGATATGTTACGCCACATTAAAGAGTACCAAAATGGTATTGTTAGAATTTTTACATACAATTGACAGAATTTGAAATCCAAGACTTTGTTTCATATAATATTTAAAAAACGTATTGCTAGTTATTGGATGGGAGGCGAGTTACAATGTTCTGTTCATTCATCAACTGAAAACAGGATAGACTAAAAGATCGATTCTTGGGGTTTAAGAATTGGAATCAGTTCATAAAAATGAGAATCAATATTTTTTTTTTACCCAGCCCTATTATGTGCCTATTTTACACAGACAGCATTTTTTACTTACAAATGCATCCAATTGAACTCATCTCTGAAAATCCTAAAAATCTTGTATCCCAGTTGGGACACCTACAACAAAAAATACACTTTAAAAAAAAAAACGTAGAATAAATAATTATAGAAAAAATCTAATTACTAATGAGTTTATCATCAGTCAACTGTTGATCACTCATCATTGACTTGTGTAATGAAAACAATTAAGACAGTCTCAAATGTAAATTGATTGCTACATAATATTGTTAGTAATTTGATTGGTCATAGATTGATAAAGATGTACCGTTACACAGCTAAATGCATCTAGATAATACAGTGATGTTGGTTAAGAAAGTCTGGTTAGGACTAAATAAATAAAGTTGTTTTAATAATAAATTTTTCTGCTGTGTGTGTGTGTGTGTGTGTGTGTGTGTGTGTGTGTGTGTGTGTTTTCAGGCTCTGGAGATGAAAGGCATCGGGCACTTGTCAGAAAAAAATCTGAAAGAGAGAAATAAACACATCCAGGAAGAAAACCGCAGGGAACTACAAAAGGTACCAAACACAAAATATTTTTTTAAAATGTCTAAATAGTTTGAAATAGTTTCTATTAATTTTCGCCCTCAGTTTAGTCTATCAAATAAAAAAATTGAATGGAAATAAGAAATGCTGTTTTGTCTTCTAGCTGAAATATAATAAGTTTGATTTTTAAAAAGTTTATTTTAAGTAACTGAAGTTTTTTTCTACTGGTTTAGTTAACTATAATAACCTTTCAACATATGAATGGAACTTTCAGTCATAACTATTGATTCATTTCCCTAATGAAATGTTCTTTCATAATAAATTATGTATGTTTGTACTACTTTTGTGCATCCAGATTGCTTTTGGGAAATGAAATGAAATAAAAACTGAAGTAAATGCGCGAGACTTGTGTGTTCAGGTGAAGCAGCTGCGCCTGGAGCGAGAGCGGGAGAAGTCCATGCGGGAGCAGGAGCTGGAGATGCTGCAGAGGGAGAAAGAGGCGGAACATTTCAAAACATGGGCGGAACAGGAGGACAACTTTCACCTGCACCAGGCCAAACTGAGGTCACGCTCTTCAGATGGCTAATCTTTTTATACACGCATACATGTGATTGGATCATTTGTGACGTGTTTCTATGATGTGATGCAGGTCTAAGATTCGGATCCGTGACGGCCGAGCGAAACCCATCGACCTGTTGGCTAAATACATCAGCGCTGAAGATGATGATCTGTCGGTGGAGATGCATGAGCCGTACACCTTCCTCAACGGACTCACCGCCACAGACATGGAGGACCTGCTGGAGGACATCAAGGTGTGTGTGTGTGTGTGAGAGAGAGAGAGACAATCGTTTAACACTTGATTGGTTCAGACATTACATTAAGATGTAAAGTAACCGTACTTCTTACATACTGTAAGTTCCATGGTGATTTTTGGTCATAGTCGTAGTTTTACCCGCTGTGTTACTGGCTGCAGGTGTACATGGAGCTGGAACAGGGCAAGAATGTGGATTTCTGGAGGGACATGACCACCATTACTGAAGACGAAATCAGCAAACTGCGCAAAATGGAGACGTCAGGGAAAGGGCCAGGTGATGTGATGACCTTCGCTATCATATTTACATCCTGTTTACTTTACACTTGATTCATTTCAGAGTAAATATTGTATGAAATAAATGTTCACTAAATGTTAGTAACTTTAATTTATGCTATTAATAAATTTGTATATATTTTTTCATGATTGAATTTACACCACTATTCAAAAGTTTGGGGTCTTTTTTAAGGAGTTAGCAAAGACGCATTAAATTGATCAAAAGTAGCAATAAAAGCTTTTATAATGTTACAAAGGATTTCTATTTCAAATAAATTCTGTTCTTTTGATCTTTCTATTCATCAAAGAATCCTGAAGAAAAGGTATCAAGGTTAACTTTCCACACAGATATTAAGCAGCACAACTGTTTTAAACTGATAATAATCCGAAATATTTCTTGAGCATAAAATCATCATATTAAAATGATTTCTGAAGGATCATGTGACACTGAAGACATGAGTAACGATGCTGAACATTTAGCTTTGATCACAGGAATAAATTACATTTTTTTATTCAAATAGAAAAGGTATTTTAAATTATAGTAATATTTAACAACATTACAGTATTTTTAAATCAAATAAATGCAGCCTTGGCGAGCAAAAGAGACTTAGTTAAAAACACATACTAATCCCAAACTTTTGAATTGTAGTGTATATTTTTTTATTGTATTATAGTTTATTCATTATTTATTTGTCATTATTATTATAGCTTTTCATACAACAGTGGACAAATATTTGTAATGACCCTGCAAGTTCGATTAAACCATCAAAATACATGGACAAAATTTTATATTTGTAATTATTGTAATAACACTAAACTGGTTAAGGTATTTATCTGACAAAATTATTTGGCAAAAAAGGGGTTAACTACAACTACAGGCTTTATTTTACTATGCAAAAACAAAAAGCTCACAGGAAAAAGCGTATGTGGACTACAACAATCAGTTATTAATATTAATTGGTTCTCGCTTGCTTTTGCATGTGTTCATTATTTCTTTGTATGTCAGCTTGGCCAAAAATTGTCACGTTTTATATCACAAATAAAATGATTGACTCCAAGCACACCTAAGCAATATGCTTTTCTTACAAAATCTTTTTGAATAATATTTGAATAAAGTGTGAAGATGTTCATTTTCCTAGTCCAACCATCACTTTTGGCCACTACAGTTCTCTCTAAATAACGGCAGTGAACTCATTTGAAATCTACAAATTCACGTAACAGTGCACATGAAATATGTTATATGAAATCTGTGAGGTTATATAGTTTTCTGCAACACTTCTCATAATGTAGTATATTCAGTAATGAAAGTCATCCATCTCTGATTTTGGTGTTTGATTCAGGTGACCGGCGTGAGGGCATTAACACATCTGTCAGCACAGACGTGCAGAGCGTGTTTAAAGGGAAGACTTACAGTCAGCTTCAGGCTCTTTATATGAACATCGAGAGTAAGATCCAGGCCGGAGGCTCCAACCTGGACATCGGCTACTGGGAGAGTCTCCTGCAGCAGGTGCGGGTCTACATGGCACGGGCCAGGTGCGTATCCCAGCAGAACTGTCATGGGGATCTTGGAGGTTTTTAGCATTCAGCGATGTCTTAAAAAATAAGGGCCTGTGTGTGTTTGTGAAGGCTGAGAGAGCGCCATCAGGACGTCCTGCGGCAGAAGCTGTATAAACTCAAGCAGGAACAGGGTGTGGAGAGTGAACCGCTTTTCCCCATCGTCAAAGAGGAGCCAGAGAACGAGCGGCCCATGTGAGTGATTTCATTTCTACCTGAACTTTCAGACTTACATGTGCTATTTTTAAATTTTTAAATTTTTTTATTTAAGAGACATTTGGGTTGAAAAATTTCAAAATACCTATGCTTCCAAGATGGAAAAAATAAATTGGAACCTGCTGAATTAAATATGCAACAGAAAGGCCTATGTTGTCATTCTGCATACGGTTTAAAAAAATTATAATATGCATTATACAGTATATACTAGAGCTGCATGATTAATTGTGAAAAGATCACAATCTCTTATTCCTAAATGACAATGATAAACAAGTACGATCACAGTGAACATTCAGATCTGGGTTCTGATCCAGAGAGAGCAGTTGTCATGTACAGCTTCACAAACAGTCTTTTAAACCACACAGTGTTTGTTTATTTCTGTGTTACAAATATTCATATTATAACAGAAGTACCGGGATTAAAGTTTATAGTTCTCATATAAACAATGATGTCTACAGTAGTGAATCTAGCAAACAAAATAACCGGTACACCAGTAGGTGGCGACAAGTGACTTCAAATAATAATGATAGATTTTTAATCTAATCACAACTGACTGGAAAATTCAATAAAATTACCTGAACGCTTAGACTTCTGAATCTGAATGTAATTTTTTGACTAATTTGAACTGGAGAAAAATACTAACTGTATTTTTTAAGATGGAAATAAACCGGGCTCAATCTGCTGAATTAAACATGCAACTTTGTGAGGTCACATAACTAAGTAGTTTACTACAATTTTAAATGATTATTGTTGCATTCCGAAAACTTTTTATTTTTTATTAGTATGCATTATACATTATGTACTTCTTACTAAAAGTATGCTAATATTCCTGGGTTTCCATGATGATAGAAAAACCTGGAAGTATCAGGGAATTTGTATTATAACTATTAAATTTGGGTCTGAAAATATCATGGATACAATTATCTAGTTAATCAGTTCTAAATAACTGAAAATTATAGTTCTAAAATAGCTCTAAAATGTCAAAACCTGAAATTGCACTATAAAATGTTTTTAATATATATATATATATATATATATATATATATATATATATATATATATATATATATACACATATGATCTAATCACAAATAAAAGAAACTATATATATAAAAAAAAGTCAGAAAAATTCAATTAAAAGAATTGCATTCCACACGTACCCCCAACGTTTGATTGGTCCATTCTGTTACCCAGTAGCCCTAGAGAGGCAGAGTCTGCAGACGAAGAAGCGGGCAGCTCTCAGCAAGGTGTCCACTTGGAGAAAGAGCAGGGCAGACAGACCAAGAGGAAGGATGGAGAAGAGGGTGAGCGGTCAGGAAGAAGCAGTCCTGAGGAGAAGAAGGGAGATGGAGAGGAGGGCGAGAAAGATGAAGCCGCGGAGTCCGTGTTAACAGAGGAGGACTTGATCCAGCAGAGTCAGGCTGAGTACGACTCCGGCCGCTACAGTCCCACACTCCTCCAGCCCTCCGAGTTACCGCTGGACACACACATCATGAAGGTGGAGGAGGACCTGCAGAGACTCCTGCTGGCCCGGAGACAGCTGCAGGTGACAGGTGTGTATCGCATCATAGACCATAGTGACTTTACACACACCACATGCTATAACGTTTCACCAGAATTGGATCAGGAAAAAAGTGAAATGTGAACGTTTCAACTTGAAAATAAGCATGCACTTTCATTGTTTGAAAGAATTCATGGCCAGTGTATAGAAGGTTACTTCCTAATCTATCTCCCCACTTGCTTTTTCCAACAAAAAAGGGCAACAAAAGTTTCTTGCACACTGGGTGCTTAGAAAAGACAACATGTGAAATTGCATTTAATTTCAACTTCTGCCACTGGGAGGCGCATTATGTCCCACCCTGCCTCTGTGCAGGCCACTTTGAATTTGTGAGGGTGGTAAAAAAATATGTAGAAAGATTTTAAAAAAATTGTTTACATTTTATGTGGGTGTTACAAAACAGCAGAAAAGCAGGAAATAGACTCAGGGAGGCACTTAATGGTCTTCACTAATGGTTACAGAACATGTTTTACTTGATATCTTCAGGTTGTCATCCCAAAGTATTATGCTATTTGATGTTCGCTTAAAGGGATAGCTCACTAACATTTTTTAATTCTGTCCTTAATTACCCTCATGTCGATCCAAACCTGTGAGATTTTCGTTCATTTTCGGAACACAAATGAAGATCTTTTTGATGAAATCTGAGAGATTCCTGTCCCTCCGTTGACAGCTACTTAACTGACACTTTGACAGTTCAAAAAGTTCATAAAGAGATCATAAAACTAATCCATATGAATTGAGCGGTTTAGTCCAAATTTTCTGAAAAGAAAATGTTACGAGGTGCGCGTTTGAGCTTCAGCAAAAACCAAAAAGGTTTGTTCTCACTCGTCAAGCAGGTTCGATTGAGCGTCTGTTTATGTTCGCTGATCAGTGTTTAAATGTGAATAAAAGTCTAAATTCAATCTAAAAAAAGTTATTTTGTATAACTACAGAAAATGAATCAACTTCATGTGTCAGCCAACTGGAATTAAGAATTCGACAAAGTTGTAGCATAATTGACTGTAAAGATTCTTAACTGATAGGAAAATAAAACTAGCTTATTAAGAGTTCACATTTGCCTTAAGATTTACTCATGCTAAAACTTTTGTCTTTTTCTTGAACAGGTGATGCAAATGAAAGTGCGGAGGATGCATTTGTGCGTCGCGCCAAAGAGGGAATGAGCGGCGACGAGGCCCAGTTCAGTGTCGAAATGCCTTTGACTGGAAAAATGTACCTGTGGGCCGACAAATACCGCCCGCGCAAGCCGCGCTTCTTCAACCGCGTTCACACCGGCTTCGAGTGGAACAAATACAACCAGACGCATTACGACTTCGACAACCCGCCGCCCAAGATCGTCCAGGGCTACAAGTTCAACATCTTCTACCCCGATCTCATCGACAAACGCTCAACTCCACAGTACTTCCTCGAGCCCTGTCCCGACAACAAAGACTTTGGAATTCTGCGCTTCCACGCCGGACCGCCGTACGAGGACATCGCCTTCAAGATCGTGAACCGTGAATGGGAGTATTCCCATCGCCATGGCTTCCGCTGCCAGTTCGCCAATGGAATCTTTCAGCTGTGGTTCCACTTTAAGCGGTACCGCTACAGGCGGTGAAGAGGAGAATCTGCTGGCGTTTGATTCATATAAGTCAAGTGTTGATTATAGAGAACACTGAACGTTTATTTTCAAATGCTGTAAAATTGGTGTAAATCTAAAAATACAAGTACAAACTGTGTTTATTGATGCCACACACATCCCGTTAGTGGAAAACCAGTTTTTCAAAGGGGTAGGAGCTACAGACGTGTACTTGACCTTCTCTGTTTTGCAGGCACTTTGCTTGAATTTGATTCCTTTTTAAACCATGTTAGTTGTTTGTACCTTAAAATTGTTGTCATTCTTTTTCTATTTGTCTTTGAGATGTTACATTAAAGGTTGTTTGCCAACTTATTTTTGTGTCCATTTTTATTTTTCATTGGCAAAAGGCATTTTACAACATTTAAGGTAAAAAAATTTAAAATATTGTTAGCATCTAAAACAAGTTTCTGCTGTACATTGATTATATTTATATATATATATATATATATATATATATATATATATAAAACACAAACATGTAACATGAGCTGCATTAAACTGACTAAGATGCAGTCATTTGACACTTGTCTTGGCATCCTGAAGATACAGGAAGTTAATTCTGTCCATGTGGAATTTCCTTTAAAGGCAACATACATGGGTTTGTTGCAACACCCACTGCAGGTTTTAACAAGACATCATTTTTTTTAACCCCCGAAGGGTGCCCCTGCCCCTAAAACAGGAAAACAACCAATACAATGGTCCTGAAATAGAATCAAAATAGTCTCTTGCCTTAGACTTCAGGGCTAATGTATTTTATCAGCCGACCTGGGGGGAAAAATCATGTTTACAATATTCTGAGTTAATAAATGATCACTTCTGAGGGAGAACTAATCACTGGATTTGATTGAGTTTGTTTGCGGCACTTGCTAGCAACTAAAGTATATATTTATTAGCAGAACAGTATTTTTGGCCTTGTTAGGGGCCGTTCACAGTCACACAAAATACTTTTTATTCCACTGCACTCATTTTCATTGTTTTTCTATTTAAACTTGTGCTTAAACTTAGACTGACGTGTTTGACCATTGCGCTTGCGTTTTTTTATTTTTATATTCCACTCCACAGCTCTTGCAAAAATGCGTTCTGTGTTAATCGCCCATTAGGCCTGTGAAATAATCAGTATTTATTCATTTTGGACAGGATGCATTTCTTATCACTGAGAGGCCATTCACACAGAATGTGTTTTCTTTTACCGCATTTGTCATGCGCAATACGCAGCAAAAGATGTTAGCGCTATGTTCAAAGACATCCTTCTAGTGCATGTTAGCATAGAAAAGCAAAAAAAAAGTGCGGTGTAATGCAAAATGCGTTCTGTGTGACCGACCCCTAACTCTACATGGTTTTACTGATTTCTGAGGAACTGTTTGTGGATACTCCTGCGTTATTTTTCACATTGTCATGTAATCTATTTTATAAAGCACACATGTGGTTGGTCGCTTGTGTAGGTACATGATAAGATGATCATCTCCTCCTGTCTAAGTGGGCCGTTCCTAAAGTATTATAATGGGCCTGTCCAAACACTCACACTTATGGTCTTTGCACTTGATGACTTGTCTACTACGACGACATATTTCCTGTAAGTGTTCAAGCGGCATGAAGACTGCACGTGTCTGTAGAGAATGAAATGTTATATCTAATTAATTTAACATGCACTGGAAAGTTTTCCTCACAATTCTTCGGGCACATGAGTTCTTGAAAATGATGGGATACACATAGCTTTAAATACTGTTCTGAAGCAGTATTAGAGATGGCTGTAGTGTGCTTTAAGGTCCGTCTTGACCACTTATTTCCTATCACGTATATGCGCTCTCAAGTGATCAAGATCACAAGTGTGGGTACAGGGTATTTACTGCTATAGTTATAGCTATAGCTATATACATGCGGTATGGCTGCTAGTAGCCTATGTGATGTAGTTGTGTATGGTTTGGGAATAAGGAAGAGCCTATAAACCGACTCCCCAAATGTTTTCGATGTGTCCTGGAGCTCGGGAGGTGCTTGTAAGATACTTGGCTCAGCTTGTAATTCCTCTTACATGATGCAATCCACTTTTAAAAAGCTATTTTAAAAGGCAAGCAACAACAAATTATGAGGCAGCTCAAGAAATATGATTTGAAATATTGCCAAGCAGTTTGGCACACTAAAGCTGGTTTTGCATGATTGAAATAGCTGCCTAGTGGTGTTACAAATATGGCCACCAAGTGATTTGACTTTGAAGGGACTTTGGCAGTTCTTTGCCAGTATAAGCTACAATGTGGACAGGCTTTATGCTCAAAAGTCTGGTTCAGTGTCTTTATATTCTTTTTTTAAACATATGCCAAATGTTTCACACCACATTTGGCATATGGTGGTTGAACAGTGGCATTTAGAATGAAAGGCAATTCATCAAGGCCACAAAGTGGGTCAAAACAGCAGTTTAGTCAAGAGTTAGCAGGTGCAAAAGAGGATCCAGCACCCGTGGGCTTGGTCTGCATTTAAAAGATGAACTATCACATTAGCAAGTCTGTGCATAACAACGATCTCAGATCTCTGATTCATCATCTATATATCTCAATGAGATCTGACCTGAGGAACCAACCGTGGTTGAGAGTCTGTCTGTTTCTCTAGAGATGGAACACCTCTGGATGTTTGCATGGTTGTTGTTGCTGTTCATGTTCACTGTTGATGATGCTACTTTATGTTGTTGAGCCTGGTTTGCAGAGAACCTCTCGTCTCCGCACCTGTTTGTCGTGTCCTCTACCCTACTGTGGCAACATGGCAAAGGTAAATGCCCTTTGTACAGGTTCCAAATTACTAGCATTGCTAGAATTAACGACAATATCACCACCATAGCCACTAGGGTGTTCTCTTTTTCCTTAACGTCACTGAGGGATGCTGTAGTCCCAGGTCCTGACCACATTTTGAGATCATATGCTACGTGCTGGGCCTCGTATTTCCCCTCGACAGAACTGCAGGTGTAGTGGCCGCTGGCTTCTGCGGAGGCGTTGAAGATCATTAGGCTGTCCGGGAGGATCTGGAAGGTGTTTGACTGTCCGATCGGCTGTCCGTTCAGCTGCCAGTGAACCTTTGCCAGGTTGGAATAAGGCTGGCACCACAGCTTCACGGTATTGCCATGGAAAACCGAGATGTTGACTGGCTTACTGCCACCTGCAATACAAGGTCTAGATGTAGATTCTACCAAAACATACAGTATAAAGGTTTTGGGATATACTGTATTACAGTTACCTATTGGTGGACATTGACTGGCGTCACCGTCACTCAAACTCTGAATCACGGTGCTGTGGAAGAACAAATATTACAGCAATCAGTAATATGCCAATATCAATATTTGTAATGGTGTAGACAATGGTGTGCGAAATCATCACTTAAAAATATATACTGGTACAAACACATTTTGCATTAAGAACAAATTTTTTATTAATTTTTCTGACAATTAAACATTTTCCTGTAAAATTTCCATCACCATAATGGATATATTATATTTATTATGTTTGTCTTTTGACCTGGTTCTGGTTCTGTGTGTGCCGTCTATGGTAGAGCAGCGGCCGGTGTTGTTGAGGTCCCAGCCACAGTATGGATCCCTGGCCAGAACGCAGTCCAGACACGTGTGGTACCGCCCACATTCACTAATGGACAGCTGCACCACGCCCACCTCCGAACCCACGTACAGCTGTTGTTGGGATGACATCACACATAACTTAACATCTCTACAGACAATAATAGAGATTACAATTATTTTGATTGGTCCCAGCTGAACATACATAACCCAAAATAATCCTTCAGAACAACACATGTCCGACACAGCACCGTTTAAAAGTTTAAGGTCAGTAATATATATTTTTAAAGAAATTAAATTTTATTCAACAAGGATGCATTAAATTGTATGAATTGTATAAATTAAAAATAGTTATTTTTTGTTTTATTTTGTTAATTGTTATTTATAATTCTGTTCATCAAATAATGTATCACAGTTTTCACAAAAATATGAAGCACCACTGTTTTCAACATTGATAATAATATTAAATGTAATTTAAGCAGCAAATCAGCATATTAGAATGAGTAATGATGCTGAAAATACAGCTTTGCATCACAGGAATAAATTACATTTTACAATATATTCAAATAGAAAACAGTTTTTTTGTAATAATATTTCATAATATTACTGTTATATAATAGTATTATATTTAATAATTTTACTGTATTTCTAATAAAAAAAAATGCAGCCTTGGTGAACATTAGTGACCTCTTTCAAAAAAAATATTTTACAGACCTTAAACTTTTGAACATTAGTGTATACAGAAAATAATTGTTAACTGCTATTTAAGATTTGACTTAGAATGCCATTCAACCCATGACTTTGGCATTGTTGTTTTACCAAGTTAGCTTTGCTGATAGAAACAGAGTATAACATTTCATGACAAACACAGCTCATGATGTTGCTAAGTGAGAAATAAACACAGCTCATATTGTTGCTAAGTGAGAAATAAACACATTGATCAGCTTTTTTTACCTTGGTGTTGGAGAGTCGCAGTATCTTGACGGGCTCTGAGGGCTCAAATACCTGAATCTCTTCCATAATAACCATCTCTCCCTCATAATTCACAGCTTTCAGCACTGAACCGCTCTCTGATACATAACAGAACAGAACACAACGCGGAAGACAAGACAACAATCTCAGTTAAACACACTTACACAGCTGAAGATGCCATTAAATGTATCATATTAATTATATTATCTGTATTAGTAATGTTGTAGATAGAAAAATCATTGGGTGAACATCACAAAAAACTAAATGATTGTGCATACATTTTTCTGACAATTAATCACATTTTTTCTAACATATTTTAATATATTTAAATTTCTTTTGAGGGTTTACAAAAAAAAAAAGAAAGAAAAAAGATTAACATAAAGGCATCCTTACTTGTGCCAATGAGCATGACGTGATAGTTGCTCCCGTTCAAGGCAGTCGCTGTGGCCACCACAATTCTAGTGAAAGCAGTGCCTCTCTTCACCAGCAGGGCTTGCTTTCCAATGGGCGAGACGGCCTGGTCCATCAGAGGCTTTTCTTTAACGAACTGCAACGTTTTGTCCGGCAGATCCAGGGTTTTGGTGAAGCCCTGTTCTCTGGCATGATTATCAATGCACTTTAGTGAGAAGCAAAGGGAAAGTTACTGAACTTTGGTATCCATTAATATTGAACGAGTGCCGAACCGAATTATTGAACAGAAGACTCACTGCTCCAGGTCGAGGGTCAGGTAGTTCGGTCGAGTACATCGCCCACTTCACAAACGACGTCTCGACGGTAAAAGGAGCCTTAAACTTGCTCTTTGAGAACACCGTCTTGACGTCTTCAATTTTGTATGCACATACTGCAGAGTATTGAGAGGAGTCTCTGCCGATCAGACACGACACATCAAGTTTCAATGGTTTGTGGCATCGAATCTTTGAAAGATTGGTTTGAGAGTGCAAGTAATTGAGATATGCTTTAAACAAAACAAAGAGCTCAAACTTACAATTGTAGAGTAAAAACACCATAAAAGACGCAGGTGGTCCAGTCATCTTGTTGGCACAAGTGGAACATGTCCTGGACCAGAAGAGGCAGGTTAACGTTTGGAACGGGACAGTCAAGCCTCGCTTTTAGAAATGATGTCCACTTCTTTTGCAACGTCCTCTGCCCACCCAAGTCTCCCTGAGTGGGAAAAAATTATATTATTTGGCATAGATGTCATATGTGAGGTATAGATAGGAATTGCTGCAACATAATCATATAGAAATTACTCCCAGGGAGTTTACCTTGCAGACGCGAGCCACCCGAGAGACGTCCACCTTGGTGTATGAATCATATTCCACTGCGGTCTCACTGAAGAACAGATAGATCTTGTCGTCGTCGCCCTCTGGGCTCGATTTTCCCTCAGGGATGTGGGCCATGTAGACAAAATTTGGTTCTTAAATGGCAAATAAATAACATATTTCAGTTACAATGACCTTCCTGTCAGCTTTAATGTGTTTTCACCCACAGAACTGTGTGTTTCGCACCATTTTCTTTAAATGACTGTGATCAGCAGACACTCAACCCCCCCTGTCTGGCACCAACAATCACTCTACGGTTAAAGAATCCTTAGTTTATGCTTATTTTTAACAACAAATGAACCACTAACCATGTCTGCATATTTTTATACATTGGGTTGCTGTCACATGATTGGCTGGTTAGATTTTTGCATTAGCAATAGGTTTTTCAACAGTTAACCCCCGATAGTAGATAACATAACACTATTATGTAGGAAAAAGCAGGTTTCTACATTGCTTGCCATTGAAAAGTAGAAATCAAAATCTTTTTTTTTTTTCAAGCAACGCATGATAAATTGCATAGTAATTCAGTTTTTATGTGATGTCACACCCTTACAGTAATGCCCACCTGGCGGGCAAAACAAGGCTTCCCTCTGCTGACTGCCAGTAATTATATAAGTACTAATGTACTAAGACAGTGATATTAAAAGATCAAATTCAGTATAAGGTTATTGATGATGCATACTATAAATAGGCAAGCAGATGAGCCCAGAATATGAACGTAGTTTGCACGTAAAGCGTTTTCCCATAGAAAACCATTATAAAGAAAATACTTAATGTGGCTTAATCCATTAAGCCACTAACCCTTATTAATAAAACATAGTATTCACAAGCAGCTGAACCCAGAATTTGAACGCAATGCATAAAGTTTCATGTTAAGCATTTACACTGCACTCATTTACCCGGCTTATGTTCTTGCTTGCTTATATAGCATGCATAATCAATGAGCTCTATAGTTCATTTGATCTATTAATATCACAGTCTTATTACATTAGCCACTTTAAGGCCTGGTTTCACAGACAGGGTTTAGATTAAGCCTGGTTTAGCCCTTAGTTCCCGAAATTTGCAGTTTGTTCACATATCTTTGTTTTTCTTCTCTGAAGAGGTGATCTAAATATTCATGGCTTGAAACAGATGTAAAAATTGACAGACCTATGCTGCAGATCTATGGATGTTTTGCACTCTAGTTCTCCGAAAAAATATTTCAGGAAATGAATGCTTATGAAGCAAAGATTTCAGCATTCAGGATGTGTACTTTCTGCAATTGAAATGAATGGGCATGGTAACAAATAACTATATCCAAGCTGATTAACACTCTTTGGCTAAAAAAAATAGCCACAAAAAAATGTATTATAGTCTATTGGCTGAAAAAGCCACATGAAAAAATATGAATGCGAGTGGTGTTTGCCAGAGTGTTGCAAGGTATTGCAATTAGTTTTCTAATGTGTTCTTTAGCACACTGCGGTTGAAGGTTTGTTTAGACATGCCCATCATCTCACCATTGAGCCAGGTGCTTGCAAACTCTGTCCGTATGATTTCGTCCGTGCTGCGCATCATAACTGGCTCTGAACCCCGGAAGTTCATTGAAGTGGCAGTGTATAACGCTCCATCTGCAAGAGACAAAAAAACAAGAAAAAGATGATGTGGAAACTATTGGCACTAAATAAACACTTGTTGATAGTTGCATATGAGTCCAAATGATTGTGTCAGTAGACCTGCCAATTGTGCTTAATCTGTTTTTAACTGACAAAATTATGAATAAACAGTCACGTACGTACCAACCATCTCAGACGTGTATCGTTGAAAAGGATCAAATGGACATTTCCCCTTCCCATCTTCTTGCTTGTTCTCTAAATTCAGCTGACCATTTGCATAGGACTAAGAATAACACGTGAAAAAAAACCCACATAAAACACTGTATTCTGCACATTCTATGTTTGCAGTCTCTAACACTGAATACAATAGATGAGACTCACCATATTGTCACAGGATGGGTTGAATGCCTTGGTTCCACAAACATACATACTGCCATCTTTATTTTTATGAAGAATTCGGATGTAGTTTTTGCAGTCATTCTAAAGAAAAAACAAACAATGTTGCCATGAGAAACAAATAAATGATGTGATCTTTGTGTAAGTAAAGACCTACTCTCAATTCTGACCACAATGTCTAACCAAGCAGAACCAAACACTTCCCTTTCCTGTGTTCTTCAAATAAATAAGTTCTAGTGGGTGTTTTGGGTTTTACTTAGTACTTGATTATATCTGTCGATATCTGCTGAAATGATCAATACATGCAGGTTGTACTTTCTTGCATGTTGCTTTGTCTTTAAACATATTTTTACCAATGACACGCATGTATTTATAAAAAAAATAAAGATCAATCCATAAATTATATTTTGAGAATATAATTTAACTACATTTTAAACATTTTATCAGACAAAGAATGTCTTAAAACTTTAATAAACGGAATACTCTGCATTTACAATAAATTCATACACTTCAGGAGATCAAAATGTACATATCTGCTAATATATATTTTGCAAGACAGATAATAAGACGCAATAAAAGCTGGTATAAGGTATTATTTGTAAAAAAAAAAATTTTTACACACACACATACTATATCAATGTATGTGAGCCCAAAATGCAACTGTTTTATTGAATTTCAAATGTGAAAACTCACCGTAGCATCTTTTCCTTTATAGGAACAGTCTTTTTGCTGCCGTTTTGTGACTGGCCAATTCACCTGAGGAGAAAAAAACACAACTTATCATCATCCCTGTATACTACAGTAAAAAAAAATCATTGCAGAATGATACAGGGTTCCCACACCTTGGTTAACTTCAAATTCAAGGACCTTTCAAGGACTTTCCAGGTCCAATACCCTCAAATTCAAGTGAGAGCAAGGTTATATTGTGTTACCTTGTAGGATACATTGTTAGTTTTGCGCGAGTGAACGTCATGGCAACGTACAAAACAAAGTACCTCACGCTGGAAACACTTAACGTAAAGCATAAATGCGAGTAACTAAGGAAAATCAAGCAAGCTAGTATGCATAGACTACGAAGTGTTGGCAAAATAACACATTAGCGGAGAGGAGGGCATAATATGGAATTTTTTTCCAGAAAATTTCTTCCACAAAATAAATTCAAGCACTTTCAAGGAGCTGTATCTATGTATGTTTATTTTCAAAAACTTTCCAGGGCCTTGAAAAAATAAAGTAAAATTCAGATTCACAAACTTTCAAGGATTTCAAGGACCCGTGGGAACCTGACTTGGTGAACAAATTTATCACAGCATAAGAAGCTTTTGTAACTATACATTTAAGACCTCACCATGGCCTTCTTGACTGTAATGTCATCTAGATCGAGGGCAAAAATGGCTTCCCTGGCACCCAGGATGAGCATGTTGAGGTCTTCCCGCAGAAGCATAGTGGTGTAGTTCCAAAAACCCTCCTCGCGAAACAAACGTCCTCCATTACCTAGCAACAAATGAAGGCCACAGTCAAGGGTGGGAGTTGCAAATGTTTGCCAAAAATGGAAAAGTCACACACAGAACAACTAAATGTTGTTTGACAAACAAAGGAATGTAGTCCTGTATCTCGTCTGTCACCTTTGGCTTGCTCGGTTGGGGTTTAAATGTACAGAAATACGGTGCGATATTCTGATCATGTTTTTATTTCAAGCACATTTCCAAACCACATCAATCTTAATAAGTACTATACATTTTTTATATAATATAATTGTTAATGAGGGCTGGAAGTGAACAACACCTTATATTCAGATGTGTATAATTATTAAGCAGGTTTTCTTTCACAGGTAAATGGACCAAAAAAAGTAAGAAAGAGAGATTTAACTCACACTCAAGAGAAATGATTAAAAGCCAATTAGAAGGATGTGATACTATAGAAATGCAAAATTAAGATTTGACCATTGGACAATAAACGCTCCTTGGGACAGCAGGGTCACAAAAAACAGGTTGTGAAGAAAAGATATTAACTGCAAAAGACTAAGAATTAGGTGCGAAACCATCAGAAACCCTTTAGTCTCCAGTGCCACCATTTTCTAGAACTGTACCCTACCTGGAGTCTCCAGAAGTTCAAGGTATCAGGTTCTCAGAGACTTTGCTAAGGTAAAGAATCCTGAAACATGACCCACACTTAATAAGAATCACTAGCTGAAGAGTTGTGAAATACATGTCACTACAGACTGAATGGCTTTAGAGATAGATAGGTTGAGAGTGACCCTTGATGGACCAGAAGAGCTTCCTCTTGCACCACTGTTTGAAGAATGTATCTTCCAGAATCTGCAGTATGATTTGGGAGTTGATCTCCTACCCTTAAAGGTCCGTCTTGCTCATTGTTAGTAGCAGCTCACACCATGACTTCACCGCCATCGCCACTGTTGTCTGACTTGAACTGGTGCTGCTACCTCATGAGTTAACCTATCTGTCCATAAACTATTTCACAACACTTTTGATTTTTATCAAGTGGGGGTCATGTTTCAGGATCCCTTGTCTCATGACTTAACAAATGGAGATCTGGAGATTTCCAGGTAGTTTGCAGTTCTGAAAAATGGTGGATCTGGAGACTGAGAATTAAGGTGAAGAATTAAGTGTGAAACCGACAGAAACAGAAACTTTGCAGTTAACATGCGTCTTTTCTTCTAAACCTGTTTTTGGTGACCCTGCTGCACCAATGAGCAATGCTTGACCAAAGGTCACACCTTAACTTTACAGTTTCTATAGTATTGCATCCATCTCATTGGCATTTAATAATTTCTGACTCTTCATTGCGAGTTAAATCTCTTTTTTGGGCCATTTTACCCGTAAAAGAAAACCTGCTTAATAATTATGCACATCTGAACTTCCAGCCCTAGTTAATAATTATATATCACTTGTAAATTATTATATACAAAATCATTAGTAATTATTAAGATTGATGTGGTTTAAAATTGGTAAAATGTCCAAACATAATTGTCATAAATTACACTTACTATTCATTGGCACTGTTTTCCGAGGTATGTTATTCGATGTCTGTCCCTGTCCACCGATCAGCGTTGCTGGACTCCAGACGTACAACACGCACAGAACAGCCAGCAGAAACATCATTCAGCGTTCCAGTAAAAATAAAAAAATAGTCCGTGATTTTGGTCTAAAAGACTGTGCGAATGCTAAATTCCTCTGTCGTCTGTCTGTCAGAGATTTCTCATCCTTGCTTCTCCCCTGCTTCAGTCCGGAGCTCTTCCATACTGAGATATATGACTTTAGCTGCAAAGAAGGATCTTCAGAGAAGCAGCAAAGACCGCTGTGAGGCCATCTGAAAGAGAGAGAGAGAGAGAGAGAGAGAGAGAGAGAGAGAGTGAACAGGCAGGGGTGCTGGCAGTAGTATTTCTGTCACGGCTTTAGTGATGCTAATGAGGAGGATGAAAGCTTTTGCTCTAAGACCATGACAGAGACACACGGTTCTGCTTTCCGTGCAACAGAATGACACAAAGCCACAACAGCTCACCAAAAGACACCCACCACATCCTGATATATGTCTTAGAACCCCCCCAAAAAATCCAAGATCTAGCTAGCTTCATAAGTGAACCCTCACAAATTCCCGATCTGAAAAGTTAAAATAAAAAGTCTTGTTCAAAGCAATACGCTGATAAAAAAATCTCAAGACATGTTAATTGTCATAAAGCTGGTGTTACCTAACAGATGTTATGAAGAAACAGGAAGAATCAGAAACCATTTTGTAACCTATGTTAGGTTATGCTAACTACACCTATGCTAACTACACTGTAAAAATACATGTTTTACAAGAAAATAGTACTTCAAGCTCCGTCTTTCTAGTCTAAAATTTCACATTATGTGTTATTTGACGTTTCTGTGTAAATATTTGTAAACAATACAAATGAGAAAATCTAATTTTCTAGGTCCAGGGCGAGTTATGTGCTAGAGAAAATGTAAATGCGTGACAAGTTTTGGGTTTCAACCAGCTCTGACAACAAAACCATATCCTGTCCTAATGAAACCAAAACCACAAAGGCCTGGTTTCACAGACAGGGCTTAGATTAAGACAGGATTAGTGCTTAGTTCAATTAGGGCATTTAATTAGCTTTTATAAAGTGCCTTTGAAAAATAAAAAAGACAAAAACATTACTGGTGTACATCTCGAGACAAAACAATGACACTGGTATATTTTAAGATATCTCAGTGCAAGAAGACAGCTCAAACATGCATTTAAGCCTTGTCTGTGAAAACATGGGGAAATGACTGCACATGTATGAATGCACCTTCAAAACACAGCCTTTGGAAACCCTCGACATCTGAAAACACAAGTGCTCATTGGTGCATTTTAATATCTGGGTACAACAGCATATGTTTATTACATCGCTGACTGACAGCATGATTATGGCATTTTATAGGTGATGAGCTGTAGCATGTGCTATCTGATCAGATCTGATCAGATAGCACTCATATTTCACTATGACTTGTACACATGCTTACTTCTAAATCATTGTGGGGACTTCCTACCCTACTAGCTTCTAATAAAGGCTAATTACCACTGCCTAACAGACTACAAGCCCGAAATTAGGCTACACCTTTTGGGGAATTTTAGTTAAAGTATGAGTCAAACATTATTTAATCGTTTAATTTCATCTTTTTTTTTTGTCTAAGAACACCCACATAAGGAAGTGCTACTTAACATTTTCAGAAAATGTGCAGGTTAGCTCAACCTGACCCCAAACAGGCTTCAGAGTGTTGCGTCTTACATCAAAACATCATGAAGAGGAACAGAGAGGCATTATGGGTATGTATAGCCTAGTTTTTTTTTTTAAAGAAACAACTTTTATTCATCAAGGATACATTAAATTGATCAGCACAACTGTTTAAAACATTGGTAATAAGAAATGTTTCATGAGCAGCAAATCAGTCTGAACTCTGAACCAAAATTTACTTTATGACATAAAAATCATTAGAGGGGTAGTTCACCCAAAAATTTAAATTCTGTCATTAATTACTCACCCTCATGTCGTTCCAAACCCGTAAGATTTTCGGGTAACAGTTTACAATAAGGTTCATTAGTTAACATGAACTAAGAATAAACAGCTGTATTTTTATTAATTAACATTAACAAACATTAATAAATACTGTAACAAATGGATTGCTCCTTGTTAGTTCATGTTAGTTTATACATTAACTAATGTTAATTAATGAACCTTATTGTAAAGTGTTACCGATTTTCGTTCATCTTCGGAAACACAAATTAAGATCTTTTTAATGAAATTCTAGGGCTTTCTGTTCCTCCATTGACAGCTACGCAACTACCACTTCGACGCTCCTAAAAGAGATCGAAAAACTAATCCAGATGAATCGAACGGTTTAGTCCAAATTTTCTGAAGAGACTCGATCGCTTTATATGACAAACCTCATTCATTGGTTCCTGCAGAAGTTAAAAAGTGCTGCGTAACACGAGAATGAACCTCATTGGTTCTTGCTGAAGCTCAAACGTGCTGCGTAACACGAGAATGAACCTCATTGGTTCTTGCTGAAGCTCAAACGTGCTGCGTAACACGAGAATGAACCTCATTGGTTCTTGAAGAAGCTCAAACGTGCTGCGTAACACGAGAATGAACCTCATTGGTTCTTGCTGAAGCTCAAACGTGCTGCGTAACACGAGAATGAACCTCATTGGTTCTTGCTGAAGCTCAAACGTGCTGCGTAACACGAGAATGAACCTCATTGGTTCTTGAAGAAGCTCAAACGTGCTGCGTAACACGAGAATGAACCTCATTGGTTCTCGCACATCAAGCGAATATGCTTGAGCTTGCATTTACAACAACTGATGTGTGTGTTGATGAATGTTTATATGTGAATAAAAGCCTAAATTAAATCTGTTCATCATATAAAGCAATAAAGAAAATTTTGACTAAACCGCTCAATTCTTATGGATTAGTTTTACGATCTCTGTATGAACTTTTTGAAGCGTAAAAGTGGTAGTTGCGTAGCTGTATATGGAGGGACAGAAATCTCTTAGATTTCATCAAAAAGATTTTCATTCTGTTCGAAATGTGAACGAAATTCTTATGAGTTTGTAACGACATGAGGGTGAGTAATTAACGTGTTTATAATTATGCTCTTGCAAATGATTTAACTTTCCAACTTGTATATTTTATTGTAATAAATAAAGTTTAAATAATCCAACAGCCAATGGAAAAATCCTTTAGGCTTTATGACGAATGTCACATGAACAAACAGAGAAAAAGGCCTCAGTATCCGCTAGTGTTATCAACATGAAGGCTATATCTATGGACTTTTAACGCTAGTACCCGTTTTAAACAGGTTTCCCAAAGTATTTACCAGTCTCTGCCATTGTTCGAACAAACAAAGGTCGCACCGCCCCAAAACTCACACCAATGGTTGAGACAATGCTGCAATGCTTTGATAGCATGACAGACCCACAATGTTTACACGTTTTGGGAATTGGCCTATAAACGCAATTGATTGAATCTGCATATTACATTGAAATATTATAAAATGTGTATACTTCACAATTATATAAAGCTTCTTTATGACCAGAATGTAGACAAAACTGGCAAATTGCATCATAGTATTTCCATTCAAATACCATTTTTGGACAATACCATGATGGTAATACCATGGTATTCTTTTAAGTACTGTACAGAGCTATTCACATTATAGTTGTTAACCAGAACTAAAACAGTTGATATATGTCTTTTGTTAATTTCAATAAAGCTATAGCCTATATAGTTACCTCTTACGTGTAAACAAATCAGCTGTTTCCCTTACATAACAGTTTTGGTCTCAGTTCCTCTGAAAATAAGTTTTGTGGAAATTGCTGAGAAATGTGTGAGAGGATCAACTCACCATGCAACCAAATTCTGTTAGTTTCTCAGTTCTCCTGTGCTCGCATGAGTGGCTCCTCTTCACACACACAAACGCTGCTCCAGTCCTCCCATAGAAAACAAATCAATGTGGTCTAAGTGCCAGAGACAGCAGAAAGTATGTTGCGAGTCGTGGCTCTGCAGTGAATGGAGCTCATGGTGTCTGCTGCCCTGTGTGAAAGAGCATTAAACTTCTCAGATCCTGCAGCGTGGAGTCAAAGACATTCTTCTGCTGGAGAGAAAAGAGAGAGAAAACCATGCTTTTAGAAGCTCTTCAATCTCAACAAGTCACTACAAGTGTCAGCGTGAGTGTGTGTGTGTGTGTGTGAGTGTGTTTGTAGGAGAGCCTATTGTGCTCAGATATGATTTTCAAGAAAACCAAGTTTGCTGCTGTAGTAAACAAAAGAGAAGCCAATGTTTTGATTTTCTCAGATATACAACAGTTTCAAAACACATTTTTTTCATTCATACTGAAGAAAAAAACAAGACGTATAGGTCTTACCTCAGCATCTTTGTAAGAGTCATCGGAACTTGTGCTTTAATCTAAACTGTTTTTAATGTTCATAATGACAAATTGTTTCAATTTGAATGTTCACAATAACTTGACATAATCCGGATGAACTTGTTCTGTTGGCACTGTACGTTGGATCACGTTTCTTGGCTTGCATATTCACTATTAACTAACATCTCAAAGACAAAATTATTTTAATATGGAGGTTATAGGCCCCTAACGTTACCTGCTAAACCATATGTTTTACTGTTTTACCAGTAGGCTAATGTTTTACTGTCTGTATTTGAGGACATTTTAAAATCTGGCCCTCACAAGTAAAACCTGTAGCAGTACGTTAACGTTACACACGATACAGGGCTAACTTACACGATTATATCCAGCATTCATTTCAACGTTTAACGTTATTCACGGGTGAATCAACATAGCTGAATCGTTGAGTGTTGTGTTCATTTTGCAAATCGAATCAAGGGTGATATTGCAATGTCTGATTTAAAAACTGATTTAGAAGTATTGTGTTAATCTTTTAACAACTGATATTATTTAAATCCCAATTTGAACATTGAAGCGCCGGCGATGCATCAGTTCAGTGTTAAAAAAATAGCATCCAAATACAACTAACAGTTGAAAGTGTGTTAGAAACGTTGAAGGGAACGAAATGAGGTAAAAGTTAGTTAATAACGCCTCCTGGTGGTCAGTCATTAACCCTTAACCGCTGCTAGGCCATACCAAATAAATAAATAACGTTACATGGACATCGAGATATTAATCTGAGTTTAAGGTGTTTTATCATTTATTTGAATGTATAGCCTAGTAGTTAAGTGTCCTCTAAAAGTAGCCCATTAGACACATTTATCCCAGAAACAACACTTTCTTTTGATCAAGTTCTTTTGCAAATGTTTTTACTCGTGCTTAACTAGACGCTCTTAAAATTCTAGTAATGCATCGAAAGGTTAATCCTCATCATTGAATTTGAATGCTTGCTGAAGTACTCCTTTTTGTCAAAACTGTTATACCGTTTTCAGTGGCAAGATGGCGGCAATGAGCTGTTCTTCTAACCGGCGTTAGCATTAAAATAATGCCGCGGACAAAGGACAGACGCAGTCCATGCAAGTTAGTCGAATGTAAAACTATAACAGCGGATGAATTGTATAAAACCTTCCCTTTAATTCCCATACATATCACAGTTATAAATAACAAGAAATTATTTTAACATCACATGAAAACAGATATCTACAAAGTCACAGTAGCACCATGCATGTTCATAAAACCGATAATGACAGTTGGTTAATCAGGAACACAAATGCAACCATTTCACAACCTATCCCTAAACGCTTACAAACCATACTCGCTTCTAGAAGGCTGAATTGTACTTTATATTCAAATACCTTTTTTTTATTTAGCAAAATCCTGCCTCATACGGGTTGTTTCTCCTGCAAATGTGTCCAAAAAAAAGCGTCATTCAAATTTCAAAACAAGACACTCTACAGAGACACTCGGAAGCAGGGTCAAAAATGTACTTTTGCCACTCCTCTCAAAATCTAAGGCCATATTTCTTACTGGACATGAAACTACATTATAGCTATATAATGTATATAATTATTTTTTTCTTATTTTCAGTCAAGTCAGTGTGGGTCAGTTTTACATTTCGATTTAAATAATGTATTATGCTCATATTTCTGTTTTTATTTCCATTACTGAAGCTCAAACAGTGCTAACAATGCCAAGGTCATGAGTTTGATTCCCAGGGAATGCATGAACTGATTCAATTTAGGCCTATATCTTTAAAAGCAATACATATTTGCCCAATTTATATTTGCATTTGGTAATGGGACGTGCTAATTTTGGACCCTGCCCCGAACAACACAATATTCACATTAATCTGAGCATATAGATCCAGTTCACAGTAGGTGCTTGATTGAAACCAGATTCAGTCCTTTATTGTAAGAGCAGTTTGATGTGCTTCTTTCTTAAATGTGTGGAAATGTCCTCTTGACTCATGGTTTTGTCATAACAAACCGGAGTGTAAAGGTCTTATTAATTAAATAGAGAGAGAGAGAGAAAGAGATATAAAGAATATTGGCTCAGATTTTCCCTTTTTAATTTTCTGTAATCTCAAAGGAACACGCGACATTGTGTGACAGGCTTATCATGAGAGGCAGGACAAGCTGGTGGACTTCGGCTCTCGTGTTATTAATAAAGTGGCATTGTTTAAGACGTCACGCTGAGGGAAGAATGTCGATTACAGGGAGTCCTTGTTCCTTCAACAGGACATCAGTCTTTATTGGAAGGCACTGGAAGATTGAGACGGCGAAGGGTGGGCAGAAATGAGGAGGAAATCAATCTTGACTAGTCCGTCTCTTCTCCAGCTTCTGTTTAAGCTCGTCTGTGAGGCCTGAAGGGAAGAGAATTTCCTAGTCATTTATTAAATATCCAGTCATATTTTAACCCTCATGCTGATTTTACTTTCTGTATGTTTGGGGTCCTAGAGAATCGAATGCACATAGGGGACAAAATATACACTACTGTTCAAAAGTTTGATGTCTTTTTTTTTAAATGCTGATGAAGATTTTTTTTTTAAATGCTTTGAGAAGTCTCTTAAGCTCACAGAGGCTGCATTTTTATTGATCAAAATACAGCAAAACAGTAATATTGTGAAAAAATATTACAATTTAAAATAACTGTTTGCTGTTTCAATATGTTTTCAAATATAATTTATTTCTGTGATCAAAGCTCAATTTTCAGCATCATTACTCCAGTCTTTAGTGTCACATGATCCTTCAGAAATCATTCTAATATGCTGATTTGCTGCTCAAGAAACCGTTTTTTGGAAACCATCAAAAATATATTACAATTCTTTGATGAATAGAAAGTTCAAAAGAAGAAATTTATTTGAAATAGAAATATTGTGTTAATAAATCTCTCTAATGTCATTTCTGATCAATTTAATGTATCCTTGTTGAATAAAAGAAAATAAATCTTATCATCCTCAAACTTTTGAACTGTAGCATGCTATTAAATAAATGATATATACACATATATATATATATATATACAAATATTTAAAAAATCAAAATACCTAAATAATAATACTAATAGTTATAATTAATAATGATATTATTGAGATTATTTCATATTATTGATATTGTTTCTTACTGTCCAAGTCAATTTATAGAAAAATACAATAAAATTCAGAACCCAAAACAAGTTTTTTGGAGGGGTTAAAAGTGCCTTGAGCTCTTACTCTGAGAGAGAGGTGAGGGAGACAGAACCAGTCTTCTCATGGAGTTGGACGGAGAGCCAGATGGGGAAAAGGATCGTGGTGAGGGACTGGGAGATCTCGTCTGTGACCGCGGCGTCCATCTGTCTGTACCTACTGAACGAACACACATACTCTCACTTAGTCAAGAGAAACTGGAGTGAAAATAGACCGGGTATACTGTAAATGGATCTGAATAAAAGCATTCACTAAATTACTAGTACACATTGATGTATAAAGTATATGCTGTCCTAGATCTAGTGTTCACACATAGCCAGCATTTTCCCAAACTTTTCACAGTGTAATGCAATTCCTACAAGCCACAAATTTCTCAAACACACAGATTGAGACTTGTTTCATACTTGTGCAGCAAGATTCACTACAGAATCCAAGTCCAACTGTTCCTGCATGTTGTTTGGCAGGGGCATTGTAGCTGATATAACAAATGATTTATTATAAAAGTGCCCAAAAATATCTGGATAATAACACATTGGGTTTGAACCTATGGCTGTGATCGAAACAGCAGCAAATGTCATTGTGTGAAGCATGAGATGCGTTGTACCTTGTTTCCGGGGCAGTGATGGAGCTCGAGAGAGAGGTCCAGTGGGAGCACAGTGCAGGGTTCGCTCTCCATTCTCATCATTGGATGACACAAACGCTACAGGAAAAGGAAATTCAGATGATGAGTTCAGTGCAAAGCAAACTAAGTGTTGTGTTATGGCCCAGTTTAACATCGTGTTTGTGACATACTGATGTTCTCCTCATAAGGCTCCTCTAATATGAAGGGCTGAAGAGTCCCGGCCGTTTTTTCCACGAGTGCATTGATGACATCATGTAGTGTGGGACAGGGGATCTGGAGGAAGAGGCCAAACAATAAGAGGAGGAGTGAGATTTCCCCAAGGTTGATGTTTTCCCCTTAATTGAGAAAGTCATTTTCACATACTGGGTTTTCCACGTCGATGATGTAACCACCCTGCTGCTTCTGTGTCACTCTGTAATGCCTGAACACTGATCTGAAAAAGAATATAATATAAATAATTAAATGAAAAACTTAGAAATGTTGCCTTGGCAAAATCTAAAATAAGATGTAGTACTAAAATGATTAAAACTGAAACATAATTAATTCTAAATAGAAATATTAAAAGCGTAGGAAAAACGACAAAAGCCCATAACAAAATGAAAACTGAAAATAAAAAAATAAAAGCTAAATCTAAATATTATCAAATACTATATTATTAAATAAATGATACTAAAGTAACACTGATCCAGTGATCCAGTGTCATAGTGAATGTATCCATTGAATTTAAGTGGAATTCCCTTTGATTGTCACACACACACACACACACACACACTTGCTTAGTCTAGAGAAACGAGTGAAAATAGACCGGTTGTACTGTATATTGATCTGGATAAAAGCATTCACTAAGTGACTAGCACACATTGATGTATAAAGTATGTGCTATGAGGAAATCATAAAATCCAGTGATGACATCAAAATAAATAAACCAAGGGAAAATTCAGTCATAATGTGCGTTTATGAGTTCATAATGAAATTCAGTGGTTGCCATGATGTGGCCTTTCTGATGACATAAATGAATCAAGTGAAATTCAGTGATGATGTATAATAAATAAACACAGGGGAAATTCAGTTATGTCTATTTAGGACGTCATAATGAAATCCACTGGTGATGTCACAATGGCCAGTTATGATGAAATGGTCTCAAGAAAACATTGCACTAGTGTTCAGTGGCTCAGTGGAACAAATTCAAGATGCCATATTAGGTCAAACAATGTCAACTATAATTAATTCAGTAGTGAATGTTTTTCCACTGACATGTGCAAATGCTTTGTATATTTCATGCTCCGTTGGAATTAAGAGTCTAGTCTCCTGTGTGCTACACTTCATGATGAGCACTATTTGTGTTTAGTGTGCAGAGCTGCTGTCTATAAATATCTCTAATAATTCACTTATGATGTTCCATCTGGTTTAGGATGCTGCTTTATAAGCAATGTAAACAGTAGACAGCAAGGAGGCTTACTAAGTTTCAGATCAGAGCTTAGAACTAGTGTATTTTTCTAGGTTATGGGTATGCTCTCAGTAATAAATGAAAAGAGAGAAAGTTTCAGTGTTTTTACCCGTTCAGGTCTTGTCGTGTTGTGACAGCGAGTGAAGATCCGTCCCGGCCCGGTCGGAGTAGCATGTTCCCACAGTCCGGATGTCTTTCTAACAGCACCTCAGCTTCAGTTCGAGACACAGGCCTGAAACACCTGCCAAATAACACACACAAGAACATATTTGTCTCAAGTATCCACTAAGAATTCACATCGGTTAAATAAGTAGAAGATTTTGGTAAAGGTTTGTGCTTTTAATCCAATTCCTGTCAACAATATCAAGTCTAAAAATCTCCAGAAAGGCTAAAAATAAAGTACAAAAAAAAAAGGATTTTTGTAATGCCTAATAAGAACTGAAACCTTAGTAACCTTAGTGTCACTTCCAATAAGAACACGTTAACGGCAGTAGCAAATACAGAATGGCAATGGATGAGAAGTTATGAATAACACAATCAACCACACCATAGGCTATACCTAATAAAATATACAAATAATTATATAAAACACCGTCTAAACACTAAAACGTCTAGTTTGGCGGCATTTTGTAGTTCTGAGAAATGCCATTTAAAATAAGAATCACACGGAAGAGATCGTTTTTATTGTTTATTTTTATTCCTGGCTAGGTCACAGTGTAAATCTATTAAATGTTTTAATCACGTAGGCAAAAATCGTTAAGAAAAGTAACACTAAAAGGGCAATAGTAACAGTGATGTTTTAGCAATGGAAAAACACGGAGACGTTCAAGAATGTCATCTCAGACCCTCTCCACAAACACACTCGCTCAGATAAACAGAAACTCACGCAGGTATTTCCCCCACCAGCGGGAGCGAGAGGGGGGATGAGGGGGCTCTGGAAGACGCACGTGCCTTTCGACGCATTTTTTCCTTCTCCACGACTTCCTTCAGCATGTGCAGCTGCCCGGGCAGGAGGGTGAGAGTCGTGGGCACGGCCAGCTGGAATCAAACGCAAAGCATATGTCACTCTAATTTGCACGGGTAAATACACCGGCCATAGCGCACGGGGACTCTGATCCCTTTATCTATGAAAACATGCGAGCAGCATCACTAAAGAAACGAGGGGGAGGTGTTTCAGGGTGTTGTTTTAAACGGGATTGATATAAAGCCAGTGGATTTGACGGTGATAAATACTTTTTATAAGACCTGATCACGGCACATTTACTTTATTGCATGACTAACATCCAACTAAAACTGTTCGAGGGTGAGTTCACACTAGTTCGATTCTCTTGGTTATTTTTGGTCCAAAAAAGAAAGTGATACATTTAGTCCTGGTTCACTTAGCATTCACACTGTCATTTTTAACACCGAACCTAAAGATACAAAAAAACAAAAAAACAAAAAAACAACCAGCGTGTAGCCTATGATGTATATTTTGTGACAATTGTTACCGAACATCCAAAACAATGACTGTGTGCCTTTTCAGAGGTCTCAGTCTGTTCATGATTCAAACGAAACACACTAACAGAGTTATCACAACAGTGTTTGTTTCTATCGAACCAAACCGGCCAAGTGTGAACACACCCTTAATTATAAAACAGATTATATTCAATGAAATTCTGAAAAACATTTACGCTATTAAGACAATCTATAATCTAATATCTAACAGCCCATTATAATCCTATATTTTATTTTCCTTTTCCTTTTGTTACATCAACTCTATTTATTGTCTAAAGTCCAAATAAAGTGGTTTAATTATTAAACACACATCACAATGATGTGCAGTGTCAATAAACAGTGCAACTGGACTGTCAGTTAGATTTTCCATTCTGGAGTGAACAAGTGAATTTTGAATTAACATTATGTAAACAATCATTAAACTTTTTGTACATCTTATTTGATGTCATACAATTTCCAGAATTGTTATTAGATATAAACTAGCATTTAAAAGTTTGAGGTTAGTACAATATTGAAATGTTTTTGAAAATCTCAAAAGGCGGCATCTACAGAATTTTAATCAAACATAATAACAGTAATATTGTGTTATAATAGTAATCATATTATTACTATTTAAAAAAAAAACGTCTTTCTGAATATGTTAAAATGTGATTTTTTCCTGTGATCAAAGCTGAACTTTCAGCATCATTACTCCAGTCTTCAGTGTCACATGATCTTTCAGAAATCATTCTAAAATGCTGATTTAATGTTCAAAAAACATGTATTATTATTATCAACGTTGACACATGCATTTGTGCTGCTTAACATTTTTGTGAAAACCTTGATACATTTTTATTTTATTTTTGTAACATTAAAAATGTCTTTGTCACTTTTGTCCAATTGAATGCATCCCTGCTGAATAAAAGTATTCATTTCTTTAAAAAACAAAACAAAAAAACACCAAATCCATCCCAAACTGAAAGGAACAACAGTATCAGCTGCATTCTTGGAAACTGGTCATAAATCTCAAACCCTCCTGCAGTTCAAAGGTCTCAGATCTTAACCAGCTCAGAACAGAAATATTATTCAAGACTGTGAGCAAAAAAAAGAAAGAAAAAAAAGTCTGATCCATCGTTCTGCAGGAGGAGCTGTAAGTGTTTATTGACATGCACACAATAGCACTAGAAAATCCACTAGCGTTAAGCCAGCATTCCCACTAAAGGACATATGGTAACTTCTGTTATAAAAAAACAAAACAAATACTCATATGATTGAACTCACATCTACGACAGAGTAGAGAAATCCTTTCCACAGCTCACGTGCCTCGAGATTTGGTGCCTAAGAGGAAAGAGAGAGACATATTGGCATTAATTATATCATTAACTATAATTCCTTACACTACTGCATTACGTTACAGTCATATAGTATCTCACAGCCAATTCTCCATTACATTTATTGATCACCCAAAATGACTTACAAATGAGGAAACCTACAAGACATTAGTATTTGTGAATTAAATTTTCACAGAACTTCACAGAAGAAATTTATGCATTTCTTTGAGGTATGGAAGGGCTGCGTATTGGCTTTGTAAGAGGAAGTATCAAAATAAAGTGATAGTCAATGTCGGGGAAAGTGTTTTTCTGCCTCTTTCTGTTGGTAATCTCTTAACAATCTCTCCAGCAGACCTCTGATCAACCCTCATTCCCAACGCAAAATAAACCAAGAGTTTCCTGAGCAAAGACTACGGTACATTCAACTTCTGATAGTGATCCTACTCTGTACAGTAAGTGCTGTTTAGTCTTGATCTGACCATAATATGACCTGGAGCTGCCTGGAAGTGTTATTACTGGCATCAGATGTGCTAAGCATAAACAAGAATACAATAATGGTCCATGAAACCAAAACTCTCTATAGCGTGTCGAAAGGTAAATTCTGTATGGAGAAGTTTGTAAAGAGTGAAAACGCCACATTTGCTCATTTAGGAGAGTGTGATGGGATTGTGATGTTCGTTTGGAGCGTGACTGTCTCATAGAGAGTCCAAGCTTAATGTTTTAAGGAAGCGCTTGTCATTTTAGTGTGTGTTCACACTTGACAGGTTTTGGTCGGATTAAAACGAACCCTGGAGCGATTGCTCTGTTAGTGTGGTTCATGTGAATAAGTGTGAACGCTGCCATCCGATCCCTGGTGCACATCGAACAAGTGGACCCGATTGAAATATGATAGCAACACGGACCAAAAGCATCTAAACAAACCAAAGACAGGACGTGGTGTCACAAGATGCTGGTTCATCTCATCATCAGGATACGGTGCTCATTACAGTTCAGTAAAGGTGTCGGAAACGCGTTTCAGTGTGTGTGTGTGTGTGTGTGTAACTAAGGAATTCCTGGCACTGTTTTGACTCCACACGTTTTATAAGCTCTTCGTGAGTTCTCAGCAGGTAAAAATACCATCATACGCATCACACAGCATTGTTTTGGATGTTCGGTAAGTTCCGACGCAAAATATGTTATAAAAGCCGGGGGTTTTTGTTTCCTATCTTTAGAGGCGTTAAGATTCGTGTAGATTCGCTATAAATAAATATATCATTTTCTTTATTGGTCCGGACCAATACAACCAAGAGAGCCGAAATACAAGTGTGAACACACCCTTAGTGTATAATCAGTGTTGGGGAAAGATACTTTTAAAAGTAAGGCATGACAATATTGCGTTACTCCCTAAAAAGTAACTAATTAGTTACTTTTTATGGAAAGTAATGTTTTAAGTTACATTTTCTCATCTGTCCTTGGCTTGCATATTTGTTTTTTTAATTAAAAACAACAACAACAACAAAGTTTCTATTTTTGGCAAATGTAAAGGCCCTTTCACACCAAAAGTAAAAATGAATAAGCCGCCCTCAGGCTGAAGAAAATGCAAATTCACGCCTGCTGCCATTCTGAATTGCAGAAGAAAAGAGTGAAAAAGAAAACAAACAAGAGAAAAAAGTTCAACACTCTTACTTCCGCAATTAAAAACAAATAAATTGAACACAAATGTGATGTTTATCTGAAGTCATTTTTGCTTAGTATGGTTGAATTGGATCATTGGAGGGCAGCTTCAAAGACATTGGTTAATAAAGTGATACTAAATACAAAGTATATGCGTAACTTAACATTAAATTATTGCAGGCTTGCATCATATTCTAAGTTTTCATTTCATTGTTTTTATTCATTTTGAGAAATACTGAATCTGTATTTGTGCAAGTGAGATGAGTAAATGCCTGCTCACATTTAGTCTAGATCTACAATAGTCATCATGTTTACACAGCGCACACACACAACACCTCTGCACTTACTCAAGATTTCTCTCAACATGGGGACAATAGAGCTGTCAGTCAATAAATGGGAAAACAAAGTATCATGCATTACTTATTTGAAAAAGTAACTCAGATATTTTTTTGTAAATTTAAAAGTAATGTGTTACTTTTCTAGTTACTCAAAAAAGTAATCTGATTACATAACTTGCATTACTTGTAATGCGTTACACCCCAACACTGTGTAGAATATACATGATCGGGCGTTCTGCGAGCGATCTGTGTGTGTGAGCCGAGATTAAGAGCATGAGGGGAGTGAGATGTGTGTGTACTGACAGACATTTGATACTCACAGTGAGCTTGATTTCTCCATCCTTCATGCGGAGGTTCAATCTGGCTGCTTCCAGATTCCTATCACGACTTGGGTCATCGATCAGAGACACAAACCCAATCAGATCCAACTTCTCTACATACTATTTAGAAAACACACACATACAGAGCGACATTTAAAGGAACAATTCAACCACAAATGCCTTTTCTAACCAGACTGACTTCTGTGAAACAAAAAGATGATTTTTGGCAGAATGCCTAATGTGAATGATTTAATTATCATTTTAAACAATAAAATATTTTTATGTTGAATATTCTTATTAAAAATACAAATATTTGTATTTTATTATTATTTAAATTATATATATATATATATATATATATATATATATATATATATAAATATATATATACTGTATATATATATATATATATATATATATATACAAATAAATAAATATATTATTGCAATAATTCTATTTTACTGTAAAATAAAAAAATTGTATTTAACAATAATAATAATAATAATAAAAGAATAATAACTGATTTAACAAAACAGTAAATTGCCATACTAATATTTATGGCTGTCTTTATTTATTTGCTTTTAAATGTTAAACTATAGCTATACTAACTATATAACTATATAAACTATAATATAATTTTAGAGGAAATTATTTTAAATAAATATTTTTTTAAATGCTGCAATTTCCCCCCACATGGGTCTCACTTTTCAGGTTGAAAAAAATGGATGATAAAAAAAAAAATGATACAAATACGTAAAAATCACATCACTATGGAGCCCCTAAAGGCACGTGGTGGTGGAAAAAAAATTAGGATGGGAGAATTTTTTTTCCAAATCTTTTGCGTTCCCTCGCAAAACCTTTGCGTTCCCCCGAGAAACTTTGCGTTCCCTCGCAAAACTTTTGCGTTCCCTCGCAAAGTTATTTGCGTTCCCTGTTGGGAGCTCGGACAGACTCTTCCTGTTTAATGTCCCGCTGGCAGTGTTTCAGAGCTCCGTACGTTAATGGAGCGTTTCATAGTGCTTGAACTTGGACTCAAATATAAAGAAATGCGGTCAGTGCTTAACTCAAGGAGTTCAGTGAAGTTGGCAATATAGCCTATAGGCTACACATCGGCTATTCGAACTTCCCGGATCAATATTCTTGAGCTAAACGTTGTTAAAACACACAGTACACCTATTTACAATCACAGTAACCTAGACAACGAGCTACAACCCAATTCTCCACAAAACGAGCTTTATAATATAAATTTGTCTTTAACCGGCCGATTGAGAGACAAGTCCGAAGAAGGGACCGTCTGCAAAGTGCAAATCCCAAAACCCTTCTGTACATTTTATATTATTTAACATAATTCAATAGCTTCACTGTGATACATTGTAGGCTACTGTCACCAAATTCAGTACCAATAATACCATTTTTAGAAAAAATATTCAGTAACTTCGTTATACAGTGTAATGCCATCAAATCCAGTAAGCAAATATAATGCAAAAGCTATGGTTGTGCGTACAGTACCAATATAATTTGTGTAAAGAATAGGCCTACTTATTTTTTATGTGCAATTACTTCCCAAACTAAGTGTTGTATAACCAACATTAGAACAGTGATGTGTGAACTAAATTTGGTGTGTTACAGTGAAGTTATTAAATATATTTTTTTATAATATAAAATGTGCAAAAGCAGTGCAGTATGACCAGTGGGTTTACCATTGATGTGTAAACTGAATTGGGTGGTTTGTAACATTGAAGTTAATGACTATTTTTTATATTTTTGACTATGAGTTGATGCTGTAGTCGTTTTTTGGGTTATATTGCACTTTGCAGATGGTCCCTTCAGAGACAGCCGCCGCCTGCTCATAGAGATCCATTTAGCCTATATTATAAAGCTCATTTTGAGGAGAATTGGGTTGTAGCTCGTTGTCTACTGTGATTGTAAATAGGTGTCGTTTGTGTTTTAACAACGTTTAGCTCAAGAATATTGATCCGGGAAGTTCGAATAGCCTATGTGTATTGCCAACTTCACTGAACTACTTGAGTTAAGCACTGACCCGCATTTCTTTAAATTTGAGTCCAAGTTCAAACACTATGAAACGCTCCATTAACGTACGGAGCTCTGAAACACTGCCAGCGGGACATTAAACAGGAAGTGTCTTTCCGAGCTGCCAACAGGTTTTGCGTGGGAACGCAAATATCTTTGCGAGGGAACGCATAAGTTTTGCGAGGGAACGCATAAGTTTTGCGAGGGAACGCATAAGTTTTGCGAGGGAACGCATAAGTTTTGCGAGGGAACGCAAAGTTTCTCGCGGGAACGCAAAAGTTTTGCGAGGGAATGCAAAAGATTTGAAAAAAATATATATTCTTCCGTCCTAAAATTTTTTCCACCACCACGTCCCTTTAGGGGCTCCGTACATCCCTGCTTCTGAAGCCATAAGACAGCTGTGTATGAATCCATCAGAGAAGAATTTTAGTCAGTGTTTACTCGAAAACACCAGCTCGGACATTCTGCCTAACATCTCATTTTGCGTTTCAAAGAAGAATGATATTTGGAATGAAGGTAACATTGGTAATGGTAATAACATTTTCGTTTTGAGGTGAACTATCCCTTTAAAATTAAAAACACAACTCAGAATAACACAACAGAATCCCAGGGAAAGCAAGAACTGATGAAATGTGAACCTTAAATGCAACACTTTGGATAAAAGAGTCTGCCAAAAGTATATGTGATCAGTAGATGAAGACTTAAATTTGGGTCTGTTCTTCACAGAGAGTTCATGATCACGTTCCATGAGCACGTATAAGTTCCCACACAGTGTGATTCTTCAGCAAACTTTGCATGTCACTTTCTCTTTTTCCCCTCTAGATCAACCTTCTCATCCCTGGCTGAGGTTATAGAGGTTGAAACTGCTATCTTGATGGGTTCAGAGCGAAAATCAATACTGAAACCACAATTAAGTCGAGTCTGATCAAACTCGTCTGCCTCCTTGCCATCTGCTCTCCCACGGCTGAGAGCGCTTATGGAGATGATAAGGTTACGATGGACTCGAAGGGGATTTGCAGAAAATGTCCTTCTAGATCTCTCTTAACGCTCCACAGATTGATAGAGGATTGTATACATCTGTATGGGTAGCAAACCCCTGAATATGTCACTCACATGTGTGTCCTTAGAGTTGTTGAAGAAGTATAACGTGTTTCCACATAAACAGGTCCATAAACGACGAGCCACCTGCATCGAGAGAAGACAAAAGCAATTACTCAATATGCATAATAGTTTGACTTTATTGTACTAAAGACACAAAAGTGACACTAAATCATCTCTCACTCAGGAAGGTTAAATGTCTATTCAGAGATCTAACACACAATGTTGACGTGGTAATGCTCTGGCAGTGAAGCAAATGGCAGTCGTCTCTGCATAGATTACCACTCTTCTGTCTGTAATTCTCTGCTCTGTCTGGCTCAATCCTGATCTCAGTGGCAGCTCTCCCCAGGGCACGGGTTTCACACACACACACACACACACGCCGGCCCGGAGCTCAGCTGTCCTAAATCTGAGACCCACCCCCCTACACACCCCTGTCACACACTGTGCACCTGAACCCCACTGAATATTCCCTCCTGAATATACGAATGGTGTATGTGGGCCTCTTTGTCACCTATTTTTTTTTTTTTACTTAATATTTTTAATATTAATGTATTATATTTCAGTTATATATATTTTTTTTATTTCTGTGTACACATATGCGGACACATATGTGCGTGTGTGTACGTATATATACACACACACATATAAATATAACAATACAGTGCACAAATATACATGTATTATATTTTAATTTTGTGTATGTATACATACGTATATATTACCCAAGTAAATACCTTCATTGGAAACACTTTACAATAAGGTTAATTAGTTAACATTAGTTAATGTATTAACTAACATGAATTGACAATGAGCAATACATTTATTACAGTATTTATTCATCTTAATTAATGTTAGTTCATAAAAATTCAGCTGTTCATTGTTTGTTCATGTTAGTTCACTGCATGAACTAATGTTAACAAATACAGCATTTGATTTAAATAATGACTAAATGTTGAAATGAACAAACTAAGATTAATAAATAATAAAGTAGAAGTATTGTTCATTCTTAGTTCATGTTAACTAAAGTAGGTAACTAATGTTAACTAAATGAACATTATTGTAAAGTTTTACCGCTTCATTTTATATTACGAAAAACTGTTTTTAGAGACATCAAAATATAATAAATGAAACATACTTATATTAAAATATCAACCAATGGAAAATAATTACATCTAGAAAGCATAGTTGTATGCAAATAGAATGCAAAGGTTGGCTTGTAAATCATTTCTAATCTGCAGTATATATATATATTAACCAGATTAGTAACTTTAGTGTCTCAAAATTGCATGAAAACAGAATCCACAAATGTGCACTAAGAGTCATGCACCACTGACGAAGACTCTCAAAACACTGGAATGTTCAATAATCTGTGGTATTAAATGACACTTGACATCATTAAGCTGTCAGCAGCAGAAAACAGTGAACTCCATTATAATAACGTGATTCGAAGAGATGCTAGTGTCTGGGAACGAATGCTTGATGATTCATATTGAAATGATGCTGTATCATATTAATCACACACTTTAGACTGCATGTGGTCCGCATTAAGGTGTGTCCACTACCAGAGCAGCTGCCGAAAATTTAAAGCACACAACAGGCAAAATAAGAGCTCAAATATGAGTTATGACATTTATAGAGCTGTCAGACAGCGGCATACCGAATGGCACACAGCAGCAACGTCAGCTCATTCATCCATTTATGTTCAATTAAAATGCAGAATCAACATTTGAGTCGTGACATGGCAAACTGATAATATTTAGACAGCTGATCCATGCAAACCTCGCCCATATCCACACAATACGCGCGTAATAATGCATGTGCCATGCGTCTCATATGCCGCTGCGCGTGATGATATGATCAAATAAAGTATTTGACATGTCATAATGTCCGCTCACCTTCTCTTTCGCTCCTCTTTTCTCCAGGAAACCCTCGTAATAGCAGGGCGGCAGCTGCGCTTTCGGGGTCCCGGTGCGCGGGTTCGCGGGCGCAGCCGCCATGACTCGAGCAGCTCAGCCCGGTACTGTCACACACACACACACACACTGAGGGACAAAGAGCCGCTGGATGATGTTACTGCCTGGGAAACGACGCGCCCTCTTTGGGTGAGAGATGGATGGCACTGGATATGCGTGATGAATCTCGTCACAGACACGCATTCAGGGGCTCAACACACACACACACACACACACACACACACACACCCGAGAGAGTCAATGTGGCATCTGGGATTACATTATGACCCGCAGGCTCCCGTAGGCAGGACAATCCTATTTTGTGGAAAGCATTTGAGGTTATAAATATAATACTGTTCATTTATTGATGTCTGTTTCGAAGAGAAGAGTTCATTCTACTGTAGGCTAACTCAGTTGGCGCTGTAGTAGTAGCGTTTATTATGAATAATAAATAAAAATAATACATATCAATATACATACTACAAATGCATTTAAATATGAATTTAAATATAATATATTTATAATATAAAGAATATTATGTAATACTGTGAAATACCATTACAATTTTAAAATAACCGTTTTCTATTTGGACATATTTTAAAACGTAATTTATTCCTGTGATCAAAGCTGAATGTTCAGCATTACTCCAGTCTTGTGTCACATGATCCTTCAGAAATCATTCTAATATGCTGATTTGCTGCTCAAGAACCATTCGTTATTATTATTATCATGATTGTTATTGAAAACAGTCGAGAATAAAATTACTTTTTTTTTTGTAAAAATATTAAAATTATTTCCAAAAAAATTATTGCTGACCCCAAACTTTTGAATGGTAGTGTATAATGTTACTTTCAGATGAAATATGTCATATTATCAACATTGATGATATTCAGAAATGTTTCTTGAGCAGCAAATCATCATATTAGAATGATTTCTGAAGGATCATGTGACACTGAAGACTGTAATGAGTAATGATGCTGAAAATTCAGCTTTGATCACAGGAATAAATTACATTTGAAAATATTTTCAAATAGAAAAATGGTGATTTTAAATTTAAATGTAAACATTTGTCAATATTACTGTATTTTTGATCAAATAAATGCAGCCTTGGTGAGCAGAAGAGACTACTTTCAAAAACTTATGAACGGTAATGTACATAAAATACACAGAAGTCACTTTCAAACCAAGCTAGTTTTCTGTAGGGCAATGCAATTCGTGATCAATGATGCAGAATCTGTGTGATGAAATGTTTCGCCCTCACACGAAATCTACAATCGCCTGGATTCCTAAGCGTCCGGTGATCCTCTCCGTGCTTTTCATTTCACTCTCACACTCGGCGGTGAGAGAAACCCGCGCAGAGCGAGCACTGACCTAAAGAAAACACAGACAGCTAGAGTTTCCACCTTTATTTAAAATGAAAAATATACAATGTTCCCTGCACATTTTTATAACAAAACATAAATCACGAATGGATTACGCAGGAAATACTGATTCAAAGAAGCATTCTTTCTCAAACACTTTCAGAAAACACATGAATGTCGTAAAACTCGAGGCCTAACAATGTTTACCAGGCACAATAAGAGGCACAAGCAAGGTTTTCCATTACATAAAATACATTCTACCCATAATAAAATATTACTTTTAAATGTAGTGTGGGCAACATCAGAAAGCATGTAAAATGCTGAGCAGCATTGACAAACGTGCAAGCTAATATAGGGTTAACTCAGAGCAAGACTGAACCTGATACAAATGTGACTAGAATCTCTCACCCCAAACACACAGACGCAAGCAAAGCAATGTGTTTATTCAGTACTTTACAAAAGCTGGTCACAATAATGGTTTCGGGGTTACCTGACTTGCATGAAATCAGATGATTCGCTGACTAATTCAAATGTAATAAAGAGAAAGAAGTCTGCTCAAATCATTTTGTGTCATTTTTTTGCCTTCTATCTCTTTCTGAACACACGGTGGTACGTTCACTCCAGAGTACATTACATGCATTGACATATTACTGCATTATGATGCAAAACAATGAACAATATGCTCTGAATCAGTTCTGATTTACTACTTTTACTACAGTAACTCTGGACAGATCAGTTTTCAATGGACACAGACTCCAGTTTACAGTCCCTCTCGTCATGATTCCAGCAACCGTTTAGGGTTAAAAAGAAATCTGAAATATGATCAATAAGAATATGCCCTGAAAATGCTAGATGATCTAAACCGGTCCAGTCTCTTTATTTGTCATGCTGTTCAAAGATACAATCTAAAACTCTATTGAGCATCACCGTCATCCTAAGCATGTCCTTTAAAAAAGTGGCGGTATTTAATTGCATGTTCTACAGAGGCCCTGAAGGGACATGGTGATGGAAACCGATACGAGATTGGAGGAAAGATCACACGTCAATGCTTTTGCGTTCTCTCGCGAATGTACTAGTTTTGCGAGGCAACACAAAAGCTTTGAAATCTATTTTTTCCCACCACCATGTCCCTTTAAGGGCTCCGTAGCTGTTTAACTGTGTTGTCTAACTACAACTTGACATTTGCAGTGATTATAGAGTATATCTTCAAAATCATAAAGTATTCTACAAAGGGTTTAATAATATCATTATTGTAATGCAAAGACTAACACAAAATCCACAATGACTTTAAATACAAAAGATATATCATGTAAACATTTGCTTGGTACAGTTTATCCACGGCGACATTAACACTCACATTTATAAATCCAACACTTTGTGCAAGAATGTTTTTACCGAGAAATTTGCTCTGCGCATGTGTAATGATATGAATAAGTCCCTATGAGTTTAGCTGTACGGTAGGCCTAAACTCAAACATACCTTTCCCTGAGAGACAGAAACTGAACCAGGGTTAGTTAGAGGAAACGTCTGAATTCCCTCTTCGAGAAAGGGAAATAAAATTATAAACCCAGAAGACAAACAATCTGGGCTTAAAAACAGAAGCACAAAAAGTGCTTCACACACTTAATTTCCCTTTTCAAGAGCCCGACATCCCCGTGGAGCTGTAATATCTGTAATCAGAGGGATTTCATAAAGCAGTAACACTACGAGGCTTTAGTTGTGTGTCTCCCACTACAAAACGGTTCTCGAAAACACCAGTACAGTGCGGAAGAGGATTTGTAAAGGATTCCTTTTTCCATAGAAAAGATCAGGAGGTGGAATCATGTGTAAAAAGAAGAAAAGAAAAGCAAAAACGATTGTTGTCGAATGTCTACATAAGCACAAACTGGTACTTCTGGTTCACCAAACAGCTGGATTTACATACTCATTTATAAATAGAATTTGGAAGCAGGAAGTGAGGATTTATAGGTTTTCTATAATTATTTACTCACCCTCATATCCTTCCAAAACCTTATGACTTTTCAGTGTAATGAAACTGAACGTGTTTGGAGCAACATGAGGGTGAAACTTAATTTCTATTTTTAGCTTTAACTCTGTTAATGCTCATGCAAAGACAGTTTGGTTTTTCTGAATTTACTAGTGACCTCTTTTTGTTTAGCATGAACATAACATAACATTAAACTCAATGCTGACAAAATTATTAATGCACAGCTCGAATGAACACAGCATTTAAAGGGATAGTTCACCCAAAAAGGAAAATTCTGTCATAATTTACTCACCCTTATGTTGTTTCAAACCTGTATGAGTTTCTTTTCCCTGCCGAACGCAAAAGAAGATATTTTGAAGAGTGTCGGAAACCAATCAGTTGATGGGCCCAATTGATTCCATAGTATTTTGTCTCATAGTATCTTGTTTTAGGTTCAGCAGATGAAAGAAATCCACAGGTTTGGAACAACTTGAGGGTGAGTAAATGACAGATTTACTATGAACTATTTACAGTGAATTATCCCTTTAAGATAAATAAAATAAAACCCAGTACAACTAAACCCAATGGGAAAGGGTCAGTTCATCTTTCATGCGAATCAAACAAATTAGCATGACCGTGACAATTGCATTATGAAGTATAAAATAATTTCTATTCTTATAGCTGAGCTTTTCGCCGGTCAGAAAGAGCTGATCCCTGATTGACCGGCAGCTCATACGTGGCCACTAGAGGTCAGTGATTACCAACAAGAGACATTTCTTATACAGTGAAGATGCAGTTGAGTGCATTTGTAAGCAAGTAACATCATTATAGGAAACTGATATTAAAATAATATCCATTTGACTCTAGAATGAACACTCCCAAAACGGATTTATCTTTAACATACTTCTCAATGATGTTTATTGTACTTTAGGGAATTGAAGTGTTATACAAAGCTGGACCTCAACCCTCAGTAAAAAATAGCCAGACACATACTGTATCTCTTTCAGGAGGTCAAAGTGCTCACAGTGAAATACAAGTCACACATTTTCCCTGTCTGTCTGTACCTGACATTGCACTTTCTCGTGCTGTTTTCTGTGAGTGTGTGTGTGTGTGTGTGTGTGTGATATCAGTGCCGCAGGGGCACCATCACCTCCACGTAGTTACAGGGGAACAGTCCCGCCTGTCCGCGCAGGCTTCCCTCGTACCAGTTCTCGTCGATCTGATTGGTCAGCGTGATGACGTCGCCCTCGTTGAAGCCAAGCTCTCCGGGGTTCTCAGGATCAAAGTCGTACAAAGCCTTGCAGCACGGCTGATCTGTCGCTATGGAGACCAAAGAATGTTTGAGAATAGAGAGGATAAAGAGGAAGAGAGGAGAAAAAAAGAGGAAAAGTGAACAGAAACATAAAAAAAATTACAGAGAAATAATAAATTAACTATTAGTGGACTGATTATTGTAAGAACAGATTAGGAACATTAAATTAAATTCTAATTAATTATATTAAACTGCTATTTTTGAGAGAATAAGATACAAAAAAAATCAATAAAATGTATGCTATTTATTAGCAAAACTATATTTTCTGAAGTTGTGCAACCATGTTACATAACTACATTTTTAAAACAGATTTGTGTCATTGTTAATTCTAGCAATAGACATCAAGTAATCTAAATTCTACATTAATTAACATGTTAAATAATAATAATAATATAGTAATAAAAACAAAATGACCAAATAAATAAATACACAATAAATTACTTAATTCATAATTTTTATAAGTAGTCATGTGTCATCACATAATCTTAACAACAAAATACTATAATACAATTCTAGGTTAAAAAGGTTAAATAATAATAATAATGTATTGTATTAAAATAATAAAAATAATAAAAAGGTTGAATAATATATTGTAATAAAATAATTAATACAACTAATAAAATAAATAAATCAAAATTTAATTAAATGAAAAATTAGTACATTTTATTAATTTTGTATAAATCTATCTATCTATCTATCTATCTATCTGTCTGTCTGTCTGTCTGTCTGTCTGTCTGTCTGTCTGTCTGTCTGTCTACAGAAACAGTATCCTCAACTTGTGGAAAGTGCTAATGAAAAAGAAATGGTCTTTAATGAAAACTGACATATTTAGCATTTTAAGCACATGTACTACTACAACATTCATGCAAAGGTGTGCCTCAAGAAAGTTAAATGAATGGATCGATTTATCAAAGAAAAAGGACAGTTCTGCCACCTCCAAACATGCAGGCCACAAAAGGATCAATAGTAGTTCTCAAGCAATCCAAACCCACCGTGCACAAGACAACACTCATTAAACATGGTCCACATAATGCCAAACTATATCGGAATCACTGCGAATTGTGGCGCGTGTGCCTCCTATGTAGTGCTTTCCAAATCAATCACTTATAAGTTCCCTTTAGGTTTGGATGCTTCCTTAGAAGAGACCCTAGTATGTAGACAGTACAGTGAGGCAGATCATTATGTTTAACAACAGCTTGTTTGTGTATGCGTGAGATGTTAAAAACTGTTAATGCAGGTTTTAATTAATAACTTATTCAAGCTCCCCGGTGGATGATTCAACATGTGGCAGATTGATCACGCTTTTGATTCATCTTATGAAGGGAAAATAAATGTGTCAAACAGCATCTCATTTACATGAACTGTCTGTGCTCATCACGGGTTTGTAATATGTGGGAGTGTAATTAGCAGGAGGGTGATTCACACCGCTCGGTTTCAATAGGAATTGAGGCTGGGAAAAGTCTGGCATAGAATAAAAGCCCTTCACCATGTCAAGTGTGTGCTTGCATGTGACTCACAGTTACGTTTTTGCCGTGAAGATGTCCTGTTAAAGGAGGGGGCCGCTGACGTAAAAGAAAAACCATAGTCAGTCTCTGCATGGCCACACACACACACACACACACACGGAGAGGCATCAAATACTCACATCTATCCACACGAACATGCATGATAACTGAATTTTCTTTATGCAGAGAATACCTAGATGACCTTCTACACCTTGTGACATTTGCTAAAATGTTCTGTATAATACAGAGCACTGGGAGAAATAATGCATCCCACAATGCAACACCAGTGTTGTTAGCTAAAACCAAAACAAAAATCGCTTTAGTTACTGAAATATAGCTGAATTAAAATAAAAATATATGATGAAAAACTAAAATTATAAATGTTGCCATGGCAACTAACTGAAATAAACAAGATGAAGTACTACAGTTCCTAATCATAAAACTGAAATAAAAATCAATATACATATTAAAAACAAAAATGACAAAAGATAACAAATTTACTAAAACTTCAACAAAAGTATAACAATAAAAGCTAACTATTAATGAATACAACAATAGTATATGAATAATACTAAAATAAAACTGCAATGCACTCAACTTCTGTCAATCATTTTCAGTATTATTGAAATAAATTAAAATATTAGATAAAAACCTAAACTTAGAATACTCAAACAGTATTTCAGTTAGTTGCCAAATCAGCATTTCTATTGTTTAAGTTGAAGCACTACAATTACTAAAAGTGAAATACAAATAAATTAAATCTAAATAGAAATATTAAAACAAAAAAATGACAAAAGCACATGAAAAAATTACTAAAAGAAAAAGACTGAAACCCTAATTGTTGCCCCAGACATCAAAATCCCATCAATCCTTCAACACCTTAATTCTCCGAGCTCCTCTGTCCAGTCGAGCCTCAGAAATCTTGCCGTCTGGTTTGACCAGTCGATGTCTTTGGACTGCCATTCTAGACTTTTGGTCAGAAATTGTTTTTATCATCTAAGAGAAATATTGCAAAATTGAGGGCAATTTTATCGGACTCTGATCTTGAGATGGTTCTCCATGCTTTTATTTCCTCACGTTTAGATTATTTTATTCACTTTTTTCAACAAATCAGCTCTGAATCGTCTTCAAATGGTTCAAAATGCTGTGGGTAAAGCTTTTTACAGGATCTGGCAGAAGGACACACATAACACCCATTTTATCCTCCCAACACTGGCCACCCATCAAATTTCGTATTGATTTTAAAATATTAGTTTGAACTTTTAGAGCTTTAAATGGTCAGGCCCCACAATACATTGCTGATTTGTTGTGCCCCCACTGGCCAGGCCGTGCCCTTCGAGCCTCAGACCAGAGTCTTTTAATGGTACCAAAGACTCGTTATAAAAGACCTGTCCTTTCAGACTGTGGAACGCCCTGCCCCTGTCCCTCCGTGTGGCAGACTCTGTCGAACTCAAAACACTGTTTTTTAGCTTTTAGTTGACTGGGTTTTATTTTGGGCTTTTTAATTTTTTTATTATTTTGGTTGCACTTTGCAGAGCACTTTGTGATTTTATCTGTGAAAAGCGCTCTATAAATAAACTTTACTTAAACTAAAATTAAAATAAAAGCAGAAAATATAAAAACAAAAACTAATTCAAAATATGAATAAATACTATAATATGGTGTCTGATTGAGCAATTGAAAGTAGTTTACATTATTTCTTTCAGCATATGACTCAATTTCTATGTCAAATGAGCATTGTAGTCCATAAATATTTGCTTGGTTATGACTAAATCTCATTGAATGTTTTTCTAGATCTTGAGACATGACTTTATATTGCTTTGGGAGGCAGATTGAAACCTCAGACGGTCTGTTTCCTTAGAAGGTTCCATTATACACAAAAGCAAGTTATTGACTGTCTGGGGCAGCCAGGCTGGTGTAGGTTTTGGACAGACAAAATTTTAAATACTAAGTATTATGCGGCCTCTGTACAGCAAATTGTGGTGCATGTGGAGATCTGCGGAGCTTTTGCTTACATGAATCAATGAATATAACCAATCAGATTGATTTCAATGAACCATTGGTCTTGGTTAACATGATTTTTAGAAGATTTTTCAAAATCTGTATGTGTGAGCAAATGCATCATTAGTCACTTTAACATAGGAAATTGCATGATTAATCTTTTCTGAAGGTAGGTCTGTCTTTAATTTGCACACATAATGGCTTTCTGTGTTTCATTTCAACCATTATCATTCAGATTGTGACTCCCTGAAGAAATCAAATTTAAATCAAATCTAGTCCACCAAAAAAATGCGGTTACATTTACAGTAAAGGCTGTAAATGGCTGTGTGTTGAATCATGTTTTTATGAAGCCTTATGTAAATGAACAAGACAAGCTCACCTGCGGATGGGTACGAGGGCGACGCAGCTGACGGATTCCAGCCTCCGTTAGAGTCTTCTGACTCTGAATAATCAAAACTGGGTCTGGACACAGGCATCCGTTTCTGGCGTGGCTGAGACTGGGCCTTGTTTACTCTACAGAACACGCGCAAACATGAACATAAATTCATGCACACAAACACACACAGGTTGCAAACAGGTAAACCATGTATCAGGGGCTGAAAATAGTTTAAAAGGATACTTCACCTCTGGAAATATGAATGTGTATTTAAAATGGGTAATTTATGTAGAAGAAATGTGAAATTATTTTTGAATTTGGAGCTTTCTAGACTGAGAAAAGCCAGAAAATGTATTTTTGGCTTATGTGGATTAAAGACAACTCCCAGAATACACTTGCTTCGCTGCCCTAGGAGGCCACGCCTACCGGTAAAAGAGTGCAGTAGTTAAACAACAAGTCTAGGCTACTAGTGAGTCTCCGTGATGAGTCTGCCCGGGATTTCGAGATCGCCCAAAATGTCTTCGGGATTCGGCTTTTGCGTTCTACAGTCGCCATTCAACATGTTTACTGTGGCGAGCAGGGCGAGACTGAGGGCCGCGGGAGAACGACGCGAGGCCGGTGGCGTGAGTACCGATGAGCGACACCTGTGAGACGCGCCGGTCTCGTATCTCTCACGGAGGAGCGGGAATATTCTTAGCAATGTTAAAACGAAGATCAACCGATCACTTGTTCAGCGTTCATGTAAACACTACATTCAGATTCACCAGTCGGAATGAATTCAGTTAGATTGAAACAAAAGCTTTGCACGGAAACAATGAATGGCGACTGCAGAAAGCAAAAGCTGAATCCAGGACATTTTGTACGATCTCGACGGCCGGACATGTCCGGGAAAAAGAGGATGGTAACCCCTAGCCCCTACTACTCAGCTTTCTCCACAGAGCAAGAGCATGCTAGCTTAGCTTACAAAAAAAGATGGCTGACACTATGTGTACGTTCTGTGACTTAGATCCCACCCTCTATAGGCAGGTTGAGAACATGCGGGACAGCCCCTACTACTGGCTGTAGTCTTTAGCCTCTGGCCAAAAAATCCTCCGATGACGCAAAATGACGATTTTTGCATCATCGGAGGATTTTTTCCAGACAAAAAAAATACATAAATCTCTCATCTCAGGGGGATAAGAGGGTGGAAAGCACGGTAATTTGAAAATACTAGAGGTTTTCTACTAATACAAAGCTTAATGCTAAATCCTGAAGTATCCCTTTAATAAATTCAATATTCAGAACACTTGGAATATATTTCAGAGGTCATACGGACTTCTTAAAGGTGAAGTATGTAAGACTACGTCACAAAAGCGTGGACTCATAGAAGGATCGCGAGTGTTTCGGGTGCCATTTGGGACAGGGCCAATTGATGCACTAAAGGGGTGTTTGCAAAGGTTGTTTGAAAATATTGTCTTTGTAAATCCGTTAGGTGCTTTTGCATCCTATTTGAAGCTTGAAAGCTTTCGTCCCCATTCATTGTAACTGCATAGGAAAAAAGTGGCCAAATACATCATTCAAAATTTCTCCTAGTGTGTTCCAGAAGTAATAATGTCAGATGGGGTTGGAAGGAATTTTAATACATGTGATGAAGAAAGATCCTCTTGGAATGATGCATGTTCATCTCTAACCTTTCTCTCATCCTCCCTGCCAGCTCCTCCAGGACCTCCATAGACTGTTTGTGAAACTGCAGCTGAGATTCGACCAGAGCTGCGAGCTGACTCACCTGCTCCACCTACAAACACACAGACACACATGTACAACGCATTGAAAGATGTTATTGCTTTAGAAAAAAAGAGCTGCAATCTGTAAGCTATTTAAAAAACGAATCAGTTTTTTTTGTTTTCTAAAAATACCTACACATCCTTTCTTCAGAAGCAAAATAACAAGTGATAAAGAGGTTTTCAGGAAATATCTCTCAATAACCAAGTTTATTTTTCTTTACAGCATTTTTTTCTTGTTTTTAGCATGAACCTCACAAAATTTTGTTCACTTTTTTAATGAAAAAACAAACGGGACACTCTACATTCCTGTGGCATTCCACAGCGTGCTTCACTCAATTAAAATGTTATGTTAAAACTAACATTGTATCACTAAATTAAAACGACAAGTATTGTGATCATCGTAATCATAATATGCACATGGAAACGCCTGGAAGGAGCTTTACATCCAAATCATAAAATTGAGTTTCATGAAATGAAGATGTGACGGTGAACAGTCCTATGATGACCTAAATGATTCATACATCAGTTTAATGTCATAAATCTGGGCCAGTTGCATAAACATAGCTGCTAAGTTAAGACTGTGTCGTAAGAACTAGTCTGACCAACTTTTTATGTTACTGACTTGAAGTTATGACCAGTCTTAAAGAAAAAATATCATATTAAAATATAAAATATAATTGGACTGTATGACTACTATATATTCATGTACCATGGTATTTGGATGGTACTTATACACACTGAGAAACTTTTTGTGAGCTAACATCAATAACTTTGTTTAATTACAGGCCCGTGCTTAAGATCGATGTGGCAAAGAATCAGAAATATCCCGAAGTTTTCTCTGGGATGCAGTCCAGTGTCGATAAAAACAGACTGATAAATGTGTAGGCTCAGCAGACTGTCTGGAAAATATCCAGCACTCATTGATGTGGATCACTGTAGCAACATTACAATTATATGACTCTGGATGGCCCTGGACTATAAAAACTTTCCAATAGGGGATCTTTTGATTTTTAGCAGTGTTTTCTCAGGCAAGCATCACTTGGGATTTCAGCATGAAACCCGTCCTGCACTGTTTGTGCCATGGATATTAATGATTTGCTCAAATCGTGCGGCTTATTAGAAGAGATGTGCCATTACTTTAAAACTTATGTTGGTTGGTCCAGTTATTGTAATTACTATTATAAGTACATGTTACGTACATGTCCTTATAAAAGTAATTGCAATAACTGGGTAATAATAACTAGGTACTAACCCTGAACCTACCCCTAAATCTAACCTTAACCCGTACCTTATATTGTTTTAATATTTCTATTGTTATACACGTTCCACATGTGTTTGTGTATTTTTCTCTTTTCTGCTTTTGTTTCTATTCATTATTCTTAGGTTGTGATCATTGGCTGTCCATACCAATCCGCTGACAAGGAGTGAGGAGATCAGCGCCAGATCTCAGTCAACACCAGTGCCTTGAGCTGTCTGTCGAACCATTATCATGTTAATGTTTATGTTTATGCAGTGGTTTTGAGATTAACACTCCTTCGGGTTTTGTTATTGTTGTTGCTGACGTACTATTGGACTGTTCTGAGACAATACACTGTTTCAGCGCCAGTCTAGATCACTAAAAAAAACACGTATTAAGTGCATTGTGTGCGTGCGCGGTTAATCTAATTAGAACGCGGTGTGTTGTATGCAGTAGCCTAACCATGGAGCATTTAGATTTGATTTTCGTTTGTGTTTGTTGGCCTCTAAATACATCTTCAAAGACAATGGTAGATAGCATTGGTTTTTTTTGTTAGTTAGTTGGAGAGTGATCCCCATCCACTGTATTTTATTTAGTCAGCGTAGTTTATTTAAGGCAGGGTATACGCTGAAGATTTCGGGTTTGTTCGTTGGCAACAGTATCTCACGTAAATGTTGCGCAATCATCCCGTTTACATCTTTAAGCACGTAACACATGTACATGGGGAACAGGACTGTAAAATAAAGTGCTACCCTTATGTTTTTGGATGGTAAAACTAAAACTAAAGATATAATATGAAAAAAGGAATACAGTAATTTTATTTTTTTTCATTTTTTGCCATTTTAAATCATAGCTAAGAATCCATTTTCAAACGATATGAGTTTGTAAGGTTTTCCGAAATGGAAAGATAACGTTACAAATTCCATTTAGCAAAACACATTAGTACCTCAATAATTTCACATTGCTGTTTTGGCAGTCACTTTTTACTAAATTGATTTGTGTATTTTGTAACTGATAACCGTTAAAGTTGCAATATGTAATATTGGCAGCTAGCAGTTGAAATGGCTACTGCAGTCCAAAATTAAAAATATCTGAGAGAGATGCGGGTTGCCAGATTGAGGACACAGGAACGAGAGCAATTGACAATTGAAAGCAACAAGCCATAGACTAAGTTAATTAGCTACTGTATACGTTTGCACTGTTTGTATTGCCTTCCATAGCTGCAATACGGTGTGTTTTCCACCAACTGGAAACCCAGGATGTTGAAATACTATTGGGTAAATTGGCAGTAGGCGGGATCACACAGATCAAAACAAAAACAGAAACGGAATGCACATGCCAAAGTAGAATAACTGGGTTGGCTGTAGCTTTGTTTTTTTAGAGAAACAAGTATTTGAACTCTGCAAACATATTATGGTATTTTTATGCTTTAGTACAAGAAAAATTACATACAGCACCTTTAAAGACAGCTAAAAATAAACCACATACTAAGTGTCAAAATCGTCACCACAGTGCAAGGTCTATGTATCAATACCGTTCAGCACCTTAAAACGAAGAGTTCAGAGACTCTAATAGGCTGAAGTGAGCTTACGTCAGTATCCAGAAGGTTCTGCATGCTGGTTCCAGCTACATCTTTGGACTCTTCGAACTTCTCCACCGCCAGCCGGAGCTCCTCATCCGGAATCTTCCCCTGACGCTTCTTCTTGTAGTCATAATCCAGTCGACGGCCCTCCAGTTTCTTCAGGTGATGCTGAAGGAAAACCAGAGCATATTATTATTATTAGACGTTTAGACTTAAAGGTTAAAGGAGCAAAATTTACACTGATAATTTCTGAAAAATGCTAGTGACACAAAAGTATGCAGATTTTAGCCAATCATAAGAGAGGTAATTTACATGTCTTAAAAGTACAGTAAAAAACAATGGGTCAACAAGGGTGGAACATGACTATGAAAACTCAAGTAAGGCTTTTTGCAGTGCTGAAACCTCATCCTTAACTAACTAAGACTTAACATATAGGGAAAATATTATAAATTATAAAAAGAGTGCCCTTAAAATCATATTATTGTCTTTCTTATTTTAAAATTCCACAAAAGATTTCTGTGAATAAATACATGAAATTATTATTATTATTGTGAACTTGTCTTTTTTATAAAATTGTCAGGTAGTTTTCATAATAATTTTTAATAAAAAGCTTCATTACAATCCTACACAAGTGCTTAAACATTTTGCCAATGACTTATGAATTATAGATTTAATCAATAAACTCTTTGATTTCAGAAAGCAATTGATTGCAGTTTTCCACCTGTATGTCTTTAAGGTCCTTGTCGACTATAGTTTGGAAAGGGTCGATGAAGTTCTGTTTGACGTCAATGTCTAGAGAGTCTTTCACTTCTGCCAGTCTCTTCATGGCCTCCCCCATCTCCACTAAAGCACCACCTATAGATCGGGTGTAGAACATGAACACAAATATTGTGCAAGAAATAAATAGAAAGATCCTATAATAGCTGTATAAACAAAGAGCAATACAATATGCTTAAACACAGACACTCAACAGGTCTCTAATAATAATATGCTGAGAATCTGAATAGATTTTTGTCTCATGTTTCACGGTTTGATTTATTTTGTTTTGTCTGATGGTACATGTTACTGTAAAATAATAATTCCTACCTGGGGAAAATAATACGAATGAAATATGATGTACAGTTTCCCATTACAGTTTTTTTGTAATGCTTATGAGAAAGAACATTCCTCTTACCAAAGTTGTTGTCCTCTCCCAAGTCTCGGCCGTATTTGAGCATACACTCTCCCAGAAGGCCCTCTGCCTGTGGATAACCTGGGCTCTTCGCCTGCCCACGCATCTTAGACACGGTGTTCACCATGGTCAGTCTCGCTCTCGATGCTGCGGTACAAGACAGAGAGACAGATGAATACAAAGAAACATACACTGCAAAAAAAAATAAAAAATCTAACTTTGTCCATTACAAATATCTAAATATTCTTACATTTACATGAGAATTAAAATGACAAGATATAAAGTCTTGTTTAAAAAAAATAAAATAATAAAAAATATCTAACTTCAGTGATTTAAAAAAAGAAACTTGTTTTCCTTGTGAATAAAATATATTTCCCTTACCCTACTACTGGCAGATTTTCTTTCTTGTTTTAAGAATAAACCTTTTCAGAATACAAGACATTTTGTTTCTCAAGTAAATGTACCTTAATTAAATCAATAAACTTTGATTTGATTTTAAAGAGCAATTGATTGCAGTTTTCCTCCTGGATGTCTTTCAAGTCATTGTCGATTATAGTTTGAAAAGGGTTGATGAAGTGTACTAGACCAAATGAGACTACGTCTTGTTTTTACAAAAAAATATACTTAATTTACACTTAAAACAAGTAAAAACACCTGTCAGTGGGGTAAGAAAATAAAATATACTTAATTCAAAGGGAAAACAAGTTTAATTTTTAAGTCACTTAAGTCTTTATATATTATGTCGTTTTGCTTCTCAAGTAAATGTAAAATGAGAGTGCCACTTTTATGCTTTTTTTGAACATTACCTTTCATGCAGCGTGTAATATAGCTATTTGTGAATGTAAAAGGTCTGCAAAGTGTACGATAAAGTTATTGTCTCCTAAAAGAAAGAATCGACTCAAAAAAAAAACGAGTCATCAGCAATTCCGTTGTAACAATGTCACAAATTTGCATAATGCCAGCCTATGGTCTTCATTGGCCATTGGCCAGCGAAAACAAAGTCTATTTTGACCCGGCCTCAAACACTGTAGTTGAAGCTGAGACTGGAAGAGTTTTGGTTCATGTTGTCGACATGTCAAAAAGACACTGTTTTTAGCACTGCAAATCCACTTTGCTGCATTACAACATGAGGACTCACGCTGGAATTGATACGCTAAAACCGATGCCATCGTTACTTTGTGTCATTGGGTGCTTCTCATTTCTTATCTGTGCATCCTCGTTTCCTTCCCTCACTTCCTTTCCTCGCCTCTCAGCTCCAAGGAAAGAAAATGAGGAGGACAGAGGAATCGAAGGAAATCTTCTTGATCACTCGAGTGACTTCACAGCCCTTATCTGCCCTTATGCTGTTGAAGTTTGATTATTTAAGAAATTCATAAATAATAATAATAATAAAGCAAGATGCCCTGTTGAAATATGTGTGCTATATGCTTCATTTAAACTAAAGGAAAAGCATAAATGAAAATGATTGTGACAGATGTGAAGGGGGAGGATAATTTGTACGTGCGTCAGGTTTCCTGACAAGAAAGACTTCCGCATAGGATTTTGACCTTGAATGCATGTAATCCTATTGTAGGAGACCGCCAAAACAAAATTAAGAACCTTTAAAATAGCATAATAGGGGCACTTTAAGAATATTTAGATATGTGCAAATTGTATTTGACTTTGAATTCAGCACATGGGGAATATTTTTTCCATTTTTCACCTGGGTTGGGCTGCAGGTATTCAGCAGTTTTGCAGAGGACTTCTGATATGGCTTTACTGGTGATGTCAGCCTTCTGTGAAGCACAAATGTCAGAGTACAGGTGTGTGTCTTTACGTCACACTGTCAACAGAGACCACACATCGACAGCACTCACAGACAAAGTGAGACGGACTTGAAACAATCAGCAGCGGTCACACCTACTGTAACATTCAGAAAGCTGACTGATACTGAGGTAAAGGAATATTCCGTGTTCTTTACAATGTGAGCTTGACAGACTGCATTTGTGGTCTGCTGTGGCTTACCACAGAAAATCATGCAAATGATGTGTGTTTCGAAGCAGAAATGGGAAGCTTGTGTTTTTTCTAAAGCTCTTACAGGAATTCCTCTGAAAAAGGAATGAGCTATAAATGAGCTTTGAGTTATGAGCTGTAAATATTTGTCATTTTGAGATGGGGCCATTTCTCTAGGTGACGGATATTACGGATATGACGGATGGTTATCCATTACTGACGCAATTCCTGTGGGCGGAAAAGGTATTAACCACTTTTTTCTTTTCAGTCTAATGCCAAGTACTATTATTTGTCAACATTTAACAACAAAACTTGTGATTTCTGAGGATAAAATGGGCAATAATAATGGGAATTTAACATTATATAATTTGAAAGCCACCATCACAAAACATAAAATAAATTATAAAACCTCTGTGTTTGTTTATCATAGATAGGAAGTAGATATAGTTCATATTCTACAAAAAATTTGATGTATAAATGTTGTGTTGCATTGAATTACTGTCAGGATTTACTAAAGACACACAGTGAAAAATGACTGAAAAGGCGTGGACGGGGTTATTTTTGCGGCTGACTTCATTGCATATGCATTTGTAGGAGTTTTCCTTTCAGACGTAACATTTATGGGAGGAGAATATTTAAATGAATCATGCAAGGTGATTTACTAAGGTTTGCACTAGTCAATTTTAAATTTAAATTGACCTCTCATGCTAATTTGCATGTTTAGTATTTCTGCCCCTAAATATTTAATGTCTAGGCGCATCATAATTCCTTTTTAAACTAAATTGCAGAACTCATGATCTGATAAAATATGTCTTGCGAGAACAATGATTAGACTTGACTCTGATATTATGTCTCTAATACACAAATGGCATTTAGAGTCCATATCTCATATTTGTGAAATGGTATCACACGGATGGGAATATACATATGGAAATGATATGCAGATGACATTATGCATAGTAAATCTAGGCATTGTAAGCTCCATGTATGGTTATTTCAAGGATATGGAGTGGAGATGCATGTACACTTATAAATCTGAAAACGTTTGTGCGTACACGAAATCTAGCTTTTGTGCGTAATCCACTTTTAGGATGAAATCTACAGAAAGTTTTATACAGTACACGAGGCCTCAGAAGTTTTGTGTGCCAGCGAATTGCACTTGATTATTTGTGTAGAGGATGTTTCTGGCCAATTTTATTGTTGAATTTATTACAAAACCTTTCAATAAGTAGGAAGAAGGAAGTCTTGATCATATTTAAGAGAACTTGAACATTGCTATCACAATGTGAATGTTAAAAATGTGTTACCTTCTCAAGGTCTTTGAAGTCCTCATCCAGTTTGGTTCCCTCTGCACCTCCCACCTTCTCACTCACCATCTAAAACACATCGGTACAAGGATTTTCAAATTAATTTTTTTTTTTTTTAAACCAAACTAATGATATTTTATATCCCCTAGCCCTAACCATTACAGAAAACATTTAGCATTCTTGCTAAAACTTTATTTTGGCATTGGGCTAATAGAGAATATGAGAAAACAGAAAACATGCATGAGCATCAAAACACATTTGTGAGATTGTATGATAAAGTATTCAAATACAAGAAACTTTCAATGAATTGCAAATGTAAAGACAAAGAGATCAGCTCTTAGATCTTACATCTGAATACCTGCTGCACATTCAGTTCACGTTACAGAACGAGCAAGAAAGAGCAATGATGTTTGGCATGTAAGGAACTTAAATGGTTGCCTTTGCGGGTTCACATAAGAACCTTGTGTCACAAACTCTATAAAATGCATTTAAAGCACATGCTCATGTGCTTTGGTGCTCATGCGGGAATTACAGGTTTGCGTCTGTGCAACGTTTCCCAATTCCAATCCTACTTTTTTCCTATTAATTTCTCATCCCTCTGCACCACACTGTCTATCCATCTAATTATTATTATCATATAATGTATTGTATATCCATCTAATTAATATCCATCCAAGTAAAAGCTCAAATAAAGTGTCTCAGTTTTAGTGACCACCAGGTGAAAGTCAAATCATTTAGAGACATAGTAATAGCACACTCTCCTCAGCCTTAGCAAACACTACTAACAACACTTGTGTGTGGAAGAGAGAAAAGAAATAAGAAAAGGGAAGGAAAGAACTTGGATCAGGAATGGACCCTGTGGAGTTCCCCATCTGAGCTATTCCTGTTGTTCCTCAATGATACTTCCTGTATGGGCGGCACAATCGCTTCTTTCATACAAAAGCACTCCTCCTCTATATGAGCTGAACTCTCCAAACACAAACACAGAAAGTATGTGTGGTGTATTGTATTCCAGTAAACAGGAAGCGTTTTGTGTACTGACATCATCCCAAAGGGAAAATAATCGAACGAAAACAAACAGCAACGCCTGGGTGGTATAATCCAAGCTAAGAATTAGGCCTACTCTAAAAAAAAATGTCTTAAGGCTGGAATACATTAAATTACTTCTGTGCATATTCTTTGCCCGATTGTAAGTCTAGATGTGTCTAGGGGTTTCCAAAGTGCGGGGCATGTCAGGGGAGGCGCGGAGTAGGGCTGGGCGATAATAAAAGCCAGGAATCTAAACAAGTTAGCTTTTTCTTTTTTTTTTGAGGTTGATAACTCAAAAAATGAGCTTTCAGTAAGATTTTGTTTGGGCGCAGTACCAAACCATTAATTTCAATTTATTATTTCATATAGCAAGTGCCAAAACCTTTACCAAGTTTCCTACCATTCCGATGATGTAAACATTCTAAAAAAAAAAAAAATTAAACAAAATTTTTCTCTTAAAAATGACCGAACAGCACCAGATGTTATGTAGTGCATTCCAGCTTTTAGTCATCATCATTATTGTGAATTATTGTTACCGTCTAGTGCTTGATTATTGTTACTGTTGATTATCCATTAATTTCAATTTAAACATTTATCAAATTGTTGCGCACATCCCTAGGAGTTGATTAGTGTAGAAATATCACAATAAAACATTAAAACTTCTCTCCCTACTGCCTTTATAACTCATACTCATACCGACCAAATATTGAGCATAATCAGTTTGTAAAACACACACCCAGTCTTCAAAGAAGAGGAACACGTGTGAATGCGTGTTTTATTGACAGCCCTTCACACAATGGCTCTATTGTTTGGCTCCGAGCCGCCATGGCCTAATATGATTCAGATGTAGGTGTGGACACAGACACTGATCACACAGATCATTTTCCTAGAATATGACAAATGAAATACAGTTGCACAAAGCTATCCATTTCATATCAATCTCATCTTAAAGACGTGCTTGTATTCATGTCAAGAAATCAAATCTGAGGTGATCTTGTGATACACATTATCAATATGGTTTCATAATTATGCACAAATACTGACATTTTTGACAAATCCTGATGAACTGATATGATAAATCAATGTTATCAACATATGCTGTTATAAAGATATGACTGCTGATAATATTGCTGCTGGCTGATTTATCCTTCACTTTATCTGGTGCAACTAATCCATTTAAAAATTTAAAAAAAAATCTTCTGTAAAGAAAGTCATACATACAGGCACAATTTATATTTGTCAGTAAAACTAACTTCAAGCATTTAAGCAGAGAGGTTTAGATCAAAATCTAAACAGGAAAAAATTCTCAGGAAAATGTAGCATTGATACTGATCATTTAAAATAAACAGGATGTAGCAAAATGTAAACAAAATGTAGCATTGATACTGATCATTTAAAATAAACACCCTAAAATTTACACGCCAATATTCATATAACATTTTCAGAATGCTGCATGCTTCGATTTGAATAATTATCTCTGCCCTAAAGAACATCTGACAACTTGGTTTCTAGCGTGCAGGAACATCAGGCATCAGCTTTACACAATAGACAGTACAATAGGAAAAACACAAGCCCACATGGAAAAACAATTTAGTTAAAAACTCTCCAGTAGCCAATAACAATACAAGAGATGATGCAATTTCTTGGTGCAATAAACACTTCTCTTGTCAACCTGTACATGTAAGTGCCACCTAGAACAAAAAAAGAGCAGGTGATAAAGAAAGTAAAGAGAGAGGGAGGGATAGGTCTGAAAGAAAACACCTGGTCTTGGTGGGCAGGTTCTGTCCTTGCAGTGAACAAGAATCCAGTCTGAAGACTAAACTAAACACTGAATTCTTCAGTTCACACACCTCTAATAAATCTTTCACACAAATATGTGTTCAGTGATGTCTATTGCACAACACCAAAATGCTAAATTTTTACATCTGAGATTGATTATTTAATCCACAAGTTTAAAATCGCTGTCTGTGGAGGATGATAACGTCTTTGCCGCTAGAAACAGTTATAAACCGTTAACAGTGGGACAACTGGCCATATCTGCAAACAAAGGACAGCATACTAGCACTCCGTCTGCAATATTTTTAATTGTCTACTGATGGACGTCTAGCTGTAAACCCTAATGCTTAAAAATGTATTGGTTTGAGTAAGGTAAACTTTTATGAGTATTTAGAACTTTCTTTTTCATTTGAGTTCACAAAACTGACACATTTTAAGTAATCTGAATTGTTTCATCGTTATGAATTTCATGAACTTGTTTCGTTTAATTTAGGCAAACTTAAATTTATCTGAAACTGGGCTGGGATTTCTTTTCGCAGCATGCTTTGGCATGACACTCGAAAGGGAGAGTAAATGTTGTATTGTGTTAAGTGGGAGATTTAGTAGTGTTTAATGTTTAGCTACGCTAATTTAGAAGATTTTGTTAAAGAGGGGTGGGTTAACCATCATGGTAACGAGTGGAGCATGAGCTTATTTTGAGAACAGATAAATATTAAATGTTCTATATTGCCAGTCTCATTCTGATATTGCCAAGCTATGTTAACACTATCAAAGCACTGTGTTTACCAATTAACAAGATTATGGTAGCTAGTTGTGGGTAGATATGTTTCCACTATTAAAAATATTTAAATTGAGATTAAGTCTACATGATCATTTTAAGTTAAATGTATGAATTAGCTTATAGTTTAAGCTAATTATTTATTATTTATATTATTTTTTTATATTAAATTATTTCAATTTAAGAGCAATTAAAATGTTTTAGTACAAAATAAAAAGCTGCCAGTTCTGCTAACTTAAACCTTGGATTTCTTAACTTAAAGGTTTTTATGTATCTGATTACCCCAATTTTTTTTGACCAAACTCAAAGTTTTGCCAACTTATTCGGGTTTACAGTGCATCATATCTTGCAATTTTACTTTTAAGACAAAATGTCAAGTTAAATCTTATCAATTTCAAATGGTGACATAAGATCAAGATGAAACATGCTTTCTGTAAAGACAGACACAAGCCAGTAAGGAAAAAGTTAACTAATGACTTAGTCTTTAGTAAGTATGAACATCAAGAAGTTCTTCATTTTTAACCCTGCATGCTTTAGGTTTTATTGTAATAATGAGGCTCAGTGACTGTAAGACATCCCGTCTGACATCAAGATGCTTTCACCTGATTCATCTGCGACATGTAGGTGCACGTTAGACTTGTTTTGCTTGAACAAAAAGGGTTAAGGAATGTTAGACTGGCTGAGGCCAAAAACTTCAAGCGAATGTCTGAAATTGCACGTGCAAAAGTGTGCACTGTGTTTTATAAACAGGCTTCATGCTGATGCATGACTGTTTTGGAGTAGACGACATGGATTAAAAGCTAATCCAGCCAAAAAAATAAGATATCATCTGAGAATCTCATTCAAAATCACTTTCTTTATCTGCCTGGCGTGGACTTAAACCACTAGATTCACAAGTATCTGAAAAAGGTTGTTTATCAATCACACAATGAAATAAATCATTATTCACACTGAAGAGAAAATAACTGAGGTAATTTGATTCAACTGCATCTTTAGTCATAACTTTCTACGAGGTACTTACATTGCAAATGTTTGGGAAAATGGTGGGCAAAGAAATAATGGAATGAAAGAGGAATGCAAAGAAACAATGATCTATGATATTATATAATGATGTATTGAAAATCATTTAAACATTATAGGAGTATTTCTTACTGCCTATTATTTATTCTAGTATACCATATAAAGCACCATATTGCAGTTTTTGTTTAGTGTAATACAGTAAAAACACAAAAAAAAACTTAAAAAGGAAAAGGTGCATCATGGTAATGATGATTAGGTTTTTTTTTTTTTGCATTACAGTAAAGAGAATTGGAGGGTAAAATACGCTTAATTATTATGCGAATCACATTAAAACATTGCAAGAGTCCTAAAAACCCTTAATTTTGTTTATCCAAAATAGAACTTCTTATACTTTTCCTCTTGACTGTGACCTGGACATTTTTTCATATATAAAGGATATGTTGTATAAAGGATAAATATGCTTTCTCCACACATTACTGCTAAACATTGTATGCTGCAGACAGCTCCTTAGTGCACATCAGCTAAATAAACTGCCAGTAAAGTACACGTGCTTCCTGCCCAAAAATACACCGCATATTCATTTCATCTGAAGTGTTAACCACATGTTGATCAAGACGATGCAAAAAACATGTGCTGCAATGTTTTATGATCCTTGCAGTGCATTGACAGTCAGCAACTTGTTAACTCTTTGATTGTGTCATATGTATACTTTACTATACAAATCTAGATAGTAAAATATTTAAAGGTCTAACTGACTTGATTTGAAGTAATATGAGCTTGGTTTATTCATAAAGTGCTTCTATGGCTATAACATTTCTACTGGGTGACAAATCTGTTTACTTCAAAACAAAACAAAACAAAAATATAATAAAAAACTCAACAAAAAGTGTGTGTGTGTGTGTGTGTGTGTGTGTGTATGTATATATATATATCACAAGTGCGTTTTGAACGCGTCTGGGTAACGTTAGGCAGCTCAGTACATTTTGAGACACTTCGTGGGAATTTAGTTGAATATATAACTAAATTCCCACGAAGTGTCTCAAAATGTACTGAGCTGCCTAACGTTACCCAGACGCGTTCAAAACGCACTTGTGATCGCCAAATATGCTGTCTGTAGGGGGCTCACTACATTTTAACTTTACTTCACCACAGTGGAGATAGAAGACCCCGGATGACATAATTCAAACAAGTTGAACAGACACCGCAAATGTTGCTTTATAGCTTACGGTAACGTTATATTGTTTGTTTATTGTTGTATCTAACTTACCGGTAGTCTGTAAGTGTATGCTCGTGCACCAGTTGACGTGGAAACACTCACCTGACTCGCTTTATAAAACTGTTTCTTCAGTCCGGCAACAGACATCTTTGCGTCGGATCCTTTCGCTTTGACAATTGTAGATATTATTCAATTCACCCAATATTTAAAATGAATCTGTAGGCGTATAGAGCTGTGAAAAAAACTTTCACGGAATCACAACTTCTTCTTCCTGCTCGGCCAGAGTTTGAACCTACAGTGAGTGCACGTCACAGTCAGGTCACACTGCGACGCGACGCAAATAGAACGCTTCCACACACGCGTCGCGTTACTCGCGTATAAGAGAGTTCTGATTTGTCAACTGGTTGCCGACGTCAGGATTCCCATCGCTCGCATTGCACCGTTTCTAAAACATGTGATTTTTTTTCTAAGTTCATTTTGTGATGTATTAATATTACGCGTTTACTGCACTGTCTGCACATGTACTTATGTATCTCTGGCAATAGAAAAAAATATAAGCATAACTATCTCAGAGCCAGAAATAGAAACTCTCCCGTCCAGCTTCCGGGTTAAACTTTCGTCTGTGAAAACAGTTTATCTTTATGTTTACCACACTTAAAACATTATGGACCGGTGTTGTGCCACCGGTTTCACAGACAAGGCTCAGATTAAGCCATGAGTAGGCCTTAATTCAATTAGGACATTTAAGTAGCTTTTATGAACGTTCCTTGGAAGAAAAAAAAAACATTACTGGTGTACATCTTTTGAGACAAAACAATGACAAGTTGCTTTCAGTTAAAACAGCTCAAACATCCATTTTAGTCTGGAACTTAAGCTGGTCTGTGAAACTGCCCATACGTTTGTTATAGGCCTTTATGTCTTTACTAAAAACAGCAGTCAGCATGAATTCACAAAAATCCATAAATACATTTACACATTAAAAAGAAACCTGTAGCCTACCAACCTGAAACAAAATGTTTAAATATATATATATACACACTTTTTGCCATTGAGATGTCTTGTGAAGTATCCCAATCAACCTGAATTCACCCTAAATATGTGTGTGTGTGTATGCACATATATATTTATATATATATATATGTGTGTGTGTGTGTGTGTATATATATATATATATATATATATATATATATATATATATATATATATATATATATATGAATGGTTAATTCAGTGAAGTAGACAAATTACAAGGGACAACAATTCTTTTTAAAGAATAAGATCCATCTTTAGTTTTTATTTGTTTTTTCATTTAGTCATATTCTGTCTTATATTTCAGACTGAAAGAACTTGTAATAGTACATCAGCAGAAAGAGGAAAGGTTTTTGACACTTTGTGATTGACATTCACAAAAAAAAAAAAAAAAAAAAAAAATATATATATATATATATATATATATATATTTAAATATAGCTACAGGACACAGTGATCAAGAATACGGGTCTCCTATTTGGTGCAAAGTGTGTGTGTGTGTGTGTGTGTGTCTGTGTGTGTGTGTGTGTGTGTGTACTCGGCAGAGGATACTGGTGAGACAGAGACCAGCTATCTCCCTGAGAATAAATCTTTTTTTGTGTGTGAAACACACAGAGCAGAAACATTTCTTCTACAAAAACAAAATAAACATTGAATTTGCTTTACAGGGTGACTGAATGAGACAAACACAATCTTGTCTTAGCAGGAAGGCATGCATCAAAGGCCTAGAGGTGGGGATTGTCAAAACAACACATTTAAAAATACACAGACAGAATTCCCATTCTTCTCATTCTTAATCCAAGGGCAGGCTACAGTCCTTGACGTGAGAGGTTTGTAATGTTGGACGCACAAAAAGAAGACAGATTTCCTTTTGTTCATTAAAAACTGAGATACAAAACCATATCATTTCTCTTTAATGTACAGAATACAATATCATTCATTCATCTGAATCACTGAAAACCAGTTGTGTAGTATATTTAGCAGTACTTTAAACAAAACCGTGAACCTTGAATCAAAGGTGTAGCTGAGAACTCTGTTGAAACTGTTTTTGTCGTACTGTGGTGCAGGAGTAGTAATAATAGGATGGAAGGACGCGATCCGGGCCACAGAAATGGACAAAAGGAGAGGTGATCAACAATATACAAAATAATACAACAGAAACCACAGCCATGCTCACTGGCCACCACGAGCAAATGCGATGCATGTGGTGAATCTGTACCCAAAACCAATGAGCAATGATGGAATCTCCTTTTCTCTTGCTCTTTTCCTTTGGTTTGTGAAAGCATCTGAAGCCCACTAGACAGGAGGAAGGGTCTCACAACATCAGGATTTTCCCAGATCTGTACGTATCAACAGAACAATGTCAATGTCGGCATCCCATCCAGCTGGGCTCTCCTGTCCGGAGCAGCTCCAGAAGAAAATGGGCAAAAGTCAGTTCAAACCCAGTTCAATTTCTCTGGTCCGGTACTTCCATGCACACGCTGGAAGAATTCAAAAGCCTGCTGATGAAAGTCCTGGCTCATGCTTTTCTTTAACATTCCCATCTCTCTTTACCTGCTCCACCTCTCTCTCTCTCTCTCTCTCTCTCTCTCTCTCTCTCTCTCTCTCTCTCTCTCTCTCTCTCTCTCTCTCTCTCTCTCTCTCTCTTTCATTCACTCTCTTGACTAAAAAGACTAATTTATTTACATTCCTATTCAAAATAATCTTTTTAAAATGTCCATATAAATGAAATGAACATTTCATTGTTTCTAAAGTGGCATTTACAAGGGAAGGGGACATGGGACTGAGGTTTCTCATTGCTTTAAAATGACAAAAAATAAAATAAAATAAGGTGCAGCACCAAACACTGTCAAAATGTGCCTGAGCAAATAAGAGCATGTGTGGATGGAATCACTGCTTCGAAAGTTGTGTTCGCCAATCCTTTAGAGTCATGCCCAAACTTGCAAACTCCTTATCTACCACTATTCTATTGAGTGACAGTTCTGCATTTAATAATGTGTCCTGTCGCAGTCAGAACTTGTTTGCTAGAGTCTAATACTGTACTGAATGTGTCAAGTTCAGCTGAATATGAGGTATGAGATTATGCAACTGTTAAAGTGAGGATTGTGTGGTTTTCTTTACTTTATTGTAACAAAACAAGGTGTTCACAAACGTTTGGTCATGACTGCACCTTTGTAGTGATTATCAGGTTGTTTTATTGCACATTAGAAAAGAGTTATGTTTTCTGGTTCGTTTTTAAGGTTCGTTTAAAAGTTTTAAAGGAATATTCCAGGTTAAATACAAGTTAAACTCAGATGCTAACAGATAAAGTTAAGCACTAGAAGGGCAAGTTGTAGACTTCCACTATTTCCACATTTATGTCAATGCATACTGTATTCACAATCTGAGAGATGATTCAAAAAGCTTTTGAAATTATTTTTCTAAATGTATTATTTTCATTAAATTCAATTAAATATTTATTTATTATTATTATTATTATTATTACAAATTTGTATTTAACATGGAATGTTCATTTAAAGTTGACCTGATAATATTGGTCCCTTCATTTTAAATGAACAATCTGGGCACATTACGGCTTTTTTTTTTTAAAGTGGATTGTCAAAGTCTCATAAAGCGTAACGCAAGACCAAAAGTGCATTGTGTACGTCAAAATAAGTGCCTTCGCTTCGTGGGATACATTCATGATTCGGCTGAGGATGAAAAACGAGGGGGGAGAGGGAGGAAAAAAGCGATGTTCGTGCTTAAAGAGTGATTCGGTGGAGAAGGACGTGTGGACGTCACCTAGTATGTAGGATGCACTTCTTTAAAAAATGTGTTGTGCTAACCTGAATGTTCATGTGGAAGAGAGTTTGATCCTGTAAAGTTCTTAAAATCATATTCATAAAACCTCCTTTAAAAAAATAATTTAAATCTCTTTGTGTGCAGATGCAGAAGGAATAGTAGCATGCTTAGAGATCAACGTATTGGGACAAAGGGCCCTTGCAAGCATACATCTGTACATTAAAGATCATTTAGGAGTGTTCCCGTAAAATAATAACAGATGTGAGAGCACAATTCCAGGAATAATTCATATACGAGTATGGTTGTATGTGTTTTCGAATCTGAAATACTTTGTAGTGTATTGTGTATGTATGCTAACAGTGCTGCAATAGACTGAGGATTCTCCCTGGAGGTTTTTAAAACAAAATGACATTTTACAGGTAATGGCCTCTCTTCAACACATGCCTATAATTTCCCCTTCACACTCTCTCTCATTCTCTCCCTCACTATCTCCCTCTCTCTAACGGTTGGTGGAGTCAGGGAAGTTGATCTCGCTGCCGAACACTTCCCTGTACAGAGGCGGGAAGCTGTAGGCTGTTTCCGGGTGAACCAGGCGGAAGAAATCCAGCTTGTCAATATGCAGGTTACAGATCGACTTCAACTGCGGTAGTTTGGACACCATCTGCGAACACAAGACAACGAGAGTGTCTAGATCAGATATTCCACAATAAAGAACTAAACCTACTGGATGATTTAAGTCTGACCTTTGGATTAGTGCCCAAACATGTTTTTTTTTTTGCATGGATATTTAGCAGTAGATAATCAACCAACCCATGGAACAGAAACTACACTACCATTCAAAAGTTTGGGGTTGGAAAGATTTTTAAAAATGTTTTTGAAAGAAGTCTCCTATGCTCACCAAGATTGCATTTATTCTATCAAGAATACAGTAAAAACAGTAATATTGTGAAATATTATAATATGAAATAATGTATTCCTATTTGTCAGTCAAACTATCCTTCAGAAATAATTTTAATATATGCTGATTTGCTGCTCAAGGAATATTTCTTATAATTATCATCAATGTAATGATGATAATCTGATAATGATGATGATAATCTTGTCTGCTTCAAATTTGTTTGTTTTTTGAAACCATGATACAATTTTTTTTAACAATGTAAAGGTCTTTACTGTCACTTTTGAGCATTGAATCCACCCTTGCAGAACAGAATAATTAATCTTTAAAAAAATATTTGTATATATTGACAGTTTGCAATGAATGGACAAAATGTATATCATTTTATTAAAAAAAAAATATATAACTTTCATGTAAGAGCTGACATGGCATGTTTTTGTCAAATAATATATGGCTCAAAAAGAATTTTGCTAAACCCCTTTGATCCAAACATGATTGCTTTGGCTGCAAGAACTTATTATATTCAATTTAGTATATATATATATATATATATATATATATATATATATATATATATATATATATATATATATATATATATATATATATAAACAACATTTAGTTCTGGTTTTCGAATCTAATTGGCTGAGAGCCTTTTCCAGCCATGCAATATGCTACTAATATCACATGGAAACCGTTTCACAATTTGTATCACTCTGCTTGTTTCTGCCGTATCTATACTGGCAGCATTTCTCACAGTGAGCGTCAATGGTGGAGGAGCAATTTTACAAATACTACTGTTATTGTGTCACGGAATTTAGTTATAAGAGTTTTTAGGCGAGAATTAAATAAGTGTTTCTCAACTGGTGGGTCGTGATCCAAATGTGGGTTGCAAGACCATTCTGAGTGGGTCGTGGAGTGTGTATTCAAAGAAACAACAATAAAAAAAACATGATTCGAAATGTTTCTCTAATGCGAGGCGGGAAAGCTGTTTACTCTTCTGTTGGATGCAGTTTAAGTAAAGAGTGCGTGTTTTCCTGATTCAGTATCTGCTGTCAGATGAGATGTTGTCAGGCTATATTATGTCAGTGTCGTTATTCTAACATTATTTTTGTAACTTGATACGAAATAAAAATCTCACCTCAGAAAAAAGATCTTTTATTTCCTGTCAGCACGTGCTGTATACCACTTCACTATATATAAAGAGCAAAAGAAATTACGTGCATGCAACGTCATAGTTCCCATTCAGTCAGTCACGTTCAACGTTACGCCAGACTGACGTCACGGGAACCTAACGTCTCCGTGCCCTCCTTCAGGGAACGGGTGTTACATTAGTAACCTAGTCGTTAAGTTGTCAATTAGTAAGTCAGGAAATTACCAAAAAGTACCAATAAATTACGTAACTGGTATCTCTGTTAGTTGGGAAGGATTTGCAAGTAAATGATGTTTATTCTATTCATCAGGAGCAGCTTCCATATGTTTCATTAACAGTTCATGTTAGCATTGTGTATTTACCATTCTAACTGTTATTCTGTTTAATTTTTAAATGACTGGCGGCTCAAACCAACTTACTAACTTTAAATGCTATATCACATGCAGACAATACACTCGCTTTGTCGATATCTCTCTCATAATTTTTTTTGAATATGTGGCGGAAGGAAGTAGTTCCGCACAAAAGAGGGTTTTTAAAGATACTCCATCGTCTCCACTTCATTTATTTACACACTTGTGCCGTCAAACTGTTGTATAAAAGCAATATCACATTTGTCGTGCGATATGGCTCTATATCAGCAGCACGGCTGTGATTACCTACAGCCTCGTGCCTATTGCCTAATCACAGCCATGCTACTGATATAGAGCCATATCGCACTCATACTCGTGTGATATTGCTCATATATATATACATACTTTAATTTGTGTGTTTTCTGGGTCAGAATGGGTGCAGAACTTCTTTTTAAAGAATCAGTCAAACAGATTCACAAAGTTGTGAATTCATTGGTTTAAATCGGTCTGATAAATCACTCACTGAACCACAGCTGATGTCAAACTTGACAGTGCAATGTGTACCTGGCATTACTCTCCTCGGATGATTCATAATATTAATGTTTTCTTAAATATCCTCAAATTTCTCTGTAAAGTGCCGTGTGTGTGTCTTGTTCATCACCTTGTCCAGTTTCTCAGTAGTGGCTCCGTTCATGTGCATGCTGTGCTGAAGGGCCACGTAAACCTTCTCTTGGAGCTTTTGAACCTGCTGAGACTCCGTCAACCATGGCCGATCTGAGCAGCACACAAACACAGAGCAGGGGTTTCAAACTGTGAGAATGTGTCTCATTTTATGCAAGTATGCAAGTCTGACCATGGCACATGTTACTTTTTCTGAGAGCACATAAACCCAGCTTTAAAATCCTTTTCTTCAGGGAATAAGTCGCTAAATTGCTAGCAGACATGGGTGTGAGTGTATCACCTGGAGCCAGCAAGACCGCGGCGCTGAATAAAGCCATTTCCTCCTCGCTCAGCTGAAGACGACTCAGACTTTTAGCCAATTCAAAGACAGTGTTCACCAGGTCATCACACCCTACAAACACATGCTAGTTACCATGCTGAAGATGGAGAAACAAATAACATTTCTATTAAGGTCCATAATTTTACCAGAACTAATCTCTTTTTGTTTAACATGAAATGATTTAATGGATCTGTTGGGTTCCATTAATGTAAAAGAGGAACCATAAAGGAAATTATTGATGTTCTGGGCAGCGGGCACAAAGCTTCAGGTAATTTGTGAGAATAACGAAGACTTAAGCAATATAGTAAAACAGTCTTTTGCTTTGCTTTATCGTGAATATAATAGTTGGCATCTATGTCTGTATTGTGCATTTAAGGTCGCAATAAAACAGAAGTAGAAACATACGCAATTTGAAAAAATCGAATAAAATAAAGAAATGGTATTATCTACAAATCATTCTACTAACTTATTCTAAGAATAAAAGTCTTTATGTAATATGTTTTTCACTGAGTGTTTTCTGCAATGCTTCCCATTTAACTTTGATGAGCTATTACTCACCAAAGCATCACTTGTATTTATTAACTGGGTTAAAAACCCATTAGCTCTTGTGCCTTATTGATTCATGACGCCTCCATTCTTGCTCTTAAGAGGCTGCTGGTGTTGTGTATTATAAAGTAAACGACGATGTGTTTGAATTGAATTTGAGTACTTGCGTTCTGCTTACTGCATAGTATACACTGAATATTGTTTATATAGTTTGGCATTATGAAAAGATAAACATTTCAAACAGCAGTTTTCTGCTACATCGTAATCACATGACCTGATTACATTTGTCACAATCTCAACGCAATCTTATATGTATGTTTAATTCCGCAAGGGTATCCAGTTATTCTACCGAAAATGTTATTTTGCATTTGCAATCCAATTAAGTGTAAAATCGTCTTGACAGTCTGATAAAATAATGAGTCAAGAAACATTTGTTAAAAACTGTTGCTGACATTGGCTGAACTTGGAAAAGCATACTACTATATAGAAAAAAATAGTATGTAGTATCCTTACATGCTATTCTGAATTCAGTGATTGCATCTAGTTTATTCATCAAATAGGAAATGGAAATTCAAATTGAATGCATTAAATTCCAGGAAGCAGAACCCATAAGAATGTGTTGTATATTACACATTATCTCATATATACTGTAGCAGGTCAACCGTAAGTATTATATACATACTCTTCAGAGTATACTGCTGAAATAGTGTGCTTAAGATGGTAGCATGCTATACTGAACATATCCAGACACTCACTGAGAGCTTTGAAGAGCTGAGGGCTGGCAAACTTGCCATCAAAAAACATTGTGTTGTTGGAAGAGTTGTAAGCACGGCACATTCGGATCAACAGGACTTCCAGGCATCCTGGAACAGTAATAGAGAGAAAGAGAGGGGCAAAAAAAACGTGATGGGGAAAAAAGCAGAGAGAGAGAGAGAGAGAGAGAGAGAGAGAGAGAGAGAGAGAGAGAGAGAGAGAGAGAAAACATATAAAAGAGTGCAGGAGAGGGAGAAGGAAAAGCGGGAATATGCTCCACCGTGCAAAAATACACACAGATTTTTTTTTTTTTAATCAAATGTTGGGAAGAACAAACACCATCAAAACGGAATGTCATTGTGTTTATGAATGACATTTAGAAAGTTTGAGTTTTGTTTTGTTTAGTGAGTTTTGTTTAGTTTTTTTTCATACGGTAAGCACAAAGTGTAAAAGTGGATAGAATGTTGGAGAAATAAACACAAGAGGAGACAAACGTTAATGCAAGTTTCAATTTTAAGCAGAACGTGGACAGAACAGAATCCCTCACGTCGTTATTCCAAGAAAAAAAGAAGAAAGTGTTTTATTCTCTAACCACCCACAATCCAGTTTTACCAGCCACTAAATGCACTGAAATAGTTCTTCTTGTGCTGTGTCTGTATATTTTTTATCGGCAGCAGAAAGCAAATGACGGTATAATAATGGAGAATGCCATTTTATCCAGACATATATCCAAACACAATGCAGTAATGCACAAATTGCACATTTTAAAGAGTCATATTAGGTGTTTGGATCACCATGCATCATCCACATCCAAGCACTCTGCTAGACTGAAAACTGTACTGTGCAAATTCAACTAATTTAACTTTGGCATAACCACATGTAAATACATGGCCTTAGTGTATTCTAGACGTAGTAGGGTTAGGGTTAATGCTCAAGAAACTAAAGGGTTAGTTCACCCAAAAATGAAAATTAAGTCATTAATTACTCACCCCCATGCTGTACCAACCCCGTAAGACCTTCGTTCGTCTTCGGAACACAAATGAAGATATTTTTGATTAAATGTGACAGCTGGATCACTCCTCCATAGGCTCCCTAAGGGATTGAAACCTGACGGCCCAGAAAGTCAATGAAGAAAATGTTTAAATATTCCATGTCACAACAGTGGCTCAACTATAAGTTTATCAAGCGACGAGAATACTTTTTGTGCGGAAATAAAACAAAAATAACGACTTTATTCGACTATTCCTTTTCTTCCTTGTAGGCCTGAAACGAGACTTCAAGAGATTTCCACGACACACGCGCGAGAACTTAACTGAAGTAGTTGAAGGAGATCGCAATTCTCGCGCATGCGTCGTGGAAATCTCTTGAAGTCTCGTTTCAGGCCTACAAGGAAGAAAAGGAATAGTCGAATAAAGTCGTTATTTTTGTTTTATTTCCGCACAAAAAGTATTCTCGTCGCTTGATAAACTTATAGTTGGAGCCACTGTTGTGACATGGAATATTTAAACATTTTCTTCATTGACTTTCTGGGCCGTCAGGATTCATTCCCTTAGGGAGCCTATGGAGGAGTGATCCAGCTGTCACATTTAATCATAAATATCTTCATTTGTGTTCCGAAGACGAACGAAGGTCTTACGGGGTTGGTACAGCATGGGGGTGAGTAATTAATGACTTAATTTTCATTTTTGGGTGAACTAACCCTTTAAGAGTGTTCTGGAATGATCTAATGGTGTTATCATAACAATAGTAATAATAGTGATGAAACTAATAATGAGATTGAACGGCCGCTTAGGGCCACATCAGAAATGCCACATCATGGCAGTAAATGGATAAGGTGATGCGGATGAGAAATCTGTTGTATAATCAGGGATTGGTAATCTGTAATCCGTGTGGGACCAAGGCAGCACTGACCTGCTTTGAGCAGGATGATCTGGTCATTCTGGCAGAGGTCCATGAATCCAGAGATGCGCTTGGCGAACTCCACAACGTACTGGATGGCGTTTGTAATATGCAGGGCGCACTGCTGCCACATCCATTCTGCAGACTGAAAGCACAGAGATTGATAATACAGCCGTTAACAAAGAGACACATCATTAAGCACAATCAAAAGAGATCTAGTATGATGATGCTGTACCTTGAGCTGAAAGCTGCAGGTTTCTTCAGGTGTGTAGAGGTTCCAGGTGAGTTTCTTCAGCTCTTCTGGGCTGTACTGACACGTCTCCAGGTGAGACTTCACCACGTTTTGAGTGATCCGCTCTGAACATAATTGCAACACATCAGCACATTTTCCATTAGTATCTGTCTATCTAGATATAAACAGACATAAGCAGGATCAGAAATAATATACATATCTAAATAAGGAATATATTATATAGATATATCCATCTATAGATGAAAATATAGAATAGAAAATAGATATTATAATTAAACATCTATAGATATAAATACAGACAGATTATATAATCTATAAAAATAACCTACGTAAATAAAATGTATATAAAATTGAAGCATATATCTGTAGAACCAAACCATATATTATTATATTATATAGATACATCAGTAACACTTTACAATAATGTTTAATTTGTTAAACATAACATTACTTAACATGAACTAACAATAAAAAAATACTTCTAAAGCATTTATTATTCTTAGTTGATGTTAATTTTAACATTTACTAATACTTACTTAAAATCAAAAGAGTGTATTAACGAACATTAGCAAAGATGAATAAATACTGGAATGTTAGTTAATGCATTAACTAAGGTTAACAAATAAGACCTTAATGTAAAGTGTTGCCTGTTTATTGATAGATATATAGATTATAAAATACATAATGTTATAAATAAATAGGCATAAACACTGATATATGACGTGCCATAAATTCATGCAAAAAAAAAAAATAGATATCATGAGTTGTAAAGTAAAATTGTCAGTATACATTTTTTTTTTTTTTACTAAATCTAATGGGAACACTAGCTTAGGGTCCAAAGCAATACAATTGCCTATTTGAATGCAGTTTAGTAGGATTTTACCTTTTTATTAGTACTTATAAAGCACATATTAAAGGCTTATTCTGGATGACCATATTCTACATCCCTTAATCCAATTCCAACCCAATACATAAACGTAGCAACTACCTTACTAACTATTAATAAACAGTAATTAGGAGTTTTTAAGGCAAAAGTCGTGGTTAATAATAAGTTATTAGTGAGAATTGGACCCTAAACTAAAGTGTGATTTATGCTCAGTTTATTGCAATAAAAAATGTAATTGTGTCCGAACAGGAGGATTTTCAGTAATGAGAATTTAAGGGAAAATTGTTATTAAAATAATGTCAGAATCTCAATCTAAACTTATATTAGCATAACGATTAAAATTATGATCATAAAATGTGAATCTATAATGGCAGCTCACCTATGTCGTGTAGAGAGCAGTTGTCTGGTAAAGAGCTCAGGAGAGAGTGTGTAAATAGGCTTTTTTCAGGCAGGATGTACTCATGCTTCACTCTCACAGATTCTGCAAAATCTGCAGAGCTGGGCCCCGGAGAGCTCTGATTGGATGAACTTCCACTTCCTGCGCTCCCAGACCCGCCGAGCATCTCCAGAGTGCAGTACTCGCCCGCCTCCTCTGGGGTGAGCGGCAGGTCGAATATCAAGCCGTCGGGCAGCGTGGCGATATCGTCCAGGTCGCTGAGGTTGGAGCTGGATCCTCCACTGCTGTACGGTCGGCTGTGTGCGCTGTCTTCGCCCGTATCCTCACAGTCACGTGATGCCAGACCGCCACCTAAACCCGCCAGGCAGTCTTGAGACAGCTGCTGGTGCCGCTGTACCTCTGCATACAGGCTGTCCCGCTGTTTCTTTGACATTCGGCCAAACTTCACCGCTACAGAAAGCCAAAGTGAGAGACAGTTACTTTTACTTCACTTATTATTACTGATTATTTAAATAGCATTCATATGATTCATTTATATACAAAAGTTTGGGGTCAATTAAAAAAAAAATGTTTTATTAAAACTTATTCAGCAAGGCATGGGAAGCTTGTTTCCGCCACAGAATAAAACATTTTAAAAGATAATTGTGACTTTTTACAGTTTACATCTTGCAATTCTGACTTTTCTTCTCAGAATTGAGTGATATAAACTCACAATTGCGTGTTATGAAGTCAGAATTGCCAGATATAAACTTGCAATTGAGAAAAATAAAGTCAGAATGACGAGATAAATATTTGCAGTTTAGAGTCATAAAGTCAGAATTGCGAGTTTATATCTCGCCATTCTGACTTTATTTTTCTCAATTGCGAGTTTATATCTGGCAATTCTGACTTTATAAGATGCAATTGCGTGTTACAAAAGAAGTTTATAAGTTTATCACACAATTCTGAGATAAAAAGACAAAATTGCGAGATGTAAACTCGCAATTGCGAGAAAAATAGTCAGAGTTGTGAGATAAAAGTCTCAATTAGCTTTTTTATTTATTTATTCTGTGGATCCATTAAAACCGAACAAAGGGTACGAAAAAAAACTGTCGTGGTCACAAAAATAATATCATCTGCCCTTTGACCCTGCCCAGTATATTTGAGTCCCTATCCCTAAAATTCAGCTGGTGGGTTAGTTTAACATTAAGACTCGCGCTCACCATCACGGCTCATGCCAAGCGCCAGGCACTTCTGCAGCCGGCAGTGTTGGCAGCGGTTCCGGTTGGTTCGGTCGATCAGGCAGTTCCTCTGCCGTGAACATGAGTACATGGCATTGTTCTGCTGGCTGCGTCGGAAAAAACCCTGCAAAAAAGAAACGTTGTTACCTCGGTGTACAGGACAGATAATATCAGGTGCAGCTTTGCATGGGTGTGACCTGGAATCGAATGACGAATATAAAGGAGGGATAGAGCACAAAAGGGATAGAGCACAAAAGGATAATTTTGTTACTGTGAGTTTAATAACAGGAAATTGCACATCTACGGTAAGAAAAGAAGAAAATATGGCTTATAGCAATCATTAGGGAATTATAGTTGAATTCTCACCTTGCACCCTTCACACGTAATAACGCCATAGTGAATCCCGGAGGATTTGTCGCCACAGATCTTGCACGGTATAACCTCAATTTGAGCTGGAATAAAAACAACATCATTTTAAGAATTAAAAGCAAAAACGTGTCCTGAACACATAGAAAAGTACATATGCACAGATACATTTTTTAAATACACCACAAATAATGTCAACCAATACACTCAGATAGAGAGATCTCTCTCTCGCTGCATGGCATGAAGGACAGAGGATTGATTTTGCGACTGAAGGGTGTATTATGTCTCAGCATATGATATGATCTCATATGATCAGTGGAACACAGTGTAGGGACTTTTAGAAACTTGATGCCTCCTAATTAAAAGTGAACAGTATGTAAACAAATATTAAATTATTGACGAAAACTAAAATAAAAAGTGAATTCATTAACAAATGAAAGAAAGAATAAACCAAATAAATAAATAAATGTGTGAAAACAGTTACACAGTTATTATCCAATAAAATATATTATATTCATGTACATTTTTAGTAATAGCGGTTTAACCTAAACATCTTATTATAGACGACAAAAACATCATGAACATCACAAGTACCCATATATATCCAATTAATTACATTAAATAAATAATTAACGAATGAAGGGCATAATGAATAAATGATTGAATGAATAAATAAATATGCTTTGTGGTACAGTTACACAATAATTATGCAATACATTTTTTTTATTTTCTAGCATATGTTACATGTAGTGGTGGCATGGAAAAAACTAAGCTTGCAACGACATGCTCAGTAGGAAAAAAAAACATCCTCCATTTTGTCTTTCTAGCTCTGTCAGCGGAAAGCAATGACCAAGATGCACTGTGGCATGCAATGGAAAAATCTGTAAGCCCTCGGGTGCCCCTCCCGTACCGCTCTCTGTGTAGTGTTATATAACCTTCGTCTGCAAACATTCCACAAACACGCCATTCAGGGCTGCTCAGTCTAATAATGCAGATGCTCCGCCTCCCTGGAGATTCTGACAGCCTATTGGTTGATGCTTGGGCAGATGTGTCTGCGATTGGCCGGCTCTAAATCTCGCTCAATTCGGCTTGGCTGTAAGCCCATGTGGACTCGCTGTCCTACTGACATACTTTCCTCAGTGAAAAGGGGAGGGCGGCTGTGGGCGGATCCCCAGTGCATCTCATTTGAATAGGCCTTTCCCTTCTCTCTGTTAAGGTGGTCTCCACAGTTTATGGTTAGATAATACTCTGTATAATAAATACAACTGTATATGAATATTTACATTATCATTACTATTATTATTAAATTATTTAACATTTTATATATTTAATAATAAATGTTTAAACTAAAATGTACATGGACACAAACTCTTTATTATATAATATCCTATATATATATATATATATATATATATATATATATATATATATATATAGGATATTATATAATATATATATATGATGGATGGATGGATTTTATATTTCTAGCCGAGTCTGAAAAGAACTGTTCATGTTCACTCATCATGAGACGTGTCTGACATGTGCCCTTCACCTCCAATTGTTTGTTTACGTTAAAGTAAATACAAATTAACCCACTAGTACCGCTATTCTTTTACTTCACTTTCCCTGCTTTTAAGCTTCATTCATCACAAAAAGTATTCTCGTCGCTTCATAACATTAAGATTGAACCACTGTAGTCACATGGACTATTTTAACGATGTCTTTACTGCCTTTCTGGGCCTTGAAAGTGGTGGTTACGTTGCTGCCTATGTGGGGTCAGAAACCTCTCAGATTTCATAAAAAAAATCTTCATTTGTGTTCCGAAGATGAACGAAGGTCTTACGGGTTTGGAACGACATGATGTTGAGTAATTCACGACAGAAATTTCATTTTTGGGTGAACTAACCCTTTTAGCCATAAGATGACATTAAGTAGTCCACATGGGATGTTTTCAGGTTTCAAAGCTTTGCTGTGTGTGCAAATATTAATTTAGGTTCTTGTTAAATATGAAAAAACCTGAAATGTCTATATTATTGCTATTGTTAAAATTACTTTTCTGTTAAAAGCTAATTTGCAAGAAGAACTACAGCTCTTCAAGCATTTGACACAGACGACACCATTGTGGAAGAGAACATTTTCCAGAACACATTTATGCTTAACTGTAAGATGTCCGGAAGAAATTGTTTCTGCTGGCATGCCTGAGGGTAAATATATAACACTTCAGACATTCTTTCAAGGCCTCCATACTTTTAATATGGTAGTGTAAATGTTTATCGGTATCTGTTGCTTTTCTCTCCTAGAGTCACCCACAAGATTTCAACCCCAGGCACACACACAGAAACTCTTTAACTCTCTTCAACTGACCATAAAGAGACAGAGAGAGCAGTGCAAAAATCCACCAGTAAGGGTGAGCACCAGCTTTAGCATAGATGCTGATAAGGCAAAACAGGTATGTTTGTATATGCATGTGTTTTTCTTCATGATTAACTTGTCAATGTAATAATAATTCCCTTCCATCATTTTACTAGTCTTAAGTTGTCACTTGTATTGGTGGAATGTTTACTCAGATTGTCCAAGATGCTCTAGTGGTGAGGAAGTGCTTCAGGAAAGAAGACTAAGATCAGTCTTCATTTCCATAAGGTAAATGAGCTTCTGTGTATGTTTGCTGACAATGTTTATATGTGAATAAATGCCTAAACGAAATCTGTTCATATAATCATATAAAGCGATTGTGTCTCTTCAGAAAATTTGGACTTAACCGCTCTATTCATATTGATAAGATTTACGATCTCTTTATGAACTTTTTGAAGTGACAAAGAGTTAGTTGCGTAGCCTGTCAATGGAGGGAGGGACTATACTGTAGTGGTAGCTGAGGCCTGGAAGAGTTTGGTTTATGTTGTCGCTGTGAATCCACTTTGCAACTCTTTAAAAGGACGAGGACTTGCACTAGAATTGATACGGTAAAACCGACGCCATCGTTACTGTTTGTATCACTGTGAATCAAGTGCCAAGGAAGCCTCCGAAGCTGAAATTCAGATATGGTAATGGACGTTTCGTTTTCGACACGCACCAATAAGAGCAGAGCAGCCCTTTTGGAAAGGAGGGTTTTAGAGAAACTGAATCTTCTGACAAACTGTTTTCAGTTTTCTTTGAAAAAATGAGGTGGTGTGCAATGTATATTTAGTTTTTTGACCTTTGATGCATGTAAATCTGTTGTAAGAGACCTCCTAAACAAAATTGGGAACCTTTAAAATAGCATAATTTCTCAAGAGACCTGCATTTGGTCCCATTCTGATCTCCTGCACTTCTTTTAGCAGTTTTCAAAAGCAAGAACAAGTCCTGTGTACCGAAGATTTGCAGAAGTATGACCTAAGTATATTATGACCTGAAGTATGATTCTAAATGTGTGTGATATCATTTACAAAATAAATAAATAATAAAAGACATACGAAACATTGAGTTATTTACGTGCAGAGCAATCTAGGAAAATGGTTCAAATCTACTTTGAGCAGCAGCCTCTGTTATCTGTGTTTGCGGACAGGTGCCATAATGCAATCATCTTTGAGTACAGAACATTGTGTTATGCAGTTAAGTCTATTGTGGTGACATAACACAAGACGGCAGATTAGATTAAGCAGGAGTGCGTAACCGATTTTTACCGTAAGCGTTAAGGATAATGCAAGGGGAGCAACTGACCCAACAAATATCACAAGAACAACCTTAAACTTCTACATAAACTTGGAAAAAGTAAAAGGTACCATTTTTAATTTAGCCAAAGGTGTGATTTGTTATTTTGACAAACGCATGTAATGAGGTGTAGCCATGTTTTTAATCACAATGTTTCCGCAATGGTGTGTCTCCCATCATGGTTGGCATATGTAGAACAGAGTAAAGAACAATGATTTAACACCCCACCTATTTTACATAATAAATTCTGAGTTTCACCCAAGCGATGTGAAATCCAGACGGCTTCACGCAGACAGAACAGAAGTACACAGTAGTTTCTGATAAGACTGATGAGTGTGTGAAACGGTCAGTGTGTCAGTGAGTCACTTTTGGTGAGACTCCTGCCAAATGTTCCTGCTGTCTGGTCATCATAAAATAAAGTTCATACATGCAAAGTCCACTTTAAAGACTGCACTTACGCCAAACCAAACAGTAGGAGAGGCAACTGGCAAATGGCCACGCTCTTAAAATTAAAACCCACTCCATGGCTCTCAATGGGAAAACAGCTTCATTTATGCATGCATTTTTTTGTGTGTGTTTTCTTTGATGTGAATCGATTATCATAATTTTAGTGAAAGACTTGAATCAGAACAGAGGGGATTAGAGGTACGTTGAGACCGATGACACAAGACACACCACACAAAAACTTCCAGGATTTACATTAATAAAAATATTCCTGACAGAGTGCAGATCTGCTCTTTTTCAGTGTATATCATCCGCAACAGCTCTCCTGTCCTCCGCTACCCTTTGAACATGAGCCACGCTGTGTATATTTAAACACAGCCCCACCTCACGACAGTATGTCCGGACATGCACGCCTACAACTGGCTATAACATTTGTCCAGAGAGCAAACAAAATGGTTGAAACAAAATCCTCACTTTGTACTTACAGACAAAGGGCACTTTTTTGTTTTGGGGCACTAAAGTTTGGGGCACTAGTTAAATGAAATGATTTAATGTTTACTCAACTCCAGGTAAAAGGTTACCGTTCTTTTTAAGACGCCAAGCTAAAGAACAATCTTTAGTTACACTTTATTTTAAGGTGTCCGTGTTACAGTGTAATTATACAAGTACTGAGTAATAAAAATTAACTATGTCATGTACTAACTATAAGGTTAGGGTAGGATTAGGATTTGGTTGAGGGTTGTTGCATGTAATTATGCATAATTTACTATTATTACTATGGTAAGTACATGTAACATATGTAACAAGGACACAGTCAAAATAAAATGTTACCCACTCTTTTTGTTCAGACTTTTCAAACAGACGTATTGTGAAAAACACTGTTTGAAGGAAATAACAAATTGCTCAAAACTGTAATCTTGATTACCACTCATGATTGTTGTCAATTGAGAAATTTATTTGTACATTTTAGCACTTTTATCTATGAGCACAAATCAAGAGAATGTTGACTATTTACTCAACTAATTTAGATGAGAGTAGTAACGTTAATTAATTTAATGATATTCAGCTGGAAACTTTTGTCATTGTAAATTATTGTAATAGTGCTTATAATAATTTAATATTATAATACATAAAATAGAGATATTTGGCCAGTTTTGGCACTCTCACTAACCATAATTTTTGTATTACAAAACAATATATATATATATAATAATGTAAATATTTCCGGTAACACTTTATTTGACAGTGTCCTTGTTACACGCGTTACATGTAGTTACTCTAGTAATAACTAGGAATTATAGTAAAACTAAAAATTATAGTATACTAAACCAAACCCCATATTAAGTAGCCTACATGTAGTTAATTATTATTACTAGGTACATAAATGTATAGTTACACTGTAACACAGACACCTTAAAATAAAGTGTACCTATATTTCCATATAATAATAAATAAAGCAATTACAATTTTAGTGTATTTTTTCATTTGTTGTTGTCAAACAATTATAACATTTTATTACAAAAAACTGATGTTGATTGATAAGTAATGACAGCATTTCCCCCTCATTGCATGCATGTTACATAGATTGGTGAGATAGCTCTTATAAATTGGTATTGTCTGTGTCAAGAACGGAGTTCAAGTTCAAACTCAAGTTCATGATGGAGATGATGGCGCGGTGGCCATAAATCACTTAACAGACCACATGGGTCTCCAGCAAAGCCCCTCCCCCTCTCTCGCGCTCTATCTCTCCCTCATTCCCTCCTGTGAATGCTGTGTAATGTTCAGTGACATAACTAGGTCAGTGGAACAGCAGGTTTGAGCGCTGCTCACACAGCCGGCCATGCTGCCCTGCGAAAACAACAACACGCAACTGAACATTTACACACAACAGTATCACGAGAACCAAGTAAGGCGAGGATTTAACTGACATTACAAAAACAAAGCGTGTTCAGCAGAAATATTTTGTTTTAAGAGACTGTATGCGTCACCATAGTGTGAGACATTTTATTCACCGAATGCAAGTTGTATCGATATTTTTTAGAGGATATATTACTGCTTATCTTCATTCAGGAGAAAATAATAATAATGTTACACTCATTACGTAATAAAAACCTGTCACACAAGCCAGCATCACGACCTGTCGCTGAAAGCTTCATCATTCTGCGTCAGAATTCAAAACTCATTTTTGACATCTGCCTATGATTCATTATAACATTTGACACAGAATATGGAATGCCAGCGAACATTTAAACGCGTTACAAAGTAACAAGTGCCCGCGTGGCAAATGTCACAGGGAAGTAACACACAAATCTGTGCATGGAAACATAGGCTACCTGCATTATTATATGGTTAAATGTTTAGAGACCATTTAAAAGTAATATGCAATGTCAATGCAATAGTTATATGCCATACAGTGCTACAAACATCTTACCTCTCATTTTTATCGCAGTTTCTTGATTCTCCAAAGTTCACTGGCGAAGAAATATATTCGAACTAAGTAGCTAACTTGAGACAGCTACCCGAATTAAACTTTTCAACTCCGACTGTGAGCATTATTAGGAAAATAAAATTGAAGTAAATGCGCGTGTCTAAAGGTCTTCACTTTCAGCAACAAATTCAAGTCGCATTCGACGTGTGTTATGGCGCGGTATGAAACGTCGTCCTCCCTCTCCTCTCACTCTACCCTGCTAACCTACTTTCAGAAGCGTGGACTCTCACATGATCTCACCAGCGGCGCGCACTGCTCACGGGGACGCGCATCCAGTCAGCTCTTAAGGTAGGACTAGAATTCACACTGATTTCGGAACATACTAATTAATTGCATTCATTTAAAGTAAAGAAGGTCCCAGAGAACAAATGGCATCTGGACTGTAATTTTTTATTTATTTAATCCAGTTAAAGGGATAGTTCACCCAAAAAATGAGAATTCTGTCATCAATAAGCTACTCACCCTCATGGCGTTCTAAACCTGTACGACTTTGGTTCATTTTCGAAACACAAATGAAGATCTTTTTGATGAAATCTGAGAGTTCTCTTTCATCGTCTCGTGTTCGAGATTCACCAAGGGCATCCGTACCTGACCTCTGCAGAAGCAGCCAATTGCACCAAGTCTGGCAAGACAGACAGAAGCGCGCAGCCAATGCCGCACCCCTTACCTGCGGGCATAAGAACCCTGCATGCGCTGCTGTTCTCCAGTTGACATTCGCTTATCGCGATCTCTGCACTTACATAGTTCGGTTGGATTTACGCTGCTCACCTTACCATGTCTGCAGGAGGACAAATCGCCAGATCAGCCTCCGCCAGGCTTGACAGTTGTTTTCTACCAAGTTTAGCTGTGTTTGCTTTCTGAGCCGCCCACGCTCTCGCATCTTCTCACCTGTTTCCCTTTCCACGGCTGCCCGCCACGGATTTTTCGGAGTTTTCCGCTGGTATGTCGCTCTCTAAACCTGCCGCTTCTCACGGGAATAGCTTATCACGGGCCTGCCCAGCCGCGTGTGGTGCGCTGATTGCCGCGAAGGACCTTCACCCGTTCTGCGTGGTCTGCTTGGGCCTTAAGCATGCGGAAGAGGCTTTGGAGAACCCGGAGAACTGCAGTCATTGCCTGATGCTGCCGAAAAAAGTTGCCGCGACCCAGTGTGTCGAGCTTGGCTTTTCTGACTCGAACGGGGGACACGGTGACGATGACGCGCTACCGGGGGCCTCCCGGGGCGCGACATCTCTCATCTGGGCTGACTAGCCCAATCCTGCGTTCCCTGAAGAGGGAATCTGCCGTTCCCCAGGCCAACGCCCCCGCGGCCTTGCCTCAGTCCATCCTCCTGGAAGTGTATGAGCGAGCGGCCGCTCGCCTCAACATTGAGTGGCCGGCTCCACAGAGCGTCACCGACCAAAGGGACATTTATGACGGGAAAGTGCTGGGACCCCCTCCCAGTCCGAGGAAACAACTCTTCCCCGTCCTCCCAGCGTGCGCGAAGCACATGAGGCACAACTGAAGCGACCCGCTCGATCTCAAACACGGTCTTGCGGGTCTAGAGGTGAAGGATATGGCGGGTCTCGGCATGGGTGATCCCCCCACTATCGAGCCATCGATCGCCACGCACCTCAACCCAATCCAGGGCGGGCTGCTCGCTCCCTCCCTCGAAGCCGGTCTTGTCTAACAAGATGGAGCATTTTTCTGCCTCCAGGCCGCTTATAGATCCTCGGCCTTGGCTGTCATGCAGGGCCCTGATGGTCTCCTCCCTCCTCTCCGCTTACCAGACGGAGATTTTGGGCGACTTATCAATAGCTCTGCGGAGCCTGCTTGATGCGTGAGAACAAACCTCTTTGGTTGAACGAAAGTCTGACGGGTTTGGAACGACATGAGAGTAATTAATGACATAATTTTCAGTTCTGGCCGAACCATCCCTTTAAAACTCTGAAAAATGATGGTATCCAGTAGTAAATAGAGCTTTAAAAAAGATCTTTACAGATTAATCACTTTCATACACGTCTCCACACAAGTCCTCAATACATTGTCCAAGCTTATAATTCATTAATTAAAGTGCAAGCAGGGCTTAAGGCCTTATGGGTATTTCTCCATTGTAATGCAGTGTGATCTGGTTACACTTGTCTAAAAATATGCATCATGTGGTAACATCTAAATTAACTAGTTTTATTCAAAAACATTACTGAATATAAAAGTTTAGGGTCTGTGCATAATGCAAAGCTCTGCATGTTGAAATAACTGTAGCCAAACTTTAGCCAAATAACTTATGACAAAGTCAATTTTAAACAGGAAATAAAGGGATTCATTAGAGTTTGAAAAAATATGTTGGCTGACCAACAAATAATTAAGTTGGTAACATAAAATATTTAAATACTAACCAACAGCATATGTTTTCTTTATATTTCAGTGAATTATAGTGAATGAAGTAAGTATTTTACAGAGTCATTTTACGGTGTACAACTAACTGGAAACATTCTAAATGTCACATTTAAATGTTGGATGTGTTTAAAACTACAATCAATGCCAGTTCTTTCCTATGTGCACACCCCCATACACCCATTAAAGAGACATTTGAAGGATTGTTCTGCAAAATGGCGCTTTTATTAATCAAACCAGGCTAAATAAATCCCTCAGTCATAAGGTATAAATACAAGCTGGTCCCATATGACTGATGGTTATGTAATCCTTGAAGGCCTGCCGGAGGCTTGAACAGGCTAATTATTCATTTATTTATTTAGAGGGGGCATTAACCCTATAGCTTAAGAAATAAAATCATTCACTTAAATAGTTGCAAAAGAAAATATATTAATCACATTTTAACATTTCAGACAACCTGAGACTTATTCCTGACAGGAAAACAAACAAACATGTTTTTGTGTTCCATGCTCCATCTACACAATTCAAGCGCCTGGACACCAAATTATGAGCCAATATGTAAGACAAAAACATACATGTGCCTCCATGTGCATATGATTTATGCCCCTTTCAAAATCCTAAATGACAATGACGAGCAGCGAGTGCAAGTGTTAAAGCTTGATGATGCAATTCTCTGGCAGGGGCTCTTATGAAACACACAAAGATTACAGTAAGTAGGTTACTGGAACAACCGCTCAAAGCGGCTCTCTGTTTGGCCTCCTCCTCCCCCATCCGTCGCTGTCGTCGCTCTATGACTGCTTCATCCATGTCCGCTTCTCCTGTCCATCTCGAGGCTTGCTGCCCTGGAGGATCTGCTTTTCTCCTTTTCTTTTTGTTGCCTTTTTTCTGATTCAATCTGTTTATTTCTATTCGTTCACCAGACTCGCCCCCTGCTACTCTCTGTCTTTCATCTCTCCACTCATCCGCTCATCTCAGCTCGTCTCTTTCATACAATAAACATCATGGTTGCAGAAGATAATCCAGCCATATCATAACAGAAAACTCTCAGTACAAATCCAAGAGTTTTGTTCCTGATTAAAAGGTGTACACCACTGTTACATCTTTTGTTTGGTTGTTGAGCTCGTACGATTCTCTACATTCAACCTTTCCTGTGTTCCCTCATGCGTGTTCGGTAACTAATAGCAACAGCCGTGACATTCTGACCCTAAACCTACGTAAATGCAGAGTTATCGAAAGCGTTGGGGCAGGGCTGAGCGAATCAGGTTTTATCTGTAGAAACAGTGAGAGAGAATGCAGTTATGATTCATGACAGATGGATATTAAGAATAATAAAATGTTTAGGCGATGGACACATTTAAAAAACATTTAGTAAAACATGAATCAGGATGTGACGCTGCAAATAAACAATGTATTTAAATCTATTTTGGTTACAAAAGGTCAATAAAGCAGGTTGTTCTTGAACAGTTAGGCACCTTACAGATGTAATGTACTGTCTGTACAATATTAAAATAGTTATTTGCTAACGCTTTGATTTAAACAAAGCCCTTACTCTAAGTACTAAGTATTATTATTTTATGCCTAGGGAAAGGAAAATGCATCAGACAGAATTTAGAAGGATTTTAGACAAAATAATCTGTTAAAACAAGTTTGATACTTATGTGACTTGTAAAGTCACTAAAACAATGAATCTTCTTTGATTAAATTCGTGCTGTTTTCTTTCTAAAGACAATGCTACCTCTTTCAGTTCTGCTTGATGGAAGAAGAAAGTAAAGGGAATGATTTGTTTGTTCTAGTACAGAAGAACCATTTGTGCTGTGGACATGATACCTCAAATCATGTAGCTTATGTGTTTCATTACTTTTCGAGGCATTCATACTTACAATGTCTGCCTGATGGAGGATAAAACTGGATTTGCATTGAAGGAGGGACCCAACATAGGAACCAGAATACCACGGAGGTGGGACTTGGGCCTGTAATCAATCACCTAGTGACCATCCAGAAAACCATAGCAATGACCCAACAACGACCCAGTAACCATTGCAACCATATAGCAACATGCTGCTATCGAGTTTTACAACCACTCAGATTTAAATCTATAGTTTAATAATAATCCTAAAACAAATAATATTAATGCATTAAAACAAACACACACACACACATTGCAACAGAGGCGTTGATGAATAGAGTGAACGGACGGATCATAAACTCATTGTACTGGGGAATGGTGGACTGATGAGGTGTCCAATAGGTCAAAAATCCTCACTTTCGCTCTCCCTAACCAAGATGGAGGTTTCAGCATTCACAGGGATTAGGTTTGATCCTGTGTTCACATGGTGCCCTAATCCCGCTCCCCCCATCGCTCCCTCTAATCCCTTGCTTTTCCACCATTTCAAAAGCTTTCTAATCTCTACTGGCTTGAGCCTGGTTATCTGATGTGACTCCAGGCAACACACTACCAGGTCAGTGTGTCAGTGAAAACACACTCTCTCACCTTATGTTATCTCCTTCCATTCTCTCTCTCATCCTTATTCCTGTTTCCCTCCCCCTCTTTGTCTCTTGGGCCACCTTTAGATATCACTTTCAGAATCTATTCTTTAATTTAAAGTGACCCATTATGCTTTTCAAATATTACCTTTCATGCATTGTGTAATATAGCTTGTTTGTGAATGTGAAATGTCTGCAAAGTTTCGAGATCAAAGTGATCGACCAGTAAATTTATTGTCTCCTTAAAGAAAGAATCGATTCTGAACCACTGAAAAGAGTCGGCAGCAATTCAAGTCTCACTTTCTGTTACATATAACAACAATGTAACACATTTGCATATGCTAGCCTATGATCTTCATTGGCTGCCCACAAATGGCGTCTATTGACCCGTAAATTTCCCCATTTAATTCTTCTAATTTGCTCTTTAAAAACGTTATAATGTTTCAGCACCTTAGCGATGTTAAAACCAACCAAAATGCATAGCAACATGATAAAATCTTAGCTGTCCCGGCCAATAGAAAATAATACATTAATTATAATAACCACAATACTACTTATAATTATTATTATTATTATTATTATTATAGATGGCAAAGGAACAATGTCATAAGAAATTTGGTTTTACTAGCAAAAGTGGCTATTTCAGTCCATACCTGTTATGGAACAGAAGAGCGCAGATAAAGAGAGTTTGAGACACACATGATGTAAACAGGTGAGTAACTGGAAGGTAGATCGTTGAGATGATACTGGCAGGGTAATGACTGTTCTTATCTGTATGCAGGCGGAGATAACAGGTGACTGGAAGGCTGGCTTGAAGACGAGATGACCACTGAAGACTCAGGAAGACAGAAGACTGGACAGTTTGAGACGAAAGCACACAGGTAAGTAATTATCCACAGGTTGGTCGTCAGGTAAGCGTTCAGGGTTGAACGACGAGACCAGTCAAACGTGTGTTTGGTGCTGACCTTTATGGAGGAACTGATGAGGCTTATGGCAGACAGGTGTGGTGACTGTCGACTGTGCACAGGTGGTAGCCAGAGAGGATTATGGGAAATGTAGTGTGCTGAGGTGACTGGTCTGGTGACTAAGGATTGTGACAATACTCCCCCCTCCCAGAAGGCGTGATCTCACGGCTTGAAGAGGTGAAGGCAGAGGCTTAGAAGGAGGACGGGGAGATGGTGCAGGAATGGTAAGAGGAGCAGGCGAAGGGATGTGATAGCAGGCGACGGAGGAATGGTGACAGAAGGACGACGAGAGCCTGGCGGCGATGATAGTAGTTGTCTGAAAGCACAGAGCCAAAGCCCAGAGACGACAGCCCACGGCGGAGTCGAAGGAGGGAGGAGCCAAGGTGGAGTAGAGGCTGACGTCCACTAGGGTACGACGAGGCCTAGGCTGAGGAGGAGCCAGACTGCCCGATGACTGAGGCGATGCCGGTGTGACGGAGGACCGAGGCGTATCCGAAGGGAAGGAGGAGCCCACTGCAGCCGTAGGGTTGGAGGAACAGAGTGTAGCGGAAGATCCGCAAGTCCGCGGCGGAGGTGGTGTGGCGACTGACCAAGGGGGAGTCGGTGGGATGAGGGAATCCGGGAAAGTCGAAAGGCCGAGGGTGTCTGGTGGAGCCGACAGGTCGATGAACCGAGATGGAGCGAGACGATCTCAGGCCAGAGGCGGAGCCACTGGATCTATCCGCTCAGGCGCTGATGCTGGTTGCAGGACCTGAGGCTTGACGTGAGTGCTTGGCATTGCAGGAGATGGCAAAGGGCTGACAACCTCCAGCAGAGGCAGGAGGACTGGCTGAGCAGGGCAGTGACGGAAGCAGATGAAGGCTAGACAGGGTTGAAGGTAACAACACATTGCCCATTGCAGGTGTCTGTGCAGCGAAGGAAGGTTCAGAGGAAACAGGAAAAAAGTTCATACACTCCATGGTGCTGTCTAGGAACAGCGATAAAAAAATCAGAAATGGGGTGGGAGACAATACTCCCACGCTGAAGTCAATCAGCCAGTCTTCAGTCTCAGAATCCACCAAAATACCCTCGGCCACTGATGTCATGGGCTCACACCCCTTGTCAGATTCACTGTGGGGCTCCTCTTCCGGGACGAGGGTCACGTTTCCTCCGTGGTCTATGGTGGTGGAACGGACTCTGCGTATGGAAGTGTTCTGGATTGGGGGTAAACACTCTCCAGACACCAGATGATAGCGTCCCTCCAGTTTAGCCCATAGGTGTCTGGGAGGTCTACGGGGTGATGGTAATTCGCCCCGATACATAACAATGATTTTCAGGGTCTTGTCGTCAAGGGGGCTGGTAACGACAAGAAGGCAGAATTTCTCTGTAAAAACAAAAAAGTCCAGGCTCTCACAAGCCACAACAGCAAATCGAGTTGCATTATCCAGCTTAGGTCTGGTCTTCTGTCATGGAACAGAAACATGCAGACAAATGGTAAATCCAAACAGAGTTTATTTGAGACACACATGGGATGTAAACAGGTGAGTAACTGGGTGGTAGATTGTTGAGAGTTGAATGACGGGACCAGACAAGCATGTGTGTTTGGTTCTGGCCTTTCTGGAAGAACTAATGAGGCTGATGGCAGACAGGTGTGGTGATTGTTAAGGGTGTGCAATGGTGGTAGCCAGAGAGGATTATGGGAAACGCAGTGTACTGATGTGACTAGCCTGGTGACTGAGGATTGTGACAACACCAGTGTTATTTTAGTATTATTTATACTATTGTAATATTTATTATTTTGAATTTGCTTTTATGTAAATATTTTTACTTATAATTATAGTTTAAGTTTTAGTATTTTTTTGTGCTTTTGTAGTTTTTTTAAAGGGGTGGTATAATGCCCCTTTTTACAATATGTAAAATAAGTCTCTGTTGTTCCCACAGTGTGTATGCGAAGTTTTAGCTTAAAATACCCCACCACTGATAATTTTGTACAGCATGTTAAAGTTGTCCCTTTTTGAGGATCAGTAAAAACGCGTTGTTTCGCGTGTGTCCCTTTAAATGCAAATGAACTGCTGCTCAAGGCACAGAGGGCGGAGCTTCAAAAGCTTGTGTGTGTGTGTGTGTGTTAGCAGCCTTATGCAGACTACCACTAAAATGTCAGAAACTGTTGCCTTTTATGTTTAAACTGGAGTCGGACAATGATGGAGAGACTCAAGAAGAAGTGACAACATGTCGAATGGAACAGGATGTTTCTGAATGGTTAGCTGATGTGGAGTTAACTATCTTCAAGTCATTGATTAGCATATTTTGTCATGATAATCCATAAAACGCTAGTGTGGGAACTGTTGTAAAATGCCAACAGAGTTTTATGCTATTGTATTTGTGTTACGTACTGTATTGTGGTAGTGTCCACACACTGCAAAGAAACATTTATATGCAAACATCATATAAAAGTGAATTTTGCATCCGATGACCCCTTTAAAAAACAATTTCTTTAAAAGCAAATATCTTCCTTTGCTTTGAACTTTGAGCGTTGCAACTTTGCAGATGTTGTTTATGCTCAAACAGCAACATTACACACTAACTAAAGTAAGAAAAGTGAAATCATAATCAATATAAATATTTATATTAAACTTCAACTTATTTTATTTCATTTTGTTGCTAAAGGAACATTTCTAATTTTCATTTAAGTTTTTATAAGTTTAAGGGCTTTTTTTAAAATCTAATATTTAGATTTATTTAATTAATGAAAACCATTTGAATAATTTTAGTTTTAGTCAACAATAACAAGACTGGTCCATACAAAAAGCCATAGCAATGTAGTTTTGACACACCTTTGGGGAAAAGCTCTTTAAACAAAACTACACCTACTTCACACTTGTTAAATCAGACAGAAACATTATGTAATTGTTATTTGCGGGCATGCACCAATTTGCCAGCTATAGCCAAACCCATCTTCACCACATGAACATAAAAGTGAAAAAACACCAAGACCTTCTATTTTAAAGTGATATGAGAGGGAACAACACATTTCTATCAACTGCAACCTTCAACAGAAATTGTTATAATACAAATAGAAACCAGGAGTATTAAAATGAGATTGTATTGTTGTAGGATATCTGTGGTGTGACTGGCATGTGTGGCTTTGGTCGACAAAGATATTACTTCTGTACCTTTCAAAGTGAACAATATGCCAGCTTTATTAATTCTAAATGACAGATGTCAGGAAGGACATGTGTCACACCCATCTAGAGAAACTGAAAGAGAAAAACAAGTAGAATCATAGAATTTCGACCCATTTGGCAAAGAACATAATCACACGTCACCAACAAGATGGACAAAAGCACGCATGAGTGATGTGTCTCTGATCTGTGAGGCAAATTTCCCTGCAAATGTTCCAGCTGGGGAGAGGAAGCAGATGCTTGCGGAGCCATTGAGATCACATAGAAATGGCAGGGACGGTGTTGCTGTGGAAACGGGTGAGCAAGCGAGCCTGTTTACTGCCGTTGAGTCAGCCAGCATGCCTTGCCATGTGAGACTGACAAATATAACGCCAGGGATTGGCTGAAACCTTTGTCATCATTTTAGGTTTCAGAAGGGGTGTCGGCAGATATGCACCCTCGATGCACACTTTGGACTCAATTTTGTTTTTTTCTATTGAACAAAAAATATATTTTTTGAAGAATGTTGGTACGGAAAAACTGCATTTACTCGCTAAACTGGTGATGGATAATGTGAGTTGGGAGGAAAAATATATTTCAATCCTTTTGTGTGTGAACGCAAATTTTCTCAAATGAACGCAAAAGTTTTTCAAGTAATGCAAAATCATTCAAATATGATTTGGCCTCTAATCTATGTAATATTCTAATGTATGGGCCATTCTACAGAATTGGTTCAAAGTCTTTTTAGCACTTATTGCACGAGAGTAAGTGCTTTGATAACATTATCCATATATTAGGCCTAGAGTCCTTTACAAAGTATTATTAAATCATTTACTTACGGTTTGTGATGCAGCTGCTGTCAAATCCAATACAGTTGCTGATTCATCTTTCAACAAAAATGTATTTGCAAACTTTCCATTACACAGTGTCTCGTTTAAAGGGGACCTATTATGCAAAATTCACTTTTGGTGTTTGAACATAAATGTGTTTTTAATCCCCATAAATCATAAGCAGTGTCTCAGAACAAGGCCCCGTCCACGACTGCCGACGGACTCTGCCCTATTAGCATAGACCCGTCCTCAGTGAGCTGTACACAGTCTGCCATGTTCATCTCCTCGCCAGAGCATTTATCAGCGGCATTCAAGTAAGAAATGTATCCTTATTAAAGCTACTAAGTTATTCAATCAAGAGCAGTGAGTGATGTTCTATTTTTCTTTTTTTGTTGATTCATATGAACGGCATATAACCTCTAATCTAATATGTTTTTTTATCTCCATGTCCCTTTGAGACTCTGTAAATAAGGAAAGAAAGAAAGAAAGCAGCTGGATCTAATATCATCCAAATACTTTGAAATCAAAGCGAAACAACACCAATGTACAGATGAACTAGAAAAATGACAGAACTCTCTATTTGGTGACCTAATTTTACTGTAACCCCCCACAGGCCCAGTCTCACCCCCTATAAAGACCACAATGGGTTCTAATTCATCTCACACTCTCTTCCTGTTTAACTCAATTAAACATATAGTTACTGTCACTCTAAAACACTATATTGTCTATATTTTTGCTGTTCACTCCTGTCCTTCGTTCACACAATACCAACCATTCAAAAAATCATTCAAAAAAAGGAAAACACCATTTTCCATTTAGCTGGTGTCCATGGTTACAGCTATTCTACTTCCTTTTACAGTAATACCATCATTCTCACTTTCAGTTAAACAAGACAACCTCACACTTTCAGCGTTTCCTCTCTCTCGCTCTCGTCTTGAGGTTTCTCAAACTCCAGGAGATCGTTTAGAGGTTACGCAGTTTCATTTTTTTTCTCCCACTATTCTGTAAGAGAGAAAGAGAGAGAGAGAGAGAGAGAGAGAGAGAGAGAGAGAGAGAGAGAGAGAGAGAGAGAGAGAGAGAGAGAGAGAGAGAGAGAGAGAGAGAGAGAGAATCATTGGTGAGAAACAGAGAGTTTTAATGAGTCTCGATGGTCAGCAGGGCCGGCCCGAGGCATAAGCGAACTAAGCGGCTGCTTAGGGCCCCTTGGCCACCAGGGGGCCCCCCCAATCGAGTCGAAAAATCGAAAAATATTTTTTTAGGTAACTTAAACAAGTGACATAAATGAATGAATTAATATGAGTGAATGAATAATTAAAGACAATAAAAGAAAATTCTGATTTCATGATCAATATACGTCCCTACAACTGCTGCTGTGTCTGCCAGCGTTTAAGTCATGAGCATAATCTAGACACCTCGCGCGTGCATAGACAATTCGTGCGCAACTGCGCATAGTCGCGGACTCGCGGTAATGTTAAGCCATGTCACAAAAAAGGACGTATCCCTCTGTTGCCGAAAATAGAACGAAGAAAATGACAGAGGAGGAGAAAAAAAGAGCAAGATAAAAGTATGTTTGCATGATTACTTACGGTATGTTTTGTGCAGCAATTGAACCATTCCTATCTACGGCAAGCCCAGAGGGGAAAAATACATTGCATACACACATACTGTATACAACGAGCGCCAGTACATCATTAACGGTATTATAGTAATAGACTTTGTTGGATTCTGTCATGTACAGTCTAACAAAGTCTGTTACAATAATACTAATAAAAAAAGACTTTGTGGACAGTTACACTGTATTGAGACAGTTGAGAAATAATAATATTTTTTACAGTTTTCAACAATAATTGTCATTGTTGAACCCTTGCTCTTATTATGTTTTTGATTTCTCAGTTGTCATTATTTTAGTAAATAATTTATTTGATATGTTTTGAGACAGTTTGTTTTAATAAGTTTCAAAGAGTTAGTAAAAGAGTAAAGTAAAAGTAAAAAATAAATATTTAAGTAGGCTATCTATTTTTTATTAAGTATTTATTTTGTATTTATACATAACCTCACTGTATTCATTTATAATGTATCATTGTTGCGTGATATTTGTGTCAATAATCGTCAAGCACAGGTGACTCCGCGTAGTGGGAGGGGCCCCCAAATCAAATTCTGCTTAGGGCCCCCAAAAGGCTCGGGCCGGCTCTGATGGTCAGGGCTTACATAACAACTCTGCAGTGTTAGTGCTAGCGTAGCATATTCACACAGCACTTGAGCTGATGTAAGACTCAGAATCAGTATTCACAGCGAGCGGCGCATGCAGCAGGGACACACCAGTAGCCACAGCATATATGATAATCTCTTAACACTTTCTGACAGCGAGCACACTGCACTACACAGTGGAGAGAGAGAGAGAGAGAGAGAGAGAGAGAGAGAGAGAGAGAGAGAGAGAGAGAGAGAGAGAGAGAGAGAGAGAGAGATACAGACAGACAGACAGACAGACACACACACAGAAGAATGATAAATAGATAGATAGACACACACACACACACACACAGAGGAACGATAGATAGATAGATAGATAGATAGATAGATAGATAGATAGATAGATAGATAGATAGATAGATAGATAGATAGATAGATAGATAGATAGATAGATAGATAGATAGATAGATAGATAGATAGATAGATAGATCTTTTAGAATATGAATGTGTTCATTTCAAACAAGTTGCTGGAATATTCAGGGTCTTACTTCTTTAACATTTGGTTCTAAAAGCACAGACCCAGAATTTCTCAAACATAAAGAAAACCACTTAGAAAATGATCAAATCTGAAACATAAAGAACCAAACCACACTGACATATAGGAACTGAATACTTTTCAAAACTAAAAATATATAAAGACAAAATTAGAGTGAAAAAGCAACACCATCTGACCAAAAGTATACAAGAATTAGAACATTAAATAAATCAGAATCAGTTCTTATGTGGAATAATCCGAGCACAACAAAACCACAAGACCTACCAATACAAGATGGAGAAATTTGGACAAATCATTTTGAAAACCTGTATAAAGAAATCCCATCAAAACAACTCAATGACAATCTGATCAAACAAAATCTACAAACTTATGAAGAGACAATTAAAAATAATCAAACATCCACCTGACTTTCCAATTACACATGAAAAATTGATAAACAAAGTCAAAAGCCAAAAATGTAATAAATCTTGTGGTCCTGACAGCATTCTAGGTGAGATGCTGAAACACAGCACACCTGAGCTGCAGGCGGCGGTGCTCAAATTATTCAACATTATACTTAGTTCAGGCTGTTTTTATGACATCTGGAGCCAAGGACTTATTACCCCAATCCATAAGAGTGGAAATAAATTGGACCCAAATAATTCCAGAGGCATTTGTGTGAGCAGTAATCTGGGGAAGTTATTTAGCAGTTTTTTAAATAATAGAATTGTAAGCTTCCTTAACGAACACAATGTCCTGAGCTCGAGTCAGATTGGCTTCGTTCCAAATCACAGAACTACTGACCACATTTACCATAATCAATAAACACGTAAAACAGACCAAAAAGGGGCGAAAATTTGATCAAAATGTTGGGGGGGGACAATGAACAGAACAATTCTCAAGAGCAATTTTTGAAGGGGACACCAATAATACAGGCAAAATTGTACTTGCAAGGATACGTGTACACCGAGCAAAGCCTTATTATTAGTGTAGCATGGAGACCGTTCCATGATCCTTCTTAAAGTTTCTTTCTGGTTTAATGAAAAAGCTGACTAAATTGACCAAAAAATTCTTCAAAACCATGCATTTTTTGTAAATAAGTTGTTTACACAAAACAACTTATTTACAAAAAAAAATATGGGTTTGAAGATTTTTTTGGTCAATTTAGTCAGCTTTTTCATTTATCAAGCCACCAAAATACAATTTAATTTTTTTTTACATACCTTTAGAACAAATGAATCAAGCCCAGTGTATAGTGTATATTGTGTGTATAGATAGATAATGTAGAAAAAGTGACAATTTTATGCAACTGAGATGACGGGAATCATGTTTTATTTACGGAAAAGTCGATTGGGGTCATGATAGACCCCAAAGATAAATGAGGGTTAAAGTAGCATTTAGATGTTTTTACACAGACATAAATAATATTATGACGTTTTAAAAATAAATATTTTATTTTAATTATTAAAAATATTTGAAATGATTAAAAACATGAAAAGATACTTTAAATGTGAAATTAAAACCGCCAATAGGAGGCAGTAAGTCACTGTTAATGAGTGAGTCATTGAGATTCATTCAACTGATTGTTCAAAAAGCTGATTCATTCAGTAAGGAAACACCTCGTGTGTTTCTCAGTGTTGTGGCTTAATTTTCAACTATTTTCGTTGGTAATATGGTGTCTAAAATGCACATCACTTAATATTAACTTCTTGTTTATTAAACTTGTATCAAATCAAAATCACATTTGTTATCATGCTGATATCTGGAGAAAAACCGCACCCTTCGTGTGATATTATATTAGATTAACCATATTAAATTATATAAACCGACTAAATCACAGTGAAAGCGTTAAAATCTAAATGCGCACCCGGACTAGTCTAATCTACACGACTAACGTTACATCACGTAGCGTTGTGGGTGTGTGTGGGGAGATATAACTTATAAACAAGCTAAGTTAGGTAAACGCAGACTGTATTAAACAAGGGTAACGTTAAACGTTATAATCGCTAACATAGCAGACTACATCAGTGACAAAAGTACATTAGTACACAATATTTGTTTTTTTACATGATTTATTAATGACTCAGCATCATCTATATTAAAGAGAAAATAATCACTTCATCCGATGTTTAAAGTGAATAAAATAACATTGTCTTACTGGAGTTCCACAACTACTCAAAAACTTAGTTCATCCAGAGAACGGGCTTTGGTTCATCTCTCCCGCCACCGGAATGTGTGTAAAAGGGGCGGAGGCAGTGGACCAAAGCACTGTGAGGCAAGGGAGGGGGGACTAAACTTTTTTTTGTCGTTGCCCCGTTTGCATATGTATTTCATTTCTTAAACAATTACTTTAAGAATATATCATTTTATTTACAACACACATATTTTAATGATATTTTAGGGGGGACAACCCTCAGATAGGGGGGGGGGGGGGGTCCTGACCCCCCCGACCCCCCCGCGATTTCCGCCTATGCCAAAAACGGAAAAATATTTGCATGCTTTGTCGATTTCAAAAAAGCATTTGATTCTATTTGGCACAACGGATTATATAACAAACTTTTACAAAGTGGTGTAGGGGGTAAAGTTTATGACATTATAAAATCAATGTATTCGAACAACAAATGTGCAATACGAATTGGCAACAAACATACAGAATTCGTCACCCAGAAAAGAGGAGTGCGGCAGGGCTGTAGCCTAAATCCAACGCTGTTCAACATCTACATTAATGAACTAGCGGTGCAGTTGGAACAGTCTACAGGCTCTGGACTCACTCAGGACAGAAGCATCAAGCTCTTGCTGTATGCAGACGACCCACTACAGTAGCACCTGGACCTGCGGGAGAACTACTGCCAGAACTGGGCCTCGGCAGTCAACCTCACAAAGACCAACATTATGGTCTTTCAGAAGAAGCCCAGATGTCAGGAACACAGATACCAGTTCAGTCTAGGCAGCACCGGCCTAGAGCACACGATGCAGTACACTTACCTCGGCCTGGTCATCACTGCATCGGGGAATTTCAGTATGGCTGTGAATGCTCTCAAAGATAAAGAACTCGATGAGCTCTATTCGCCATTAAGAAGAAAAAAAAATGTAATTACCAATTCCAATCTGGTGTAAAATCTTTGATAGTGTAACTCAGCCCATTGCGCTGTATGGAAGTGAGGTTTGGGGTCCACTCAGTGATCAGAGCTATAGTTGGGACAGACATCCAACAGAAGCCCTACACACAGAATTCTGCAAAATTATTCTAAAACTACAAAGGAAAACACCCAATAATGCATGTAGGGCAGAATTAGGCCGATTTTCATTGATTGTTAATATGCTAAAAATATCCCTCAAATTCTGGATCCATCTAAAATCAAGTCCCACAGAATTGCTACATTTTAAAGCACTACAAACCCAAGAACTGAACCCTAGATAGATAGATAGATAGATAGACAGACAGACAAGACAGACAGACAGACAGACACACACACACAGATAGATGTGATAGGTCAGGTAGGTTTCAGATAGGTTTCAGGTAGGCCTACATTAGGTTTATTTTAGAACAGAAACTGAATAATCACATGTAAAAATAAAACACTGCTTATTTTTCACTGTATGATTTAAATATATATACTGATTCTTATTAAAGCTACAAAAGTTAATCAGAGCAGTGAGTGATTTTCTCCTTGTCTTTTGTTCATGACCCCAGTTATTGCAAGCCGTTGCGATATGCATATTGCGATACATTTGCGATATTTCGATAATTTCTATATTGTGCAGCCCTAATAGATAGACAGATAGATAAAATGTCAGATAGATATGGACGGACAGATAGAAAGTCGATTCAATAGGTGAATCAGGCAGTTAAAAATGTGATGTTCATTTTCATAAACTAGAAATTTGTCTGTTTTTGGAAAACATGTAGAAACATGTAGAAGGGCGGTTAATGTTCACAGCTTCATTAGCACATGTGATGTGAGAGCACTCTGAGAAATCATGATAAAATATGTTTTTCAAAATGATACAAGAGAACTGCAGCAGCTTAAAATACATGAGCACGTTCCCCAAAGATAACATCAAGAAGACAGCAGCAGATTCTGCAAACAAAGAAACACAAAAACATGACACAACAGAAAAAAGTTTGCTGAACAGAACTAAAGTTCATGCTTATCTCAGTATAGGCACGCTTTTAACCAAACCTTTTTATATGTCTAAAATCCTTCGCTATGAAGCTCCGTTGTTTATTAAAGTAAAAGAATACAAGATAGATCTTCCCCTAAGGAACCAAGAACCACTGTAGAGATACAGAAGAATTTGATTCAGTTGTCAACAAAACAACAGCAACAGAGAGAAACAAATGCTATTATAAATACTAAAATAGTAAGACAAGAGGATGTTGTAAACAGAACAGTGCAGGAAGTTTGAGATGTCGCTACTACATTATTTGCTGCTTGCAAATAGATCCAGCCTTTTATTTCTGTCTTCCATTCAACCCTTTTCTGACATATGCGGTCAAAGTTGGGGAGTTGTGTATATCGCCCATTCTATAACAGCTTCAGCTAATCAGATTTCTAATTCATACATTTATTCAAGTTAATATAAAAAAATTTGTCTGCAAAAATCGGTAAAGCTTCATTGAAAGTTTTGATTGATTTGATACAGGCAGGTTTCTGTACCTGATACTCCGACAGAAGAGTTCAGCTGACCTATTTTGGATGTTCCATCAAGGAAAAAAGATGCCGTCCAGACCATTCCAGCAAGAGAGAAACCGGCGGCCATTTATTTGTACCCTTTTTCAATCACAGAGACCCCAGACTCTGACCCTGGAATGCGTATTTAGATACACATTTATCCATCTATTTTTCGTCCCCTGGAGATTTCTAAAGATGCGAAGAAAAGCAATTTAAAAAAAGAAAAAAAAAGAGTGGTCTGGAAAAAAACTGTTCTGATTGACTACATTCAAACTACAATATGGTACACGAACAAATACAGAAAAAAAACAGAGAGAGAGATAGAAGAGAACAAACCAATTTAAAGTAGAAAAGAAAGAAATTAAGTTGTATCATGTGTACGAGGTTGACATGAATAAACCAGACTGTCATGCTGGCAGGCGCCGGTGTCCTGATTCTCACAATATCTTTAAAGTCACCATAAAATCAAATTGAACACATTTTTTTCAGTTTTTTTTTAATTTATGGAATATTCAATATTGCTTTATTATTATTATAAATAATTATTATATATTATTATTTATCTGTGCACCAACATCTCTTCTCTGATGATGTGTTTACTGGCATGAGGGCGGGGCAACCTGCCACTCACATGAGATCGACAAATAGCAAACCACAACCAACCAATCAATGCCCCATGATCAAAGTTAAGTACCACCCTACATTTTTTCTTGTTCGAGAAGCCGTTTCACTCGGATATCTGTAAAGGGTAAGTGGCGTCGGCACCTGTGAGGGACAGATTATTCTCCTGTAACACAGGAAAGAAACGAGGAGACAGTGTGTCACGTTCAAGCTCTCTGGAGTAATTTATTCACAATATGTTCATTAAACAAATCTGTTTCTCAGAGTCACATAATAATAATAATAATAATACATTTTATTTGAGGAGCCTTTCTTGGTACTCAAGGACACCGTACAGAAATGCAAGACATTTAAAAGCAGCAAAGCCAAAACAATAGAACATCAAAACAAGATAAAAGCAAAATTTAAATCACATGTAGGCAGTTTTATTATGCTTCACATATCACATTTTCAATGTCTTCTTAACATTATAATGATTTTCAATGTCTTCTTAACATTATAATGACTTTCAAATGTTCATGTCATTCACAATCTGCAATAAAATAAACTTCTCAATTTCACATTCATGTTCACTGACTCTGTATTTTTATATTTCACACTATTCATCAAAAAAGAAATACAAAAACATAGTAATATACTTCAATTACTACTCTTAAATGATTAATAATTTCTAGTCACAGTATTTTACCAGTATCACATTAATACGACGCTGCAAATCACTCTCAGAATTATTAATATACTTCAAATATAAATGTAAACCTTATTTAACACATTAACCATTATCAATCGATCTTCAAAACACATAGTAAATACCTATTAACCTTTAAAGCTTATAAAATTCCTTCATGTGCATTTGTATAAGGAAAAATTTATATTTTCAACTGACGCACTCACAAACGTTACATGTGCAGTTTCAGACTGCGGTCAAGTGGGCCGCGCGTTGAAAATACACGGTCAAGCCAGCCGCACATTTTTTTAGTATGCGCGTCTAATCGTGTACTTACGGTATGGGTGCTGGAAGCGGACAAAATAGTTTTTAAGACTCTATTTTCCGCTATTTTACATTTTATTAGGACACAAATAATAAATTTTCATGATTTTTTTTTAAAAGCATGACTGTTTTATTATTATTTTAAAATGTGTAGGCCTATGAGTTACATTAATTATTACATAATATATTCATGTTCATAGTAATGTCAATTAACATTAATAATTTTTACATTTTTATTGTTAATTTTAATGTTTTTTAGACACTATTTTCTGCTATTTTCCATCTCATTAGGACACAAATAATACAGTTTTATGATTTAAAAAAAAAAAACATTACTTTTTTTATTATTATTTTAATGTTTGTAGGCCTATGTGATTCATTAATTATTAGGGGGAGAGCGAGGTATATTGTCACATTTTTCACACTGTCTAACATTTACTGAGCACCATACATCACAATGGTATAAATGTCATACCAAATGAAAGAAGGAAGTCTTGGGCACATATGATAGTCATAACATCTTCATATCTTATCTCATTATAGAGTTGTATACTGTAGAATAGAGAGTGTGCACTTGAGACAATTTGCCCCATCGGCAGGCAAGTTGTCACACTAGATTATCTAAAAATATGAACACAACGACTTAATTGTGAATATCTTTATTTTTTTATTTTTTTATTTATGATTTTATTTTATTTCAAACCAGAACTGGAAATATAAACTTTTGTGCCTGGAGAATCTGGAAAAACAATTATTTAATCCAAACAATGCACATTTCAATCAAAACACATTAAGTGGCAAGACCACTTAACTTTGAGCTTTAAACTCAAACGTTGTCTGGCTTGCACATAGATCCATGATAACTGAATGGAATGCTGCAGATAACTCGCTTAACTTAACAACCTCTGAACAAAACAAGTGCCCTGTATCTGACTAATTGGACTCATCTCCAGAGTCACAATTCTGGCACACATAAATTGCCTGGCCGGAGGTGCAAGCATCATGGGCCCAATTGTTGCATTTGACACATTTTACCCAGGTCTCCTTTGGACGACTGTTTGAAAATGGCTCTACACAGACGAGACAGAACCACTCTTCATCATCTGATGATGACTCTTGTATGATTTTTCTTCTTTTAGCTGCCTTGTTCTTTGTAGGTCCAGATTTTGACTCCCCCTCTTGCTTCCCTTTCTTTTGGAACAGCTTTTTGCGAGATTGAGCCTTATTCTTTTCTATTTCTAGTTGCAGCTTCACTGGCGTGTCAGTAAGAATTGCTGATTTGCGTCATTTTCTTCCTTCGCTGGCTGGTTTTCGGGGGCCAGCTTTTGGATATGGCCGGATGTCCTCTGGAGTAGGTAGCCCGCTGTCACCAATAGCACTGCTGGGTAAGGGTGAGCTAGTGATAGCAGAGGCATAACTGGGCCTGCCAGGCAGAGCGGAGTTGGTGCTGGGGCCTAGCAGAGCAGTGTTGGTGCTGGAGCCTGGCAGGGCATACTTGGTGCTGGGGCCTGGCAGGGCATACTTGGTGCTGGGGCCTGGCAGAGCAGAGTTGGTGCTGGAGCATGGCAGGGCAGAGTTGGTGCTGGAGCCTGGCAGAGCAGAGTTGGTGCTGGAGCATGGCAGGGCATACTTGGTGCTGGGGCCTGGCAGGGCAGAGTTGGTGCTGGAGCATGGCAGGGCAGGGTTGGTGCTGGAGCATGGCAGGGCAGAGTTAGTGCTGGGGCCTGGCAGAGCAGAGTTGGTGCTGGGGCCTGGCAGAGCAGAGTTGTTGCTGGGGCCTGGCAGGGCAGGGTCCTGGACGGGGCGATCTGTGACGTAGGATGGTGCAAACTCGGTTTCCAGAAATACATCTCTGTTGTAAGGTTGAACACCAGCCACCCTAAAGCCAGCCTGTATGTTCAAGGGGGTTGCAGCCAGGGGATAGGCAATTGCCACAATCCCAGGAATGTCATATATTGACATTGTCTTCCCGGGGTTGTTCCTCATCCATGCATCACATGCGCTGTTGATGTGCCTCTTTAGTGGTCCGTAGACAGACCTGTCTAATGGTTGGAGCCGATGTGAGCAGTGGGGTGGGAATGACAACATTATTATGCCATTTTCTTTGGCATAATTGAGTCCATCAATGGACAGATGAGACTCATGGTTGTCCAAAAGGAGTAAACAGGGCTTCTCCTTTGAGCACTTTGTATGTTCACTGAAATGTTTCAGGAAGTCAACAAAGTGCGTGTCTTTCATCCATCCAGAGGAATTTGCCCCTCCTTTGCTGCCAGGTGGGCCAGGAAATGATCGCGGAAGTTGACACGGGGGAAAATAAAGTATGGAGGTATACTATTTCCTGTGGCTGAGACGGCACATGCCAGTGTGACAAGGGTTCCCCTTTCAGCAGAGGTCAGTGACCCTACTTGTTTGAATCCACGTCTGGCCACCACTTTCTCTGGTTTATGTACAGTGGTGACGCCAGTTTCATCAACATTCCAGATGTCTCCTGGTCCAAACTCATATTTGGTTAACACATTCTCTAAGTTGTCAAAGAAGGCATTAACATTCTCTCTGTTGAAGCTACTTGCCCTGGCAAGGCTAGTAGCCTCTGGGTTTCTCAGTGACAGCGTTGTATGCCGCTTTAAGAAGCCTGTAAACCACTCTTTGCTGGCCTTTTCTTTTTCTGCCCACAAAGGCGCAAACTTCAGCTGGTGTGCCACAGCAAACTGGTAGGCAAGCTTTCTGACCTCACTTGGCGACAGACCAAAATAAATGTCAGCTGACCTAATAATATACTCAGCAAGCTGCTTTTCCAAATCAGGTGAAAAAATCTTCCGTGGCTTTGTATAACCAACCATTGTTGTTGGCATGGCTGTCTGACTTTCAATTTCTTCTCTGGTAATCTTTTGACAATACCGAGTCAGGGTACGGTAATTTATGTCAAAATCCTTCGCTGTACTTCTGATTGATTTGTTCTGCAACTTTACCTGCCTGACTGCCTTTAACATTATGTCAGGTGGTGTACTGCCATGCTCTGTCTTTCGTTGGTAATTTCAAACCATCTTCCTTCCTTCCTTCCTTCCTTCCTTCCTTCCTTCCTTCCTTCCTTCCTTCCTTCCTTCCTTCCTTCCTTCCTTCCTTCCTTCCTTCCTTCCTTCCTTCCTTCCTTCCTTCCTTCCTTCCTTCCTTCCTTCCTTCCTTCCTTCCTTCCTTCCTTCCCTCCCTCCCTCCCTCCCTCCCTCCCTCCCTCCCTCCCTCCCTCCCTCCCTCCCTCCCTCCCTCCCTCCCTCCTTCCTTCCTTCCTTCCTTCCTTCCTTCCTTCCTTCCTTCCTTCCTTCCTTCCTTCCTTCCTTCCTTCCTTCCTTACTTACTTACTTACTTACTTACTTACTTCAAAAACCTTATTGCAATTACAAATAAATTAGCCTACTATATCACATTTTTTGAGCATGTTCTATATGTTTATTTGTACTGGGGCAAGTTGTCACACGTGACGACTTGCCCCAAAGTCAGTGAGACAACTTGCCCCAAACCGACATGTGTGTTAATGTTGGCTAAATCTCAAGGTTTGCTCAACATACCACTTTAGCTAAAGTATCAAAAGACTCGTTACTGTCTCCTCTATTTTTTGCAAAATAATTATTTTTAACATTCCTACCTAACAATGTTGTATTGCATAAAATGTAAAGTGCACATTTTTTACTTTTTAAGCAGAAAAATAAGAAAATTGTGCTAACCTCAGATTAGAGTGATCTTGACCACATGTGAACAGGAAGTTGACTATAGAAGAAGAAGTCACACAAAGTGGCTATTTGATTTTTGAGATAGAGCCTCGTTGGAGTTATGAACAGTGTGACAACTTACCTGTGTGACAACTTACCCCGCTCCCCCCCCCCCCCCCTACACAATTTATTCATGTTCATATTAATGTTAATTATCATACATCATTCATTTTTTTTACATTTTTATTGTTAATTTGAATGTTTATATAAATATATATATATATATATTTATATTATACATTATTGTACTTTATTTATTAACTTTAATGAAATGTAATGTTAATGTTAATGATCATACATTTATATTGCATTTTTATTGTTGATTTTAATGTTTTTATATATAAAGTATACATTAATTATTATACATAATATATTTTTATTTATTTATTTTCTTACATTTTTTATGTTAATGTAAATGGCAAATATTTGGCAAATAAATGGCAAATAAATACAACAGGCTTTTGGTGGCTTTTAATCTGTCAATTATAATTGAATTGCATATATATAACCTATAAACACCTTTATACAATCTATGAAATATACATTCACACCTGAAGTATGAAATATGATACTCAAAACACACACACACACACACACATATATACATTTTATATATAATGGAGTTTTGCCATTTTACTTCAACTTCTAGCACTTACATAATGTCCCATATTCAAACACTCATAAAAAGTGTTCCTTCATAGGTTTGCTAATTCTTTCATTTGATTCCTGTTCAGACTGACTCAGATTCTTTCAATTGATTACTGTTCAGAGTGACCCTGACTATTACTGTAATTATTTTCAAGTCATTTTACTGTATAGTTTTGGAGAAAAGTAAAGGCAAACTCACCCCAATCATCAGAGTGCATTCTATCACTTACACCATGTCACATGTTCAAACACTCATAAAAAGTGTTCCTTCATAGGTTTGCTCATTCGTTCAATTGACTACTGTTCAAAGTGACCCTGGCTATTACTGTAATTATTTTCAAGTAATTTTACTGTATAGTTTTGGAGAAAAGTAAAGACAAACACCAGAAACATCAAACTGCATTCTAGCACTTACACCATGTCCCATTTTCAAACACTCATAAAAAATGTTCCTTCATAGGTTTGCTCATTCGTTCAATTGATTCCTGTTCAGACTGACCCTGACTATTACTGTAATTATTTTCAAGTAATTTTACTGTATAGTTTTGGAGAAAAGTAAAGGCAAACTCACCCCAATCATCAGAGTGCATTCTATCAAACACCAGTGTTTTTCAACCCTGCTCCTGAAGGACCCCCAACACTGCACGTTTTCTTTGTCTCCCTAATCAAACACACCTGATTCAACTCATCAGCTCTTTATCACCATGTGATGAGGGGTCAGTCTGAACAGGAATCAATAAAAAGAATGAGCAAACCTATGAAGGAACACTTTTTATGACTGTTTAAAAATGGGACATGGTGTAAGTGCTAGAATGCAGTTTGATGATTGGGGGGAGTTTGCCTTTACTATTCTCCAAAACTATACAGTAAAATGACTAGACAATAATTACAGTAATATTCAGAGTCGCTCTGAACAGGAATATATTGAGAGAATGAGCAAACCTATGAACGAACACTTTTTATGAGTGTTTGAAAATGGGACATGGTGTAAGTGATAGAATGCACTTTGATGATTGGGGTGAGTTTGCCTTTACTTTTCTCCAAAACTTTACAGTAAAATTACCTGAAAATAAATACAGTAATAGTCAGAGTCACTCTGAACAGGAATCCAATGAACAAATGAGCAAACCTATGAAGGAACAATTTTTATGAGTGTTTGAACATGTGACATGGTGTAAGTGATAGAATACACTTTGATGATTGAGGTGAGTTTGCCTTTACTTTTCTCCAAAACTATACAGTAAAATTACTTGACAATAATTACAGTAATAGTCAGAGTAGGTCTGAACAGGAATATATCGAAAGAATGAGCAAACCTATGATAAACACTTTTTATGAGTGTTTGAAAATGGGACATGATGTAAGTGATAGAATGCACTTTGATGATTGGGGTGAGTTTGCCTTTACTTTTCTCCAAAACTATACAGTAAAATTACCTGAAAATAATTACAGTAATAGTCAGAGTCACTCTGAACAGGAATCCAATGAACAAATGAGCAAACCTATGAAGGAACATTTTTTATGAGTGTTTGAACATGTGACATGGTGTAAGTGATAGAATGCACTTTGATGATTGAGGTGAGTTTGCCTTTACTTTTCTCCAAAACTATACAGTAAAATTACCTGAAAATAATTACAGTAATAGTCAGAGTCACTCTGAACATTAATCAAATGAACAAATGAGCACACCTATGAAGGAATACTTTTTATGAGTGTTTGAAAATGGGACATGGTGTAAGTGATAGAATGCACTTTGATGTGTGGGGTGAGTTTGCCTTTTCTCCAAAACTATACAGTAATATAACATACTTGTGTATATATAAATTGTGTGTATGTGTGTGCGTGTGTATAAATATAATTTGTGTTTCATTCATCAGGTATGCAAGCATATTTCATAGATCAGGTTTTTATTGTTCATATATGCAATTCATGGATAATTGACAGATTAAAGCCACCAAAAGCCTGTTGTATCATATTTGTCATTTACATTAAGATGAAAAATGTAAGTAAATAAATAAATAAACATTTATACATGATGTAAAATAATTAAATGTATACTTTATATATACACAAATATTAAAATCAACAATACAAATGTAAAATAAATGTATGATAATTAACATCAATATTACAGATTTCATTAGAATTAATAAATATATTACAATAATTAATGTATACTATATATATAAACATTCAAATTAAAAATAAGTAAATAAACATAAATAAAAATGTAAAAATATTAAGGATGTATGATAATTAAAATGAATATGAACATGAATAAATTATGTAATTAATGTTAATCATATTTAGGCATACAAACATTAAAATAGTAAAAAAAAATATATATATATTTGTGCCCTAATAAGATGGAAAATAGCAGAAAATAGAGTCTAAAAATCAAGTTTGACCTCTTTCAGCACCCATAACGTGAGTACACGATTAGACGCGCATACTAAAAAAAATGTGCGGCTGGTTTGACCGTGTATTTTCAACACGCGGCCCACTTGACCGCAGTGTTTTACGTAGGCCGCTAATCGGTCGAGCTTTTCTCTCTCGCTTAAATCAAACTCAAAAACAACCTCTGACGAACATCACTTCTCTAAAACAATTCACTTATATTCTAAACACATTTCAACACAGGAGAGAAAAGAGGAAACAGTGCCTGCGTTCGAAACCACATACTTCCCTATATAGTATGGGAAAAAAAAATAGTAGGTGAGCGAAAAGTATGTACGAATCATAAAAGAGTAGGCGAGAATTACCTGGGTGACGTACTAATTTTCGCGAGATTCAGACGTATGTATGCTAATAGTGCGTTCGAATATGCCTACTTTCCTACTATATAGTAGGAGAAAACAGTACGTGACAGAAGCAGTACGTTCGAAACATCAGTATTCATAAAAGAGTAGGCGAGAAGTTCCCGGATTGCTTACTGCTTCCGCCCATACTTTTGAGTGCTCGTCCGATGGATACTCTTCTATCCCAGGAGGCCACGCGAGAGGATATGTCATTATCAGACATCACGGAGATCAGCGACGCGGGGGTTTTCAAATTTGAGTAAACACGGTTCCTTGTGTTTAAATCATATGTGTTAAACTACTGTTGAGTAAACGTTTTAACTGTTGAAGGTGTAAAGGAGTTAGACAGTATAGTACAGTTGTGATTTTGCTGTAAAAACATGTTTTATTATGTATACAGGGGAGCTCCAGTAAGCACACTTAACGTTAAGTCTTTAAAGTGGATTTACATAACCATATATATCTTAAACACACTTATTTAAAATGTCTATTTACATTTGAAAGGAAAATGTTGTATAAGTATTGCAGATGAGCACATCACAACATGAAAAAGACATCTGAGTGATGTAACGTTATGTGTGCTATTATGAAGGATAATTCACTGTTGTCAACACTGTTTATATTAGACAACCCAGCTAACACAGTACGTTGTGACGACGTCGTCAGTTAGTCGTCATTTGGTCAGCGCGACATTACTTTATGACAACGTTGTGAGGACGTCGTGGTAAAGTTCCATTTTTTATAATCTTGGCTAACGTTCCAGAAACTTTGTGGGCACGTCCTCAAAAGACGTCGCTAGTTCATCCCATGGGGAACGTTATGATGACGTCGTGGTGTTCCATTTTCTTATAATCTTGGCTAACGTTCTAGAAACGTTGTGGGCACGTCCTCAAAAGACGTCGCTAGTTCATCCCATGGAAAACGTTGTAAAGACGTGGTCAACCGGTCACCAGATAACTTAAAATCTTTGATGAATTAAGTAGGGTTCTCTTTTAATGTAATATTTATATATATGTCTGTTTTTTCATCTCTGTTTGTTTATATATTTCAAGACATCTATTGCTTTAAAATAAAAATAAAAGCAAAATGGTATAAAAAAATAAAGCATAATTGTCAAGTGAATGGTTCATAGAACTACACAATGAGTTTTAAATTCATTATTTAAAATGAATGATATTTTAAATTGTTAAATGTTATAATTCTAGATGTTTATTTAAATGCTGCGTGCCTTTTGACGTGTTCTATGGTTTCAATGGGCGTACGTGCGCGTAAACATTGAGTCGCATTCAAAGCTATCTGATTCAAAGACAGGAGCGCGTGCGAGCAGATGGAAACCATGGAAACGAGGAAACCTCATCAACTGACAAACAGCAAAACTAGCGTCTCTCACTGTTGTTTTCACTGCTTTCAGGTAAGTTTAGTTACCAAAATCACACAAATAATACATTCCTGACATCTTTCTTACGTGTAATTGATACACTTCTGTTGAATATTTAACGTTACTTTATAGAAATGGTTTTGTGTCTTCGAAAAAGTCCGTTAGCATCTCAACCGTTTTCAGAAGAGCTAACGTTAAGTTAAGTTTACGTTACAATTGAGCTCTTGTTTTACATAAGTTTGGGTTTTAACCACATTTTTGTGTTGATAACAGTTTTTGATAGTTTTGTTTTGCTGGTAATTTGTCAATGGGTGATTGGAAGTAAGCTAATTTATTTAACCTGAAAGAATTCACTGTAACGTACTGTTAATGACGTCACTTACAAAGATTGATAATAAGTTATTTCAGGAGAGACAGAAAAAAAACCTCCACAACAAAGGGGGTTATTATTGTTTAATCATGATAATAATTTCATATGCATTTATTGCACAATATTATAGAAACGAGACGAGACGAAATGTTATTTAACGTTATTTCGTCTCGTTTACTTGCATTATATTACCTTAAGATTTTTATATATATATGATCTTTTCTGCATTTCATCTCTGCTCTAGCTTGCTTCCTTGTAATAAACCCTTTGTTCTATTGTAAATTCTATGTAACATTGTTGGCTCTGTGAAACATTGCATGTTATTTTCTAGAAGATCATCATGCTGATGGCCTGCTGCACCCCCTGTCCAAGACAATCTCCACAGCTATGAACTCGACTAGTAAGCAAAACCTCAAACATACTGTTCAATAGTCGTGGGTCTGTAGGATTTATGCTTTTGAATGAAGTCTCACTTTAAATTCATTAACCCCAGTTTTTTTCAGTGACATTGTCCTTGAGAAGCCTGTAGGCTAAATAATCAGCTAAATAATAGGCGGCAAATATAATGTTATAATGGTCATAGTTATAATAATTAATTTAACTATTATGATAACAGGATATCATGGTCATTGGTATATATATATATATTTTTTTTTTCTCTAGGTGTGTTTTTAATTATGTTGGCCAATTAGACAGACACCATACTGTCCAACTCAAGGTATTTTTTATGTATTTTTTACTGATAAATACTGAAATTCTTTTTACTTTCAAATGCTGAATTCAGGGGGTCGACAACTTTAGGCACGCAAGTTATTTTTCACAGATATGTCCAGTTTACTCATGGCTCATACTCTTAGCCTTTAAAATGTTTGAATGTATATCTGCAATACAATATCAGGGGGTAAAGATATCATTAGAGTTTTTAAAGTTATGGCTATGCTCTTGTTACCAGATGAGATATCATTTGACCCTGTGATTCTTCAGGACAAGATCTTGATGCCATCCACACTCAGTACATGACGAAGGTGAGTTTCACAATAGCTGCCACTATCACAAATCAAGAGACAGAACACAACAGGCCTTCATCTATATGATCTCATCCATACGTAGGGATAGTTTCAGAAACCCGGTATTAAACGGGCCCTGGGGCCAAATTAAGGAAGACCGCAGTATTGATAAGCTCAGATGTTATCGGTTCTGCTGACGGTACTGAAGAAATTACACACACTATTTATTATAGACATTGTCTTGCTAATTCTGTGAGGATTAGGAGGGGTGTTTTAAACAATCTTCATACAACATGTGTTTTTCAGGCTGGTTGTTTATAATTTTGTAAGAGTTAAGAGAGGCTGTATTTGTAAGAGTTGGGAGAGGCTGTACTCAGTGAAGACTCATTTTACATTCGATAATTCCATTTCTGTACCTGATAAGTTAGATTTTCCTAAAAAAACATCATGCACTGCTTATTTCAATTGTATTTTTCTTCTATTGAATTTATCCATGCTTGTAATTTGTTTATAATTTTCAATGCAGATTCAGTCCTCTAAATAAATAATCTCTTGAAATTTGTTTTTATATCGCAATATATATAGCAGCAGGTAAACAAAATATTTTATTTAAGGTTTTCAATATTGTGCAGCCCTAATATTTAGCATTTAACCTAACCCTAATTTTAAATTGAACCTGGAATGATAATTTGTGATACCAGATGAGATGTATGTATGATAGATTTTGATCTGTACTATGTTTGTATTGCAGGTTTTCTGGGATCCACAGCGGAAGGCATCAAGTCGTGAGATGTTGGCCTGGACTGATGTACCTGTACACCACACAGACCTCTGCTTTTGCATGGATGGCTGATTACTACCATGTTCTGTATAGGTTTTACTATAGCAAAACTGAGCACCTGTGACAGTGGAATCTGTAGGTGTAAAGTAGTCAGACATCAGTACATTTAAAGTCACAGAGAGTGACTTTTCAAATTCTTCATTGGAGGTGCACAAATACTTTTCTTTTTTTTTTCAAATCACAAAGTAAGAAATGTATGCTGACATTTAAGGCGCGGCCACACAGGGGGTTTGAGCATATGTGACTGAATAAAAAGTGAAGTGTGACCACATGAGAATAGCCAAACAGTATAGATGATTCACAAAATTATACACCAAGAAATGTGCATAATTGGCCAAAATGTTACTATTTATCAACAAAAATATGACCCTATGAGTTTGGTAATTTGTAGAATAGGATTTGTGCACCTGCAATGAAGAATTTAAAAAGGTGTAACTGATGTGTTGTGTTTGTGAAAGAGAAAGGAAAGGAAAAGAGGTTTGCAACTTTTCTCGAAGAGAAATTATCTTACTGTGGAAAATGTCATTAACTAACTGCTGATTATTAAATGATATAAATGTTTTCTAGTTGATTGATTCTTGAGGCACACGTGTGTGACACATTGATGCACACGGTGCTGTACAATAGTACAGGTAACACTGAATAAATGCTGATTAAATGTATGCAGTGTTTTTTGTTGTTGTTGTTGTTTTTACGTGGTATTTTGGTCGTTGTTACGACTAAAACGGTCCTTTGATGTTACGTCCTCACAACATACCAGTTAGGTCATTGAGACGTACTCATCACGTTCTTGCGACGTACACTATAACGTCGCCACGACGATTATGGGAATCACAAAGTTACGTTGCTGGAACGTTATGTGGTACGTCGCTACGACGAATATGGGCCGGTCCTGTTACGTCTTCACAACGTAACTGTGTTAGCTGGGATGTGCTATAAATAAGGTAAATAATTAAATCTATAAAGTAACTAAACATTTTATATATTTATTTGTCCCTTATTACTGTTGATAAAGTGAGGAACATTTAAGTTGGATAAAAAGTGAGTTAACACATCAGCTACAACCAGCATGTAGGCTAGTATTGAGCTAATAAATCACACCGGTAACATTAATGTGAATCTTGTCTGTATGTTACAGGGACAGAAGAACACGCATGTGTTTATCCAGTGGAGAGAGGGTCATGATGCTGAATGCTGTCATCAAAGGCTTTGAGTGAGTATACTACAGAAATGGATAACAAAATCTATTAAATCTTAAATTGTAGTTTATTTGAATTATTGTAATTTCAAACATAGAAATTACAGCACTTTTCTGACTCTTGATGTCTGTGCATTTGCTGCAGAGCTTTTGTGGTGGAGCAGGACCTGCAAGGAAAGATGATGGCAGCATTTGTTGGGAAAAAAAGGTTTTAGGGATTTTACTCAAATAAAAAGGTATTTTTTGTTATTTTTAATACATAAATCAAATGACATTGTGCTGTTAAAATGACTGCTTTTGTATAATGTTTGTGCATTTTTGTAGGATCTGAAGTCTGCAGACTGGTGTGAGCACTGAGGATGAGGAGCCCAGAGCTGAATCCTGGAAGTGGTGCCATGGATGAGACGCTCCATCACTCCACCTGCCCTTACGAGACCCTCCATCACTCCATCTGCCCTTATGAGTCCCTCCATCACTCCATCTGCCCTTACGAGACCCTCCATCACTCCATCTGCCCTTATGAGTCCCTCCATCACTCCACCTGCCCTTATTGCCTCAGATTGTGAAGCCCAGCGCAGCACAGCAAAAAGCTCTGGCACGAAGGCACGGTCACCTCTGGTGAATTCATCAGAATAAAGCCCCAGAATGGGAACCGCTGTGTTGAGATGGCAGTATGTGGGGTTCAGTGCCTGTAAATACATGCTTGTTTGAATAAAGCTTTGTTTCATGTGTTGTTGACTTGTATATGCATTTGTTTATTGTGATGGTTACTTTTATTTGTTCTATTACTCATTTATTCATGTTTCTTATTGTTGTCAGTATATAAAATATAATTATTTAATTAATGTATGCATTAATTCATTGCTTAACTAACAATTGAGATGTTTCACTGCATTTATCAATATAAATGTATTCATGCATACATATGTAATATGACAAAACAAATTACATTTAGCTTGTTTTATTAAATTATATCATTTTTAGTATATATAAAAAAGTAATACATGTATTGAACAATAAGTATTGGTCAGCATTTAATATTATTATTTTGTTTAAGTTTTGGGGTGGGCGAACAATGCAATTCATTCTGAGATAATATACATTTATACAAGATAATATACAAGGAGTGATACTTACATTTTTCGAGTATAAAATCAACAGTTTTCTCCAAAGGAGAGATCTTCGAGCAGCTGCCCGTCTCCTTTGTGCAGACATTACAAACGCAGAGGAAAACTGTTCTAGGTTGTGCTGTCGAGTTACTGATGAAGTGTTAGTGCACCTGTCGCTCATTTAATATAGGCTAAACTTATTACATACAAGATCATGGAAAGATACCATAGTTGTATCTAACAATGAACAATCATGATGACAAAACAGAAAACATAAAGATCATTGGTTTGTGTATATCATAATATGATATTTATACACAGGAAAAAAGAACAATAACAAGGCAAAATATCTGTAAATAGTTCTTCATATTACATTAAAAAAAATGTTGTTATAAGTCTGAGGGATGAAAAGATTGGTAAATTCATCAAGAAAAAGAGGAAAACTTAAAAGGAGAAACATTTTTTCTGGGTATAAGGTATAAAATAAAGAAATTAACAACATATTCAAGAGATGACGATTTGGGGGTTTCTTAATAAAAAATTATATCGTTATAGCCTAAGGATAAAACTGTGGGTCACATAAAATATAACCACTTAAATCAACCCTAAATGTATTCACAAAATAAATGGGCAGCTGTTTCTTCAACAATACTACCACAAAATGAGCAAGTTTCATCAATATAAAGATATTTACAGATAGATATGAATTAAACGTGTCGTTCATATATTTTAAGTTGTTGTGCTTGTAATAACACGTTGTAGGTCACAAGATAACGTCAACATGGCAGATGTCCGGATCGCATTCATACTCAATGAGATTTGGCTATAAAGTACCTACTCTTTTAGCGCTCGTTAAGTAAGTACTTATTGAAATTAGTACCTACTCATTGAGTATGCGGTTTCCAATGCAGCCAGTGGCTGTGTCCGAAATCTCCCATTACTCACTATATAGTGGACTATATAGTGAGCTCGCCATTTTGTAGTGCTGTCCGAATGTATAGTGATGATTATTATACCCTATATAGTCCACTCAATGTATCCCAGAATGCATTTTGAAAAGTAGTGTACAACCGATGGTCAACCCAAGCCCTACATACCATCATGCATTGCGCTGATCGTAAAAAAGGCGGATAGACGTCAAGGAGAGCAGCGCGACAACAATACGAATTTGTCATACAAATGTAAGTTATGTTCGTTTTCTGTCTAGAAATCCTGTTTCTTTTGCTAATCCGCGAAATCTTCTGAATCACGAAAACAAACAAACAAAAAAGATAAATATTGAGTGGCATCTCCACAGAGTCTAAAAGCTGTTTTATTAAGAGTATTATGAGCAAGATATTTGATAACGTAGATCTGTTTTTTGTCTAATGTCGACAGGCAAGTGAAAACGGTGTGGCGCGAAAATGAAAATATATGAAATATGTGTATTAATTTTATTTATGTTTATAAGTTATAATCATGTGTGGAGTAACGCATTATAACAGAAACGGCCAGAAATTACTTTTAATTTTACAATTTTGGAGAAATAAGCTCAATATGATGTAATGTATTTATAAAAAAAAAATCTATTTAGCCCAGAGCTGGCTCGGCACCAGCTGACAGATGATGGCGCGTTTAAATAGTGCGACAGTAATGCCGTAATCAACGGCGCCGAGAGACGATCGAGTAGTGTCCGAAAGTGGTGTTTCTATTATGCTGGTAGCTCACTATATAGTGCTCTACTCCCTACCCCCTACAGTGGTTTGAGAGGAGATTTCGGACACAGCCAGTGTGTGTCACGTTCAAGCTCTCTGGAGTAATGAAAAATTCACGACTCGCACAGCTCAACACCCATCGCTCGACTCTGCCCCTAACGGTCAGGAGTAGCATTGCACACTTCTCTCTTTTTCTTTTAAAAGGAATCACATTAGAATAAAACCCTTCTGAATGTTTCTTTTTCCAAAATAACACAATAACATATTCAAAATGAAACCAATCATTTTGAGTATACTTAAAGTACAATTACAATACTTGTGTGATCGTCACATATACGTCACAATATGGAAGTAAAGACTATCGCAACTTCAGTTTCATGCCGACTTTAAGAACTAATTGTATTCTTTTCTCTATTACTTACTCACTAGAGACTAAATAAACTCATTATGTTAACAATCTACAAGATTTTAGTGCGGTTTGCAAATAAAACAGCAACAACAAAAAAATAGACTTATTTCAAAGGCCCACTGAAGTGCCTTGGAACGCACAGCTTTGTGTGATGCCTTAAAGGGTTAGTTCACCCAAAAATGAAAATTAAGTCATTAATTACTCACCCTCATGCTGTACCAACCCCATAAGACGAACGAAGGTCTTATGGGGTTGGTACAGCATGGGGGTGAGTAATTAATGACTTAATTTTCATTTTTGGGTGAACTAACCCTTTAACGTAATTTCCACTGAAACAGGAAGCTAAGGCGAGACATATTGAATGGCTTTTCAAATAGCCAATAGCGTTTAGTTTACCTCACAGACTGCAAGTCGTACTTGTGTGTGTTAGGCCCTGTCCCAAATGGCGCACTTCATCGGTCACTTTCGGTCTCCTGGACTTAAATTGCATATGTTGACAAGCAGGTAGGAGGCAGGACATCGTACCATTGCTTTTGAACCGAATGCAATGATTGGATGAACATTTTATGGTCCTACGCCTTCCACAGACGAGATATACATATATAAATACATTTAGACCACTTAACTTACACTGTTAACAATTTTCTTGTATTTTTACAGTACAGTACTGGCAGCAAGGTTGCCAGCATGGTACTGTATTTCGATTTACAGTAACTGTACTGTAATTCAATTTACAGTACACACGAACAGTACTGTAAACTACAAAACAGTATTGTACTGTATTTTTACTGTATTTTGTCATTTTTGTCTGCTTCTGTTGTAATTAATTATACGGTATTGTACTGTAATATCTATATTGATACATTATTGCAAAACGTAATTTTCAAATTACTAATGATATTATAACTATATAATATGTAGTTATTACAGTATATAAATCTATAGGTAATATGCAACATCAGAATAACTGCAAATCAAAAGACAATCCAAACAATGTTCTGGTCAAAAAAAAATTTTATTGATCAATTACACTATTAAAACCATGTATGGTGAACGCATTTAAAGGGATAGTTCACTTTGAAATTAATTTTTGGTATGTTTTAGCTTACCTCAAAGGCATCTAAGATGTAGGTGTCTTTGTTTCCGCAGTAGTTTCAATTTTGATATTTTTAGGTCAGTCATATAATATAATGCAGGTCGCCCGCGCCCTCAGATCCCTTGGATGTGGCTGTGATTACAAGAGGTAAAAACGATATAAATACTGCTCGTTTTCTCATACAAACCGCTCGTTTCGTGTCTTAGGCCATCAATGTGTACTTACATTTACGAGTCATTAAATCATGTTTAATTTGGACTTCTCTGTGGATGCTCTTTGAGGAAGTGACCATAGACCTGCATTATATGACTGACAGACAAGAACGGTTTGACCTAAAAACATCAAAATTGAAACCACTGCGGAAACAAAGACACCTGCATCTTGGATGCCCTTGAGGTAAGCTAAAACATACCAAAAATTAATTTCAAAGTGAACTATCCCTTTAAGTAGAGGTTGAGAAACTGCATGACTTGCAGCTATAGCTGGACATACTTAAAGGGATAGTTCGGCCAAAAATTATATTTAACCCATGCATTACTCACCCTCAAGCCGTTCGAGATGCATATGTCAATCTTGTTTCAGATGAACACATTTTCAGTTATTTTAGAAAATGTCTTAGACCCTTCAGTGGATATAATGTGAGGCAATGGGGTCCACCTCCTTCAAGTCCCAAAATGTGCATACATCCTTCACAAAAGTAATCCATCCGGCTCCAGGGGGATAAACGAAGGCCTTCTGAGGGTAATCCGTGCGGTTTTGTCGGAAAAATATACATATTTAAAACTTTATAAATTAAAATATCTGACTTCCGGCAACGATCGATGCGCGTTCACACGCTTTCGTGTTTTGTTTTGCTCTGCTCTCTGGCTGCGCTGGCGCGTTCGTTCTACGTCACGACGGTTCCTACGCTACGTCCTACCTCGTACGCCGACTTCCATCACCCGTGAACGCGCGTCGATCGTTGCCGGAAGTCAGATATTTTCATTTATAAAGTTTTAAATATGTATATTTTTACGACAAAATCGCACGGATTACCCTCAGAAGGCCTTCGTTTATCCCCCTGGAGCCGGATGGATTACTTTTGTGAAGGATGTATGCACATTTTGGGACTTGAAGGAGGTGGACCCCATTGCTTCACATTATATCCACTGAAGGGTCTAAGACATTTTCTAAAATAACTGAAAATGTGTTCGTCTGAAACAAGATTGACAGATGCATCTCGAACGGCTTGAGGGTGAGTAATGCATGGTTTAAATATCATTTTTGGCCGAACTAGCCCTTTAAAAACTTGGCTGGGATTTTGAGGTGGTACTGGAACCTTGGACCGATGACCAAAACTGAAAAAGACATGACACACAAAAACACATATGACAAAATCTGTTAGCCACAGCACCAAAGGTGAGCAGACAGACAGTGGAAGAGAGAGAATTCTGTTGAAATAACAAAAACAGCCACAAAAAAAAAAAGTTTTAAAACTTTAAGTTTAAAACATTGTATTAACATGGCTAATACTTACATAAAACTCCTTCCCAGGCTGCAAATTGTCCCACACTGTAGAGCTGTAAGAAATCAAAATAAATATTATTCAGTTAACGGTTATGTGTTTCTTGTTGAGGAAATATCTCATAAATCTGCTTACAATACAAGTTAGGTTAATAAAACATAAGCTTCACTTGACCTCTCTAAATATTCTAACTTGATTTTTTGGCATGCATTTGACTTGTCTTTATTGGCTAATATATCATTAACTCTGATAGTCTGAAGTTTTTCAACAATTTACACCTTTATTTATATTTTTAATTATTATAATAATCATTATAAATGGGTCTCCCGCCTAAAAAGAAATGAAGTAAAAGACTAAACTGGTACCAATAGCCAATCTCTCTAAGCACAAATAAATCACCCATTTTGCGTTGCAAAGGAAAGTGCAGTATATTTAAGCCTTATTTGCACGCGTCTTATTTTGTGTCTAAACGACTTATTCAATTTGGTCCAGTATTGATCATAAAATCATCAAGTTCGCCATTCGGGAAACGGACTGCAAATATAGCAGTTTGAGCAAAATGTATATAACGTTATGTCTATTTTAAGTGCTTGTTTTTACCACTGACAGGCTCGGGTGTTCCCTACAGAGATAGGCCCAACAGTTAGACTAACATGATGTCAAATGCAGTAATTTTATCTCGCAGACCATCGTAAAACACATTTAATTAAAACTCGACAGAAACAAAATAAAACTCACAAAAGACCATCTCGATTTGTCTTTCCACCGTTCCCGCAATCACCAAATCTTTTTTGTTCGAAATAAAACGTAAGGTAGCCTATTGTTAATTCACGGAGTTATAACGTTAGATTTGAAAATGTCAGGACAAGCAGCAGGGTGAAAGAGCAGATAACGTTAACAAACTTAACAGTGTTTTTGCAACCGTCGCTGGCTAAACTTCCACTGTCATTTCACATTAAAAGCTATGTAGGCTACACACTATAGCGTAAAATCCTAAAACCTTATTATAAAATTCAAAATGAACTTACCAAATTTCCAGATATCCGCAGAGTGAGATATCCGCGCAGAGTGAGTGAACTGCCGCAGTTGTGCTCTGACGTCAGTCAGGCGGCGCGCGCGCTCTCTGTTTACAGCAACCCTGTATTTTTGCCTGGCATGTTACAGCCAGGTTACAGCTAGGTTAAAGCAACACTAAAATGTACTGTAAAATGTTCCCGCTCAAACAAAATTACCCAGAATGCAATGCAAATTACGGTATTTTACTGTAATATAGAAATGCAGTATTGTACTGTAGGTTTTTACAGTACTGTGCTGCTAAATCTACAGCGAAAGTTAACAGTGTAGTGTTTGAAGAGACTTTCAACAAAACGGTTTCTGAAACAAATCGCCTACCCTGCCTTTAAGCGTCATGGTGGAGTGTTGAATGAGCAAACACCACAATTTTTTTCCATGCATGTGCATTTCACAACGGAAGTTCTTTTTTCCAATAAACATCATCACACCATGTGGCAAACCATGTAAGAATTGCATGTAACCAAAACTTCGGATGGAAAACTGTAACCAGCAGTGAGAGTGTAGGTGATCTGTCTGACATTTTACAGTTCATTTATGTTCAATCAGAACTCACCACATTGAGCATCAGCAGAGGATAGACGCATGCTGTCAGGTCACGCAACACGTAAGTCGGCACGTTTCAGTTCTTTAAAACAGCACTTTTCACACCATTGAGAGCAGTGGTGTTGAGAGAAGAACAAGCAGTAAAACATGGTGAGTTGATCTTGTTGTTAATCATGAAAATGAAGGAATAACTGGAGGTCATGTTCATTAACATGACAACTGAAGATTTTTAATTTAAGTGATCAAGAGTAGTTTACAGAATTATTTTGATTATGATAACTTCAAAGTCAATGTATTTATGTACTTATTTATTCCTTTAATATTTATATAAGCTACAACAATAAAAATAAAGAGCTATAAAAAATAACAATAAACACTAAAATCATATAACATATTTTAAAACAATTCTCTATGAATGTAATCATACACACTGTAACACAAATATACTAGCAAAACTTATTATTATAAATGTGAGATCCTTAAAAACGTTGTACATGGTATGATTTTGTATTCAGGGCTTTAAAGAAAAATATTACATACTACTTACATGCTAAATATTACAAATTACCTGGTCATATAAAACAATTTTACACCACAACATCATATCATAAACAATTAAAGCACTTTTTTTTATCAACTTATTATTCATTACAAACCCAGAGCTAGTTGTTAAAGTTTTGTCTAACCACAAACTGTTCTACACTTCCTGTCCTCGTTTGAGTATAAAGATGGGCCTACGTGACTGATTTCAAACCACAGTGTTTGTTACAGCAAGCTCAATGTTTCACCATGATTATCTGCACTTTGCTCTCTATACTCTAAAGTTCAGTGGCCCTAAACATATTGAGATTCTTAAGCCACATTTGTGAAAATCATTGCCCTAGATAGCAAAATATCAAACCATGTGGTATTTATTTAGCAGAAAGCACATTCTCAAGCTAGCTATTACACAAAAAAGAAGTTCGTTAGGCTTTAAATGATAAAACAATAGATTGAGTGTTCATCAAAATTTATTTGGACACTTTCTGGTTGTGAAATGTTAGTGGAACATGTTCATAGTTAAAGGGATAGTTCACCCAAAAAGGAAAATTCTGTCATCATTCACTCACCCTCGAGTTGTTGTAAACCATATGAATTTCTTTCTTCTGCTGAACCGAAAAGAAGATAATATGGGTAATCAAACAGTTGATGGGCCCCATTGACTTCCATTGTGTAAATGATGATAGAATTGTCATTTTTTAGGTGAACTAGCCCTTTAATGTGATCAACTATTCCACTACATGTGAACTTGAGAAGATCTGATTTCACACTTCCAATGAAAACCACAGAAACACCAGTTGATTAGACTCTTATCAATGTATTTCTCAGAAAAGGTTCGACATATTCTCTAAAGGAAGAATGAGCAGGAATTAGGAAGAAAAGTGAAGTATCAGCAGCCTTTGAGCTCTATGTATTTAAATATTTGGTGTGTATGCAATGACATTCACATCATTTTATGTGGGGTTTGATTGCTCAAACATTGTGACACTAAGGTGACATCTACAAACTTGTGAAACCTCTGCAAGCTGCTTCCCCACTGAAATAACTATTAACCCTTACTATATTACTGGTTGTCTTCTAGATTGACTTTAACTGCAGTTCACCAATGAACCACCCAGATGCATCGCTCCATCTCTTTGAACGTGTGGCCTACATACTTGTCTTCATAGTGGCCTTTTCCTTCAACATCACGGCTCTATACATGTTCTGTCACATCAAGTGCTGGACAGACACGCACATCTACATGATCAACCTGCTGGCTGCCGATTTCCTGGCCATTCTTTTTCTGCCCTTCAGGATACTGGAGGCCTTCTGTCCAATAAACCCGAACTTATTGTGTTCGTTCCTGCTGTGCACCCAATTCTCCAACATGTACTGCAGTATCTTCATCATTACAGCCATCAGCATCCACCGGTTCATATCCGTCAGGTTTCCGTTTCTGACCAAGGCACTGGCCCCCAAAAGTAAGATTATCGCCACCACAGAGTGCATTATCATCTGGGTGATCGTAGCGGTGATCTGCGCTTGCAACTATCAAGACCTTCTCCCAGAACATTTAGAGCACTGTTATGACCGAAAGCTGACAGAAAAGCTCAAAATAACTTTTTTCTTGCTTTTGGAGATTTTAGGGTATCTCATACCAGTAGTCATCGTCATATTTTGCTCCACACAAACCATCTACATCCTGGTCAGATCGCTTCGGCATGTTGAGGGTAGGGATAGAGTGGAAAGGAAAAAAATTGCTGCTGTTATCACCGCGAACATGTTCACATTCATAGTTTGCTTCACACCTGTCCACATTGGTCTTTTGCTGCAATATTTATCTGATGAGTCCGGCAAAAACTTTGTGCATGTGTTTCTTGATGTGGCCGAGTGGATCGCTACGACCAATTGCGGTCTGGATTCTATTGGGTATTACTTTCTTCTAAAAAGAGTTCAGAAAAGAGAGCAAAGTTACTGATTGTTAAAAGTCAGCAAAGCAAAGTCTTCTTAATCTATGGATAGATTGAAGCAGGTCAATCTATCTGTGAGAAACCCAATAAAATAAAGGTTTATCAGATAAAAGATTTACCGGTAACACTTTACAATTAGGTTAATCAGTTAACATTAGTTATTGTATTAACTAACAATGAGCACATTTGTTCCAGTATTTATTGTTAGGTTTAGTTAATAAAAATACAGCTGTTCATTGTTTGCCAGCAGCCATATCACCCTGTAGCCCAAGACTGGTTGCCCACTGAAGCTAAGCAAGCTTGAGCCAGGTCAGTACCTGGATGGGAAACCTCCGTTTACACTGGCACAACAAATCCGATCTTTTACACAATTGGTTGCCCACGTGTAAACACAAAAATCCGCATGAGATCCATTTTTTTCGGATCCGATCAGAGCCACTTGCAAATGTGGTTTTAAATCAGATACATATCCGATATCCTACGTCTAAAACACGCATATCAGATTCCCCTTTGAATTCCAAGCCACAGGGCGAGGACTACACGTTTATTCACAAAGACAGCTTTTTAATGTTGTATTATGAGGCAGACGTGCCTGTGTGCGCTGGCTTACAGCTTTTTATTGATGTGGGAACTTTATATGTATCTTTGTAAAGAAGAGAATTCCATGAACACCGAAACATTCAATTCAAGAGCTGGTTTTCAACCTCTGGACATGACTTTTATAAATAAAACAGCTTCACTACTGAAAGCTACATTATATTCCTCAGCAATGAGGTCATAACTTCGCTTTAAAAAAATCCCCAAAATCGGATCTGGTCAAAAGATCAGATCGGTGCATTAGACTTACAGTGTAAGCAGTTGCTGCTGGAAGAGGTGTAAGTGAGGCCATCAGGGGGCGCTCACCCTGTGGTCTGTGTGGGTCCTAACGCCCCAGTATAGTGATGGGGACACTGTCCTGTCAAAAACACTGTCCTTCGGATGAGATGTTAAATCCCAGGATGTTCTTTGAAAGAGTAGGGGTGTAACGCCGGCATCCTGGCCAAATTTACCCATTGGCCTCTGTCCATCATGGCCTCCTAATCATCCTATATATACGGATTGTCTTCATCAATCTGACTCCTCTCCACCAGTAAGCTGGTGTGTGGTGGGCGTTCTGGCACAATATGGCTGCCGTCGCATCATCCAGGTAAATGCTGCACATTGGTGGTTGAGGAGATTCCCTCCTTCTATGTAAAGCGATTTTAGTGCAGAGAACAGCGCTATATAAATGTAATTAATTATTATTATATTATTATTGTTTGTTCATGTTAGTTCACAGTGCATTACCTAATGCCTTTGATTTTAATATTGTATTAGTACATAATGAAATTAATATGAACTAAGATTAATAAATGCTGAAGAAGTATTGTTCATTCTTAGTTCATGTTAACTAAGGTAGTTAACTAATTGACCTTATTGTAAAGTGTTACCGGTTTACCATCAGTGGAACTACCTCATTATTAAATAATATGGTGCATAAAGACGATAGTCGCCCAAGTACCATGGTATACATAAAACGGTACCACCACAGTAAAATATGAAAATATGAAAATATGAAATGAATGCTAAATAAAATGTCTAAATGATTATCCTCTGCACTCGTTCTAGCTTTATTTGTTCTAACATGATTAAGTGGAAAAATAATAAAGGAAATGCGTTCCGTTTGTTAACATTATAGTTAACATGAGCTATCGACAAAAAGTACATCGATCTAAAGTATTTATTAATCTTAATCACTGATGCTGTCTAAACTCCTGGACAAAATAATTAAAATAATTAATTAAATAAAAATGGGCCAAGCCCAAAATGGCTAAACACTAGGCTAAGCTTTTAACAGTCATAACCACAAATTTTTGGTCAGGAAATTTGCTGATTTTCAGAAAAGGCAGAATTAAGTTTTTGGTAGAATATGGAAAGTTGTGTGGAGTGATGAATCACAATGAAACACGAGTTTCTCGGATACTCTGCCAAAAAAAAAACCCTGAAACATTTGTTGTTGTTTTTGTATTATCATCTGTATCACGCATATTAGTCTAAACTTCTGATATATGGTTTTCTGAGTGCACAGAAAGCTGGCTGTCAGACAGCGTGTCCCATGATTAAACTAAGTTATATTTCACGTCTTATTGCGCTTAAACTGTCAAATACACACAAGGTTACCCCAAAAACACACAGTTCACATAAACACAGTTGGTTATGTCTGTGAACGTAAACAGCAAATAAAAAAATTGCATGTGTATATTAAATCTGTGTGTAACAAAGCAGCTTTATACCTACTGCTATATATGCTGTTAATATGAATCAAACAAGAAAAGAAAAATAGAAAGTCACTCACTGCTCTTGATTGAATAACTTAATAGCTTTAATAAGAATATATGTCTTACTTGAATGCCGCTGATAAATGCTCTGGCGAGGAGATGAACATGGCAGACTGTGTACAGCTCACTGAGGACGGGTCTATGCTAATAGAGTCCGTCAGCAGTCGTGGGCGGGGCCTGACACTGCTTATGATTTATGGGGATTGAAAACACATTTATGTTCAAACACCATGTAAAAGTGAATTTTGCATAACAGGTCCCCTTTAAACAAAACAGTGTAATGGAGAGTTTGCAAATACATTTTTGTTGAAAGATGAATCAGCAACTGTATTGGATTTGACAGCAGCTGCATCACAAACCGTAAGTAAATGATTTAATACTTTGTAAAGGACGCTTGGCCTTTCAAAGCACTTACTCTCGTGCAATAAATGCTGCCTTCGCAGGATTCCAATGTAGGAAGGCATCAATACATCCAAAATCCGAATCCAATGTTAGCTTCACTTTCTGTCTCCATACCTTTATCTGAGTGATTTTTGAAGGCATCATAAACAACGCTATTAATATTATAAATAAATGTAGGCTACATTATAATGAGCTTTTTAAAATATGCTTTATTGTGTGTGTGTGTGTGTGTTCCCGGTCTGCTCTAACTTAATAAGTTAAACACATTTCTTACCTAGGAAACTTTCTTAAACTAAATATGAAACGCATGACGAAAATGTGTCTATATATTTTGTTTATAAATACGTCAACTCTCCCGCCATATTTATATGTGAGGATTCGCCACCTTTGGTCACATGACCATAAACGAATAAATTACTTCCTTGAAGTGTCGATGTTCCCTTCGCCAACGGACTTGTGTAAGTTGTTTACTTGTTCACTTTCGTTTGCCTTTGATATCCCACAATCCGTGTGCTTTCCATTCTCTGACAGTTGGGCAAGAAAAATAAAGATGCCGTCTGAGAGTTGCGGTTGGTGGTCAGTTTGTGTGTAAAAATGTACGTTTTTGACCAACGTTTTCCACTTTTGATGTCCTTTCTAATGAGAAATTACTGTTGTAGCCTAGCTAATTAAATATTCACTTCCAAAGCTCTCTCTGTTTTGCTGTAGATCATTAAACCATTAGGCTCAGAAATGAGTTTTGTGAGGTACCTTCGTGCACAAACGCTGCCTGCATCATTGCATCGAGGCAGCCTGCCAGGCAATAAGTCAGCTTCCATTTTTCAGATGCAGCCACTTTCCTATGCAATTATGACATTATAGCCAATCATAACAGTCTGACTCAGTATAGCAGCTGCAGTGTAACAACATATCATGTCACAGTATATCGCAATGCAAAAATGTGTGTCGTGGATAGTAACAATCTGTAGGCTTATTGTGTATAGTTCACCAAAAATGAAAATTACTGTGAGAACAAAATTAAGTTTACAGAGTTTTAGTGTCATTAGAACATTAAACTACTATTTATAATTGTTACCATTAAGTCCACTGGAAGCAAGTTGAGGTGAGAACGTACTCAGTTACTGACGTAGCCTCGGTTCTCTCTAGAGGAGGGAACGAGTACTGCGTAATATCTTACGCTAGGGGAAAACCTCTTTTCCACGAGATATTGAAGCCAAAAATTATCCTTAATTTTGAATTAATGTAAAATGCGTTGCGGCAGCATGCAGACATAGGCAAGGCGCCTCGCGTGCCTATTGGCTGTCCTGCGGCAACTGCAGCAGCCTATCGTATCGAAAGAGGCCCTTGGTGACGTCAGATCCAAGGGGGGCATTTCGCGCCCACTACGTCACCTCCTGCCAAAGCGGGCGTGGCCTGGGCCTGATATAATCTGGTGTTTCATCGCCGAAGCGAACCAGAGCGTGTTGCAGGCACGGCAAAGATATGCAGTACTCGTTCCCTCTTCTAGAGAGAACCGAGGTTACGTTAGTAACTGAGTACGTTCTCTTACGAGAGGTCCTCTTGTACTGCGTAATACCTTACGCTAGGGCAGGGATCGGCAACCCAAAATGTTGAAAGAGCCATATTGGACCAAAAAAAAAAAAAAAAAATCTGTCTGGAGCCGCAAAAAATTAAAAGCTTTATATAAGCCTTATAATGAAGGCAACACATGCTGTAGGCTAAGTGTTATATTAGCTTTATTAGCCCCCTAGTATCAAAATGATAAGTAGGCTACAAATTAGAGCTTAGATCGGGCCCAAAAAATCAAAGCCGGCCCGGCCCGACACATTAAACGTAATTATGAGCCCGAGCCCGATTTTAACCCGACCATTTTTTAATGCGTGGGTCGTTATAACTGACGTTCTCAACTTTCTTTCTCCCGCTCGCAACATTTATGTTTTGTCCCGCTCCCGCCCGCAAATAGACTTTTTTCTGTAGCCTACCTCCAAATATTTTCAAGTTAGCCTACGTGTCGCCACCGTATCCTCCTGATAAATTATTTGGTATTAAAGCATTACAACACAAACCACTGTTAATTTAACATAAAAGCAAGCAGTTTACTGCGTGCATGGTTTGGCATGACTGAATGCGCGCAAAGTGCGCAAAGCTGACATCATCGCGATCTCACACATCTCTGTTATTATCAATGACGCTGACTGCACAATGAATCTTTCATAATATCCACACTTTGTTCGTTATAATTAGAGGATTTGCCAGCATACAGAATTCAGCACTGAACAAAAAAGTCAGTTTTGAGCGGTGAGGGGAGTCTATCTTAAATGCTTCTGATTGGACATTGCGTTCAAGAAATCAACACATATGTCTGTGATTGGCTATATCGCTCAACCCTGCAAACATGTTATGAATAGAAATTCTGGCCTGTAAATCGTTTCTATTTTGTTTTAGTAGAGTGAGTGCATTACCGCACGCGCCCGCGCCCGCGCTCGCACTCGCACTCGGCCATCAAATCTAGTCCCGCGCCGCACTCTATTGCGTTGGGAGTGCTCAGCTATCTTTCTCTTTTTCCCCTTGGGATCCATGGCCCATGACACACCCGCTATTTTGTTTGTTTGTCAGCCACCGGTCTGGCATCACGCAGATTTGACAGACACGTGTGTCACAGTCTATGACGTAAATTCTTCGTTGAGAGAAATGTTGAAATTAAATATTTATTATGCACATTTTTACAACGTTGAAAAACTTTAAGAATGTTTGTCATGTTTTTCCTCCTACAGAAATTATATTAAAACAAAAAATACTTTTTCCATTTTCAAATTTTTGAAAAAGCTCCAGGGAGCCACTAGGGCGGCGCTTAAGAGCCGCATGCGGCTCTAGAGCCGCGGGTTGCCGACCTATGCGCTAGGGGAACACAGTGTAAAACGCCGTGCGTGCTGGGATCCAACACCAAAGTCCCAAGGGCAGGTGCCCAGGGATCATATAGTGCATAATCGTCCTAAGGGAGCTAATCACATTAACAGTGTTCCACACAGTCAGGGTGAAAATGTTCGACCTGAACTGTGTAACAGTATGGGTCTTACTTTTGCCCATGGAGTCATTTTATCGATCAGCGAGCGGTGCTCAAGCGGTTGTAGTATTCTGAGCCAAAGCAACGGGGCAGACAATACTGATTTTAGACCGAAAGTAGTTTAGCCTGAAAGGCGGGAACCTCTAGGTTATAAAACCTTATAAATGTAGACGGGGAGGCCCAGCCTAGACCAAGCCCACGACGAGGCCATGCCTCTTGTGGAGTGCGCTCTAACACCTAAAGGACACTTCAAGCCTTTAGACCTGTATGCCAGTGCTATGGCATCAACTATCCATCTGGATAGGCTCTGTTTCGATGCGGCTAGTCCCTTAGCACGTCCGCTGAACGAAACGAAGAGCTGCTCAGTCTGTCTGAAAACAGACGAGCGAGACACATAAGCTCTTAATGCCCTGACTGGGCAAAGGAAGCTCGCGTCCTTTTCCTAGTTGTAAACCGGCAGGGCAGACAGGGAAATAACCTGAGCCCTGAACGGTGTGTTGAGGGATTTAGGCACATATCTGTGTCTTGGTTTGAGTATGACTTTCGAGTCATTTGGCCAAAAAATCCAAACACGTCGCGCTTACTGAGAGGTCTTGTAAATCCCCTATGCGCTTCACTGAAGCAAGAGCTATAAGAAACACTGTCTTGAATGACAGATGTTTCATGTCCGACAAATGGATTGGCTCGAACGGGGCACCTTTCATAGCTTCCAAAACCGTGGAATGGTCCCACATGGGGACTGAGGGGGGTCTGGGAGGATTCAGCCTATTAGCTCATTTAAGGAAGCGGATGACCAGATCAGTCGGTATTGGCCATAGGGCAGTGCTTGTCAGCTGCATCAGAACTGGGAATCAAGCCTGTTTTTTTCAGAGCGCAGCCACAAGTAGCACTGAGCATCCGTTTTCCCTGATTCGTTCCAATACCTGAGGCAGGAGCGAGACGCGGGGAAAAGCATAGATTGGGCAGCGGGGCCAGCCGTGGGCCAGCGCATCCCTGCTCTTGGAGAAAAACTTCGGACAGTGAGCGTTTTCTTGGGACGCAAACAGGTCTACCTGCGCTCTGCCGAATGTCTCCCACAGCAGTAGGACCGTCTGCGGGTGCAGAGACCATTCTCCTGCTGGAACATTGTTTCTGGACAGTCTGTCTGGTCCCAAATTCAGGTGACCAGGCACATGTGCTGCTCTCAATGAGCGCAGATTGTGCTGAGCCCAGACCAGGAGGCGTTCCGTCAGCCTGTAAAGGTTTCGGGACCTGACGCCACCCTGGCGATTTATGTTGGCCACCACTGACATGTTGTCCGAGCGGACCAAGACGTGGTGACCTTTTATTCGGGGACAAAAGCGCCTCAGCGCGTTGTCGACTGCCATCATTTCTAGATAGTTTATGTGTAGGAGCTTCTCCCGTTCTGACCACTAGCCAAAGAACGGTCTGCCCTTGAGCAGTGCTCCCCATCCCAAGGTGGAGGCATCCGTGGACACCACTCTCACACTTGAGGAAGTCCCCAGGTTTACACCTGACTGGTACCAGTCGATTGCTCTCCAAGGTTTCAGAGCTGTGACGCAATTCTGATCGACCTTGAGGTGAAACAGACCGGAGGCCCATGCCCGAGGTGGTACTCACGCTTTTAGCCATAACTGCAGCGGGCGCATTCGAAGCAGACCTAACTGGAGTACTGATGATGCTGAGGCCATGAGACCCAGCATTTTCTGAAACCTTTTGAGCGGGACTATAGTGCCGCAGCGGAAGGATTTCGTGATGCGCTGAATGTTCAGTCTGCGCTCTGTCATAGACAGCGAGTTCAGTTCTGTGCCCAGAAAAGATATTTTCTGACTGGGAGACAGCGAACTTTTCGCCCAATTGACTGAGACCTAGATTCTCGACTAAGACCTAGATTCTCGAGATGTTCGAGTAATATGGTCCTGTGTTCTATGAGCTCTGAGTGTGATCGAGCTAGAATCAGCCAATCGTCCAAGTAGTTCAAAACTCGCATGCCCCGAAGTTTCAGGGTGCGAGAGCCACGTCCATGCACGTTGTAAATGTACGGGGTGCTAGGGACAGGCCGAACGGTAGGACTGTGTATTGATATGCCTGGCCCTCGAAGGCGAATCTCAAGAATTGCCTGTGACGTGACGATATTTGTATTTGGAAATACGCGTCCTTCAGATCCATTGACATAAACCAGTCCTCTTGGCAAATCTGCACGAGGATTTTCCTGGTTGTGAGCATTCTGAACTGGCGTTTCACAAGCACTTTGTTCAGCTGTCTTAGATCTGTCTTAGATCTAGAATGGGTCTGAGACCCCCGTCTTTTTTCGGTACCAGAAAATATCTGCTGTATAGGCCCCCTTCACTGTGAGCTTGAGATAAAGGCTTTATAGCCCCTTTGCTCAATAGTTTTGCTATTTCGGCTCGAAGTAGATGGGCTGCTTCGGTTTTTACCGTAGTTTCGACCCACGCCGTGTAGCGGCGGGGACGTCGAACGAACTGCAGCGAATAGCCTCTTTTTATAATGTTCAGCACCCATTCTGAAACCCTGTGAAGCTTTGCCCACACATTTGCATGAATAGCTAGGGGTAGAAGGAGATCTGGGCTCTGGCCGCAACATAGTGGTGACAGAAGAGCTTTGGTGTGCTGTAATGTAAACACTTTGCTTGCAGCGTTTGAGACGGGGGGCGCGCCGATCGCGGCGGGCAGCCTGGCCGCGCTCGATTCCCTTATAGCAGTTTGCTGAGAGAGAGCGAGCGGGGCGAGCCCCGTGGGGCTTAACATGTCTGTGAGTGAATGTGGGCGCGGGACAGCGGCCACATTTACTGCACTGAAACACCGTCGGCCTGAGCTGACTGTATGTGTGTTGGGTTCGTTTTTACAGAAACCGTGGGACATGCAGTGTGGTGTGTTTGTGGGCACATTCACTACATTTAATGCACAATTGACATAAGTTTATTTTATTTGTGCGAGCCCTGTACTGTGGCGGGCTGTGTTTGTGTGTAGAAATGAACACTGGGCTGTGGGAATTTTTATTACACTCATAACACCATCGGCTGTGGCCGGAATACCAGAAATTAGACTGTTTATGTGATTTATCTGGGTCGCCCTGTACTGTGGAACAGTCGCATTTACTGGAACTGAACGAGCAAAAAGTTTCGGTGGAAGTCTGGCCGCGGCGAGATTTAAACACCGTTGTTTTCCTAGGAGGGCTAGGAAGACTTTGAGGCCTCTGGCTTTATCTCAATCTTTTGCCGGGGCCCACGTGGAGGGGGGCGGCGGCCGGCAGAGCGAGAGCGTGGTCTCTGGTCACGGGCTTGACGGCGCTGTGAAGCGGCGGCGGGCGGAGGCTGTGGCTGGGAGCTTCGAGCAGACGGCTGTTTTGGCCGATCTGCTGCGAAGCTAGAGCGCTTTGGTAAGAAGTGCTTCATAGCCTGTGACGTCTTCTGAACCTCAGTGAATCTATCCGCGAAACCTTTGACGAATGATCCAAAGAGGCCAGCTGGGGAGATGGGCACGTCGAGGAACGCGGAGCGCTCCGCGTCCGGCACCTCTGATAACGTCAGCCATAGGTGTCTCTCAGCAACGGTGAGAGAAGCCATGTTCCCGCCCAATGGCCTGTGCAGCAGATTTCGCTGTGCGAAGAGCCAGGCGGAAGTAGTGCGGCAAGCTTTAGAATGTAGCGCCGTCTTAGCTCGCCGTCCAGCAGAGGGCGGGCAAAGATGGGCCGCTACAGCTTCTTCTACTGGAGGAAGAGGGTGTAATCCTCTGTCTTTAGCACCGTCCACCACGGAGAATGCTGCTGAGACAGAGGTATGCGGTCCCTTTGCAGGAAACATCCATCCAGTCGGTTGTGCGCGTGCTGCGCGGGCGCAGAAAGCTTTTCTCAGACGGCGTGGCTTCTTCACTCCGGATCCAGCGATGCGTGAGCTTCGCTGAAGAGATAAAAAATCAGATTATATCAGCCCATCGAGCTATATTTATAGGCCCAGGCCACACCCGCTTTGGCGGGAGGTGACGTAGTGGGCGCGGAGCGCTATCATTGGATCTGACTTCACCAAGGGCCTCTCTCCGATAGGCTGCTGCAGTTGCCGCAGGACAGCCAATAGGCACGCGAGCCGCCTTCCCTATGTCTGCATGCTGCCGCAAAGCGTTTTACATTAATTCAAAATTAAGGATAATTTTTGGCTTCAATATCTCGTGGAAAGAGGTTTTCCCCTAGCGTAAGATATTACGCAGTACGAGAGAACCTCTCGTAAGAGAACCCAAACGCAATTTATTACAAAACAAGATAAACACAAAACAAAAGCATGACAAGGCATGGAAAACTCTAAACTAAAACAGGAACACAAACCAAGACTAGAGATCAAGATACTGGAGCCAGGGCATAGAACAAACAATACTCGACAAAGACACAGGGCAAACATGAGAGTTTAAATACACACAGGATAACGACGAGAGGGGACACCTGTGAACATTTAAACAATCAACCAATGACAACATGACACAACAGACAAGGGAACACAAGGCAAGATCAAATGACTAGAACAGGGGATCACATGACAGACAAGAACCAGGAACAAGAAACAAAACCCAAACCGTGACAATAATGTTGAATATAATGTATAATGCAACGGGGGAATATTTGTGGGTCCTGATAATGCCACATGTTTTATGTGTTACAGTAAAAAGTGTTCAAAAAGTGCAGCACGCACATCCAAAAAAAAATAAAGCTGGGTGCTGGGCAGACAGGTAGTTGCAAAGGTAAACAATGAGTCCACACACCAGAAAATGCTCCTAAGTGAGTTTAATAGTTGCTCACCACATGTGACGTTTCGGGCCCAAGCCCTTCATCAGACATAAACAAGTGGGGAGACACACCTCCATATATACAGCCATACATGGTCACATGATCAATGATAGGACCAATCAAGTGAAAAAAGCAATTACATCAGAAAAGCAGATAAAAACATGTAAGAATTATAAGCCAACATTTATAATACAAAAGAATCTATTAGAACTATATTAAGTAGCTAAGAAATGGCCTGCAATACTTAAAGCACAGCCTAAAAGGTTATATTGAAAAAGTATCTCTACCACTGTAAACAATAATGATAGATAAGCAAGAATATAAATATATATAGGGGATACCACAATGGTGTGTTACATATATCATATATCAAGTCAGCAAAACAATCGCACAACATTTACAAAAACATTTTTTTTCATTGACATGAGTTATTTATGGCCTCAAATCAAAGTCTTCATTCAACCCGTTTGGAGCTAAAGTATCCAGGGTATAAATCTAGAATGCTTCTCTTTTAAGTAACAGACGATTAACGTCTCCTCCACGGGAGGGCTGTTTCACAAGTTTAATGCCACAATATCTGAGAGAAGAAATGTTATGAGAGGCTTGTAAAAAGTGCACCGCTACTGGACTTTTGGTGTCATGATTACGAATATTTGATCTGTGTTCTGAGATTCTTATTTTCAGTGGCCTGGTCGTTTTACCAACATAGGCCAAGCCGCACGGGCATTTAAGTAAATATATAACATTTTTTGTGTTACAAGTATACATCACACCTTTGATATCAAAAAGTTTGGGTGCATGGGTGAAGTGCAAAGTGCATGGGTGATTGAAGGTGGTAATTTTATGTGTAAAGTTGCATTGAGTGCAATTGCCACATCTGTAATTCCCAAAGGGAATAGAATGCAAAAAATGTGGTGGAGTCAATGGTGGAAGATGAGCTCGATCTCACCAACATATTTTTGAGATTAGGTGCTCTTTTGTACACAATGCGGGGTGATGTAGTGAAGTATTTAAGTGCTGGATCAGAGTCAATAATGTGCCAATGTTCACTTAGGAGCATTTTCTGGTGTGCGGACTCATCGTTTACCTTTAGCCTACAGAGTGGCCTAGATTATTTTAAATATATAGGCTAGTCAGTAGTGACAAAGTCCAAGATTAATTTCCACCCCCAATGTAATACCAAATGTAGCATTTTAAAACAGTACATTTTTGTTTACCTTTTACCACATGTCTTGGAGTATCGCAATATCAATATCATCGTGAGCTCAGTATAGGTTATCGTGACATGAGGGTATCGTAACTAGAATCTAATGTTACTAAAGCTTAATAAATACTGTAACAAATATATTGCTCATTGTTAATGTTAGTTGTTAGTAAATAATTAAATAATTAAACTTTTTTTTTTTTTAAACATCCCTTCTGTAATTTCATTCAACAGGCCTTCAGCAATGAGACGGTTTGCGCGAGATGTTATGTGAGGTTAAACTGCCCTCTAGTGGTCATCTAGTTTATTCCACATGCGTTGCCTCTGCAGTCTCGTGCACATACAGGTCGTGGCAGTATGTACAGCGAGCGACTCTATATTATAATCTGAACTGAAAACTGCCCCAGTGTTAAATGCCACATCATCCCTAGAGAGTACCTAAAAACATCATATCATCATTACAACCTGATTTTTGGACATGTTATCATGGTAATAGCCTACAATGTTTTTAAACATGTCGGCTAACATAGTAAAACCATAGTATACCTTTATTAAAGTAGGCCTATCAAAGTATTTTAGGTAGCTCAGTAGGCTTTGAGACATCTTATTAGACCTATCTGTCCTGGCAATTTGTTTATTTACCCCCTTTTTTTCTTCTTTTTTTTTTTTTTTAAATTACAAGGGGATTTTAGGGGATGATGAATTTGACTTATTAAAATGAAAAAAAAAAAAAAATGGCTACTGCACATCAAATAGTAGGCATACATTACACATTTGACTTATTTTTAGTATTAATTGGCCTATCCATTATGAGGGAAAGGACATGAATAAGTCAAATTAAACTGCATTGATGCTAAATGCCTGATGTAATTGATATGTTGATGCGTCTAATTAACTTCCAAGTAATGATCCTTCAAAACAACATCACTCTAGTCTTTTAGATGCACAGATGTTGCTATGGTGACATGGTTCTCCATAGCAACAGAGAGATGCTCTGTGAAATTTAAATGTGCATTCTGTGAAATGCCATCTTCTGGGCGGTACCGTGCAAGTGAAGGCAACAACTACCTTTCCACTTGATGATCAACATTACTCAGAATATATTTGTCAGAACTATGCACAAACACTCAAACTTTTTAATTAAAAACTAACAGGATGCCTAATAAACAGCTAAAGTTAGCCATTACCAGCGAGGGACTAAAAGTTAGCTTACAGTACATTCATTTTGATATCTATTGAATCATCTTTTTAAATGTTGATACCAATTTCTATAATTTTATCAACTCAATGGAATAAGACAAACCAACTAAAACCACCAAATCCATGGCTAATGCTTACTTTGTTTGTGCTGTTTTCCCTCCAAAATGATGCCACTTCCTGTAGGATGATGTCACTGAGGAACATGCTTTTGTTTAAGGGATTGTACAGAAGATTAACAGGATGAAAGTGATAATATGGAATATCCCATAGAATAATTCCAAAAATCCTATACATTTATTACCAATTAAACATTTTTTGTCGGAAAACAATTGAATATTGCTTAATAAATTGCCTGTTTTTATTTAGAGCCTTGAGACATGACAAAAATGGCAACATCCGCTCAAACCAAACAGTGAAATTATTCAATGTTCAATGAATTATTGTGGATTAAAACTAATATCATTTAATATATTTTTAAATAAAGACATACATGACGAGGACAATGAAAAAATATTTAATTTTGCAAAGTGATGTGAGCCTATTCCTTTTATAAAACATTAAATATTTAAAAAGTATATATTTTTTTTATTTACAGAAAATCTATTGCATGCTAACCTTTTTTAGTTGGCCTCTATGGGTATTTCATACTGATATACAGTAGCTTGTAAAAGTCTGTCATATTGACAACATATATCTTAGGCAGCTGGCAACCACTTCTAGGAATAGTTCACTTAAAAATGAAAGTGAACATTTTTAAGTGAACTATTCCTTTAAGCCTCACTGCAAAATGAGACACAGGAACCATGACACATTTCACAGAGACAAAGGTCAAACAATCAAATGTGTTTATTAGAATGATAAAATCTCCATGTTGATTGGCGTTTGAAAATAAGTGTGTGCTCCAGTACTGAGTCGTGTGTGTTCATGTGTGAAACTGGATGTATAAGAGTGTACTTCTATACAGGTGAGGTTATTTAAAAACCAACCAACGAACAAAACAATTATCACTGTATACCGCCCCTCGACTTCTATACACAGGGACATTACATCATCGCCAGCGGAGGGGTGAAACTCGGGATTTGAGCTATGTACAGAGCAGCTGAGTCAAATAAACAACTCAACGTAACACTGATTCAGTCTTACACACAGCCCTTCACGTTGAAGGCAAATCTGCGTCGCCATATACACTGTCGTTCCTTCAGTCGTTATCAAGAGATCAAGAATCCTTCCTCATCCTTTGCAAAGTCTGTGAGAACCAATAAATGTGATCATTTGTGGAACACAAAAGTGAATTAAACATTGTGGAAAAAGTCAAACATACATGGCCTTGATTATTGTACAATATTGTGCTTGTTGCGGCATGATCAACGATTATGAAAGAAAGGCGTATGGGGGGAAATCGTTTGAATACATTCACAGCACATTCAACACTTTCCTTGGCAATAATAGACCAGAATTAACACAAATGGTACTGTGTGAAAAAGTCAATGTCACTCAATACCACTAAGAGCAATAAAGGCATACAAACACCAGAAAGCATCCGAACAAAAAGAAAAATATCGTGAGGGACAAAGTCATGGAAATTGAAAACCATTTTAATTTACACTGAGGGACTTCCTGCTACAAAGGAAATAAGCTTTAGGCACTGAATTTTCAAGTTAATGTGTGAACACTTGTATATTTTAATTGAAGGCAGTTTGTGTGTGAAAAAAGGATAATTAGGAATTATACTGGGAACTTGACTTAAAAAAAAAAAAAAAAGAAAATATGTGATAGCTATGTGGTTTCATGTTGCTATGTATCCACACGGCGAGAAACTAAACTTTGAGCACTTAGAAAAGGAAAAGCACACCTCAATAAGCTGCACATTTTGAGGTATCAATTCATTTAGTAGCACAAACGGCGTGTGATAAGTCACACTCTGAAGAAACACTTGTTTTGGCATCTTTGTAGCTTATTAGCAAACTTAGCGATTTCATTTTCTGTTGGCAAACACTTTTGAAGATGGCTATGGCACAATTTCTTTGAAGATTGAGAAGTTAGTTGAAATGTTAGCTGAAAGTATATGATATCTTCTTTCTTTCTCCACATGTGGTTTTCACATTAGAATATTAGTGGCATTTGCTACTTCCTGCATTTGATTACTTGCTTTTGTGTCCTTGACCTACAGGTAAACGGCTATATCCTTGCATTTCCTGCCTACCGGGAATTATTTCCTGTGCTCCGGATCCTATTTCCTGCCGGGTGTATCTTTAGTGCTGAAGAGAGGAGACAGAAATACATACACACGGTAATTTAAACACATAAACACACATATACACACACAGAGAGACAGTGCAATCAACCATGACTCTCCTTTCAGCTGGATTTATGAGCTAATCAATGTTCAACCGACCGTAGCACACAACTGCAGGAGTGTGTTTTCTGAGAGCATCAGCAAAGGCGAATGGTTTCTAGGATGGGGAGTATGCTTAAGTGATGCGTGTAGCACGTGCTTTTAATAAGAGACATCTTGCAGGTGCATGAGCACCATTATTAGATGCATTCCAGTGAACTCAAGTGTGTGTGGCAACTCATCTAATCAGACATCTGCTTTCAATATCTCGCAGACTGATGCTATTAGACATTTAATAACAAAGCTAGCCTATGTGGACACGGACACTTGGGTGCGAGGGTCATGCAGAAAGATGAAGTTGGTGAGAAACAGGCTCTTTTCCAAACCCTAGAAGCCTCCTACTGTCTTTTAAAGGCAGAATCCTAACCAAAATTACTGTTTTGAAACAATCCTCTTGGACAGAAACTCCATTAATTGTGCCATTAATAAATTCCCAGGGAATGCATGAACTGATAAAATGTATTCCTTACATGCAATGTAAGTTGCTTCGGATGAAAGCATCTGCCAAATGCATACATCTGTCTTATAAAGTCTGAATTTAGGACTGTGGTGAAGCATTCTTCTGGATCAAACAGCAGAACATGGAGCCAGCAATACCAAGGTCATGGGTTTGATTCCAACAGAATGCATGAACTGTAAAATGTATGCAATATACAGCCCTATCTGGACGGGATTAGTTTTACAAGGGTAGATGGAGTAATATAATTTACGCATCACCGTCACCTCCATGTAGTGATGTGCGTATTGCGTTGCTTCCTGATATAACAGTTTGGTCCAGTCAAACTATTCATTAATTAACTGATTGGATTCTGTTGGTAATAGGCACTTACCTAAAGCTAAAAGAAGTTTCTCTAACAAGTGCTTTTTTCACCTTGTTTGATCTGAGTGGTATGCAAAACACTTGAGGTTTGCCACAGACTTGCCCCACCGCCTAAAACGAAACTGAATGCTTCTTCAAGCGCCTCCATACTTGAAAAAACGCAGAACAAAACTAAATTTAAACAAGAAATGACGGAATATTTATGCTCATATTTATAGCTGGTCAATTCACACAGGATTAGCCTTACCTGAGGTAATTTTTCCAGAACATTTTACAGAAGGTAAAAGTTGCAATAATCTTTACTAAGATTGTCCGAAATTATAACAGATGGCACATTTGGACGGGACTAAAATCACTGAGAAGCTCTGGAAATAATTACTTTACAACACCTCTCCATGTAAAACGAATCCCTTCTGAATAGGGCTTGAGTTGCTTCAAGTCTTCGAATTTGGCAAGGCAAAATAGTTTTTCAGCCGACTGTTTTAACAACCTTCAATGCTGTCTAGGTAGGCAACTCTAGGGTTTGGAACAGAGCCAGGGAGTCTTTCGGTGTAGATTTGATTATGTTACCCTTTTAGTATTCTCACATAGGGACACAATGACTTAAGGACACAGGGATTTCACTCTGACAGTTCCCAGGTACATGACTGAAAACACGCAATCCATTATCCGTGTTGATGATCTAGAACTTTTGAAAGGACTTACATGACTAAAAAACAAAACAAATAAATACAAAAAGGAAGGGAAATATATTATGATGGATATGATAAACAAAATGATTGGTTATTTCACAGACACACCCAATAACATAACTGGCTTCAAATCACATGACATTCTTTGACATTTAGTTCACGTAATGTGATTCCTCTTCTCTGGCATTTTCGTTTGCTCTCCTTCAAACTTCAGAAAATAAAAGTAAAAGGTGAAACAGCATCTTTAAGAAGTTCAAGAGTCTTCAGGACAGAGTCTCTCTTTCTCTGTCTCTAATCGTGTCTTTCTAGAAAACAGCGGGTGTGTTTACCTCAGTTCTGTGTTCCATGTTACGTGTTACATATTGTGTAAAAAATTCACTGTACAAAAAGGAAGAAACCAAACAAAAAGACAAAAAACTTGGAATCCAGCATGTTCATAGATTCTCAGAGAGTCCTCTGATAAAACTCACAGAGCTACACAGAAATTCATGTTGTTGAGGCCATGAAACTCATCCGACCAAAGCTTTCTCTCTTTCCGTCTCTCTCACGTGTAAAGTCTGAATTCAGGGCTGAGGTAATACTGAGGTAAATGCCTCAGCTCACTCAACAAAGAAACACAATTTCCAAGCATACAAAAGAAAAATCTTTTCTATCCATACATCCATACATTTTGGTCAAAGTGATGCATCACAGCAAATGGCGTACCGCAAATCTTGCAAAGCGAACGAGGCCCCGCCCACAAGAAATTATGTCACACACAAGCGTTTGTAATGGAAAAAGTATCGCAGATGGAGACAGACAGTTGATGTTATTTTGGGAAATGTGGCCCTCTATATAATCAGCTTCTCCTTACTTTCCCATTTAATATGCAAAAAATATTTTCAAGACCATTTCAGGAGCATTTGGACTCCGCCTCAAATGAACTGATCTTGACTAGTCATAAATATATGGTCTTGGGCTCGGACTTGAGTCAGACTTGAGTCTACTCTTGTCCAGACTTGAGCACTACAACACTGCTATTTATGTTATTTATAAAGTGTAAATTTGATGGGCTACAACAAGTTATATTTTTTAATAAATCAGTAACGTAAAAGGGAGAGAAGCGATTCCGAAGCGAAAGTTCTGTTCCAAATATTTCCTTCTGACCAGTTGATCTGTCCAAATCTGCTCCTACAGAATTTACACTAATGTAAATAAGATGTCCTCAGTTTGGTATTGACCAGAATCATATGAGACTGACCACTGTTTACCGAGTCATTACTCCAAAGAACTATTGGGTTCTTGGTTGTATCTGTATTGAACAATTGTCCCAATTCCCAAATGAAATGCTGCCGTTATATCAAACTTACAAATTTGCTGAAAGGGTAACCTGCTAAAGAGAGTTTAGGTGTGAACATATTCAGAGATAGATAGTCTTCAAGATGGCTATGGTTCTTTCCTCCATCTGATTAAGGGGCAATAAGGTTTGGTAAGTCACACTCGTAGTCAGTCAGCAAGAATGAGAGCTACTGGGAAAAGCATGTCTCTGCCTACATATTTGTGTAATTGTGAGTGATGAAGAGAGAAGAAGAGAAAGAGGTCTATCCAGTTGAAATGGCCACTCTTCTTGTAGTCAGTGAGGTCCGGTTTGGCTCGTCCTCATGCAAGCCGTTCCAGGCAAATGAGGAAAAGGATGACAGGCAGGTGAGAAAAGACAGAAAGACAGAGAGAGAGAGTTACAGTGAGCTACTGTGGTTGGCCAGGTTGCGCTCTGCAGTCCACGTGAGGTTTCAGCCGCTTACGTTTCTACAATTTCCTGCTACCTTGCTTCTCTTCATTCACTGGCCTGTCGTTGTCCGATCGCTTCCTCCCTTCCCGAGCAGGTGGCTGAAGTCCGCCAGGTCAATGAGCCCCCGGGACCCATGAAGCACGGAGCGCGTCAGTCCCGTGGGATGCTGCGAGGACGTGGTGTAGTGGTGGCCCGTTGGAGGTATGCCGTGACTGCTGAAGATGTAGCCTTCGTGGGTCCAGCGAAGAGGCTCTCCGCTGTACTCTATCTGGGTGCTGGGGGCCGACACCACTCTCCGCCGGTCGGGGGAGTCTTGGGGAGTCATGGGGTAGTTGTATTCGCCTGCTGACTTGCGAAGAAGAGTGCCTGGGCGTATTCCCTGATCCCGATACTTGGAGAGGGAGACGTAGCGTTGGCGGTCGATACCGGTTTCGATGGCTTCATCGTGGCGTCGGCCATTTCCTTGCAGGAGTTTAGAGCTGAGAAACAAGGTGGATGGTGGAGGTGGGCACTGGGTACCAACTGAGCTCAAGAACGTCTGACTTTGGTCCCAGCTGGATCCAGAATCAGACAGGCGTAGCCCACGTTTCTGCTGCAGGGGAGTTTGCTCGGGTGTGGGAAGTAGACCTGGATCCAAGTCGCCCGCTTTGACCCAACCATTGGGCATGACGAAGAGTGTCTCACCTTGTGAGCGCGGCCGGTCTGCGCCGCTGTGCCGGGATACACTCATCACGGAGCCGCTCCTGCTTTGTCCCATCATGCAACGCTCTTTCTCACTCTTCCGCTGACTACTGGACGACGGAGTGTTGCTATGCGAACGGTGACGGTGTTTCTGACCCATAATCCAGCACACTGCCAGACCCGAGAGTGCCGCCCCGGTGGAGAATGCAGAGACTGCAGCAACAACCAGCAGGTTCAAAGTAACAAGACTTTCAGGCTCATCCATAAAACTCTCACGTAACAGACCTGCATGAAAGACAGAAAAATACATTACAATTCCAAAATAGTAACTTGCAATTTATTTGCACAAGTTGGATGCGTTTTAGCGACTTGAAGGGCAAAAATCAGCTTTAGGAATTCTAAAAACTATTGACATAATTAAGCTCAGGAGGGTCAACTATTTAAAAATTGTCACTGGAATGGCTTACAAAAACATCAAAGTAGCTTCTCTTGACTTATGAAGCTGTGTGCTATTGATCTATTGAGTTTCTGCACATTACAGCCCCAACAATCGATCAAAAAACAAGAGACTGTTGCCTACAGTCTTTCCTAATTCGGTAGACTAGATATAGTGTGTGTTTTAGTAGACACAGACAGGGTCGGTCTGTACAAGAGATGGAATACGACCTTATAAACCTTACACTTAAAAGTCCGAGCAGTGAACATGTAAACACTGCATGTCAAACACCAGCCTTAAGTAACCTGTGCACTTCAGCTTTATTCTGAAAGCGTGAGTAGATGTAAGAAATATTATAACAAGATAGGTCTAAAGAGATTGTTCGGCAAATTCAAAGAACACAGCGATTTTTGGAGTTGATGACTCATGCTTTATATAGCATACTTTCTAATCGCTCCTCTTTGAATTGGCGTTTGCATAGCACTGCCCTTTCTCCTCTCTTTTAACAGCATTTCTTGTACTCTTTCTTCTGCTGTTCCCTGTAAGATGTCCTTGGTTTTAACCTCTAATTTCTCAGTCTACCTCTCTTCCTCTATTATCTCCTTTCTTGGCTTTCTTCAAGCTGACTATCTCTCTTCTAGCAGTGCCGTTTATGTGTGGGCTGTTAGCTGTCTCAGAAATGAAAAGCTGTCAGACTCAGCGTCTATACCTCAGTATCCAAACTAGTAAATGGCTTGACAGTAATAGGAATTTTAAAAGAAAAGTTCACCCAAATAGGAAAATCCTGTAATCATTTACTCACCCTCATGTCAGTCCAAAAGATTTCCTTTCTATTGTAAGCCACAAAAGAAGATGGACATGTTTGGAATGACATGAAGGGGAGCACTGTAAATGATCATTTTTGGGTGAACCTTTCATTGTTTGGTGGCTCACTCATTCAATTTATTAACAAATATTGTGTGCAACCCTTCTATGAATACTATGCAACCACCACCAAAACATGGCATTACCACAAATACACAACAGTATACACAACATACACTCTTTGACAGAGCACATTTTTTCTATGTCTATTCGCCCACATGCATAATGACACTTACACAAAGGCATACAAACACATGCATACATAGACAAACCCCAATTTTCTGATCTCTTCTTGTATTCTCTCTCTCCCATTACCTTTATGTTTTCTGCCATTAAGAATGTTCTCAGCTGGGAATCTCAGCTCTCATCGCATTTGTTCATTGTAACAGCAGGAGTCTGCTGCACACATCACACTCAACAATTGAACCCTTTTCTCAATATCTTGTTTCCTTGAACATTCCTTTGAACATTCTTAAAGACTAAAATACTTCTACAAGATTGCTTGTAATGTGTGTGTTCTCAGGAGTGTAGCAATCATTTCAAAGAGAGAGACAGAAATCTCCTGACCATAGACCATTTTCTCTAATACCTCTGTCTTCTTTTGATTTATAGTATATTATAATTGGCTTAGTCCAAGGGTGTCAAACTTATTTTTAGGTCAAGGACTGGATTGGACCTTGTATATTCTAACTTTTTATTTATATCTTGATGGTAAATGCTGTTCAATTGAACTTTCTATTCATCAAAGAATCCTGAAAAAAATGTATCCTGGTTTCCAAAAAAATATTAAGCAGTATAACTGTTAATATTCAACATTGATAATAATAAGAAATGTTTCTTGAGCAGCAAATCAGCATATTAGAATTATTTCTGAAGGATCATGTGACACTGAAGACTGGAGTAATGATGCTAAAAAATTCAGCTTTGCATCACAGAAATAAATTATATTTATAATATATTCAAGTAGAAAACCACAAGATACTTCTTTCAAAAACATTTTAAAAATCTCAAAACCTTAAAAAAGTTGGATACTGTATATACACTAAATTAGTATATTTCAGCAATATTGACTAAACAAAGAGAAAACAACTCACTGCTCATGGTTGGATAAACTAGATGGCTATATGGCTTCTGTCAAACTCCAGCATGCAGCATCAAACAGAGTGATTTCAAACACACTCTGAACAAACTCAGTTCTTTATCTCTGTTCTGATCTGTATTGGCATTCAGTGTCTCACTCATCTCAAAAAATGACTGAACTTCTATGCGATGGATGGAGAGAGTGTGGACAGAAGAAGACAGCCGTTTGATGTAGATGAGAGGATGGCTGACCGGCAGATTGGAGCTGTTTCAACAGGAGTTTAATGAGCCTAAAAAAACCAAATCATTTCACACATTTTACAGACGCGTCTATGGGTTGATTTTCAGTTCTATTATGAACGTGCCTAAATTTCTCTTCATTGATCAATTCAATTAGCTCCCTTTTTTACCTCTTGATGTTGGGGTTGATTTTGTTCTCCATGTTAATTCTGTTCATTCCCTTTCCGCTTTTCACAAACGTATAACTCATGTTATCTCAGGGGTTTGAGTCAAAAGTCCAATCGCAAAACATTTTAAAGACCTTGTTCATAACTGTTCAATTTTGTCAAGTTGTCGCATTTACATGCTGTAATTTACTAATTACAATTTCAAATAATAGTAATACAAACCATGCTGATTCATACTGTAAGTTGTTTTGTTTAAATTCTTAACTGTTAAAAATGAGCCAACAGCCTAAAATATTTTCTTAATGGCAGATTCCTATTGTGACAACTTACCACATATAGTGTGCCAACATGCCCCGGTAGCCCTGCTTTTGATTCTATGCCATTGGTTCTCAAATAGGAGGTCAGGGCCCAGCACATATCAACCCAAAATCACTCTCAAAATCCATTTGTGTCTCCTAAAAACTTCAGAAAGTTACTTCAAGAAGTAGGATACGGCCGTTATTCTTTTCCTCAACTAAACTGTGTGCAGACATTAGCAAACCAAACAAGACACCCATATTCTGCTGCTGTATTCTGCTACTCACAGAGACAGATTCCTTGAAAGCACTAGTGTACTAAGCCAGTGAACTTTATTCTGTGCTCTCTCTCTCTCTCTCTCTCTCGTATATGACTCAGCTGAACCTTTACGGCTGTAGCAATATATAACTTCTTCTGTCTGAGCAGTCTGTTATGTTCAAGAGCTCTTGAGGAAGACTTGAGAACTTCCCTGCTGTTCCACGTTCTGCTAAATCTGAACTTTGGAACATATTTAAGCGGTTTGAGCCATGAATACATCAGAGATTGACAGTGAGGGTTTAATATGCTGCCAGCCTTGCAAAATGACATTTAGAGCGGATTTACTGCGAATCTAAGCTTCTGAATGTTTCGAAAATATAAACCATCTTTTGTCTTTTTAACAATGTATACACTGTCACTAACTCACTTTAAAGGAATGAATTAATTTCTAAAAGAAAAGACTCAAGGCTGGTTTTCTCTCTCATTATCTTCCTCCATCTCCAAACTGTGACTTTCTTGTGACTTTGACTGCTTAAGCAAACCTTTCGAACCAGACCAGACTGGATCTTCTCTGTATTGTTGAAGAGTTTCTAGAGAATTCTCTCGGGGAAGCTAAAGGGCACATCCTAAACAGGTTCACAAACTCACCGTCGCAGTCTCCGAGATGTGAGGTGTTTCCATATTCAACGTCCTGCACGAAAGGTAATCTGCAAAACAGGAGAAAACGGATTTGAACATAAACAATGCGCAAATTTACAGTTGGGATACATGACATGCATTCTATGCACGTGAATGTAAACGCTTCAAGTTATGCAAACTCAATTTGATGCACCATTGCATTCAGAAATGTGTCCGAACACAATCCAAATACACAAGTTGTTTTCTTTTTCAGGTCAACAACTGTCATGTCAGACTTTTTTACTGAGCATGTTAGCTAAACTGTCATGATTAGATGACTACCTAAATAATAACACATCTGGTTTACAGTGTGTTTTTTATATTAAAGTGCTTGTTCCTACCCCAATATAACTACCAAAACATTAACACATCAGCATTGGCTATATGAGTGTTCAAGAAACCTAAATCATTTGCGTTTGTTGACGGTAGCGGTACAGAAATTTGAGGGTAACTCTATCGCCCCCTTGAGTTGAGGTTTGAATGCATGTTGGGTATGTACAATGAGCCAGCATGCTTGCAACGCTTTTGCCAAGCATTTATCTTTGTGTAGAGGATGTTCATGGTTTCTATCTGACCTGGTGCCTGGCCGCAGGAGTGAGCAGGTACTTCCTCTGGTCCAGCCGCAGTATGGATCTCTGGACGCAATGCAGTTTCTACACAAACACACACACAATGTTATGTCAATGTTATTATTACAGAGGACTATACCGACCTCCTTTATTATGAATACAGGAAACAAAACCCGAAAACATAAATCATGATTTGTAGAGATAAACAAAGACTGAATCAACAGAGAGACTGCATTCTCATTTTCTGATTATCATATCTGTCTCTCCAGCTCTCCAGTTTCCCTTCTCTAAATACATATGCAATTACATTGTCACCATTATGTTCAGTTTTATTCAGTTCAAGGACTTTTAGTTTGTATTTCTTCAGTTCATGCCTTCCTTTGTTTGATGTCCCGCCACTCTTTAGTTACCATGGTCACGTCATTAGTTTATTTGTTCCAGCTGTGTTCTATTAATTACCTTGTTTAGGTCACTATATAGTCTTCACTATTTGTCTGGTTCACATTTAGTGGTGTTTGCTAACGCCTGTTGCTGAGTATATTAGCTATTAAACGTTGTTTAGTTAGTTGTTCTGTTCCTGAGCATGTTCCCTTTCCTGAGATTCTGTTTTGTGAATATTTGATTTTGTTCTTGAAATTAAAGTTAAAGACTGCTGCACTTAGATCGTGTTTCATCTCTGCTGTAACCAACGCTAACATATATATAATAAAAAATTAAATTAATTAATGATAAAATAAATTGAATAATAAAAATAAATTAAGCATGTATTGAAAGTAAATATAATGCTTTCTGCGAAAGCATTATATTTAAAGCATTATATTTACTTTGAATACATGCTTAATTGATTTTATTATTTATTTTTTTATTTATTAATATATTTATTATTTTGAATTATTTAATTATTTTTTGAATTAATTAATTATGTAAATATATATTAATTATTTTTTAACTATTTAATTTAAACTATTACTTCTCCCTCATTACTGTACTGAAAAGAAAATCTCATATGTTTTACCCTTGACAACTCTTTAGTTATTCAATATTCTTATGAAAATATAAATTTTTCATAGGAATATTGAAATAAAAACGTAATGACAGAGACATATACATAATTTAGGGCTGGGATAAACGATAATTTTTTAAACGATTAATCTAGCGATTATTTTTTCGGTGCATCGATTAATCTAACGATTCGTTTTTCTGTCCGATTCGATTTCGATTCGATTCTGTTATCGATTATCTCCCCATTAATTGACTAATACCAATTTATACATGTTGATTTATATATCTGAATGAAAAAAAATATGAATTCCTTAACATTGCAATATATGTTTATTGCTCTTAAAATTCCAAAATAAAAAAATATACAAGTGCAAAGTAATGCATTCTTAGTCAGAGGTAGCATTCAATAAAACTTTGAAGCCTTGAAAACACATAGGCCTAGCTTCCTAAAAAATAGTGCATCTTGTAATTTTTCTTTCAGATGAAAATAACAACTTGATGTCTAGCATTCAATAAAAAAAAAATTCTATAAATATTTTTGAGTCTTCATTTTCTTTTCTGACATAGCCTACTCCAGTTCTTGTTAAAACACACCAGACATGCAAATTCGGTGCATTTTGGGCACTTTTTGAGTGAAATCATATTTATTTTGTCCATCAAAAGTGTGCTTTTACTTTAATTGAGAGCAGTGCTGCAAAAAAATACTCTGCGCCGAAACCCGCGCTTCACTGCTGCTCACGCGCTGCTCCTGCTCCCGGTGTGAATGCACTCATTGATTAACATGCACGCCGGAAAAAAAAACCCCGCACTGCTCATGCTTGCGGTGTGAAACGGCCGTAATTCACGAGGTTCCCTACATGTGCGTTCCGTGTGCACGTATGATGCTAATGTTGCGCGATGTTAATCATGCGGCGTCCGAGTGCATTTGACCGGCATAAATCGGAATATGTCAGACTGACCGGCCGGTCATGGCCGATCACGTGAAAATCGGGCAATTCCGGTCACCAGCCGATCAATCGGTGCATCTCTACTTTAGAGGAACGAGTGCACTTTGCACCTTGCACTTTGAAAGTCTGAGGAACCACTCGTGTTGCTACTACTCTCCGGCGCCGCCATCTTTGTTTTGGGTCTGACGAATCGACGCGCATATTTTGCGTCAACGTATTTTTTGCGTCGACTTAATCGATGACGTCGATGCGTTGTCCCAGCCCTAACATAATTATCATTTCACATTCTTAACGCAATGCATTTATTTAAGCGAGTCTGTGCATGGAGGGAAATGAGGTTTGTGCCACCCATGGTAAAATGATGTGCTGGTGCAGGATTCATTTAAACGAGCACATGGTGTTGCAGACATACAAAGTGGATTGGAAAGACTTGAGTTGGTGCAGATGGTACGAGTGGGCTCATACAAGATGAGAGAGCATCAGCAGACTCAATCAAAGACTCTACCATTAATCACGGCTGAATTAAACCAGAGCTTTACTGCTACACAGGAAGAAACCGTTCCAAATGTGCCGTACGGGAGACGGGCCAGGAGAACTGTGTGTGTTGTCTGAAGGAAATTGTAAAAGCTGGGTCACAGTAATTTCAAAGCCGCTGATGAAGCAGTGTGCGTTTGGGTGGCACAGTTTACTTTAAGATGGAAAACGAGAGCGTGTGTGTGAATGTGAGTGTTTAATCAGTGTACAGATTGAGGGTGTGTGTTCTTACTTCATGCATCTGGAGTGCAGTTGGCAGCGTGCGACGGGCACTCTCACCACACAGGAGTGGAAGGCCAGCAGGAGTGTGTGACTGGGTTTGTCCAGGGTCAGAGAAAGAGGCTGCCGTGCCTGTACAGAGTCATCGCCGCACCTACACACACACACACACACACAAAAACCATTCATACAACCACTCCTGTACTTTTACAACTAAACACATCCTAGAACACGGATGCACACACTCATTAAAACCCAACATCTTCACATCAGCGTCTCCATGAGTCACGAGGTCATTAACATACAGTAAGACCACCCGTACTCAGCAGCTTGCCGGAGACGTTCAAACTCGTTTCACATGCGAACGAGTTACTGGCACAGGTTAGCCAATCATTACAGAGGTCATTTACATATAGAACTTACATGTTGAATATGTCATTTACATTTAGTCTAAAAGGTACAGTATGAAAAAGGGGTCAGAGAGAGGGTAAAAAGAAACTTCACTAACATACACTATTGTTCATAACTTTGATGTTGGTAAGATGTTTTAATGTTTTTAAAAGAATGCTCAATAAGGCTGCATTTATTTGATAAAAAATACAGTACAAACAGTAATTGTTTTCTATTCTATTCAAATATAGTATAAAATGTAACTTATTCCTGTGATGGTAAAGCTGAATAATTATTCTTCTTATTATCAATGTTGAAGCAGGAGCATTTCCCTGAAAAGGTTTTGTTTCGTAGCAATGTAAAAATCTTTACTGTCATTTTAAATTCATTGAATGCATTCTTCCAGCATAAAAATGTATTTGTTCCCTAACTTTTAAACTGTTAATTTATGGACCAGACTATTTTTCCCAAAATGCATTACCTAATGAATTTCAATTGCTGTGTCTGAAATCGCATACTTCCTTACTATAGTACACTAAAAGAGTAATATGTCCAAAAAATACATAGTATTCGAAGAACGGTAAGTGAAAACTCCCTGGATGACCTACTAATTCTGCCAAGATTCTGTGCATTTGATGAACACTTTACTATCCCATGAGGCCACGGGAGAGGATTTATGAATGGCAGTGAAGCGGCATAACCGCCGCAGGCTGGTCACATGATAATGACAACTAGGGGGTGTTGAGATTAATCGATGCATCATAAGTGCATCGTGCTAGTGTAAAATGGCGGAGGGAGGTGAAACACAAAAGCGAGTAATAAAAAATGCACCCACTATTTAAAAATTTACAGCATGTGAGTTCGAGTTTGTGCGTGTGCGTGTGAGCGTGTGTTCAGACTTAAGTTGCGTTTGATGTTTGCTACATTTAGGAAGTATACTTTCTTGGAGCAGATAAAATAATAAGGGAGTTCACATATCTGACTGCTTATATTCATTGACGAAAATGTAGGTATGTGCAGTAATATTGAAAAGTGAGGATGCAACGCATCGTGATATTGAATCGAATCGTTGACATGATAATCGTATTTGAATTTAATCGCGAAACCAGTGATAATTCACACCCCTAGTAACAACATGGCTGATGTAGTACGTCCGAATTTCATTCATATTGCCCATATTCATACTATATACAACATAAATGTGGTACCTACCCAGACAGTATGCAATTTTGGATACATGGAATGACTTGTAATTCAGTAAATTCAAATTCCAGCTCAGGCAAATTCTTAAATTCTGAGTTTTGTCCAACTTTCCTGATCAAATTCCCCCTTTCTCTTTCTCTTCAATAAAATCTCCTGTCCTCTTTCTACTGTCTGTAAAAAGTGGCAAACAGCCCAAAAATACACACTAAAAGAGATTAAGTCAAAGTTGGTTTGTTTCCAACACACATTAACTGTCTGCTAATAAAGCATTAAATTACTGCAACATCTTTGATTAAATTACGACACCGACGTCTCAGAGAAGCTCCTCAACAGTAGGTCCACAGATATCAGGCATGTAATCTAAACACTGATAAATAGCTTGAAGACAAATGAGACGCAATACAGGAAGTTGTGTGAGAGTTTTGGATGTCATCCAGAGGCAAGACAGAAGGTCAAGCAGACACAGTGATCTCTTTGTTTCAGGTGTGTGTGTGTGTGTGTTTCTCAGCGAGCGCTGCATCCAACTGAGAACCTTATCTCAACCGCCACACAACTCGCCTTCATGTCCCAGCATGCATCTCTCTGTTCTTCCTCCAGACAGGTATTGCCTTTCATCTTCAAAACCCCAGCCATGTTTTCATCCATCAGAGTGCCACACGCTCGCACCAGAGTCACGCACGCGCGAGCGCACACACACACACACACACACACACACACACACACGCACACACTCAAATAATCAGAAATCCTGTTGAATCGTTTTACCTCGGTTTGCTTTTGAGGACATTTTCAGAGGTGCTGTGTGTTTGTTTGTGGATAAAAAGCATGGATTTATTCCTTCCATTGCATTTGATACTGAGTATCTTTTTCTCTTTGACTGTGCGAAAGTTTTTAATCCAGGTCTAAACGTCAACAACAGTAAACAACTGTGAGAAACTGCTTGATAAAAATGGATTTTTTCAAAATAAATTCAGTCTGGAAGTAGATTAAAGGACGCTTAGGACAAAAACAACTTGATCTCCCTTCCTTACGTTTTAAAGTCTGTGTCCAAATACTGAAACAAGTTTGTCTTATAAGGAAGGCAGGAGATGTATAGATGCATCTATAGATGCGTCATATTCTTAAGGTCCGTTCATACCTATAATGATAACTAGAACGATATCTATATTACCGTCCACACAAGCGGACGATATCGTTCTGTTATTCTAAGAGCGTGCTGCAGTTTTTTTGTGAAATGTTCTGTTTAAATATGCAAATGAGGCATTCTCTAATTAAATATGCATACACTTCCAGAATAGAAATCAGAACATTGGATAAAGCCAGGTTCACGTAATTTTCACAATTTTTTTTAGCAATTAAATGTTAAATAAATATCAGGCAATTATATATTAACAAACCTCTCTGTAAAAACCTAAACAGGAATAAAACGGAAAAGTTTGGTGTATGTAGGTGCTGCTGAAGTGGAGATTTCTGGCTCAGTGTACGAGAAAAACTCCTTTCGAGAAACCGCGCAGCCTTTAACATATGTATTTTAATTGAAATCTACATGTGGGCATAGATAAAGTGTAATAAAAGAAACAGCTAAAGGGATAGTTCACGCAAAAATGAAAATTCTGTCATTATTTACTCATGTTGTTCCAAACCCGTGAGACTTTCGTTCATCTTCGGATCAGAATGAAGATCTTTTTGATAAAAATCCGAGAGCTTTCTGTCCCTCCATCGACAGCTACACAACTACCACTTTGACGCTTCAAAAAGTTAATAAAGAGTAAAACGCAAAACTAATCCATATACAGTAAATGAGCGGTTTAGTCCAAATTTTCTGAAGAGACTCGATCGCTTTATATGATGAACAGATTGAATTTAGTATTTTATTCACATATAAACATTGATCAGTAAACTAAACATTAAACAGTATCATTAAACAGTGAAATAAACTGAAGCTTAACCAAACCTGCTTGATGCATGAGAACAAACCTCATGCTCAAGGTCAAGCGTGCTGCGTAACACGAGATTGAACCTCATTGGTTCTCGCACGTCAACGCGAACATGCTTGAGCTTCCGTTTACCACAACTCATGTGTGAGTTGATGAATGGTTATGTGTGAATAAAAGCCTAAATTCAATCTGTTCATCATATAAAGCGATTGAGTCTCTTCAGAAAATTTGGACTCGATTCATATGGATTAGTTTTACGATCTCTATATGTCATTTTTGAAGCATCAAAGTGGTAGTTACGTTGCTGTCTATGGAGGGACAGAAATCTCTCATCTCTCAAAAGATCTTCATTTGTGTTCTGAAGATGAATGAAAGTCTCGTGTGTTTGGAACGACATGAGGGTGAGTAATTAATGACAGAATTTTCATTTTGGGGTGAACTGTCCCTTTAAATGTATGGTGGCCGAGAGAGCTCGATGCGCTGCAACTGAAGAAAACACCAGCAAATTAAGAAAACATCTTCATCAGTTTGACAACACGTGCTGCAGATACTCACAACGCACATACAATCAGGACGTTAAAATAAACTCAGGTCATCGACAACCCCACTGACGAGTAGACACTGAACAATAAGCATGTGGTTCGTGACTTGTTGGGATGCCCCTGAAACATTTGCGTTATGGTGTGCTATTTGCAGTGCGCTTCTGTATTTGGTTGCGTTGTGAGTATTTTCAGCACGTGTTGTCAGACTAATGAGAATGTTTTTTTAATGTGCCTGTGTTTTTTCTATTTGCATGTGTTTTCTTCAGTTGCAGCGCATTGGGTTCTCTCGGCCACCGTATACATGTATATTTTGGATGTTTTCTTACCACTAGTCTGACAGAAGAAAAGTAATGCAAGCAAGCAATAGCAAGCAAAATAGACCAAAACTGAACAGTGCCTGAAAAATCAATAGTGTTTGAAGCTAAGAAATCTCATCACCTTTCAGGGTTGTAGCCCTCCAGCTCTTCCAGAAAGGTGTTGGTGTTGGAGTACTGGTTCTCTGGGCTGGGTGTGATAAGGAACTTGAGAACGGTTCCCCTGGTGGACCCAAGGAACACCACAGTTCGATTGCGGTGGGGGCCTGCCTCAGTGTCCACCACCATAGTGTTCAACTGGTACCTTAAAAGTGAGGAAAATAAAGCAATATGCACAGCATTATAGAACCTTATTGCTTTTATAAAACAGTTGCAACATCAGTATGATGAAAGACAATAAAAGACAAATTTTCAGCCAAGAATATAGTTCATCATCCTAACTGTAAGCTGTTTACCGTAGCCAAATAAAATAGTGCATTAAATCAACATGAAATTGCATTTGCGACCCATTTTGCAAGCATAAAGTGATATATTTCCAAGAGAAACATAATATTGAATAAGAAAAAGAATTAACCCTGTATTATTTTCCCAACCCACATGGCCTAGTTTCGAGTCTGAGGAACAAGAGAGTCCTTTCAGAGGTAAAATCAAGTTATTAAATTTTAATTAAAAAAGCTTGTTTTTTTCTTTTCAATAACGTTCATGAATTGTGAACATGTATTAAGAAAGTAAATAAACCCTTATTTTGATTTTGTGTTTAACTTAGCTGATGGTCAAATATATGTTTGTCATTTATTGTACAATAGCCTCAAACAAATCAGATTTTAGCACTGACGCTATCTGTTTTAAACAAATCTTGGTGTATAATCCTTAATCCTTAATACAGCTTAAGAAATAATTAAAAAGGGATATGAGAGATTAGAGTTGTAAATACTCTGTTGAGACTTCAATTTGGATTAAAACGAGCAAACACAGAGGAGTTTATGACAGCTCACACAAACTTTTACTTTATGTGTACTTTTACTACTTTGTTGTAAAGTTGAAAAACCTAATTTGCATAATTCCAGCCTATGGTGTTCATTCATTGGGGTGGTGATGGCGCAGTGGATAAGACACATGCCTTTGGTGTGAGAGACCCGGGTTCGAATCCACTGTGAGACACCAATGTGTCCCTGAGCAAGACACTTAACCCCTAGTTGCTCCAGAGGCGTGCGACCTCTGACATATATAGCAATTGTAAGTCGCTTTGGATAAAAGCTAAATGTAAATTGATGACCCGCCCTCAAACACTGTAGTGGAGGCCTGAAAAAGTTTAGTTCGTGTTTCGACATGTCGAGAAGACGCTGTTTTCCGTGCTGTGAAAGCAAACCCATGCACTGTCTATTTTAAAGGATGAGGACTTGCACTGGAATTGATATGGGAAAACCGACGCCATGACACTGCAATGTATATTATGAGAAAATGAACGTTTTTTTGACCCTGGATGCATGTAAAACTTTAAAACAAAGACTTTCAACCTGTAGAAGACCTTCAAAACAAAATTAGGAACCTTTATAATAGCATAATACGAGCACTTTAAGTCAAAATGGTCTGTTATTTAATATCAATCAAATATCCACCTTTTTCCCCCTCACCAGAAGACCACTCTCCTTTGTGACAATTTACCTAGTTATCGTGAAAGGCCCCAGTGGCCATTTCAATACAATTTAAAAAAAAAGATTTATTGCTTGATTTTTTCTCCTTGCAGAGAAGTTTTTCTTCGGTTACTCACAAGTATTGAGTCTGAAGGCCTCAGGCAATTTACTCTCTGCAGAAGCACTACTGGAGTTACATTTCAACTAATGTTTTCCCCCCACTAACCTTGAGAGACACTGTAGCAGCGCTCTTAACAGGATTGTTCACAGAATGATGTCCTTTGAGTATCAATGCTGCTAACATTAGCCATACTACAGCAGAGCTTGGGGTTTGATTCCTGAGATTTCAGTTAAAGCAGCACAGTTTTTAGGAGGCCTTGAGAATTTCGCTTCACCTTATCAAATCTCAGCAACACACTTCATATAACAAGCATCCTGGGGTTTATTGATCGTTTTTTTCTGTGTTCCGTAGGTCTATGCATCGTACCGAACCATGGTCTTGACTATCCAGGGTCTGTGTCCAAGCAAAGGAACTGCTTCGTCCATCAGAGGATGAGTTTTGATGAAGTTCAGCACTTCATCGGGAAGGGCGTTGGAGGAGCTGAATCTCGAACCCTGGACAGCACATCCTCCAGGCCTAGAAAAGTAAAATAACCGCACATTAACGATTCAAATGTCCAAACCAAACATTCACTATTTGAAAGACAGACAGACAGAGAGACAGAACGAGATAGATAGATAGACAAAACGACAGACAGAAAGATAGACTGACAGATCAACAGACAGACAGATCATGAATAGAACATTATAGATAGTAGAAAGATAGATACCTGGGTTTCGGCACCAGTTCATCAGGTACAGGTGTCCATATGGATTCTGGAGATTTCTGCTCTTTGAATCTGCCCTCAAATACACGTGCCAGCTGCTGCATGTCGAACGCACACACCGCCGAGCCGGGGATGCTGGGTAGACACAGAGTTCCAAGAGGGTCAAGACACATCACTGATCCAAACCACACTTCAAACACACGCATACACACACACACATGCTGTTACCCTAAGCCAAAGTGACATGTCACAACAGGACTATTCGATTTACTGCAGCTGACAGACTAATCGACCAATCTGCCTCTACAGCATCTCATTATAGTGTCTCGACAGCCACTCACATCAGATTAATAAAAGCTCAAGTGCAAATTCAAGCTATTTTATAGCACACAGGCTATAGTATAAATATAACAATACACACATGGACTGCTTTATGGCACTTTGTAGTCTACTGGAGCTTGATTCTTCAAAATATTTTTCTGTTTTATGAAAGAAAAAATACCTATCTTGGGAAAGACATGAGGGTGAATATATGATGACAGTTATATTTTTTTGGGGGGGGGGGGGGTGAATTCTTCCTTTTAAAAGCTAAAACTGAGAGAAAACATATATCAGCAAAATATTACAGCTTGATGCGCATTAAAATACAAAGGAAATCGTAGATCAGTCAAACACTGAAGGAAACTCTAAAATGACCTGCCAGGATGGGCAAGTGTTCTCACTGGCTGACCAGCCTAATGGTGTGTGTGTGTGTGTGTGTGTGTTCTGGTCTGCAGGTGTTCACCATGTGTTCCAGGGCAGCTTGTCTCCCTCTCCACACAGTGGGAGTTCAGATGGACTGTGAGGAAACTTGGATCCTCTTATCTGTCCAGATTTCAGCTTTCAGGCAAAACAACACATCTTATCAAAAGGGTAGTAGTGAATTGAATCAACTTTATACAAAATATGAAATAATCAATTCTAGTAAAATTAATACTTAGAATTATACACTATGCCATTCAAAAGTTTGGGATCAGTCTTTTGAAAGAAATTAATAAGGTTTATTGAGTAAGGTTTCATTAAATTGCATTAAAATAATTGATATATTGTATATCCATTGTATATACAGTGTATTGAATATGACAATAAAGACATTCACAATTTTACAAAAGATTTCTATTTCAATAAATGCTGTTCTTTTCAGCTTACTATTCATCAAAGAAGCATTGATAATCCCAAGAAATGTTTCTTGAGCAGCAAATCAGCATATTAGAATGATTTCTGAAGGATCATGTGACACTGAAGACTGGAGTAATGATGCTGAAAATTCATCTTTGCATCACAAGAATCAATTACATTTTAAAATATATTAAAATAGAAAACAGTTATTTTAAATCACGGTTTTGACAGATTTTTTTTTTTTTTATCAAATGAATGCAACTTAAAAAAAATGATAGATTTAAAAAGAAATCGTACCGAACTTTTGAATAGTAATGTAAAACAAGTTTCAATTGTATTTTATACAGGTAAAATGATCTAAACAAACTCTTTCTGTTTTTCTAAATCTTAATGTATTAGATTTATACATTTTAAAAGATGGAAATCATATTTGTTTTTTTGTTTTGTTTTAAGCAGATGCTATTATTTTAACCATGTCCTCTGGTGCAGCTACTTCCAAAAGGCAATAATTAGATACTAATGTGTGAGTATTGTTTTAAATATATATATATATATATATATATTTTTTTTTATACTAAAATTTCTGACTATTAGCCTACTCTTCCTAGAGCTTTCAAGCTACAACCACCAATTGGGCCAGGCCTTCAGACTGTTCTGACTCATTTATAATAAATGGATAGGTTTTTACTTTTCCTCAATATCACTTTTCTTTTGCAAAAACACCTTAACTAAAAAAAAATCCATAATGACATTCTCTTCCAGGAAATTTTTGGAGGGAGAACAACAGCCCCAAACATGTGCAAATCAACAAGGGATTAATTACAGAAATCAGTGTGATAATAACAACACGTTAAAAGAAAAGAAAAAGGGGAAAAGGAACAGAATGAGACTGCAAATCACAGGAGCAGGATGTTGGGCAGGGTTTGAGGTCACACATGGTCCCGTCAGCTGCTCTGAGAATGTGTGTGTTTGGACCGCGGTGACAGATTTGGCGAGTTCTGTCTGGTGTCCCGCTGGAACTGGAGTGAGAGGGCTTGTCTGCACCCCTCACCTGACACCAGACCTGCTGAGCCAACGCTGGACAGCATTTGGCCAATACTAGGTCAATGCTGGACTGAAAATGATCTAAACCTCAATGTCCTTTATCTTAAATGACAGTGTTGTGGCAAATCCAATTCCCTGCACCTCCAACAAAACTACTTACATAGACTTGATAATACAAACCCTGAAAACTTTGGTAAATCAATTAAATAATTAATCCTCAAAAAACCTGTGACCCATGACTTGCGGAAGTTTATATACATACAGTAAATCAATATAGATAGATAGATATTAAATAGAACGATGGATGGATTGAATGGATGGATGGATGGATGGATAGATAGATGGATAGATGGCACTGTACACAGACAGACAGATGATAGATGGAAGTCAAAGGGGAACAGAAACTTTTTGGTAACCAACATTTACCAACGTTTCACATAAAAAGAAAGAAAGTCATTCAGGTTTGGAGCTACACGAGATTGAGTAAATTATGACAGAATTTTCATATTTGGGTGGACAATGGCAGCTTATTAGGTTTAGAGTTTATGATTACATAGATTAACAAGCTGCATTTTTATAATCAGACACAGAAAAGAAAACCAATAGAATAATTTAGGGAATATAATTTTGATACAAGCTTGAGTTTAACACAATAGCTACATTATCCTGATCACAATGAGAGCGCAAATGACAGAACAGAGTCCTTCCACCTTCCCCATAGTGACTAAATAAAAATGAAGTAGATAAGACAGTTGCCGAGCAATCATCGCATTCGGGTATGATGAGGTCTGCTCATTCAATTCTAATCATTCCATTTCTGCTCAATTCCACTCTAATATTCCCCACTAATAGATACAAGGAAAATATGGAGTCTGATCAGCTAAATTAGGGCTACTGGTAATTGAAGCGCTTTGGGAATGAAGGGTCTCATTTGGAAAATTTGGAAAACGCACGCGGATTGATGGACAGAAACGGCGAGTGGGCATGGTGTTAATGGACTGATTTGGAGATCGGCCTGAGCCCGCCGCCTGCCACCCTTATGGAGGACATCTGTGCCAAAGATTACACCAAATTAACATAGATGTCAATGGATGTCATCTTCCTCCCCGTCTCCTTTACCACCTCTCCTGTGCTTCCCTGAATAGCACAACCTTTAATTACCTCAACTATTTAAAAGAATAAAGGGACAAACAGTGCTGTTCTGCAAGAGCCATTAGTGCACTTGACAGCTCACTCATTTTATCTCAGAAGGTGACAGTCAAAATTAAAGTGATTTAAAGAATAACGCAATGATGGCACACTGTGACTTTTTAGTAGTGCTTGCTGAGACAAACATCATGAATAAAAGTATAGTTCAGCCTTATGTTGTTCCAAACCTGTATATGACTTTCTTTCTTCTGCAGAACACAAAATTAAAGTACATATTAAGATATTTTGAATACAAAATGTTTATTGAGCAGCAAATCAACATATTAGAATGATTTCTGAAGTATCATGTGACTGGAGTAATGATGCTGAAAATTCAGCTTTGCATCACAGGAATAAATTACATTTTTAAATATATTCAAATAAAAAAGTTACTTTAAATTGTAATAATGTTCCACTTTTAAAGACTTCTTTTAAAAACATTTAAAAAATTTACTTTTTTTCGTATAAAAATGCGCTGTCAGCTATTGCCTGACACAGGCAGACGGGGTCCGGATGGAAGCCATTTTGAGAACACCACTTAGGCCAATAAGCTGTTAGAAGTTTGTGGCCTCCAACTCTAATCCAGCCAATGAGCTGTCAGACAAGTGATCTACAGCCTTGTAAACCTCAAGCTAGACAAACGAGCTCTACTTTCACCCTGTTCTCTCTGGCATGCGCCCCTGCCACCTATCGTCCACTACTTTAAAGGCTTTCTGGCGCTGTGCTTGTGTAACTGACCAGCCCAGTGGGCTTGAGGTGAACGGGCCAAGAACACCTCATCACACAAAGCTCTGCAGCAAAGCCTTTCGCGTCCATTCGAGAAAGGACACGACGGGGGTCTGAGAAATGAGGACTAAATGAGAAAAATGGACACGGCAGAAAGCAGGAGGGACTTCATGCTGTTTGTACTTTGGCATAGAAGCTCAGCCATAACTCTAGAGTGAGTACATAATAGCTCTCCTTTCAGATGACACAAAACGTGAAAATGATATTTGATTTGAGGTAGTAAAAAAATACAGTTAGAATTGTGCCATTTTATTTTTTTTGTACAATAGCATTTATGTATTGTGATTATTATTATGTGTATTATAATAATCATAAATATAGCCGCAAGCAGCAATGTGGGGCCAAGCACCGAAGGCACCCAAAGCAGAGCAAGAATTGTAAGCACAATAAATGCAGCATGTACAGCAGGCATAACAATCACAGCAAGCACATCAAAGCTCATCACACTGAACAGTCAAATGCTCTACAATGTGAATCACAAAAGGACAAAATACTATTTAGATTTTTGTATATAATTTTAAATATAATTATATTTAATAAGTTCGGATTAGATCATTCTCAGAAAGAAGCAATGTCTGGAACAGATGCAACTTCTTGCACCATTTCTGGCCACAGTACCTCTTGCAGTCTGGGCATGTGCCACACAGGATTCAAACCCCCGACCTGAAAGGTTCAGGGGCTTGTAGTTTAGCAAGTTGCGCTACTCAGTTGACGCAGATGCACAAGCCAGCTGAGGAGAGTTTTCAAGTTTTCAAGGCAAGAATGAGCATGCCAAAGCATTAGTTAGCATATTAACCAATTAGCAAGCTACGATAACTTGGCCGCTAATGTAAATTATGTTTAACCTGATAGTCAAAATCCACATTAGAATGAATGGCCTCTGATTGGCATGCTAAGCCATTTAACGGAGGACAACATATGCAGTGCAGTGAAAGTCGACTTCAGAAAGTTATTTCTGGGGAACGGTAGCAAATATAAAAAATCTGTTCAGTCATTTCTGTGCGGCTTGGTCCAATGATCATATGAGCTGATTTTGGAAAATATTGGACAAAATTTGTAAGAGGAGTAGAGAAAAAAGTTTTTTCCTTTACTTCAATATGGCGGGCAAACAAAATGATAGAAAATGACAAATGAGATATCGTCAGAATTGGCATAAACCAAAGAACATAATGACATAAAGAAAACAATTTTGAACAATGTTTTTGCCAAATAATAAAAAAAAAAAAAACGTATATCTCTGGAAAACTAGGTGGCGCTGTGTTCAAACTTCTCAGGTACCTTCAGGACATGCGGTCGATGAACCATACCAAATTTTGTGCCAATATGTCAGATCGTTTAAAATATATTGCAATTTATAACAAATTTCAAAATGGCGGACCATGATTTTCTGACAAACAGTTCAATAGTTATTAAGCAAAAATAGCCAATAGATCATCTGAGCCAATTTTCGTAAGAATTGGGCAAAATTTGAAGAAGTAGGAAAAATATTAAATACTGTACTTTTCAAAATGGCCACTACTGTAAGAGGCAGAGTTTAAGTTGGCAAGGCTGTGCGTTACAGTGATTTGTACCATGATTTACCTGAGGTAAAAACACTGTAATGGACAGCCTTATCGTGGCTTATTGTGTTATTATGTATTCTCATGGAGAGAATTAAACAAAAAAAACAATAGCAGCCACAAAACACAAAAAAATATTTGTATATTTCAGAAAAGGTTGGCACAAAAGTATGAAAAAGTTTCCATTTCAAGACATTTTCTCCTCAAACATCCAACTTAATCTTGACCACTTTCCTTTCTCAACGGCTGTCCTGGAATTTGCTCTTTCCTATTGTGAAAAAATGACCACATCTAGCAGAGCAGATATAACACCAAAAACATTCCACTGGAAGCAGATGACGAAGCTCATTTTTATTCTAATCATACAAACACAATGAGAGGTAATCTACTGAAAACGGCCCTCATCATCTGCCTGATGGACTGCAGTATATCATACTGAACGCACACTTACCCGTGGAGCCTGGAAGACTAGTGAGAGCTCTTACAGTGTGTTACGAGCTCTCGGGACCGACACAAAGAGCTGATAGAACAACATTTGGGCTGGTTTTATGATGTACTTGACTGTTTATCCATTTAGCTCAGAACAGACCAATTCATTCCCTTTTATAAACCCACGAGCTCAGATTATCGGCTGGCTGTTGTACAGTATCTTCTGCCATATCTCTCCGTCTCTTTGTCTTTCTCTATCCCTTTATTTTGGGTCTACAGTATGCAAATATCTATTCTCTATTGGGAGTTATTTTAAGCGGGGAAAGAATTGTGTTGTTTCAGTAGGCATGCAGTGCCAAAGCAGCGTGTTCAAGTCAATGTGGAATTCACGTCAAATCTTTAGTTTTTCGCTTGTTCCAGTGATCATTTATTCTGAGGTATTTCCAGGTATGCTGTGGAACTGCATAAACGCTCTGTGATACGACAAGGATACATTTTACATCTACTGTATGTTTCAATCACACGTGGAGTTCTTAAAGTATTAGATACTCATTTTGGATTTTTGAATTGATATGCCACAATTTGCTCAGAGGGCTTTCAGTTTCCACAGAGATATAAAATGTCAGTGTACACACCTCTAGTGAGAGTGTTTCATCTCTCACCTCTCGTGCAAATTAGCCTGTGGTCGTAGTTATGGCATCAGATGGTAATACCATGCTACTTTGTGAGATAATTATCATAAACAAATTCTGGTGGTCATTAACCTGCCTGTCAGCAAATGAGAGTTAGAACAAAGCCTTTGGTTGCTCTTTATATTACAGTATGCGCACTTATGTGTCCTTCCTTACAATGGACTTACCTGTACTGGGTAATATAAGCTAACTACATGGGTTAAGGTTAGGTTTAGAGGGTTAGTACCTAGTTATTACCAAGTTATTGTAATTACTATAATACGTACATATGTACATGAGGAACAGGGCTGTCAAATAAAGTGCTACCAAGACTTATACATAGAAAGCACTGTCTTTCTATGTATAAGTCTTGGTAGCACTTTATTTGACAGCCCTGTTCCTCATGTACATATGTACGTATTATAGTAATTACAATAACTAGGTAATAACTAGGTACTTACCCTCTAAACCTAACCTAACTCATATTACTTATGAATGGGAGAAAGTGCACATTTCTCTAGATGTATACAGACACACACAAAGATTGTTTCTAGCACTTCACGTTCTCTGACTGTCGCTCTCTTTGCATATTTTGACAGATGTCACAACTGCTACTGTATTCTACAGCACAATGTGAGCTGGCCATTTCCAACCCTCTGGAAAGCAGATCAGTGTTTTGCCCATTGTTAAAATGTGTTTATGGCGATTATTAAGATTCCTGCTAACTGAATTTTAGACAGTCTTTTTCCTGAGACAATCAAACTCTCACAACTCTTCGCTTTGTCTTTCTTCTGGAGAAAAGAAAAAGCCCTTTTAGGCAGACAATCAAAAGACCAAAATCCAAATTGCCTTGAAATTGGATTCATTCGTGCTGCTCGGGTTCAAAACAGACTAATAAGAAGCTAAATCACAGAGGAACGAGCATACGTGCGTGTGTAGAACCGTTTTCCATTTCCCTTCAATTTAGTTATGTTTCCTAATCTATACACATTTACGGTGCGAATGTCACAAAAACATGTCCAGATCATATTTCACCACCACCACCAAAAGAAATAAAATGTAGCTTAAAGGAAAACAATCCTATTTTAGGAAATTCTTTTAATTACAGTTAAGAACTTTCACCCTTGTTACCATAATGAAAAAATCTCATTCTCATAACCGTATAATTACTGAGAATTTTGGTGGAATTTTTTTTGTGCTTAAATGTCATGTCAAATAAAATAATAAAATAAAGTTCAATAAACAAAAATAAATAAATGCAAATTAATAAATAAATAAAAAACAAAAATACAAATAAATAATAATAATCAAGAAATAAAAATCAATTAAAAATAATAATTAATAATAATAAAAAAAGATAAATACATATAAAAAAATACATGCATACTAGGGGTGTAACTAGTATGCAATTGCTGCCCTCAAATTTTAATCTGAACTAAAATAAACCTTTGTTTATAACTACTACAATATTACATTTCATTTTGTCCAAGGAGCTGTTTTGTTTTATAAGCTCCTAAGAAAAGTCAAGTATAGCTCCATCATTGCTCAAAGTGAAAAAATATCATACTTTATGATGTTAGTTTTAATAAAAATATAATTAAAAAAATTGAAATCAAGGAAATTTCTCTGGCATTTCTTTCTTTTTGCTGTATCGGAAACGTACCGAATCGTACCGAACCGAACCGTGACACAAGTGTATCGTATCGAATCAAACCGTGAATTTTGTGAACCGTTACACCCCTAATGCATACATTTCACAAGATTTTAGTGTGAAATACGGCCCAGACATGTTCTTGAGAAATTCACCTTTACAGTGCTTTACAAATAATAGTAACCGGAAACATCTTGGAAAGGATACTGATAAGATAATAAATGGTGCCAATATGATTTGAGGAAATAACCTTCTCAAAGGTTTTTGTCCTTATTTGCATCAGGGCTGTTGAATCACATTACCGTCTCATCTGCATTCATCATTCACACACACAGATCGTTCCACTATACTGCAAATGATCCCACCATACCCTTTAATATTCATCCTGTATGATGAGTGTGTGTACCTGTTTGAGGGTGTTGAAAAGACCCCTAGTATGACGTCTCTGCCCTGCATGCGTATGATGGGGCTGGTGGACTGCAGCAGGTTGAAGTAGAAGTGCGAGTCTCCAGGGATTGAGCAGTTTAGACGCGCTTTCAGAAACGACGTCCACTGGCGCTCTAACACACGCTGAGAGCCGCCCAAATCACCTTTACACACACGTGCCACGCGAGACACCATCACCTAACGCATACACAAACACATTCAAAAATAAAACAGATCAGTTTTTACTCCACACAACCTCTATTCAGTGCCAGGATCACTGGAGAACTGCTTTTCAACCTAACACTTCAATCTTGAGAATTTAGTCTTTTGACAATAGTGTAAAAACTTAAAGGGGCTATTCTGCACTACTGTAGCATTTTCTTTCTCCCCCAGAATTCCACTCATAATGTCAGTAAAGGCGTCTTGTGCCAAAAGCAGTCATAATTTAGTTTTACTCAATCATTTTCCAAGCTCTCTCTGAGAATTTACAACTGGACCTTTACTACACCTTTAATATGTAAATGACCTAGGTTATGATTGGCTGAGTACTGAACATCAAGTTCCTGAATACTGCATTGGCTTTTCATGGGCAGTCATATGTTAATTTGCATGTTATGACCTTCCAACCTTGATTAATTATACATTATTAATAATTAATCAGCTTAGTTTTAATAAATGGTAAGGGTGGACTGGGTATGGAGGGGATTTTTAATTTTGGGGGGGGGCTAACATTTTACAACAAGGTCCCATTTGTCAACGCCTTTAGTTAACATGAACTAACAATGAAAAATACTTCTAAGGCATTTATTAATCTTAGTTAATGTTAATTTCAACATTTACTAATACATTATTAAAATCAGAATTTGTATCTGGTAATATTATTCAATGAACCTGAACTAACATGAACTGACAATTAATAGTTGTATTTGTATTAGCTAACGTTAACAAAGATTGTAAATAATTGTTTGTTCATTTATTAGTTAATAGTAGTAAATGCATTGACTAACCTTAACTAATGGGACCTTATTGGAAAGTGTAAGCTCACTGAATTCTGCACTCTTGCCAAAACTCCCATTATAAAAAGGAAAAATTGTACAATGAATCTCTTATTTACATTGTGTTTACACTTTGTTGGTTATAATGAAAGGATTCTCATTGAACCAAACAAAACCTTGTGTGTTTTCAGGGCTGCTCTGCGGATTCTGACTTGGCACCTCTGATAGGCCATGATTTTCTTACAAAAACACGCTGTAAATAGAAACATTTGACGCTCAAACAAACACGAACGAAGGTGTTTAAAAGCAGCGTCTATCAGCAGGCACTGAATATGCCCAATACTCTGTACTACCGGTACTGTACATACACTGTAAAAAATAAAATGCCATTTTTACGGTAAAATACCGGCAGCTGCCGTTTTAGTACAGACTGGTACCGGTAGTACCGGGACATTTGACAACCCTATTTACATTGTTACGAAAGATTTCTATTTCAAATAAATACTGGTCTTTTGAAATTTCTATTAATCAAAGAATCCTGAAAAAAATCCTGGTTTAAAAATTAAGCAGCACAACAGCTTTCAACATTGATAATAACAAGACATTTTTCTAGAGCAGCAAATCAGCATATTATAATGATTTCTGAAGGATCATGGGACACTGACTGGAGTAATGATGCTGAAAATTCAGCTTTGCCATCGAACGCATAAAGTACAATTTAATATATATTTAAACAGAAAACAGTTATTTGAAATTGTAATAATATTTCACAAAATTACAGTTTTTTTTTACTGCATTTTTTTATTAAAGTAAGCTAACTTCATTCAAAAGCATTAAAACAAATCTCACCGACCCCAAACTTTTGAACGACGTGTGTAAATGTCCAGCTGTATATTTCTTTCTCACCTTCTCCAGGTAGTTGAACTCCATGGCCATCTCCCTGAAGAAGAAGTAGATATGAGGTCCCCATTCCACGGCACTCACAAAATAAGGCTCTGCAAGACACACACAAACGCAGGCTTTCATTTAACAGTCTGAGGCTGTCCTATGGAGAAATTGAAGCTCAAATAAGTAAACACTCATCAGTCATTATAAAAACATTTAATCTGAACAAACAACATATGCACAGTCCCAAAGGGAGTCAGGGAGAGAAAGAGATATACAGCAGCGAGAGAACGGCACAAACACAAGTGAATGAGGCAGAGATAGTCCTCATAAAACATGCATGTCCTCTTAAATAAAGCAAAGAGAGTGAAGAGAGGACATTCGGAGGTCTTGGCCTCTCCTCTCTCCTTGAGCAGAATGCGTTTATAAAGCAGAAGCAGGTCTTTATGGCTCAAAACGGGATGTCGGTCTCACTCCCTGAATGATTCTTTTATAGATATATTCATCTCTTCCAGCATTCAAAGTTCAAACAGAGAGCTCTAAATTATACACACATCCACCTATTCTCGCCTGAATGAGGCTCCAAAAGCACCGTGCAGTTTCCTGCGTTCCTGAGTGGTTACAAGGTCTCGCATATTTGTGAAAAACAAGTCAGGTAAAAACAAAAACAAAAAACCTAAAAAAAATTCCCATTTGGTTTTGTTAGCACTCCTATGTGTGTCTGGTGTGAAATCACACTCAAAATTCAGTGTTGTGAACTGCTTCCAGAAACTATTTTAAAACCCACAAAACAAAACCCCACTTCAAACCGACAGGTAGATTGCAGAGCGACAAAGAAGCAATCCTTTTTATTAAACAATTCCTGAAACAACTTCAAAGGAATAATCCAGGTTAAGTGCAGCTTCTGCTCTATTGACAGTTTATGTGAGCATTCGCACAGAAAAACAGTTTGACTTGCTGTATCACAATTTTTTTTTTTTTAAATATAGGTGTTAATACTGTCATGACCAACTAAACAAGTCATTTTCGATCTTTATTGATGTGAAGTTACCAGGAGGGGACATGTGGGACGTGATATAGCCTAACTAAGAGAATGGGTCAAGATGGTCAACTAGTCATCTAGATGCCAATGTTCCTATTATATTGCATAACGGGTGTCTGGTTTTTGTAATAAAAAGTTATTTAGCTTATTTCTTTGTTGATTATCTGGCAGTTGTCCTATCAAAAGGCCATATTTAATATCCATATATCACAATGTTAAAACGCATCTTGTCTAGTTAGTAGACATGAAACAGCCTTATAATACATGGTTTCTTTAAAATAGTCAAACAGACTAGTGATTTTGAAAATATGTAGTATCGCACATCCACAAAACACTGTTTAAATGGAGCTGAGCTTTTATAACTCAACTAACAGGAACTGTACAGTACGTAAGTCCATGCAACTTAAAAAGTTCACTTCAAAGGGACAATTTAGACATCCAATAAAATATTTAAATAAAATGACCGGTTCTTCTCAATAGTTTGAATTATTGTAGTAAGTTTTATCTTAAAAAACAATATAAAAAATAAAATTACAATTACTTGCATACATCAATATTTGCTGAGGAAAGGCCCCAAATAAAGATCATTTTAAGTACATTTTGAATGTTTTATGTAATGTTTTAATGATCCTTTGGAAATCATTCTAATTTGCAGATTTTGTAAGAAACATTTCTTCTTCTTCTAATTATCAATGATGAAAACAGTTGTTCTGTGTGTGAAAACCGTGATACATTTATTCAAGGCTCCTTGAATAGAAATTTCAGAACAGCATTTATTTTACATAGATTTTTTCTTTCAAACATTATACATGTCCTTACTGTCACTTTTGATCAGTGAGTTCTGGTTGAATAAAAAGTATGAATTACTTTAAAAGAAAAATATTACTGACCCCAAAACTTTTGAATGGGAGTGTTCTTCATTGAGCCCTAATTGTTAGTGCATAAAGCATGATAAAACATAATTTCTGTTCTTTTTTTAAAAACGGAGGGGTGAATATATATAGTTCAGTCATAAAACTCAAGAGGGGCGCAGGCTGATAGGTGCTTCACATGCAATCTGCAAGCAATCACATCACTACCACATGGCACGAGCTGATTGGCCTCTGCTGATCCTGCAGCCAATGAGATTCCTTGCAATTTAAATAGTCTGGTTCATTGTTTGCTGTAAGCTAGTCAGAGTTTCTCTGAAACCCTCCCGCTCCACCTGTCTAGATCCGCTACGGGATTTATGGATGTTCAGTAGGAGTAGTAGGAAATCTTACATGCTCACAGGAGCGTGTCTGTGTATCTATTAACAGTAGCATATCCATAATTGCTCTGAAAAAATAAATAAAATTAATACATATTATATATATACATGAAACCTTACCTCTGAACCATTTGGAATCATGTTTGATCGTGCGCAGGGCCGGACTCTCTCCAAGACTACGGTAAATGACAGCATCGATGGCCAGGAAGTCAGTTACTGTCCCTGTGAACAAGCTGCCCTCTGGAGGCAAAGGGCAAAGGTCAGTGGTCAATAACCAGAAGTGAGCATCGACATTGTGCCATGATGATATATGCGGCAAAGCGTTCGAAAAGTCCTTGAGCATAACGATGTTAGGAAAAGGTGGTTAAACACATTTATGGAGGCAAATTAAAACAGCTATAAATGAGGCGATATTAAATATTATTATGTTGTGTATCTACTGGGTGTACGGCTCTTATTATCACAGATTAAAGGGTGATCAAAAAAATCAGTGCATTATGTGAATAATGTGAGGTTAGAGGTTAGAGTTGTTACATGGCCAGAAATGTGTGCTGTTACCTGCGAACAGAGCCACATTAGCGTGTTTGGGATCATACGGACATCGGGCCATTCCGCTGATGGGCTCGCCGACCAATTCCAGAGTGTCTCTCTGAACAAACACACGCACACTCTTTGTGAGGACGGGATATGACACTCTCTGAGAGGATGATAGCTGTTATAAACCACACATATCTCCAAACACATTCACAAGTGCTGCTATCATTTCAACACGCTTCCAGCAACAGTAGAGAGTGTGAGTGAGCGCGTGCATGTGTGAGAGAGATGGACCCTTCAAACGCAACTGTAGTGTGTGTCCATTTATCTCACAACTAAAACAAACCCAAAAACCTGTCTCCAGAAGGGCTTTCTCAATTTTATATATAACAATAAATCAGTATGGCTTTCATTTCGAAATATACTGTAAAAACAAAGACTTTAAGGTTTAACTATAAAATATGAGATGTGGCCTGAAAATTTCACCCCAAAATCCAAAGAAAAAAGAAAAGAAAATATATTTCATTAAGAAAATTAAGCATTAATTACCAAATGACTAACTGAATATTTGGTAACACTGTAAAATAAGGTCCTATTAGTTAACGTTGGTTAGAGCATTAACTAACATTAACTAACAATGAACAATTCAATAGTTCAAAAAGTTCAATGAGGTACATTAAATAATATTAAATAACATGAATGTTACCAAAAGTGGTAACCAAAGTCATTATCTCTCTAAAGAAAACAAATTATTTGGTCATTAATGCTTCATTTTCTTATTTTTTTACCTTTTGATTTTGGGGTGACATATAATTCAGACATTTTCCTGACAGATTCAGCCACAAAACCACTCACACTTTCGATTCAACGCTTAAAACGAACATAATCTCCTCTGAACTCTTCGCTGTAATTTTGTGCATCCATTTATTGAGTTTTAAAGTCCCCGTAAAGGCAATTCTAAAAAAAATTCTAGACCCATTATAAATGTTAGAAATGTATTGCTAAAACATATTACAAAGACTGTGAACTGTGAAGTACTGAATTGTTGAGTTAGACCGTTAAACAGTTTTTCACCATTGCTATTTTCCGGATTTTTGGGGCGGGGCTAAAACGGGGCTCGATGACGCACTGGAGCCCCTGAGCTCGTGGACACGCCCCTACTTGATGACGCACTGAGGCCACTGAGGCTGGCTCCTCCCCTAACAATAGAGCACATTCGCATCAGTTTTAGTGTTGCACGGTGCACCGATACTTAAGTATCTCGATACTCGGAAATTAAAAACCTCACGATACCTAAATTTATTAGTATCGATACTTTTATGAATGACCACGTTCCAGATTTGTAAGAGACGTATTTCATGTTGGTGTGTGCAACGCACGCTTCCAGTCCCTCCATATGGATGTCTGTGTTTCTCCTCGCACACTGCAGCTGTCATGAGACAAACACTACAGCGAGATGACTGCATGTGCGAGCACAGGTGATACTGTGGCCGCCGGCCAGTAGCGGAGTGGCAATCCGGAGAGTCCGGACTTTTCCCGGTGGGCCAGTAGTGTTTCGAGGCCGCGAGGGCCGGTCTGACTGATACTTTGCAAGTTCTTTGCAACACCATCCGGCGGCCTGTAACGTTACACGATAGTCTCTGCAACGGCGATAGATTGAAGCGCGCGTCCGAGCGAAGATGGTGCGCGACTGCGCGAGCCGCAAAAGACACTGTATCCATGCAACTGATAGCAGCGAAAAAGAGTGCTCCGCTTGATTTAAAAAACAACAGATTTTAGCGCTAGATCTTATTTAATAGTGAACTAAATTAATTATCTGCTAGTTAACTGGAGATGTTTTATTTATTTTTGTATTAGGTGTACTACAACTTTCCCCCCAACTTTCATATATAGCATAAATAATTTGCAAGCTGCTAAAATAAAGCATACAAAACATCAGCTAAAATGATCTATAGAGTATATGATTATAATCAGAGCATGTGCATGTTCGTCAGTGATTTATTTATATTAGGTTATTACAGCATTTAAAGAGCACAGACCTACGCAAAGGAGGTGCATGTAATACGCTTTGTCAGAAATACTTTTCCTTTTCAGGAAAAGTATCGATAAAATATCGAAATCGCAATTCTTGACTTGGTATCGGTATCGAAACAATAATTTTGGCATTGTGACAACACTAATCAGTTTGCCGCTCAATCACGAGTTACTGTCAGTACTATTAGTTACTACAGCCTACAGTTTGCTAGCTAGCTACGCCTTCGACACGGAAATGCGTAGAATACTTACTACCTGGATGCGATCATGTACAAAACAGATCGGTGTCTTTAGTTAAATTTCACGGCATTCACGCTGAAAACAAATGCTGCCGCTCAGTCTTTTTGCCACTGGTGGGCGCGACCGCATTCACTCCGGCCGACGGTGACGTCATGCGCATACCCTCTATACCGCTAATTTTTTCAAGATTTTGATAGCTTATTTTATGTACTTGCCGGCTTTTTTATCATTCAAATTTGGCTGGGTCGCTAATAACACATTTTTCTGTGGTGTGACAACCTCAGAACACATAGGCCTACTTAATTTTGACTTTACAGGGACTTTAATAATTAAGCCAATTGCACTTCCATCAATGTCGATCCTCTTTCATTAGTGTTAATCCATGGGTTCTAATGAACTGATTCTTTTTAATGATTCAGTGGAGCTGATTCACAAAGCATTTTTTAATGACTGGACTGTAAGAGAAAAAAATTGTTAAGTAGGTGAGTGACATGTTGCAAACAATGCAGAATATGTAAATTAACTTGTAAAGTCTCGCACTGCTGCGAAGTTGACTAGCAACGGGAATGACAAGAAATGTAACGATACTGATTTATCAAAGATTCCATTAACAAATATTATCCTTTTAGTACTTGAGGACGGATAATAACTGGTTCTATATACAGTACACTATATACGCTCTAAAAAAGATTTCATGTTTATATGTAACTTTCTATTTCTTTGTTATTAATAGTAAAATGTACTAGCAATTTCTGAAAATTGTTTCTACACCTTTTTTCAGTGTACTTAAATACGCAAAATATATATTTTTTATGAGCTCAAGATTTGAGTCAGATTGATTCATTAAAAAAAGAATCAGCTCACAGCTGAAATCTCACATTGTACATACATATATATACATACATACACGCTAAAAATGAAAACTGTAGACATTCTTCTACATATTTTAGGATGAACAGAACTGGATCTTGTGATGTTTGTGTAATATTACTCTTTACACGCTCTACATGTTTGCTGAGGGTAAACACAGGGGAGACAGTGAAGTCTGCAGGCATTGAGGAACACTCACCGTGTAATTGGCACACAGCGGGTTGAAAGCATTCGTCCCGCACACGAACAGCCCTCCATCATGGCTCAACAGCACCTTAATATAATTACGGCACTCCTCCTGAGGTAAACAGAGAGAAATAGAACAATTTACTCTTGTTTATACTATTATAGGCTATATTGTGGCAAGCAGGGTGGGGCCGAGAGCTGTGGGAACGGAGCGTGAGTGCTAATGAGCGTCACCTGCGCCGCACCGGTCTCGAGTCCCACGGAGGAGCTCCGGAAGGATAAAAGTGACAGTGCAAGACAAGAGAGGACCAGGCGTGGGACTTTACATTGGTGCTTTATTTTAGTTCATGCGGCAGTCTCCGTGAGGGGCTCCGGTTCCCGCCTCTTTCTTCCCTTATCAACAAACCTTGTTACAATATTTATTCTAGTTGTCAAATTTGTTGATTGCTTATGTTGTTTACAATATAATACAATACAATACAATATTTTACCATGGTAGTGAATGAGTGCCATATTTTAATACTATAGTATTTTCACTATATTTTCCTAGGTACTTTATAGGAATAACATGATACATGTGATTTGTGGTATACACGGGTTTCCTGTTTACAAACATTAGCTACAGGGTGCGTGCGCATACCAGAGGCAGAAAGCCAGATTGGTGAGCTGGTCCGCTACTGCGACAACCTTAAAGCTTTCCTTATTGTTTATATTGTTTGCATATAACCGCTGACTCAATAAAACGTGATTTTAGTTGGATCTGTTTGTCTGTCTTTAATTTTGCAGTGTTACTGTGATATATGTATGAATTACCATGTTATGTTAGTAATATAATAGCCAATGTTAGCAGTGTAGCATCTACTGGACAGCCCGAATTTGCTTTTATATAAGTTACGTTACGCTGGTTTACGTTACAGACACCACCACTATGCTACTAGCCTACTACACGAAACCACGAAACACAGAGCGTCCCGGTTGCGTGCGCAAGCAGTGATGACGTTGCCGAGAAATCCATGTATTATGATTCCATGTCTGATGTACCATGTAATAAATTAAAGTAAAAAAATATATAATATAAAAGACAATACAATAAAATAAATAAACAAAATATTTTAATAGAATTTTAATTTAATATTATATTAAAATATATTGATCTTTCTAAATATATAATATTTATTAACAATACTTGTATTTTTTATTTGCCCTGTTGTCCTTTTATTAATATGAAATGAGTAGGCCTCAAAGCTCTGAGAGGTCTGGAAATAAACAAAAAGCTTTGGGATGAAAACTGAAAGAAAGAGAGAGCGAGATTTTGTATAATAATGTTATCTCAATATGCATAAACACAATAAAATGACTTTTTATTTTTATTCCTATTAATTATTGTGTGGAACAGCGGAAATGATTTCAAACTCTGTGTATTTGTTTTGCCGGGCTGATCTTCTTTGAATAACAATGACTTGGCAGCATTTGACTTTCATGTCATTTAATAAAGTCATCTGAATTCTAATTAAAATTTGAGTGAAGGAGAGAGACAAACAAAAACATAGTGTGCGCGTGTGTGTGTGTGTGCGCGCGTGTGTGTGATGGGTCAGACATGAAAGGGTAGGGTAAGATGGACAAAAGAATAAGGCTGTAAATATTTACACAGCTTCACAAGTCATTTTCCCCCAGACATCATTATTTTGAGAGCTGTGTTTATTTTTGAAGACAGACACTAGATAAGAAGGTCCCAGCTTGCAGCTCCGCCACAGAGCCCACACAGTGGGCATCACCCTTTAACAGTTCAACGTTTTTCAGGGCAAGGACCCCATGAAGCAGGGACCTCCGATACAAAATGTGTCAAACAGAGCTACATATTAAGCATAGGCTAGCCTTCGATATTCATAGAAACTAACCATATTATGATCAAAAATAAGTTATATAATGTTAAGACAATAGATCAGAATTATGTACATTGTTGTTGTTGCACATGCATCACTCTGTCTAATACTTTCATTGTTAAAATTAAGATTTATGCATCATAATAAACAACCTAAATCCCAATTCATTAGCTGTTGTAAATTATTTTAATGGATTTACAGTCATACGTTTTTATTGTATTAATCAGATAAACTTTAGCTACAAGTTTATTAAAAATTAACATGTTTATTTTACTGTCAGATGGACAAATCTAATCAATAAGTAATTGAGTGTGGGTTAAAGTGCAGATGTAATGTGTTAGCAACGGCTCCACCATAATAAGAATAGCTGAGACATTTAAGATTATTTACAAGTCATAATTGGAATGGAATTAAAAATATATAATGATACGAATATTTTTTCTAGTAATCTATTAGTCTGAATTTACATATAGCCTCACTTTACAATCACTAAAATGCTGTCACTCATCTCAGTTAGCGATCTCACAACGTTCCAATCAAATCAATAAAGTTGTCTACACACACTGCATAATGAATCTCTTACTTGCATCAGAGCGAGCAGAACTCAGCACTTGCACAAAAACTCCGGCGTTTGAGTGGCGAGTGGATTCTAACTTAAACACCTCTGATTAGCCATCGCGTTCAAGAGATCAACAAACATGTCTGTGATTGGCTACATTTCTCACCGCTGCAAAAACACGTTGTAAATATGAACGTTTCACTGTCTCCAGAGCGCAAATCTGTTTCGCCAATAATATTATATTATTACAGTATCAACTGAGGGTGCTCTTGTTTTCTTTTCAGGGTGCTTATATTTAAATATGAATTTTGTGTGATGTTTTTAACTTTTGTGATGTTTTATGTTTTATTTTTTTAACAAAAAAATATTTGTGATCAAACGATAAAGCTGCAGTCCGTAGTTTTTCCTCTTTGTCGCCATCTCTGTTAGAAATCTGCTATTGCAGTTATTCGCGGAATTATCAACTTTACGTGGGTTGTACCGTTGTACCTCGGCACGGCACAGCGCGGATGAATCCAATGTTTGAGGAGAGTGTGCGGCAGTCAGTCACCGCGCCGGTGTGGATACTGGCATTCAGATTTACAGATTATTCTTTTTGGAAGTATGACCAACAAAAGAATTTTCACCGGAAAATGTCATCTGATTAAATGCAACGATCGCTTATCACATCATGTCAAACCGTGCAAATTATACTTTGTTCTCAAATTGTTAATGTTAACAACATCAGCATTGCGTGATTAAATGTAATGTCCTTCAGATATTTATCCTTGTTTTCGCATGGGTCCGGTTGCAGTTGCATTTTACAGCGGGTGAATCTCTAGTTGTCACTGGTGATCGTCGTTTGAACCTTTCTGGATCCGCCATCAAATTGATAAGTTTAATTATATCAAGTGCTGTGAGAAAAGGCTATAAATCTCCACCTCCAACATCCTCACACGCAATATAGCCGACTAGCCGGGACTCCTTCTTTATGTGTACAGATGTGACGTAATGAGGTAAAGACATGCTCGAATTTCCCATGGAAATCCACCAGTACCACTGGAATTAAAAGCATTATTACAAGCTTACCGTTTTGAATCGGGCTAAGGCAAGCAGAGAGTTTTGAACACTGGCTGATTATGTACTTGCTCAATTTATTTTGGATAACTTTTAACCCAAAAAAGTTACGGACTGGAGCTTTAATTGAAGGACCCCCTGCAGTACCGCTGTGGACCCCCTGGGGGTCAAGGTTGAAGACCCTTGCCCTATAACATACATTTTTCTCCTGGGTTTTACATTGTATTTGGACTAAATAGGCACAATGGTGCTGCATGTCTTTGTGTAGCACATAAACAGGAAGTAGCTGGACTTGAATGCATCATGACGTGAGTCCAGCTATAAAAGCAGTCCTACTGGATAACCAGCTGCGAACACTCATGAATCAGGAATGTCTTTGTTCCCTGACGGACATCAATGGAACGTTTTGAAGTGGTTTTGTGTATTTTGCTGAAACCTCTGCATGTGGGCCCCAACACGCAGCTCCACCACAGGGCCCATTCACCACTCTGCCCATTGAGTTAGGCTGGGCCCCCTGGTGGAGCTGAAACCCGAGGGGGGCGACACTGAGGTCAGGCTCTTTGAGGTGATTAGCAGGACTGCCAAGGTTCTATGTGTTGTTACAGATGCAAGTCCACCGTTCACTGTGTGTGTGTTTGCACAAGAGATGTAGATCTAAGTGTCGTTACAAATGCATTCAAGCTGCTCACAGCGTTACACACACACTCCCTATTGATAGATTAAACTTACAGCATGTGTGTGCATGTGTTTGAATAGAAGAACAGACAGGGATCTTTTCATTTTTGATAAGCTGAAGAGTGTGTCTAAGGATATAAAATGACGCAACCTTTCACCTCTTATTACGGTGAGTATTTCCACCTGGATGCTGTGAAAGATTGAGGTATTGAGGTGCTCTAACATGCTCGCATCAACAATGCCAGTTTTTTCCCTCTGTGTGTTTTTCTTGGTGATCATCAGGATACAATGCAAATAACAGTGGCAAAATTAGGCAACAATTTGCCCATAATTACCCACAAATTAGAAGAAAATCCAGCTGATCTTCACCCTAAGGGGCCGCTTACACGACACCATTTTCAACTGAAAGCCTTGTATGCATTTTGGCCAGGCATTCATTTACACAACAACAGCGTTTTGGGGGCCTGAAAATGCAACCTTTTGAAAACGTTTCAAAGTGCACATTTTTGAAAACGATACAGTTATTGCCTCCATGTGAACTACACAAATTTGACGAATGTGTGAAAACGGTGACGTCATGCACATGTGTAGCCTAAAGGCGCATAGTGTTTCTTTACAAAGTGACATCGCCAACTACTGGCCTGGTAGGAAAATACAGCGTTTTTAACGGGACGGATGCAGACGAATGGCTGAAGACTGAAGACGAGTACTGAAGGTAAGGTTTGCATAAAGTCCACAGGAAGGCAGGTAAGTAGTGTTGAAGAGTCTGTGTGTCACGTAACGACGAGATCAGACCCAGAAGTGAGGGGAAAGAGACACTTTGGGTGTTTCTCAAAACCAAGAATGCAAAGAACGGACTTGTGTTCTTGGGGAGAAGGCTCTTGCTAGTTGTTCTTGGAAGAATGAACTCACAAGGTGACGAGCACACAGAACGCTGCTGACAGTTTGAGACGCTGTGTTCTTGCTGGTATTGTGCAATAATAACCCCGCACAGACACCGTCTGCAGATCCCAAACATAACGAGAATTATAGACGATAACAGCCAGGCTGCAATGGTCTCTTGACTGTGGGGTAAAACGAGTCTGTGAGCAGACTGGCCGGTTGGCTCGCTATCTAACTTAACACCCGCAGGCGCTTACGGAGATTCTCACTTCCGAAAACGTTTGAGAACATTTTCGATTCGCCATAGATTTTCGTAAAAATGCCAATATTTGAAATCTACACAGTTGATTTCTCGCATCAAATGTTCTCAGAAGTGAATTTAGTGATGAAATAGCGTACGAAATTGTAGAAAAACGAATTACTGTATTGACCTGCCTCTCCTTCCTCGAATGCCGAACTGAATGCTGGGATATTTCTGCCGTCAAGTTCACACAAGTTACCAACCGATGCATCCTCGGTAAAATGGGCGTGTCAAGAACACATCCGGGATTTTTAACCATTCTTGCCAAAATGCAAACTTGTGTATTGGGACAGTACTTGGGCCACAAAAGATGACGTTTCACAAGGACACAAGGACACAAGTACAGACAAGAACACATATTGAGAAAGGCCCTTTATGGGCCTGATGATGGGAAACAGGTGAAGGTGATCAGTGCTTGTAGAGTGCCTGCAGGTGTGGGCCAGGGAGGATGATGGGACTTGGAGTGAAGAGGAGGAGCTTAGGTGGTGACTGTGACAAAGGCGACTAGGAAAGCCAGGCTCAGACTACAGGAGTTTCAGGCCGATTTATGCCCAGTTTACCCATCCCAGTATTTGGAGATAAAAACCATGTCCAGGGCATTGGTCGGTTCCAATGTTACGCCCAGGTTATCTGGTAATGTGAGGCATTTACATCGGACACATGTTTGATATTGAGGATTTTAAATCAGGATGACTATGATTACGTCAGTGCTTCCACAATAGCCAATGAGAGACAAGTCTACAAGGAGACGGAAGTGATGGAACTTTTAAAAAAGGCGACCGCGAAACATCAAGCAGCTCAATGGGTCCAGTGGACAACGGAGATGGAGGAACAGCTGGTCGAAATGCGCCAACACAAAGTCTCCTCATTTAATGTCCACAGCAAGTTTCTGCGACACAGTATCCATTTTGTTTACATCCGCTTCCCCGTGAGATCACGTCAGGTGCTTATCTAGCATGATAATCTTAAGAAGATCTTGTATTGTGTGATGCGCCACAATTTTCAAATCTTGTAGTGTGTGCAGGTTTGAGATTTGAAAGAATAAATGTGCGTGATGCAACCAGATTTCACAATCGGTTAAGATTTAAAAACTCCTGTAATCTGAGACCAGCTTAAGTAACTATTACTCATACTTCACTTTAGGGATCATACTTCAGTCTGTAACTTTTCCTGCACTATTTGTGCTATCGATATGATAAATCGTGCAGCTTGCAGAGGAGATGTGTACTATTACAGACATTTTTTTTATCTTGTGAGTGATAAAACAGGCACAAAATCCAGACCTAAGCCATATCTACATACGTTTACCGTGATTTTGCCAAGTAAGACATCCTGGATCAACATATTTTCTTGATCCTGTCCGAAAATGTCCGAAACCCTTTCCCTACCCCTAAACCTAAACCTAACCCCAACCCTACCCACAAGTTATCCCTGAAATCAGAGGGAAATTATAGGTGAATAACACTGATCTAGAAGCACCTAACCCTGATTGTAAGCCTGAACTTGACATAAACTGTAAACTTGTCCCTCCAATCTAAATGGTTGATTGTAATGTTGTTCCAGGATCAAAAAAGATGTAGATCCAGGAACATAGATGAAGGTACTTGGTGAAATCACATTCACCATCTTGGGCCATCACCCCAAGCAACCACCCATGAAAGCTCTAAAAACCACGCAGAATACCACAGAAACAGGCAAAACTCACTCACATTTTCAAAATAAACATTTAGTTGATTAATATTATATTTCCCTTCCCACAAGGCCATGGTTACATCAGCAGGAAAGGAACTCTGCTTTAGATACGGAGAACATGATGAAAACTAGATCAAATTAAGAAACTTAATAAACGTCTTTAGCACCATCTATTCCTGTCAGGACTCACCGGTGGCTCACTGGTACACAATAAACATACAGCTGAACGTGAGCAAAACAGCCCAGCTGTGTCAGTGCGCTGTAAACTCTTTGCAGGGTTGGGGAGATCTTACGTTCCGCTTCATAAACTGTAAAATTGAATTCATCAGAGATGCAGGATTGCGAGCGGGTCGATCCGTACGCCCGTCAGAAGTGTAAAAAGCAGGTTTCGCTCTGGGGAAGAGCACATTTGCTTCAGGTCTCTGAGAAACACCATCAAGAAAGTGTCAAGGTTTATTCTTCAGATTAGAGTGTGCGACATGGCAGCATACGTACCCGCACCCCAGCAGACTCCACTCCTTTCTACTCCGATCAAAACTTACTCTCCTGCCTTTCTTCTCACCGTCCTCACTCTCAACCACTCCTTGTTCTCTCTCTGCATGTCTCCGTTCGCTCCCGTTCCTCCCACTCAAATTGCTTTTTCGCTTCTTCCTGCACCAAAATCCCTCACTAAGGCAGAGGTTCCCAGACTGTTCTGTCAGCCGAACCTCTGAGATGTAGGCAGTGCCATTACACATCTTCTGAAAGAGTACAGAATCTTCGGATCCAAACACAGGCAAAAAAGGAGCAGAAACAAGCGATAAAAGCATATCTATGAATAAAAAAAAAACAACATTTCTCAGCTTTTTGTTCAGAATGGTGCTTTTTTATGAAACTTACCCATATTCAAATGTTGATAAAAAAGAGTGTATTAAGCAAGTAATTTAAAGAGTGTTTAAAAGCAGAGGCTCTGTTAAGTTAGTTAATATTTCAATTATTCAATGACATTCACAGCTCTGGTATCAGTTAATTGTCAAATGACATGCAAGAAAACGGATAAAATATCTATTTTTACCAAGTGCTTTATTTTTTAATTATTTATATACAGGTCTGCACAACTTGGCAAAAATTATATTGTGATTATGTATGTATTTTAATTGCGATATAACATTTAATTTCATATAAAAATGTCTCATATTGCTACGGAGACACCCATACAAAAATAACAAAGACTCTACTGCAAATGAAAATAGTTACTTTTAAGGGTGTTCACACTTGGTTTCACTCTTTACAAGAACCAACTAACTCTACAAGTTCCAAAACAAATCACAGCTTTTGATTTGAAAATCCCTATTTGATACGACATATCGGGTTACAGTTTTATTTTGATTAATTGTGCAGCCCCATTTGTTTATTTTTATGTTTCATTTGATTTCATTCATTATTAGCTTTTCATTAACTAACGATTCACGGATCCCCAGCAGTTCCCTTGTGAAACTCCAGGGGTGTGCGAGTCCCCATTTGGGAAACCCTTGTTTAAAGGATTTCTGAGAAACACTGTTGATATTTGAAATGAACAAACACACCGCTCCCTTCATTGCTCCGCTCCCAAATGCAATAGTGGATGTCTCTTTTTCATAGCTAAAGCGAAGAAAAATAATGCTTCACAAAAAATATAGCAAAGATGACAAATGTACGAGAAGGAAGGTTGTTAGTCGCCATGCAGACAAACAATGACACTCAAAACTGTCATGTTACTATAGCTAGCATTACAACAACAGCATATCTTGATTCTGTGGAACAGCAAAACCAATGTTACTCACGTATGGAGCATAAACAACGCAATCTCTGCGTCGTTTTCAGGCCTTCACGCTTCAGTCTCTCCAGCACTGGAAAGCTTTTTTAATATTAACACAGGTCATAAAGCTCTTGCCTGATCATAACCCTTCTTTTTCTAGTGATATTCCTCTGAGCTTTTCTCTTTTTTAATGTCTCTCAACCGTCTCTCTTTCTACAGTCTTTTTTCAAATCTCCCTCTTGCTCACTCTCTCTCCTGCCCTATCATGAGTGGACACGCCCCCTTCTGCTGATTGGCCACAAGTGTGTTGTGCTGCTCGGTCTGCTTTCAACAGTGTTCTCAGAAATCGCTAACTGCCCCTTTAAGATATAGATGAACAACTGCACATTCAGTACTTAGACACAGTCTCGTCTCTCTGAAATATACGCGAGAGAAATCACAAATGACATCATATTTAACATGAAATGTGCAACTATTAAAATAGCAATTGTGAATGTTTATTCACAGTGGATTCAGATTGTTGCGACTCTATTTTAAGAGCTGAAAATTAGATGGATGCAAAAAATCCAAAGGGTTCACATACTTAGCTTTATAGCTCCCTGCAATTTCTCATTTGTCAACTTTATTACTTCTAAGACATTTTAGGCAAAATATCTGTGACAAAATTCAATGAAACCCATGAAGTGCCTTGAGCTGTAAAATAGCAATATCTGAGCAATAAAATTTTCCCCAGGACTGAACAAAAAGATATTCAGTGAATCCTTCATGATGGAATCCAGTTGCTCATTTCATTCAGAACGACCATACAAATACAGTTATCTTCCTGCAGTGCCCTTCAAGCGAGTAAAAAAGACAATTGTAACTCGTCGAGACACTCGAGAGGCAGTGTGTCTTTCTCTCTCTCTTTCTCTCTCTTTCTCTCTCTCTCTATATCTCTCTCTCTCTCTCTCACACACACACACACACACACACACACACACACACACACACACACACACACACTCCCATAGGAGTATCACAGGAGACAGATGTGATCTTGTTGTAGTCACGATGTTGTTGCTGTAGAAATCTGTTTATCTTGTGCTTCATAAAAGCCAATCAAATCAGGCCGAGTGACAGCCAAATGCAATAATTCAACTTCTGCATCTGAAGACCCTTCATATGAATCATGAATGATCAATTTATCTACCTCTGAAGATGTTATTGTGGTTTAATGCACCACTGTCAACACTACGTTGAAACTGTTTTGATTGGATTTGAACTGGTCACTTTGGCCACGTTCACACAGCAGCAGAATACGGTTGTCAGTCCTTGATACGGTTACATTCACACACAGTTTGTTTATGTACTGGAGTGACAACCGCATTCTATAACCAACCTTTTTTTTGTAATACGAACTCGTAAATTTTCAGGACTCGCAACCGCATTCTCAGAAAACAAATGCTGTGTGAACGGAACCGGACTGGACGGGCCCTATTTTAACGATCTAAGCACATGGTCTAAAGCGCACAGCGCAAGTGCACTTTGGCCGTGTTCGAATCCACTTTTGCTAGTTTAACGCAGGGAAAATGGTCGGCACGCCCTGCGCATGGTCTAAAAGCATTGTCTCTATTCTCTTAATGAGTAATGGATGTGTTTTGGGCATAACGTGCAATAAACCAATCCCAGTCTCATCTACCATTCCCTTTAAAAGCCAGTTGTGCTCGCGCCATGGCGGATTGCTATTTAAATGGAGCACACTGAACGCTTCTCTAGCGAGGAAATGGATCTGCTTGTGCACGAGGTTAAAGCGCACAAGCAAACCATCTAAGAGACAAAGTGTAGGCGCGTTGTGGACCCGCCTATAGGCGCACATTACTAACACGCTCTTTAAATAACCCAAAAAATTTCAGCCTATTTCAGTTGCCTCAAAATAGCAATGCGGTAGCCTGGTTAAAACCAGACCATTCTCTGTTGTAACTGAGTTATGGTCTGGCAAAGCTTCATAGACAAATCATTTCCAATGGGGCGTCACCAACGGCAAAGCTCAAACGCCTCTGGGCGCAATTGGATAGACCTAAAACCAATCAGAGCGCTGAAGGAGATGACCTATGCAGAGCGACGCTCGTCTGTTATAGAACAACTTAGTTTGAATAAAGGAGCAGACACTGATTAGCGGCTTGCTGTACGTTTATTTAAAATGAACAGCACGACAACTAGAAGGGAATGTGAAAAAAAACTTTGCAATGAACTTTGCAATTTACATGCTCGGCCGTACATGCTCGGGCAGATTCGGCTTGAAGTCGTTCATCCTCGGACGCGGCGCCGCGCGCGCTGTTACAAAAAAAGCCGTGCACACAGCCAAGGGAAATGGAGTCGGTCTTGCGCACCGAACGCGTAATTTTTGCTGTGCGCACCTTCGCGCTCGTGCGGACACGTCGAGTATAAACAAGGCTTTACTCCGTGTCAGCGCACACTCTGATCGGTAAAGGGGGAGAGATTTGAGACCTCCATTTATTAAAGAGATCTCCACGATTTCTCTTCTTGAGAGGGGGGGGTGCACAGACCTCTCCCGAATCATCTCCAGCAGTAGCAGCCTCCGAATCACCACTAACTCCGCCTCCGTTTCACTCGTAAGCTGATATTAGTATTTAAACATTCTCTGTGATAAAAAATGTTTGTGAAAAAAATATTTTAATAACATGGTTTTGGCAGCTATAGAGTTCTAATGACGGCGTTCAACTATAACCGTCACACCCCTAGTTCCACGGCGGCATCCATCTTTTTAAATGTACAAAATCTGCTTCACCGTCGCTGTGCTGTCGTCATCGTGTAAAGCCCGCACCAAAGTTTCTGATTGGTGCCGTGATTTCGACGGATTGGAAATGGTCTTGAATGAGCTCTTTGCCAGACTAACTTGCAGAGCAAATCTAAATTTGTCGGAAGTTGTCTGGGTTTTCCCAGGCTAGCAATGCGCCTGAACACACCTTGTTTTCAGACCAGCACACAAATGGGCGCAAATGGATTTGCTATTTAAACAACGTGGCGCAGGACACGAAAATGATAACTGCGTCGGGCTGAAACTAGCAAAAAACACTTGGACTATAGGGCCCGACATGTAGTTGTCTGTCAAGTCGTACAGTGCGGGAGAGGAGCTCTGCGATGCGGAAAAACTAGTGTCTACTGTGTGTTGCGGGTTTTTTATGTGTGGTTTCGATAACTAACATCGATCGAGATATGAGGGTTTTAGATCCAGTCACTGTTCTCCACCAGAGGATATTGAATTTCCTCCCTCATTATCAAATCATGTCAGCTTAAATCAAGCAGCAAGGCCACAATTACTAAAGGAACACATGCTAGATCAGATCAAACACATTTCATCTGACAGCACTTTCTAAAGTCCATCTAATCTTATTCTAGAGCATATGAAATGCAAAAACTGGCTCATGGATCAGCAGTCTGATATCAGTGGTGTGTGGAGGTGTGCGGTCAGATATCTGACAGAAGGACGGGTAATTGGACGTGTTTCTCAAACTGAAGTGTTTCTGGCCTTTTTTGATCCTTTTCTGTCCATCTGCGCTAATATTCTGCCAATCTCATACAATTAAAGACGAATGCTGTGAAAAAACAGTTTATAGTGTATGAGGTAATTAGTGATCACGAACAAAGACAACACGGAAAGGGCAAGAAAGAAAAAGCAAGAAGGAGAGAGAATGAGACCCTGTTGCAGAAAGTGCCGGAGGCAGAGATTCGCAGGTGCGTGTTTGATGTCTCAGATTTCTGCGAACATGTGGGTGGGTGGCAGACAGGTCTAATTTGTAAGCTCCCTCTTGCCAAACAATAATCCTTGTCCAGGTTTGACACTCAGTCCCTTGAAGTTCTCTCCCCTGCAGTCATACACATCTATTAAAACGCCCTGGTTTGCGAAAGAGCGGGAAAGCAGGACTCCTACATTATGAAGGTGGGCAGAATGCAGAAGGTAATTAGCCACTGAAACTGAAGAATAAGAACAGGTTTATCACGAAAACATCAAAGAAAGACACAATCGCGTCTGGGACATGAGAACTGAACTCGGCCCAACTTCAGCTCAGAAAATAGGCCTTCACAATCTCCTCAAGTTAAAGAGAATAATAAACCAAGAGTTGAGGAGAACTATTTGGGCAGGATAGATCAAGGGATTTGGGGGGAAAAAAACAACATATTTTCAAAATCAACTAATTAGGTTGCAGAACACAGGGGTCTCGGTTCGATTCAAAAGCTGAAGTATTTTTCATTTCATGTTGTCTTTAAAGGGATAGTTCACCCAAAAATAACGAGTTTCTTTGTTCTGTTGAACAAAAAAGATGATATTTTGAAGAATGGTGGTAATCAAACAGTTTCTGATTCCATTGGCTTCCCCATACTTTTATCATTTAATTACCCATATTCTTCAAAATATCTTTTGTGTTCAACACGAACAAAGAACTCATACAGGTTTAGGATAATTTGAGGGTGAGAAAATGACAGAATTTTTATTTTTGGGTGGACTATTCCTTTAAAAATACGACACTCCAGGCAGGACATTAAAAAAAAGGAAGGAATGCAGAATGCAAAATCCAAAGATGTCTGAATTTGTGTGGCTGTGCAGTAATCATGCAGTCTAATCAGCATCTTGATATGCCACACCTGTGAGGTGGATGGATTATCTCGGCAAAGGAGAAGTGCTCACTAACACAGATTTAGACAGATTTGTGAACAATATTTGAGAGAAATAGGCTTTTTGTGTACATAGAAAAAGTCTTAGATCTGGGGGCAAAAACAAAATTGTTGTGTTTATAATTTTGTTCAGTGTAAATGTGTCTTTGCAGTGTGTGGACACAACCACCATATAATGAAAAAAATCCATTCACTCCTTTTTTTTATCCTCAAAAAGCCTAAACACTCTCAATAATCAAGCCGTTTGGATTTTCTGAGCAATATGACATCATATTGCTCATGCTCCGCCCACGCCCAATGACGGATTGTCCCGTATTAGCATATTTCCCGTATTAGCGGGTGAGCAGTTGCTTATTATCATTTAAAAAAACATGCACCGAAACGGGTCGCTGTGAACAGAGCTGTTTTTGAAGAGGTAAAAAGGGTGTTGTGCACAACCATTGAGGAATTTTAACCAAAGTATGTTACAAACTTTACATGAAGACCCTAAAGAATCATACCAACTTGTGGAAAATGGGCATCTGATGACCCCTTTAATCGTTTTATTCCAATCTATGCAAAAGGGATGTTAAAGGTTCTTCATGGAACCACAGATGCCATTAAAGAACCTTTATTTTTAAGAGTGTTGTGTCATCATGATCTATCCCTTAACAGATCCTGAGCGACAAAGGCCATGTTTCCTAATAATGTGGCAAATCACCTTCTTAAAATCATCTTAACTTCTGTCATTCATTGTGTAATGATAGAGTAACACCTGTTTTTACCAAGCCAGCACGTCGATCGCTCATTATCGAGCTTCTTAAGTGAACTGCTGCAGGAGCTGTCAGGTCCAAATGTGCAGAATAAAAGACAAAACTGTTTCCAATGGAGACGCCAGTATGTGATACACTCAAAACTACATGAATATTGCCTTTCAATAAAATTACATTTACCACCAGCTTTCCATCAACTGTATCACTATGGTAATTGCAGCAGGAAAATAAAACACATGAATCCTGTGCACTCTACAATGAGCCTCATTAACTCGTGTTTGCCTAGAAGAGAATAAAAACGCATAATTTAAATTTCATATTGATATACAGTAATACCACATGCACTGCTAAATTAATGTGGACTAAAGTAGAGCAACTGTTTAGAGAAACTATTTTGCCCAATTTCAGGTATTGAGCGAAGCATTAGTTATTTTTGGATATTATTTCTTTGATTGAAGGATGTGCAGAACAAGCATGTGTACATTTATCCAAATAAACCTGTCATACTATGAATACTGTTAGCTCTTTGACAAATTGCATGTCCCTCTATTGTAAGTTGCTTTGAATGAATGCATGTAAATGTAAAAAACAAAAAAAACAAACAAAAAAACAGTATGCTGCATGAATTGTATTAGTGTTTGCTGTTTACGCATCAAATTAATATTTAACACAACAACAAAAGAGACACATTAACACAAGAAAAGATAGCATGTGTGATAAAACACAACAAGAGTCATACAGTAAAAGGTAACTGACAGCTAAATTGACAGTAACGTTAATCTAATAATTACAGTAGAAATTAAAAACAAGCAATTCATTGGAAAATCTACATCCCTCAATAGCATCCGCAGTTAGTAATCCTCCGTAATAAGGTTACAACCATCCGCAGAGAGGCTCAAGTGACGTTCTCTTGTGAGACTGCAAATATAAACCAAATCCCTATTTTATACATTAACTCTCTGGGAAAATGTATTCATATGAGACTGTATCCAGCTCACAGGTTTGAAACATCCAGCTCTTGGCAAGTAAATCACTCAAAATGCTTTGAATGAATTTCTCCACACAGACAGCGCTAAAAAGGCCATGAAACCAACGTGAAAAAATGTTTGTGTTGTTTGGCACTGAACGCTCACCTCATGTTTGCCCTTCATTCTACAGATGCGGATGTCATTCTTATTGGATTCCCACGTCCTTTTCTGCAAAATGACAAAGGCAAATCATCACCCACATCCATGGGAGGGTAAGCGAAGTGTTCAAACATGCAATTATGTGTGTGTAAGAGACAGAGAGCAGCACAAGGGCTCACCTTGCTGTAGAACATTTCATCTCCAGATACATGGTCCAGTTCCACTCGATAAAGGTCATCTCTGCACAAACACACACCGCATACATGGACAATCAGTAACAATGAAAATGGAAATGGAACTTAATTTAACACAAATACTGTATCCCAATTCACATCCTTTTCAAACTATAGAGTATGCATTTGACTACACACAAAAACACATTTTGTGACAGTTGTTTTCAGTGAATATATCTTCTTATTAAATACACCCTGCTCATTACATTATTGTTTTCAGCAATTTAACAAAAAAAGAATGAGGTTTATGCATAAAAAGAGAGGGGAAAAAAAATACTAATTGGGTTAAAAAAAATGAACTTAACTGAAGACATATCATCTTAAAACAACCCTTAATATCTTAAAGGGGACCTATGCAAAATTCACTTTTACATGGTGTTTGGACATAAATGTGTGTTGGCAGTGTATGTACATGCACAACCACCCTATATTGATAGAAATCCACCCACTCCTTTTTTTTAAAATCCTCATAAATCATAACAATGTCTCCCAACGACCTGTTTTCAGCCATTGGGCTGGTATGACGTCACATCAGCCACAGGCCCCGCCCACGAATGTTGACAGACACTGCCGTTTTAACATAGCACCGCCCTGATCGGGTTCATCACAGCGAGTTGTACACATCCGCCATTGCTGCACTGACCAGGAGAATGTCTCCCAAGCTTTGTAGGTGTTGTGTAGCTGGATGTATTAATCCACATAGCTCTCTCTATTTACAGCCGCTGAAGACGAGGTGGATTAATTTTGTTATCAAAGAAAATGCTCCCTCAACTCTACCGAAATTCGTTTATGTCTGCTCGAGTCATTTTACACCGGACTGCTTTGAATAAGAGTCAGTATAAAGCAGTTGTTTTTCTCCGGAGCGATAGGCCTAACCTGATCACGCAGAAATGAAAGTGAGAGCACAGACTTTATGACAGCTCGCAGTGTATGTTGATAATAATGAATGGGAGAGAGAGTTTATGGATAAGACTTTAATGCGCACTTCTTATAATGTGTTTATTCAGCTCTTACAGTGATTTTCTGGAGTAAAACTAACGCTTCATCTTTTGTGTGATGTATAATAAACTTCATTGAACTCATCAGTATGTTTTTGGCCATCATTCGGACGCAGTCAGCAGGCTTGTATTAATAGTGGATAAAAGCAGATGACAAATATTAATAATATAAGAATTAAACTAAACTATACCTGTTCTATCTCCATACAGCATATTCTCTGACTCTGTAGGCATTATTGTCTGAACCCAAAGATTTGGACTTGTGCAAAAAGTGGCTACGGGCTATCAATAACCCGAAGTTCGGAGAGGACACAGCCATTGAAGCACTAAAACATCTGACGGTGTGCAATCTACATTTCAATCCAGAAGATTTCGAACCCAACCCCTTATGGTGTATTCACACCGCAGGCGAACAGAGCGTCAAATAGTTAGACGCTTGAACATTCGCTCGAGTTCAAATTTTTCAACTTGCGCGGAAGACATTCGCGGCAAACGCGTCGCCCAATTCGCGTCATTCGCAACGCCCGCCGCGAATGATGCGTCTATTCGCGTCTTTGCATTGACTTTGTATGTAATCCACTCGCGCAAATAATTAAATTCGCGTTCGGTGTGAACACACCATTAGGATTGAAGAGAACCCGCGCTTGTGAAAACCTTGTCAGATGATGACGACGAACAGCCAGGAACGTCTGGAACTAGCAGTGCTGGTAGTGCTAAACGCATTTGCCTGGAGGTAAGGTTCTTTCTGACTCGACTCTATTAGCAGCTAGTGGCTACTGAGAACACACACTGACATAGCTCGTCTGCTGTAAAGCAACACATCTCCTATGATTTGTCTGTTTACAAATTTTCAAAAAGTTTCTGCCGGTGAAATCAAACGCACTGGCACTGATCTGTGATAGGTCTGTTAGCGCATTAGGTCCAACCCCCTATGGGCAGGGTTGAAAGGGTGGGAGCTAGTGCTTGTAGTCTTTACAAAAATCCCCCCCTCTTACACTTCCTCCTACAATGACGTAAAATGAGGATTGTAGGAGGAAGTGAAAAGGGTAAATAGCGGATTTCTCTCGTCTCAGGGGAAAATGAGAGAGTGTTGCACGACCATTCAATAGTACGACTGGGTTTCTAACAATGGAAAGCTTAATGCTAATGGGTGGAGTGTCCCTTTAAGAATATTTTCCCACTGCCAGTGAAGTACACAGTATAGTACATATTAAAAGTATGCAAATCAAATTGCAGCCTAAATCACGTGACTAACCGAGACGAGACAGAAAGTCTGTGAAGATATATTTTAGCACCACCTAATACACTGAGGCACTAAAGGGTTTTGATAAAACAAATCCATCAACCTGTCTATGAGAAAGTTTAAATTTGAGTTCTCAGCTCTAGAGATGTCAGCCTCAGAGTTCTGTGGTGAAAGTAACTGGTTTATCAGAGTTTCCACCTTTTCAGAATGTGTAAAAGAGTTTATAAGAGCTCAGAAACTCAAGATAGACTATATTTGTTCTCTAGCTTCAGACATAGAGAGCACGCGTTCAAGCTGCTTGACTGTGTAATGGTTAGGCTAAAGGTCAGCGAACAGAGGTTTAACTTTCAACCATTGCCTAACCAGGACCACATGGAAACTCCCTTGAGAGTCTAAATCCTCCCAGCTCGGACTTTGAAGGCGGATTCCATGTGATGGATTTCAAACATGTAACTAAATGTAACACCAGTCGAACTGGACACAGATTTCCACATGCATACTTTGACAGTGTGTGAAGAACATGCTGCTATATTGGCGCATTGTGTTGAGCTGTTAGGACTTGGGTGTTAATGTCAGAGCTTGAAAACGGTAATGACATTTTCTCATTGTGTAACTTGTCACTTCCGATTAAGACCAATTAAGTACCGAGACGGTTTAGTGAAACAGAAAGCTTTTAATAAAAGAGAGGATATTATATTCATGTCATTTTAATCTATAAAGTAAAACCAAATGCGGTGATGTTACTGAGTGAATGAATCTTGAATGAATCGATTTAACATTTGTTCCTTAGGACAGTATGTGCAATTTTGCTTGCCTTTGCAAGATGTGCAATATGCAAAATTATTATAAAAATGATCAAATTTAAAATGTGTATGTTGAGTCATTGTGAATGCATACTTTACCTGGCTCCAATGTAGAGTGTACGATTGACTTTCAGGACGGTCTGAATGTACAGCGGCTCCTGACGGGTGTAAGAGCGATGCGCTCGGCCCACAAACACTGGATATCGCCTCACCACTTACAGATAAAGAAACAGAGAGAATTCAGAAGGGGGTAACGGGGCTGTCAAAATGTGGGGGGAAAAATGACTAGTTGAGATGGAAAAGAGAGACATTAGGGGCATCCAAACAAAAGAGACAAAATATGAAGTATAGATGGATGAAACAGACACTAAACCACAGGCAGGAATGCGTCCATCACTTTCCCAGAAGATTTAGAGATAGAAGACCTCCGAGACAGGAATAAAGGACAAAGACATACATCATTGTGTCAGAGTCCAACAACAAGTCGTCCTAAAGGGAAAGTTCACCCAAAAATAACAGGTGTGTCATTATTTACTCGCCATCATGTCATTCCAAACCTCTCTTTCTTTCATAATATACTGGTCGCTCTGACTATGCGCAATTACAACAAATAAGGAATCACCATAAAAGCATCATAATATTGGTACATACAACTTGTGTGCCAAGTCTTCAGAAGTTATGTGATAGCTTTTTATGAGAAAAAGAAATACACATCATTGCTTACTGATAATTAATTACATCCATCCATCCATCCATCCAATTGAATTGTTAACACACTTAGACTGAATTACTGAATCAGTGAGTTGAACTGAATCAGTGAGTTGAACTGAATCAGTGAGTTGAACTGAATCAGTGAGTTGAACTGAATCAGTTCATGAATTAATTATTTAGACTAGTTTCTGAACTGATTAGTTGTAAAAACTAATGACTATAAGGAACAATTTGTTCACATTATGAATGCTTTAAATGTTGTATATTACATATATATATATATATATATACTTTTTTTATGATTTTAGAACTGGACACCCCCCAGTCCGCATAACCAGGATTTCCATGAAAAAAAAAATAACATGACCGCTGTCAACTTGTATAGCAGGAAAACTATTTTTACAAAAATTAGAACAGCAAAAATTTTGTTCTAAAATGACTTAAAGTAAGGGGGTGTTTACACAACATCGTTTTCAACGAAAAACGGAAACTTTCTATGCGTTTTGGCCAGCGTGTTGAGTGCCTGAAAAAGCAAAGTTTTGAAAACGTGTTTCAAAGTGCAAGTTAAAAAAAAACAAAAAACGATACCGTTATCGTCTCAACAAGAATGTGAATTTGTTACGTGTTCAGACTATAGACGTGTTGTTTCTTTACAAAGTGACATCGACAACTACTGGCCTGGCAGCACAATACAGCGTTTTTAACCTTTCGCGGATCCGTGTGGACGGGGATCCTTTTGACAACGCTGTCGTCTGTACGAGAAAAATGAAAAAGAAAAATTACCCTAAAACTGAAAAAATTAAATAAATTAAAGCTAAATGGAAATATATTTAAAAAAACTAATAAAAATGACAAAAGCACAGAAAATTACTAAAGCTTAAAGGTGCATTGCACACTTTTGCAGAACTATGCCCCCTCTGGCGACAAGAGTCTTACTGTCTTTGTCTTACGTGGAGTTTGCGTTGGGGTTTGGAATGAACTACAAGCCGGTGTCTTTGAATCCATCTTCTACTTTTGTCGAAAGTTGACTAAAGTTTTGTCGCTCGAGTTGTCTTCGCTGATACGGAGAATGGCGGCGAATACACAAACCTGCCAGACATAGCCAGGTGAGCGTGAACGCGCATGACGTCACGCCCAGTCAGGGATTCCGGCCCGAATCCCTCTTATTTATTTTACTGTACAGGATAATAGAGGCAATCGCAGTCATCAGAGAAGGGCTCATTCAGCCCATCAGGCAATTGTTTAAGCATGTACTGTATGGGTTAGAAAAACGGGTATTATTTTTAACATGAAATGTTGCGCAATGCACCTTTAAACTAAAATTAAAATGAAAACTGAAAATATAAAAAATAAAAGCTAATTCAAAATATGAATATTTACTAAAATATGACATAAATTGCAATAAAATAACACTGATGCACACACGGTAAGCGCTAATCCTGCTATGGCTAATGCAACCTGCCCAGACAATCAGTTAGGACTCCTGGGCCAATGTCCCGTCGCATAATTAATATTCATGAGCAAAGCTGATAAGTTTCATATTGTGTCCCCCAAAAGGCTCCCGCATAAAACGCTGTTGAAAAGAGTCGCTGGCAGTTCAGAGTGCGTTCACACATTTCAGATAAGGAAAATTGCTTTCCAAATGCTGTGGAAAGAGGTTAAACACAATTAGAAAACAGATTACCACTGGAAAAAAACCCCAACAAACAGGAATGTGTCCTCCAACCGCAGAGAGACGGATCTGCATTCTGTGTCTGAGGGCAGAGAAGCCTGAGGACACCCACATATTTACTGAATGCTAATAATATTCTGTACAGTTTCTGCTAGTAATTAATTTCACTGTAATAAGGAGAGAGGCATATGAGATACTGTTGTTGTTGCTGGCTTGGTTTGCCTTTAGTTGTTTGGACACATTTCACAAGGGTTTAAATGTTTTTGTGCTTTGGGAAGTGCAATTAAACGCGGAAAACACTTAAAAAGGTCACTTTCACTTTGATTCACACACACACACACACACAGACAGACAGAGACACGTTTGTTTTTTTATCTTCACTGACTTCTGAGCTAATGATATTTTCTGTTCTTTACCTCTAAATCTACTCCTCACATAAACCATTCTGCTTTTTTTACTTTCTCATTAAGACATTATTTAGTATGTTTTCAAAGCCGTTTTCCTTGCAGAGAGCAAACATTAGCAGGACCCTACAACGTAGGTGAAATCAGGTTTAACTATCCTTGTGGGGACAAAACTTGACCCACATACACACATATTCACATTGTGCTGGATGAACTTTAACCCCTGGTCTCGATTGAATCATTAGAGATGCATGAGTGGCTGTTCATCAATATCACTGATTCTGGTTTGTGGGATAGGGAATACAACCCCTCGTATACTCGAACACACATCCACAGTCTCGTTATTCCAGCTCCATTATGTTGAAAGGCTTTTTAAAAAGATCACAGCCATATGGTGTATTTCATCCATCCATGAACACTAACGTGCTAAACTATTTACAAACAGTGCAACATGTACACATCATATGTCAAACATATGTACATTTTAAAAGAACAGTCTGGAAATGGCTTCACAACAGTGGTAGTGCAGCATGCAGTGTAAAAGCTTTAATATAGCTACAAGAAAACCGTGACTTTACCACATTTAAGGGTGGAGTGTGAATTATACGATAACGATCGCTTTATATGATAAACAGATTGAATTTAGTAATTTATTCACGTGTAAACATTGACCAGCGAACATAAACAGAAGCTCAAACGTGCTGCGTAACACAAGAATGAACCTCATTGGTTCTTGCTGAAGCTCAAACGTGCTGCGTAACACAAGAATGAACCTCATTGGTTCTTGCTGAAGCTCAAACGTGCAGCGTAACACAAGAATGAACCTCATTGGTTCTTGCAGAAGCTCAAACGTGCTGCGTAACACGAGAATGAACCTCATTGGTTCTTGCAGAAGCTCAAACGTGCTGCGTAACACGAGAATGAACCTCATTGGTTCTCGCACGTCAAGCGAACATGCTTGAGCTTCTGTTTACCATAACTGATGTGTGAGTTGATGATTGTTCAAATGTGAATAAAAGCCTAACTTAAATCTGATCATCATATAAAGTGATCGTGTCTATTCAGAAAATTTGGACTAAACCGCTCAATTCATATGGATTAGGCTAGTTTTACGATCTCTGTCTTTATGGACTTTTTGAAGCGTCAAAGTGGTAGCTGTGTAGCTGTCAATGGAGGGACAGAAAGCTTTCAGATTCTATCAAAAAGATCTTAATTTGTGTTCCGAAGATAACCGAAAATCTTACGGGTTTGGAACGACATGAGGGTGAGTAAACAATGACAATTTTTTTTTTTTGGAGTGAACCCTTTAAGACTCCCCTCACCAGGGAGGATCAATTAAGTCCTTATTAGAGCAAGTCAGGTTTAGTTAGTGTCCTCCTACAGTCATTATTCTTTAGCTTTTATACTTGAAAGATTAAAATCACAAAATACATAAATAAATAATGGTGTTTACTGTATCAAAATAATAGCAGTGGTATCATATATTAGGCTTCACTGAAAAAAAAATGTGTTCACATTATGAATGTATCATATGGACCAGTGGCACCAGTGGACGTATAATATATTTAATGTGGCACAGAAAACTGGCACAGTCATTTGAAATTCAACTGATGTGCATTTTTTTTTTTTGGAAGGCAAAGTCTCAAAGCTAATTTATGAGCTTATGCTGATTGTACTGTTATGCTCTAAATGAGCATGCATGGAAGAGCATAAATGTGTCGTACAGTGTATGTCCAACTGAAAACGAACCATTGCTTAAACTGGTACAGTGTAATTGGGGTGTAAACATACAGTGTAAACCCCCTGCATGTGCTTACCCTCAGCGGGGGCGGAGATTAAAGGGCCAGGTTCCTCTGGAAACGAGCAGGCAGCCAATTGGAGGACAGCAAAAATCCGTAAGAAGCAGGGGGTCAGGGTCGCCATGGCAGCGACACACCAGAGCTGTGAAGGCAGGAGAAAATAAATGGTTAAGTTATAAAAATGGTGAAAATAACACACCACGATGCTATAGTGAGTTGCTGTGATCTACATAGGCAGCACACTTCTAATTCAGCACCCTAACAGACATAAAACCTCTTAAATGGCTGATTTGAAACGCTATTTATGGACAGCAACTCTGTTAAGAGTTAGTGAAAGCATGAGAGACTTGATTAACAATCACAGATTCCAATATAGTCTGATGTTAGCTTGTTGCTTTGCTAAGGGGATAATGCTCTAATAAGCACAATAATAACAGTAATATCACACGCAAATATTGCATGCAGTCGGAATGCAATGGAAATGGAATGGAAATGTCTATCAATAGTTTCAGTATTGAACAAAAATATACATGCTAACTGTTCGGAACAACCTTCATGTCAGACACAGACCCACGAAGCCTAAAAAGTAACCTAGGAAGTTGGGTTGGGAATCGAAAATCGATTCGAATTCTGGAATCGAATACTTAGGTTCAGGAATCGGATACTTGTTATGCAATAAAAATGTATCTTATCCTTAATCATTCAAGCACAAGAAGACCCGCGTGCTGTTTTCTGCAAAAACGTGCGCACACAAAACCGCCTCTCATACTGAATAGTGTGCGATACTGAATTTAGTTCTCTTCAGTGTCTTTTTGCACTTGAACGGACAAATGAACACACAAATATGTCAAAATGTCCCCGTGAACACAATCGGTTATGTCTTTTTATTTGTGCGATTGCTAATTTGTTAATTTGTTCTTTTTTAATTACTGAGTTTGTCTTTATTTATGATTGAAATTTATAGTAGTTAGGCTAGTTGTTTTTACTATGGTAATTTGAAACCTTATAGGTGTATTGGAATTGAAATTAGGAATCAATAAGAATCAGAATCGATAAACAGAATCGGATTTGTTGAAATTCGTATGATACCCAACCCTACGAGGAAGGCAGCACATCAGATTTTGGAGCTAATAATATAACAAACAAACAGTCTCTGAATAGATAACGGTAAAAACGATTAATGATACAAAGGAGTATCAAACATCCTGAGTGTTATGCTTTGTGCCCTTAATTACTTCATAGCTTCATATTCTGAAATGAAACTAAATGCACAGATGACTCCAAATGAGTGTGAGGCAAAACAGAAGCCCTTTAGTATTTGACATTTATTTGGGCACTTCACGAGGAACAGACTACTTACAAAAACCACAATACCTGTCTGTAAAGCAAAACAGACTTGCACGATTTTATCGGGTGTTAGGAAACCGTCTGTCTACGAGCGAGCGTAAGTGGGGCATAAAACTGTTTAACAAAAGCTTTCATCTCCGGCAATCAGTTCTTCCTTCGGACAGAAACCAGATGAGAGTCTTGAGGGTTTCTCTTTCACGGACAACCCTCAATTACCGTACCGTCCCGAGACCACACACACACACTCGCTCAAAGACACACTGCAATTCATCTTCAACACCTTTTTCATTGAGCCTGTGGAGGAAGGAGTGGCCAGTGGCTTCCAGAACGATGCCACCATCTGCTCTTTTCTTTCCCGCACTCCTTTTTCATCTGTCCCTTTCTTTATTTCACAGCATGGTTGCGGTAATTGGATAATTTATGAGCGCGTGTCAACCCTCACCACTGCAGTATATTACTGACACAAACACACATGCAACAGGGTGAACCATGGTCAAGCAACATACATCACATAATCTCAACAGTCTCACAGAACCATTGACTTTCATCCTAAAGCAAATATAGTTTGTTTTATTTTTACAGGACGTGTAGGAGAGGGTGAGGATGCTTAGACAGAAGAGAGTGCTTGAAGAATATGAATGCATAAGAATCATTTTTAGGGTGTAGAAAGATGGTCAGTTTTAAAATCAAGAGGGGATGTTGAAGAAATCAGTGGAAAATGTGTCTTACCCTTTTACTGTAACCCTAAAATACAGTAAAAATGGTAATACTGTGAAATATTATTGTGATTTAAAGTGTTTTCTATAAATTGTATTACTCTCATCAATTTTGTGCTGCTTAATATGTTTGTGAAAAACGATTTTTTCAGGATTCTTTGATGAATGGAAAGTTGAAAAGAACAGCATTTCTTTGAAATAGAAATCGTTTGTAACAACATAAATGTCTTTACTGTCACTTTTCACAAGTTTAATGCATCCTCGCTGAATAAAAGTATTCATTTAATTATAAAAAATATGACTTTCAACAATGTACAAAAAAAGCCATCCAAAAGAAAAAAAGAGTTTGCAGTTTTGAGTAATAGTATAAAAATATTACTCAGGCAGTCCATGGACATGCTCTTAAAAGGTATAGTCTGAAAGACATCATTTCATCATTAATATACCTACAAATATATATACATATATATAATGTCGGCACACCACGGCTCCAAAAATATAGAAATTTATTGACAGAATCGAAATTTAACCTTTTTTGGAGCCGTGGTGTGCCGACTTCATATTTTTTTTTCAGTTTTAAGTCATTTTTACCCACTTTGAGCAATCCGCCAGTGATGTGCATGCTTTTGTTTTGTGTTTGAATCATTAAAGCCAAAAAACCTGATCTGAAGCATTTTCATGTCAGCGACGGTGAGGATTTGTTTGAGACCTCTCGCAATTATCCCTTCTTCTACTTTCAACAGGCCTGTTCAACAATACATGTATTACCACTGAAATGAGATGAAACAATGAATACTGTAATTAAGACATCTCTCAGGATGACGGTAATGAAAGAGATGAGAAACTATCGGAAAGAACTTTAGATGCCTTTGGTGAAAAGTTTCCAAATGAATAGCAGTCTTTTGAGGGTTTCAATTCATAATGAATCTCAATGTCATTCGAGAGAGAATGAGCAACTCTATTAGTCCATTAGCACAAGGCGCACAGACACAATGTTTATCCACTGCACAAATAAAACAAAGAACATTGTCAAACACATTACTTTAAAGAGGCCACATCCTACAACGGTTTTATGTACGGTGGCGCTGCAAAGACAAACATCACAATTACTGCAGCGCCAACTTGAGGTTAGGGATATGAACAAATCACCAACCCTAGGTATTAAACTTCAGTGTGTAACTCATCCTGTATTGTTTGTGCAGCAACTGTCATGAATGATACCTCAAACAGTGCAGCTTGTTGAAGAAATGTACGCTATTACTTTTCTAAGTGAAAACCACACACATCACACTTGCATTGTGGTATCATAATTTGAACAGGCAACTACTACAATGTTTTTGGTAAAAAAAGAAAAGAGGGTAAGGGGTCATTTTACCCTCTAAATGACTTCTGTTTTAATTGGCTAAACTCATTGCATGTGAAAAGAGAAATTATGCAACTTTGAGTTTGCAGTACTGCAGTCAAGTCTAGTACAGTTTACATTTTAAAACATTTCAATATTAATCTTTTGCAAAGTCTGCATTATATTGTGATCACAAAACAATATGCGGTATACATCCATGAAGATTTCTAGAGCAGATTAATTTCAGTAAATGGTCTGACTGGACTGAACTTAATTTATTTAAAGCTACACTGTGTAACTTTTTTAGTTTATTCTTAGCTAAAAACACAAAAATATATGTGGTCATTAATGTATATTTACTTAGTTCAAGTAATAAAGTATTCTCGTGAGTGTATAATATGCCATTGAAAATACATACGGGTAAGGGGTTCTAATGTCGGTCGCCATGTTGCCCCTCCATCTTGAAAGTACTTTAGCCAAAGAGGGACATCAAGTTTCGCATTTCGCGTTTTAACACTCGATGGCACCGTGTCGAGGAGGTCGTACTGGAAGCCTTGTTAATCTTGGACTTCATTGGCCACCGTTGGAGTTAAAACGAAATCGAAATTGAGAGGAACAGAAACTAATATTCACTGGATGGTCATATACCTTTTCACCGCTAGATGGGGGTAAAAAAAAATCACACACTGTAGCTTTAAAGGAACACTCCGACTTTTTGGGACTTTAGCCCATTCACCTTATCCCCCAGAGTTAGATAAGTCCATGCATACCTTTTTCATCTCCGTGCGTGCTATAAGTCTGTTTGACGCACCCACCGCTAGCCTAGCTTAGCACAAAGACTGGATGTAAATGGTTGCAGCTAGCATACTAATCCAAATAAGTGACAAAATAGCGCAAACATTTTCCTATTTACATGTTGGGATTTGTATAGTCACAGAGTGTACAAAAAACAAAGTCACATGAGACACAGACATATTTTAACCGTATAAATACTGGGAACTATATTCTCTGAAGGCGAAGCACTGTTACTTGGGCGGAGTGATAACCGCAGCACCTAGGTGAATAGGCTAAAGTCCCAAAAAGTCGGAGTGTTCCTTTAATCAAATGCAGAGTAAAAACAGTACAAACGTATTACAATTTTAAATAACTGATTTCTATTTTAATATATTTATATAAATGTAATTTATTCGCAAAGTTGAATTTTCAGTATAATTACTCCAGTCACGTGATCCTTTAGAAATCATTCTAATATGAAGATTTGCTGCTCAAGAAACATTTCTTATTATTATCAATGTTGAAAACAGTTGTGCTGCTTCATATTTGTATATAAACTGTGATTTTTTTCAGGACTCTTTGATGCATGGAAGTTCAAAAGAACAGCATTTATTTGAAGTGCAAATCTTTTATAACATAAATGTCTTCACTGTTACTTTTGATCAATTTATTGTATCCTTACTGAATACAAGTATACTTTTCATTAAAAGAAAATCCTACTGACCTCAAACATTTGAATGGTATAGTCATAGTCTATATTGCACTTCAAAGGAGCCACTAAAATCAGTTGCTTTTAATGTTATGAACCCTTTCATTTGAAAAACAAAATCGTATTTAACAAAATAGTGTGTGTGTGTGTGTGTGTCTGTGTTTACAAGCGGGTTATAAGGGCCACTAAAAGGACAAAAGAACTGGTGGCACACAGAGCTCTTAAATGCTTCACATATCTCCCAAAGAAACCATTCATTGTCTAGAGCCTTCAAAACTGCTCTCTCTCTCTCTCTCTCTCTCTCCATCTCTCACTAATCTCCTTCATCCCCCCGTCCCACTTCAGACTGAACCCCTGTGCCCGAAGGAAAGGTCAGAGGTCAGGATAGGTATCCTCCCATCGGGTCTTGCAGCAGAGAGCACGTCTCTAGTACAGAATGCGTCTGTAATTTAGTTTAAGGAGGTCGTGACCGAGCCACAGACACATTAGGTTTTGTGATAGCTTTAAATTAAACCTAATAAGCAGTGATACCACCTCAATTGTTCCTTATTAATGGAACACACACACGCACCTCACAAACTCTCTCGCTTCCTTCCCCTCTCACACACTCGGTAACAAGGCCTGAATAACACAGGGACGGTCCAAGTCTTTGTTGGCAGGCTGACGGCGCTAACAGCCATTAAAATGAAATGCTTTAAACAGCGGTCAAATACACAGTGGTTGGAAATCCCTCATAGATGCCCGTCCAAAGCAAATGACGTGCGCAACATTTACAGAAAACAATGACTGGAATGTCATTGAGGCCAAGCTTATAGTGTCCACTACGCGGAGAAACTTCTAACCCAAGTGCTAAAGTTTTCTTATATAATATATATATACGTATATATATATATATATATATATATATATATATATATATATATATATATATATATATATATATATACAGTTTGGGGTCAATAAGAGTTTTGGGGTTTTTTTAAGAAAAAAGAAATTGCTATTTTTTACTAAAGGGGTCCTATAATGCCTTTTTACCTTTTCAACTTTAGTTGGTGTGTAATGTTGCTGTTTGTGCATAAAAAGTGCTCATCATAACCCCAACGTTTATCTGTGTGCTGCACATTTTATGGAGAACAGCTTCCAGAACCTAAGAGAGTACAATCCAGGCTACGCACGAAAGCTTCTCCTGAAATGGAGCAGTTCCAACTTTGTCGGGACATTCAGTTGTTTGTGGATCACAAATTGCAAGTATGTCTTGTTGTTTGTTGTTGCGTTTTTCTATTAACAGTTCCAATTATGAGTTTTATGTTGTTGCTACGCTCTCCTGCTAGCCGACATTAGTGTTAATATAGTGTTCACTGTAGCGTTTGTAAGCTCTCACTTTTTAAAGACAGTTCACCGCCCCTTAGGAAAATTAATTACACACAAAAAAATCCAAACCACTCTGAAATCCGTGCTTGCAAAGTCTGTGCATGAAATCCGTTCTGGACGATCCTCTTGTTTGTTAACATTCTTAAGTCTGAAGCAGGCTTGAATTGGTTTGAAATTGACGCCATCCTTAATATTTACACCTGAGCAAATGAAACTTGCGGTTATGGAAGGGCGGGGCATTTCCCGTACGCTAAGCAAAGCCAATCACAACACACTGGGCCAGCTAACCAATCACAGCACATTTCGTATTTCGGAAGGAGGGGCTTCATCGAAACTGAACGACGCGTTCGAGCCGACTCCGGAGAGAGGTGCTGTAATAATGTGAAAAATAATGTCTTTTTTGAACAATCAAGCATGAAAGCATATTCTAGTATAGGCCTACACCCTGAAAACAAAATCAAGAGTTAGTAAAAGGGCGTAATAGGACTACTTTAAGGATGCTTTTAATCAATCAAAAGTGTCAGGAAATACATTTACAAAAGATTTCTATTTCAAATTGATACAGAAAACAAAATTCTGTATCAAAATTTATAGGCAAGACAAGTAGTTTGTTTAGGCATGGGTTGTATGGAATTACAAACCTGCGCACATATTTTCAAAAGCACATAACTATAGAATCAATTCTGAATGAGCATGTGACAAAAACCTGTGATTAACACCAGCGTTAATCACAGGTTCGCGTTTAAAGTCTGATCATTTCGACGGAGGTGAATCAATCAAAATTAACTTTAGCTGGAAATAACATTATTCAAGAACCGCAATAAAGCCAAAACAATCTGTTACCTTAAATTATATGTTTATCTCTGTAAAGCTGCTTTGAAACAATCCATTGTTAAAAGTGCTATATAAATGAAGATGACTTGACTTGACTCAAGTAAATGCTGTTTTATTGTCTTTCTATTCATCAAAGAATCCAGATTGTTTTTAATCAAGGTTTCAACAAAAATATTAAGCAGCACAACTGTTTTCAACATTGATAAGAAATGCTTTTTGAGCAGCAAATCAGCATGAATGATCTCTGAAGGTATGATGCTGAAAATTCAGCTTTGAATCACAAGAATAAATTACATTTTGTTATATATTCAAATACAAAACAGTTATTTTAAATTGTAATAATATTTCACATTACAATTTTTTCTTTGTTTTTGAGCAAACTAAGTTGCTTTGCCATCTACTGTAATATCGTTTAAACGTATACATTTTTCACGATTCATGCATTTCATTAATTTCAATTCTGTCTTAATTAAGATGGAAATTGTTATACAATGTTATATAATTGCCCCCCCCCCCCCCCCCAAACAGACACGAGACAGTAATGCCCTGTTCCCTTGGCTCTCGTCAAGTATGTAAAGTGTTCCAAATCAGTCATTTTTTAGGTCCTTTTTCAGTTAGGATGCTGCCTTAGAAGACAGCAGCCTATGTAGTAGGGGTGGAACGGTACATGTATTCGTATTGAACCGAAACGGTACGGGCGTCACGGTTTGGTGCACGAATTTACACGGAGAATACACGGTATAAAAATAAATAAAACTCGCGTGCAAATTAATGTAATGTAATGCGGAACTAGAGACGCAGGTTCTTTAGGGACACATAATCTGTACCATCGGCTTAGCTCTGAACGCGCGTTCACTTCAAACGTTGGCTTTATACGCGCCTCGACTATTCGCTTTGGACTAGCGTCGAACTAGACGCGATAGACGCGAATTTGACGCTCTATTCGCGTTTGGTGTGACCGCATAACAGGCTGCGATGTCAAGATTGCAATGCTGGAGTGTGTGTGCGTGTGAGAGAGAGAGAGAGAGAGAGAGAGAGAGAGAGAGAGAGAGAGAGAGAGAGAGAGAGAGAGAGAGAGGCGCGCGGGCGCGGGGGCGATCGAACAGTGGAAACATAAAAAACATACTCCGTCATTTTGTTCATACAGATCATTAAACCTACAAAGTGTTTACTTATATTTGTGTACACTCGCAATAAAACACAACATTGTGCTTTTGACACACTGTAAACTCTTGTCAAACTGTAACCTACAACTGTCACCCAACCAAAATCACACACACACACACTGTTTTAAAAGCAAAACATATTTATCCAACTCCATTTCAAAACAGTCTGTGGGTCCCATCTTTTGGACATTCATCATATTGCATTGGTTTTCATTTCTTGTCCTCGGAGCACTAATCTTACACATTCTACGTTGATTTAAAAAGAAAATCGAATGTGTTTTAAATGGTAGTATTATTTTATACAGGAATCAATTATTTATAATTCAGATGAGAATAATGTTACATTGTTAATTAATAATGTTAATTAAAATTAAGGAAAACAAATATATTGATCTGAAATATAGCAAAATAATTTTAAATTAATTCAGGTACAATTACCAAACATATCGCAAGGTCTTTTTGTCTTTTTATTAATTTAATTAATAAACTAATTATATAAAACTATTGTCAGTGCACTACAAATAAACTGGTTCTATGCCTTTATTAATAAAACTTATTTAAAAAATACAATGCCTTCTGCATTTTTGTTTTGCTATTCCCTCCATTGTACCGAAATCGTACCGAACCGTGATGTCTGAACCGAGGTATGAACCGAACCGTGACTTCTGTGTACCGTTCCACCCCTACTATGTAGGCAGTGTAGCAGCTTGTTTAGAACAGAGCCATAAAATTATCTCACCGTACTACTGTTATTTTGTGTCCTATGCACATGATAACATCCAAAGAGACATTTTAGGGGGGTTCATAGATAAACATTGCTGTGACCGGGCTGTCCAAACAGTTCAGCGCCATTAGCGTACACACTCAAGATCACCAGATTAATCTGATGTATTGGAACACTTTATCTCAGGACTAAGCTAAAACCAAATAAACCCCTGAAAATATAATTGATTCTTTTATCAATGCCCTTCTGATAATTACAATGACCTCCTTCAAGTCATTTGCGAAAAAGTCTGAAATCTTCCAAAACACGTCTTCGCAGGTCAAAAAGTCGAACCTCAACATTTGTCAGACAAATAAAACAAACCACGGCGACTGGCACGCAGACGCCCTGCTGTCCGCAAACAATCCGTAGAGTGTCGGGTGGCATTCAAACACAAACCAGGAGACCTCGATATTTTCCTATCGTGCCCTTTGAGGCTTGCTTTCGGGCCTCCATAAATACACACAGGATGTCATATCTCAGCAGGGTCTGTGGTATCTCTCCGCTAGCTTCATCCTCTCCGCCGGTGACCTCTTTACATGGTCTGTGGTAGGTGAAGTTTAATGCTGTGGAAACAACCACAGCTCTGTGTTCAATGGAGACGGAGAGGAGAGAGGGCAACGTTCTTGTTATTTTAATGAAGGAATATTGAATGGAGTGAGATAACCTAGTGAGATATCACAGATTAGGAGGAAAATGGCAAGAATACATACTGTACCACACAATGCTGGTGCTTTACCCTCTTCCCATATAGTCTCTCTAATGAGGCAGTTATACAGGAATTAAATAAGATGGATTTCATCGCTGAAAGGAGGATTATATATGTTCTGCCCAATGGAGAATCAGAAATCTTGAAGCCCCTCTGTGAAACATTGATAGTAATAAGAAATGTTTCTTGAGCAGCAAATCAGCATATTAGAATGATTTGACACTGAAGACTGGAGTAATGATGATCAAAATTAAACTTTGTATCACAGGAAAAAAATACTTTTTAATAATATTAAAAAATATTACTGTTTTACTGTATTTTTCATCAAATAAATGCAGCCTTGTTGAGCATAATAGACTTATTTCAAATATAGCCTATATATATATATATATATATATATATATATATATATATATAAATTCTTAACCAGAATCTTCTAATCGGGAGTGTGTGTTTCCTACATACATTTACAAATCCTGTTGATTATTGATAGGCCTATATGTTTTCCACATTTTCCACTTTCCAGAGGTTAAAGGCATGGAAGGTGATTTGTTACAGAAACATTTTCTGTTATGCTGGTTGAAAGTCTCTTCACATCCTGAAAGCAATCACTAACGCTACATTCAGACTGTCAGTCCAAAAGATTTTTGTCCATATCCGATTAAAATCCGATCAGATTTAACTAGTGTGAGCGGCCAGAAGTCACACGAAATGCAATTATTATTTTTTTTTACAAAATCTGTTTTGAGCTACATTCATATGGTTTGATATCCTATTCAAATTACATTTCTGGAAAACCATTCTGAACAGTTGCGATACAGTGTGGACCAATAATTTTAGATCAGATTTCAATTGGATGCACAAATAAGCGGATTTGGATTGACAGTCTGAACGTAGCCTAAGTTAAGTGGTCTAAATGTATTTATATGTGTATATCTCGTCTGTGGTAGGTGTAGGACCATAAAATGTTCGTCCAATCATTGCATTCATTCCGAATGCAATGGTACGATGTCTGTCCTGCCTGACAACATATGTATTTGCATACCTCCGCACACCTGCTCACGCAGACGTCACACGTCATCAGCGTGTTTCATGCTCTGCAGAGTTAGACAGACGTCAGTCACTGAGCACCATGACTGAAACAGCAGTCGCCTTTTACTGTTCCTCCTGAAGCAAAGCAACCAGCTCATGCTGCGTTCACGCCATACTGTCATTTGGAAGAGATGGAAACCCGGTGACGTTATACTCGGAGCGGTTCATGACTCGAATTTATGTGTTTCAATGGCAACACTATCAATGCCGAAATGAACCCGCAGCAGTCAGGTGGTACAGGTCAGAGCTCTTTAAGTTGTTAATGTTCATTATTATTGTAAAGTAATGTGCTTTGAGACATGAGGTAGTTTAACGCCGTCTCTCGTTATGCTTTGGTTTGCTCCCTGCTAAGTGTTCATGGAGACGCTCTGAAGGGAGGGTGGGATCTTATGCTTTAAAAGCAATCTTGCTATTGCTAGCCTCTACCTTTAACTCTGTATCCATTTTAAATCTCTATCAATAAAGAACAGTGACCGAGGGACTCACACATAAACAAAGTTAAAGCTGCAAACAGGACACTGGAAACCACTGGTGAAAGCGTCAATAATCAAAACGGTCAGATAACTAAATAAAAACAATACCTAGATATGAAAACACTCATTATCACTTCCACAAATAGGACCCAAGGCAAAAACTACAACTGTGTCACCATTTATTCACCCTTGTGACATTTTATCCTTGACACACACACACACACACACACACACACGCACACACACACACACACACACTTTTGAAGATAAAAATATAGCTGAAAATCGTCCTTTCCACAGAACCATTTAAATCTCATTTACACGTTTTAGGTGGAATAACCCTCTAAATGTGTCTACGGATCCATTATGTGTGTTTAGAAGCAGATTTATTCAGTAATATATTTTCCAATAGGAATCATCAGTGTTCAGAATTTCAAACCGTGTAGCCTATGTGATGTGCTGATTGTGATGAGCACATTAGAATTCTCTCTAACGCAGGTCTGTCACCTCCAGCTGGAGTCCAACGGGACTCACTCAAATTAGAGTCAAATACGGTGAGTCATACAGAATAATACATCCATAAACACAGATGGATGGATGGGTGGATAGAGAAGGGGAAGAAAGTGGAGTGTACATGAGGAATTGCCGTATAGTTGCAGAGAACACTTCACATAAAAATTACCAAGTTTTATAGTGGTGCTTTCTAAAGCAAGGGCTATTACTATTGCAACACTTAGGGTTACTGATGTGAACAAACCCCTCACCTTAAACATTAAACTTTGATGTGTAGCCCACAACCGCATAGCAACCGCATAGCAACTCCCTGGCAACCACCGACAACAAATTAGCATCTTGTCAGTGAGTTTTGCATTTGCAAAAGCCACTCACATGCTCTTCAGGGAATGTAAAAATGTATCAATACCACATGTCAGTGATTTTTTTGTCATGTAAACACCATGATAATCATTAAGTAACATAACAAGTTTATATCAAAGTACATTGGTATATGCGGTACCACCTCAGTAGCTTTAAGTAAAGTAAATGTGTGCATGTTTGTACATCATTGCTCGTGTTTTCATATAGAAAGACACTAATGAGACACCTTGTCAAATGAAGGGAAAAAGGCAACAGCAAACTCATCAGTTTTCCTGCCAAACACGCCGTCTCTCGCTCACGTACACACATGCAAATACTGTTTTCCTCATCAGCATACTCCAAACGTATACAACAACACAGCGTTACACCTTTAGCGTCTGTAGGAATCCATTAAAACCCTGTAAAGTTGTATGCACACACACACACACACACACACACACACACACCCTCTATCGTCTATTGCCACCTATTTTTCGGGCATTCACACACTAAACATTTTCTAATTTGTGTTACTCTTAAAAAAGGTCCCAGCATACAGCTACTTTCTCACATCTGTTATGATTCATAACTCAGCCATTGTCTAAATTTATATTTAAATGTATAATGCATGCTCCTCTACATTCAAGAGGACAAGCTGAGTCTATATATGGGCTTTAATGTGGCACAGATATGATATATGAAGTATTATTATAGCACAGCTTGCAGTCTAAATCACAGTGTCTTATGTAAGCTTCTTTAATATACTTTATGTAATATTGGACTCTCAAAGCACATTGTAATAACTACCCTGTCATTTTATGGAGTGCATATGTGAGAAAAACACAATAAACCAGAGAATGTTCACAGCATAGTGACTACAGCAAACTTCCTAATAAACCCATTATAGAGATTAATCATGACTGGTACATGCACAGACCAGCTGCATTGGGGCATACTGTTTTGGCACGAAAGGAAATGAAGGAAGGAAGGAAGGAAGGAAGGAAGGATGGATGGATGGATGGATGGATGGATGGATGGATGGATGGATGGATGGATGGATGGATGGATGGATGGATGGATGGATGGATGGATGGATGGATGGATGGATGGATGGATGGATGGATGGATGGATGGATGGGTGGATGGATGGATGGGTAGATGGATGGGTAGATGGATGGGTAGATGGATAGATTAGAACATTAGACAGATAGATAGACAGATAGACAGATAGATAGATAGATAGATAGATAGATAGATAGATAGATAGATAGATAGATAGATAGATAGATAGATAGATAGATAGATAGATAGATAGATAGATTAGAACAACAGACAGACAGATAGACAGAACGACAGACATAACGACAGATAGATAGATGGATGGATGGATCGGTAGAGCTAGGTAAAGAATCAGGATGAGAAGGTGGCAACTTCACTGTGAAAATGAACATAAAGTTAAATAGTACATATTTACATATCCAAGTAACTCCTCAGATACAAATTCAGTTGAAAGACTAGATTCTCCATCCTCAGACATGCGTTCTAATTAGACCCCAGACACTCTCCTTACATGGCTTACTAAAACACATTGATGGAACATTCTCATTAGAGTGTGTATTGACCAATCTGTGAAGGTTATCTTTAGCATTAGTGCTAGTCAAAGGCCCGCAGTGATTCGTAGCAGACCGCGTTTAGCCTAAAAAACCCCACAAGGTTTTAATCCCTGCAGCGTTCAGCCTTTGATCTAGACTAAATCACAGCACTCCCACCCATCATACTAAGATTTTCAATAACCAATGGAATAAAGAATGAAAGAGAAAGGGATTGGGCCAGGAAATACAAGTTTGTAGCAGCTTTAAAGACACTTGTAAGGATTTAGCAATTTCCTGAGAGAGACACAGAGTTGGAACATCATTTTAATGGGCTTTCCGAGTCCTCTGTGAGATGGGATGTCATCCAGTGCGCTAACATCAAGCTTGACCTGTGTTTTTATAAATACAGGAGCAACGCAGTTAAATGAAGCACCATCTGAACACTGCATGTCACTGCAACGTGAGTTTATAGCCCATTCGGCACAAGGTCTTGTGGGACAGACAGTAAGGAAATAAATCATGGACATTTTGATAGAGTCAGCTGGTTTCTGAGGGCACAAGGGCACATGCTGACGAATAACAGAGCAAGAGACACAGGATATCAGTGCTACAGATTTAGATCATGACACCTAAACCGCTTACATTGATCTAACGTTCTTGTCACTGTATCTTATGTAAAACGAAAGAAAACGCGCTCTATTTTAAGTCGGATCAATCTCAGTGTTCCACAGCATTGCACAAACAACGAGCACTTCATGTGCATTGTCTTATATTTCAGGAAAACAAACTGCTTAACAATTATGCAACCTTATCCGGATAATACGGCATGGCACAGGAAATGCAATAGTGTAGTACAGCTGAAATAAAACCAGCTATAAAAAAATATACCATAGTAGGCCTAAGCATAGCTTCCAAAACACATTGTTTTTACAGTTTTTATCATAAATTAAGATACGATCAAATAGTATCTATAGTATATTGGTAGAAAACTAGTTATTATGGCATATTTTTGAGAGGAAAATACAATATGACCACTATTACTACTACTATGTTTTTTGGACATAGATAGATACATGATATTTACTGTGGTATTCTCTAAAGTACACCAGAGTACAATGTGTAGTGTATATAATAGATTAATATATAGCAATGATTTAATACCATGGAACATATCAAAAAGCCATATTTATAAGTGTTGTTATCGATAATTAAAATGAACACCATTAAAATTGTTCAATACATTTTTTTTTGGTAATTTAAATAAAGCTGAAATAAAATATAAATATTTGATGAAAATTTTACTTTTAGCAACTAAGTTTAAGTTGAAGTGCTAAAATGACTTAAACTAAAACATAAATTAAAGCTAAACAGAAAAAAAAGACAAACGCACATTACAAGATTACTGAAACTTTGAATTAAAATGAAAAATAAAACAAAAAGTATAAAAATAAAAGATTCAAAATATGTATGCATAATATGATATAATACTAAAATTACACTGCTGATATTGCTGTGGCACCGTGATTTTAGCAAGGGAATGCATCATCTTTCCATCAATGACAGTGACGGTTTACGCACCGATATGGAAGAAGGAAATGAAGAGCAGATAACATTTTAGAAAGTGTTTGTTCAAAAATTCAAAGAACTCTCCACACCCGCCCCATCAAGAAACCAAACTATTACGACTGCAGGAAACAGGGTTACACTGGGTTAAAAAACCTAAATTTCCCCCTCCAGCTGGAGGAGCTGCTAGCAGTGTGTGTGTGCCGTAATGTGCTCTGCTGTGGAGACGCGGATAATAAACCAGTTTATGGGGCTGTTTTATGAGAGGGATGTTTTATAGTGGGTGGCAGAAGGCCCTGGGGACAGAAGCTGCCACTGTTAGCCACTGTTGCTAACTAATGTTTATTAATACTGAACATCGCAACAAAACGGCTAACGTCATCTGAGAGCATAAATACAGCTGTCTACATCAATGAAAACTTCAAAACAGATTTATCTCTGACAATCTTAATCATTAATTAAGTTAAAAATAAAATACTGTTCCAGTCTTATGTACAGGTATATATATATATTAAAACCATACATAAAACTTGTATAGATGGGAAGTTAAATCCCAAAGGGAGTTTTTAAGTCAGATTTACCTCACTTCTGAGTCATTCAAACCAGTTATCACTAAACAATGGAGAATAGTTTTCTATATGCGCTTGAGTCTGCGACAGCAGGACAAATGGAAGAGTGGATGGAAGCGTGAAGGAACATTCGCTTTCACGTGTCCAGTTTAAACAGCTCGTTCTATCATTTATGTAGAGACTTCAGCAGGACACCAGCGACAGGAACAAGTAGATGGATGGTTTATTTTTAATGTCATCATAGATTACGTTGAAGGATTATGTTTGTTCGGAGCGTTTGTTTTGTCAGCGAGGCACAGTGTAATGGAGAGTTCGCAAAGAAACGTGTTGAAAGATGAAGCAGCCGACTATTGGGTCTGACAGGAGCATCGCATACTACAGTTTTGCCTGCAAATGACAGTATTCCACATATATTTGTATTTTTTTGGTCAAAAATCTTGTAAGCATTTTAGTATATAGTTATAGTTTACAATTATAGTTATTACATTATAGTATATATAACATTTTATATATAAGTAGATTATAAGATTAAAAGCATTTTCGAACCTCAACGAACCCCTTTAAAATGTTGAAGTGCAGGTAGATGGATGAGCAAGACACAATGCACGTTTGTGTAACTTTATGTGTATTTCTGTAAGATTTGTTTTATTGCAGAAGTGGAGCAGCTTTGGCCGTTATGGCAACAAGGATCTGCTATCACTCACAACACAAATGTTCAAAAGATATAGCCTACCAGGGAGTGGGCGCCATAAAGCAACTCCATTCCTAGCCAAAGGCGATCACAATGGATAAAGCAATCAGCAAGCAATTTTTGTCTAGACCTCTAATCCCTTCAAATAAAAATTAGCCAATCAATACAGACGGAAACAGCTCATTTTGACAAGCCTTCAATCAAAGCCAAGTTCAGCTTTATTTCTCTTCATCGACAAGAGATTCAATCCTTCTGCGTATCTTTGCTGCTCTCTCATTATTTTACTTCTTTAGCGTATGAAAAGGAATCTAAAAAGCAGGACTGAAATGAAGAATGGGAGAGAAAGAAAGAGAAAAGGAGAGTTATGCTCGGAATAGGATACTACTATATTACGCATGATATTACTGTTCACACATTTTCTGTATGCATGGAATACCCACAAAACTACCAATCTAAAAAAAATCAGGATCTAAAAATCTGTAAAAAAAAAAAATATTTAAATGGGCATAATGGGGATCTGCTTTTTACCGATAAAAATCCTTGTTTTTGGTGCAATAAAGCTCTTTCTGACAAAAAACAAAACAAAAGCAAACTAAATATGTAAGGTAAGAGGTCATATGACAGCAAGCATATGGTTTTTTTATGCTTTGTCTCAAATGTTACATGCAAATATATGAATGTAAACCTGGTTAACAAAAGATTTTTTGAATTTTTATTTAAAAAGTTCCATCTAAATAAATTAACTGTATAAACCAATTAGCCCTAAAGAAGACAATGTTTTTAATCTTCTCCATATAAACTAAATCTGAATAAAAAATCACTTTGGGAATGTCCGAGCATGTCATTTATGTCATTTTTACTACTATTTTTTTCATCTAAAAGCAAAAAGTTTTACTTTAGAACACTGAAACTAAACTAAAAAACGAAACAAACCCCCCAAAATTGCCCCTTATTATGCTTTTACCTAACAATGTAACAGATTTGCATAATGCCAGCCTATGGTCTTCATTGGCTGACCGCGAATGACGTCTACTTTGACCCTCAAACACTGTAGTTGTAGCTGAGACTGGAAGAGTTTTGGTTCATGTTGTCGACATGTCGTGAAGACGCTGTTTTCAGCTCGGCAAATCCACTTTGCTGCACTTCCAAAGGATGAGGACTTTATACAGAAAAAACTTCGCCCATCACTGTGTATCAAGTGCTGCTGAGGAGAAATGCAGATGATGCAATAGGTGTTTTGTTTCCAACCCATCACAACAGACTGGGCAATCTGACCAATCAGAGCAGAGCAGGCCCATGGAAAGGAGGGGTTTAGAGACTGAATCTTCGAACGAAACGTTTCAGACTGTGAGAAATGAGGTGATGCGCAATGTATTATATGAAAATTAAAGAGTTTTTGACCTTGGATGAATGTTATTCTACTAGGATTTTCAAAATTGGGATGTTTAAAGTAGCATAATAGGGGCACTTTAAAGGGGTAGTTCACCCCAAAATGATAATTCTGTCAGTGATTACTCACCCTCATGTTGTTCCAACCCCGTAAGACTTTCGTTTATCTTCGGAACACAAATTAAGATATTTTTGATTAAAGCTACATTGTGTGATTTTTACCCCCATCTAGCGGTGAAAAGGTATATGACCATCCAGTGAATATTAGTTTCTGTTCCTCTCAATTTCGATTTCGTTTTAACTCCTACGGTGGCCAATGGAGTCCAAGATTAACAAGGCTTCCAGTACGACCTCCTCGACACGGTGCCATCGAGTGTGAAAAAGGGGGAAGGGCGAAACTTGATGTCCCTCTTTGGCTAATGTACTTTCAAGATGGAGGGGCAACATGGCGACCGACATTAGAACCCCTTACCCGTATGTATTTTCAATGGCATATTATACACTCACGAGAATACTTTATTACTTGAACGAAGTAAATATACATTAATGAGCACATATATTTTTGAAAGAACTAAGTGTTTTTAGCTAAGAATAACCTAAAAAAGTTACACAGTGTAGCTTTAAATCTGAGAGCTGTCTCGCTCCTCCATAGGCTTCTAAGGGATTGAAACTTGCCGGCCCAGAAAAGCTATTAAAGACATTATTAAAATAGTCCAAGTGACTACAGTGGTTCAATCTTAAGTTTATCAAGCGACGAGAATAATTTTTGTGCGCAAAAAACAAACAAAAATAATGACTTTATTCAACTATTCATTTCCTTCTTTGTGGGCCTCGAGTTAGTTCACGTAGTGTAACTGTTCAACGCTTCTGTGTTGTACGTCACACGCATCACACACGACCAGCGTCGGCCAATAGTGAGCCTACGTGTGACGTACAACACAAGTTTCAATCCCTTAGAAGACTATGGAAGAGTGATCCAGCTCTCAGATTTAATCAAAAATATCTTAATTTGTGTTCCGAAGACGAACGAAAGTCTTACAGGGTTGGAACAACATGAGGGTGAGTAATTACTGACAAAATTTTCATTTTGGGGTGAACTATCCCTTTAAAAGAATGTATTATGAACAACCCTAGAGTTTTGCTGCACTGGATGCACTGGTTATTTTTCCAGACTACAGCCAGAGTCTGATACTAAAGCCAAGACTCTGCATTAGTGCAGCAACATTTGCATTTATGACAGCTTAAAATCTGGAGCAAGCTGTAAATATGCGCACGCACATAAAACTCACATGAATGCGATATATAATAAATAAAAAACGTGATCAGTCAAGATCCCATATAGACACATTGATGAAAGCCAATCTATCTTTGGCATGAATGCGGCATCACCATGGAGAACAAGCTTAACGATTTGCATTTGAACTTGCATATACAGACTTCATGTGCACTGCAGTCTTCAGATATGTCAATGTGACAATATGCACACACACACACACACACGCTGTACAAGCAGTCAGTCCCTATTTTAAAAGCTCCCTGTTGATTTTTCCAGTTGCTATTTATGTGTCATCAGAAAATGTCGTCGTAAGTGTGATGTTTAAATAATGAGACGGGTTCAGATCTGTGACTTCGTTTAATAATTAATGAGGGGAGGCTAATTACCAGAGCGCCAGCTGAGTGGGAGCGGAAGAGCGGGGTGGAGAGTCGCAGACGAGTCTCATTGCATGCTCTCTGCTGTAGATGGTGCAGGGAGAGACTTCAAATAAATACCCTTTAATAAACATTACACTGTGAGCACAACTCAACTCACAAGCTGTCCAAGAATGGAAGACTAAACTGTGATCTATCACATGCTAATGCATTTCTCAGGCACTCTCTGTAAACTCAACTAATTAAAAATCCACTTACCAACACTTTCCTAAAGTTTTTAAACTTTCCCATTAGCATAAAACCTCAAATTTCAAAAACATTTTTCAATATTAAAATACTTTCTCCTATTCAAATTCAAATGCCAATGTGTAGTAGAGCCGCACGATTAATCGTTAAAAGATTGCGATCTCGATTCAATCTTGTTCCTAAATGACAGCGATTCGGCTATTAATATTAAACCTTTGACAAGTACGATCACATTCAGATCTGGGTTCTGATCCAGAGAGAGCAGTTGTCATGTCTTTATTTCTGTGTTACAATAATTCATATTATCACAAAAGTTTAAAGTTCGGATATAAAAATGTCTACGGTAGTGAATCTTGTGATCAAAATAGAGTAAATCACCTAAAAACTGTTTTAATTACATCGTTAGACCAGTAGGTGGCGACAAGTGAAGTGTTTGTGATTTTTTTTATTTGTCATTGAATCATTAATTCAAGAGATTCGTTAAAAAAACTGAAAGCAATTAACATTTTATCAGAACCTCTAGTTGTCTATTCAGAATTGTGGGAGAATCGTGATCCCAATTTTACATTTTTTTTTTTTTTTTTTTTTCAGAATTACAGAAAGATCCAGAATCGTCCAGCTCTAATGTGTAGAGATGACTAAACCCTATACAAACACTGAGAGTTGTTGGAGTGGCTCGTCATGTCTTTGAGTTTGGGGCAGGTTAAGCAATTTGTCCAAACCTGTTTCATAAGTGATGTTTGCTGTGGCATCACTATTACTTTTCTTTAAGCAAGTGAAATATGTTGTTTCCATCCAGCACTTTTTATGCTTTATCTCAACATTTGCATAAAAACATGCGAATGAAAATCTAATAAATGGTAATTACTTATTTCTAACAAGACAGCAAATGACTGAGAATGCAAATTAAAATGAAAAAAAGTCCCTTCTGAATTTGATTCATAAATTAATTAGCCAAAAAGAAGACTTTTTCTCATCATTTACAGACGAAATGAACCAACAGCAGCCCTCAGAAGTGAGCTAAATCTGACTGAGAGATCCCTTTGGGAACATCCGGGTAGGCCTGTCATTTAGAGTTTAAAAAACTAAAATGCTAAAAGTTTTCCTTTAGAACACTGAAACTAAAATAGAAACTAAATATACCAGAAAAATGCTAAACTGGAAAACAAAAACAAAAAACAGAAAAAATGTATGCAAAAAGTAAAAAACTAAATATCCCGTAAAAACAGAACTAAACTGATACTAGAAAAAAACAAACAGAAAAATGTATCAAATATGCAAACAGTTAAAAACCAAATATTCCAGAAAACAATAACTTTGAACAATAAAATTGAACGATTATTCAAAATTGCAATAAATTAAAAGCTAAATTTAAACTAAATATTCCAGACAACAATAAGGCTACATTCATACTGTCAGTTTTTGGGATTGACAACCGCATTAACTTACAGATGTGAGTCTCGAAATGTCGAAATTCTGTCTGTATGCAACAGGAGTCAAGCCCTCTCTAACCAGTAACCATATCAAAGATGGCGACGTCCATACAACTGAAAAGTCATGATATGAAAAAAGTCTCCCTAACCCAACAAGAGGGTTTATTAAAAATCTTCATTAAGCGACAGCAGCTTTTATATCTGGGTGGAGAGCGGAGCATTTGAGTCGCGAATAGAACACAAAGCTGACAGGGACTGGATCTAAAACCCTCATATCTATTTAACTTACCGAAACCACACATGAAAACCTGCAACACATGGTAGCCACGCGTTTTGCAGTCTCTGTCTCAGTCTTTGTCTCACACTGACGTGACAGACAATCCAGTCCGGTTCCGTTCACACAGCAGAGAATGTGTGAGAATGCAGTCGTGAGTCCTGAAAATGTACAGGAGTTCGGTTATAGTATGCGGTTGTCACTCCTGCACTATACTGTATGTGAACGTAACCGCATTAAGGGCTAAAATACAGGACTGACAACCATAGTCTGCTGCTGTGTGGCCAAACTAAACAGTTTGGATTTAAACAGGCAAATGCTTAAGAGTCTATGATTAGATCATTATTGCAGTGACTATTATGTTTCTAGCATGTTAAATGTTTGGCAGCAGTTCTTCTAACCATAATCGAAGGAGTGTGTCGCTTTTCATTTCAAACAACCATGTAGGAAGACACGTCATGGCAATATTCCAGGATGACAAGATTCATCAGGGTTAAAATTGTGAAAGAATGGTTGGGAGGAGCATGAATAATAATTTTCACACATGAATTGGCTCCTCTGAGTCCAGCTCTTAAATTCATTGAAAGTCTCTGGGATGTGCTGGAGGAGACTTTACAGAGTGCTGGACTCTTGCATTGACAAAACAAGATCTTGACCAAAAATTGATGCACCTCTTGATGGAAATAAATGTTATGATGTTATTTCCATCAAGAGGTGTATTGTGGGCAGTGTAATTCACAGTAAAAACTAAATTGGAATAAATAAAAAATGTAATATAAGTAAATACCGTAACTACAAAACATTGCTAACAACCATGCACAACTTCATAGGAACAGACAAGACAAGTTTACATTTCTTCAGGAAATAAAGATTGGTGCTATTTTTTTATACAAAGTACACACATTTAATACATTTAACACATTCTTTCAGTAAAAAAAAAAAAGATTTCTCCCTTTGGCATATTTATTAGCATTTCTCCTTAAGTTTTATTTCTGTGTAAAATACTAGTTTCTTAAAAGTTAATAATTGTTGCTGTGAGGAGACCATTTCCCATAACCTCAAACAAACTTTAAACTTAGTTTTCCACTCAGACACCTAAATGTGATAAATGCAGAGGCTTGTGTCGCACTGAAACGTCACCCTCGGGTCCCAAGGAAAGCCAGGGGCCGTTAGTTGACCGTGTGTCACTGCTTTAATGCAATAAGCAGAGGAAGAGAAAGAAAGAGAGCGGCTAAATGCTGCAGATGGATCGGCTGTGCAGACTGTCTCTCTCTCTCTCTCTCTCTCTCTCTCGCTCTCTCTCACACACACACACACACACGCACACACATCTGTCTACTGTGCCCTAATGCCTGTTGATTTACGGTCATGGCACAGGAAGACCGCAGTGTTTGGTGTAATCCTCTCGGCTCAAAACTGCAAGGACTGTTAGTGCAGCTCAGCACAACACACTTCACCAAATCACACCGAAACAACGATGACAAAATCAACAGCTGCGTCAGTGTCCCTGCAACCATTAAAGCCCGAGCTTCCCCGAAACGCCCGTCGCGCGGGAAGCTTGTCTGGACGAGGTCTCAGCAATAAAGTCAAGTAAAGAAATCGCTTCCTTCACAGTCAATATGGGTAAATCTGACATCAAGTCTAAGAATAAATATGACTCATGTTAATGGATACTTCACTGAAGAAAGTATACTAATGAGTTTTTGACTTGTTTCCCGCAGTCCAAAAATATCTAAAAACATTTACTCTGCAAAACTCATGTCATTAAGGCTCGTTTTCATAGACTGTTTCCTACATGTAAGTGCATTGTCAAATTTTTTCACTTGTTTATACTTAAGACAAAATATGGTCACATAAATATACATTCTTTGAAAACAATATCTTATGCATGTAAATTTGATGATGGATTTTTAGATATTTTAACTGTAAAAATAAAACAAACATACTCATTAGGATAAGAATATGATTTTTTGCCAGTGTTCTGCTTCTAAAAATAACTATCTTATTCTTAACTAAATACTAAAACTAAATATCTGTCGATGCTGTGAACTTTTTGGTGACTGTTTAGTGAATTCCTAGCCTGGTTAAAACCAGACCATTCTCTGTTGTAACTGAGTTATGGTCTGGCAAAGCTTCATAGACAAATCATTTCCAAAGGGGCGTCACCAACGGACATAGCTCAAATGCCTCTGGGCGCAATTGGATAGACCTAAAACACACTGATTAGCAACTTGCTCTACGTTTATTTAAAATTAACAGCAAGACAACAAGTGAATGTGCTTTCCATTAAATTAATCACACACAGTAAACAAAACCTCAAAAAAATAAACATTATTTTTTGGGGGGTGCACAGACCTCTCCCGAATCATCTCCAGCATTAGCAGCCTCCGAAGCACCACTAACTCCGCCTCCGTTTCCCTCGTAAGCTGATATTAGTATTTAAACATTCTCTATGATAATACATTTTTGTGAAAAAAATATTTTTATAACATGGTTTTGGCAGTTATAGAGTTCTAATGACGGTTTTCAACTATAACCGTCACACCCCTAGTTCCACGGCGGCATCCATCTTTGTAAAATGTACAAAATCTGCTTCACAGTCGCTGTGCTGTCGTCATCGGGTAAAGCCCGCCCCAACGTTTCTGATTGGTGCTGCGATTTCGACGGATTAGAAATGGGCTTGAATGAGCTTTTTGCCAGACTAACTTGCAGAGCAAATCTAAATTTGCCGGAAGTTGTCCCAGGCTAGTGAATTCCAGCAATGGCAACCACTTCAGAAAAGCTCATTGGGTCTAATTTATAACAAACAAAATTAGTTCTGTGTCAATCCTTCACAAACCATGCTTAATGATTTACACAATTCTTTCTGCTAATGTATAATAAGTGAGGCTCATTGTATCAGTCTGGTACTATCAGGTTTGTGCAGGTTGCTGAAGACGAGGACACGGGAACTTCACTGTAGCTAATTTATTTACAAACTAAGCTTCCAGAAACATACAGGAACAAAAGAAAGCACTCCAGGAATTCAGTACACACAACCATACATGGACGACGACAACCAACAAACACTGAGGGAAAACACAGGGCTTAAATGTACTGGGGCTAACGGGATAATTAACAAGACACAGGTGATGGGAATTTCTAATTAAACAGACAGGGAAAAACTAACAGGACTAAACCAAAATCACAAAGACAGGGGGAAACAAGATCACAGAACCGAACTGAACACATCAAAACCGTGACAGGTACCTTGTAAACAAGAGAAAATGGACTGAATAAAACAATGCACACCAACTGCCAAAAATTGAGAAGAGAATTTATGCTGAATAAAGCATTATTGCTCAAATATTTTTCTTTTTCGTAATTTAAGCACTAATCTAAAACCAAATTTACACTGTAAAAAAATATTGTTGGTTTAACTTAAAAAAGTAAGTACCTGGTGGTCTTAAATTGAGTTCATAAAAATGAGTTAATTCAATGGAGATTGGTTTAATCAATAGAAACTCAAAATGTTGTTATCTGAACCACATTAATTATCTAAGTTGATTTGACAAAAGAAAAAGGTTGTGATAACATATCAGGAAAATATTTTTTTTACATTGTAGTTAAGCTTATAAAATAATAAGCTATAATAAGCTGAGAAAAAAAGTATTTAATTCAATTAATTCAAAATCCAGCGCAAAAAAAAAACAATAGAAAGTGTTTTCTGATAATCGTTACTGTATCTTGTTAGTCGAGTCCACAGGATCCTCGTATACAGTGTTCACATCATGCAGTTCACACATCCTGACAATTGCTTCACTGGTTCATTGTGAACAAACTCAACAGCTTCTTTGTTTCTTTCTGAACGTGTATCGGCGGCTGTTTTGTTCTCTCGAGTGATCAATACGTGGAAGCTCCTGCGTTTTTCACTCTTCCTCTGTGTTCTGTTCTTCTTTCAATCGAGTTGGGTTGAACCTGCGGCTCATTCAGCAACGATACTAAAAAATTTAACACAACTGACTAACATTACAATATTTACAATATTTATTCACATTCAAAAAGTTTGGAGTCAGTAATATTTTTTTTTTTGAAAGAAATGTATACTTTTATCCAGCAGGGATGCATTAAATTGATCAAAAGTTACAGTAAAGACATTTATAATGTTACAAAAAAATTCTGTTTCACAAAAATGCTGTTGTTTTGACCTTTCTATTCCTCAAAGAATGTATAAAATGTGTAATAGTTTAACAAGCAGCACAACGGTTTTCATCATTGATAATAATAAATGTGTCTTGAGCAGCAAATCAGCAAATTAGAATGATTTCGGAAGGATCATGTGACACTGAAGACTGGAGTAATGATGCTGAAAATACAGCTTTGATCACTGGAATAAATTAGAAATAATAAATAGAAAACAGTTATTTTAAATTATTATAATATTTCCCTGTTTTTACTGTATTTTTGATCAAATAAATGCAGCCTTGGTGAGACTTAAACATTAAAAAAAAATCAAACCAATCCCAGGTGTCTCGAGCACAAACACTAAGCATACCACTAACCACTGCATTGTACTTCCAACTGTTTGTAATATTATGTAAATGTGCAAGGACTGTAAATTGACATCAAATACAACCTGCAATCAGATTTCCTCAAGCAAAACTAGACAATCACTGGAAAACATACCGAACAGTTTCGACACAGCTTATCTGAGTAAAACACAACACTGACAGACTGTACAGAAATGACTGCATACAAAGCTGAAAGCATGAATGTGCAAAACCAGGCAGAGGAAGAGAGGAACAGCAGAGCTGGAGGATTCTGTTCCTGGTGTAGTTTGCCAGAGGGCAGCTATAAGATGAGATGTCTCGGTGTGTGTGTGTGTGTGTGTGTGTGTGTGTGTGTGTGTGTGTGTGTGTGTGTGTGTGTGTGTGTGTGTGTGTGTGTGTGTGTGTGTGTGTGCGTGTGTGTGTGTGTGTGTGTGTGTGTGTGTGTGTGTGTGTGTGTGTGTGTGTGTGTGTGAGAGAGAGAGAGAGAGAGAGAGAGAGAGAGAGAGAGAGAGAGAGAGAGAGAGAGAGAGAGAGAGAGAGAGAGAGAGAGAGAGAGAGAGAGATTGCCGCAGTGTCTGAGGCACATACTTTTCTGCTAATAGTTGGACTCTGTGATCCTGACCATGTCAAACACACTCTTTCACTTTCCCCTCTCCTCAGTTATAGTTATTTTAGTTAGTATCAACTTTTTCTCTGATGTTTTTTTCCTACACCTTGTAGTTTCCTACAGAACTTTTGAAACAAATGAGACAACTGCTTAGAGCAATTCATCAAATGTGGATTTCATAGATCAGATCATATGATAAATGTTTGACATCTCTGACATTTGATCTCAGACGTACCTCAACATCTGAGCACAGCTTGACATACTGTTGAGATTTTGTCTAAAACTATAGAATAGACACATTTGAGGTCTTTTACAAGGAGATAAAGTCTCAATTTTGTTTTCCAACATTCAACATTGCTGTCTGGGCAGGGGGGAAATGAGATATTAATGAAATAATCGATGTGAAATCACAATTCTGTTATTGTGCACACACCCTCATGCCGTTCCAAACCTTACTTTTGTTTTACAGTTGAACACAAAGTTATAGCAGAATGTTCACTCTGTTACAATGAAAGTGGATGGAGACCATTGTTTTTGAGATTCAACAATGATAAAAAGGACTATAGAAGGAGTCCATATGATTATTTGTGTCTTCTGAAGCCATACAACAGCTTTGTGAGAGGAATACACTGAAAATATAGTACAGAGCTATGGCAGAAAAGATGATCATTTTGGTGAATAACCAAATCTGTCAATTCCTCCACACACAAAGCTGTCATGACTCCAGAAGACTTGGACTATAGTGCACGAGTCTTATAGGTAACTTTTATGATAATTACTAATTATACAGGTGACATAAGGGTGCATAAACGATAACAGAATACATTTTTTTTGGGGTGAAATAGGAAATATTCTCACCTCTGTTCATGTCTTTTTCTGTCTATCCCTCAGTATATACATTACTGTTAGTTTGGGGTAGGTAAGATTTTCTAATGCTTTTGAAAGAATATCTTATGCTCACCAAGGCTGCATTTAATCAAAAATTCAGTAATATTGTGAAACATTATTATTACAATAAAAAAAAAAACCTGTTGGTCACACTTTAGATTAAGGTCCAATTCTCACTATTAACTAACTATTAACTATGACTTTTTGGAATATGGTCATGCAGAATAAGGCATTAATATGTGCTTTATAAGTGCTAATAAACTGGCAATATCATAGTAATATGCATGATTATAAGCAACTATGGAGAATTGGAATTGGAGTGTTTTCTATTGTAATATATTTTAAAATGTAATTTATTTCTGTGATGCAAAGTTGAATTTTTAGCATCATTACTCCCTTCAGTGTCACATGATCCTTCTGAAATCATTCTAATATGCTGATTTGCTGCTCAAGCATTTCTTATTATTATAAATGTTGAAAAACAGTTGTGCTGCTTAATACTTTTGTGGAAACCACACAAAAAAATATATAATTCACGATTCTTTGATGACTAGAAAGTTCAAAAGAATCGCATTTGTTTGAAACAAATACAATTACTGCAAAATTATAATTCTTTAATGTTGCTTTTTATCAATTTAATACATCATTTCTTAAAAAAATGTATAATTTCTTTCAATAAAAAGAAAATATTACTGACCCCACACTTTTGAACAGAAGCATATCAAACAAGAACATTTACTCTGACTCACACTTTTACCAATCCTGACACATGACTTAACGATAACACAGTCCAACACACATGCACACACAAACCTGTACTTTTCCATGCTGGAATGCAGTCAAACCCATTTCCCAGCAGAAGTGGAACCTATTATCGAGTCATTGTTTCACAGATGCCCTGCCACAGTTTGAAGGCCGCCCGCATGTTGTTGAGCCTGTGAGCTGGCAACAGATTGGTCCAATCGTACGGTGAGTGGGCAGGTTCAAGTGATCTCGCTGCTAAAACGTCCAACTGAAACCCCTGAAATGTGTTCTGACACTGCGACGGGCGGCACTTGCAAATTTCGCACTTCATGATGGAGAACGGTTGGCAACCGGTGATGAAATTACATTTGGACACAAAACAATGGGAAAAATGAAAAAGGTTATATGCTTCTCTGCTCTTTCTTCATCCCTGTCAGATGCGAGAGTCGTATGAAAGGATAGCTCAATGTCATCGACCGCTTGCAGGCAATTAATGTCCTGCTTAATTGCTTAAGTCTATCAACGGCTTTTAATTTGGCTCGCATGCAGATCTCTTCTCTCTTTTGCTGCATTCGCAAGACACTCAACCAACATATGCAAATAACTGCCCTAAGTGAGATATTACGTCCTGGTTCTGGATTCAAGGAAATCTTCTTAAAGCCCCCCTGCAGTCAATCATTTTATACCTTAAAACTCATCTTTGATCATCAAAATGACATATTTAAACGTTTTTTTTTCCTGTGAAAAATAGCTTGAATGTAACTCTACACCATCGCTTCATTTAGAATATGTGCATCAATGAATATGCTAATCAGTCCCCGCCTCCACTCAGAATACCTGATCCACCTGATCAACCTGATCCACTCGGTCAACTTTACTGTAGTAAACGCTGCACAATCGCAAGTGGAAATACTGGTTGAATTCAGCCATATATGTTTGAACCAAAAACTGATTCAGAAGAAGAAGTGGAAGAGTGAATTATACAGGTTCGTCTATAAGTCGACGTATCAGAATGGTGATGCAATTTATGTATCGCTCTATACAACGTCAGACACATAACGGTAATTCATTTCATTAGCTGTTTTCAAACAGCTAATAATGTGTTGCTAACGTTACACAAACCATGTTCCCGTTCGCCATCTCGGAGTCAGAGAGCTGCCTTCTAAAAAAATCAGTATCCAAACGCTTTGATCATATCGTAAATATACATCATATACATAATTCGCCCGCCATATCGCTTAATATAATCCCTAAAACCTGGCTTCTCTTGAGACTCGAGACATAGTTAGTTCTAGCCAGTGATCTATAGGTGTCACTTCAGAGTATCGTGGTAGCTTACTAGTAGTAATATTATATTTAGCTAGCTAGAGTTATAGAAATGCTTAATATTTGAAACAACCCAATACATTCGTTAAACATCCTACATTTGGGGATTTAAGACAAATTGGAGGTTATCCTAAATATCCTTATTTATGATGATTTTTAAGAACATCATTTTCAGGAATATGAATACTTCTTAAATGTTGCCTTAAGAACAATCTTCAGAAAAAATATAAGAGCATTCTTAGGAAAAAAATTGGGAATACTAAATATTCTTATCTTTTTTATCTTAAAGGATTAGTTCACTACAGAATTAAAATGTCCAGATAATTTACTCACCTCGATGTTCATGTCTTTCTTTCTTCGGTCGAAAAGAAATGAAGGTTTTTGAGGAAACCATTCCAGGATTTTTCTCCATATAGCGGACTTCAATGGGAACCAACGGGTTGAAGGTCCAAATTGCAGTTTCAGTGCAGCTTCAAAGGCTCTACACGATCCCAGCCGAGGAATAAGGGTCTTATCTAGCCAAACCATCAGTCATTTTCCAAAAGAAATAAACATTTATATACTTTTTAACCACAAATGCTCGTCCACGACTTCACCATTACGTAATCACGTTGGAAAGGTCACGCGTGACGTAGGCGGAAGTGTTTACAAAGCGAAAAACTCCAACTTCAAAATCGTACGACATCGTTGTTTTACCTTTTTTTTTTTTTTGTAAAGGGCGTGTGATTACGTAATACGTGAACGCGCATCGCAGAGCTAGTGCAAGATGAGCATTTGTGGTTAAAAAGTATATATATATATTTTTTTTTTAAAAGAGCGATGGTTTGGATAAGACCCTTATTCCTCAGCTGGGATCGTGTAGAGCCTTTGAAGCTGCGTTGAAACTGCAATTTGGACCTTCAACCCGTTGGTCCCCTTTGAAGACCACTATGGTGAGAAAAATCCTGGAATGTTTTCCACAAAGACCTTAATTTATTTCTGGCTGAAGAAAGACATGAATATCTTGGATGTGTCACAGTCCTCGTCTGCACCTGTCTGTCCTTGTCTGCACTACACTACCCAGAATCCTCCTTGTCTCCACACCTGAAATCACTCCCTCACATACCAGCCTGTTCCTCGTTATCATCATTTGTGTCACCTGTCTTCACATTATTATGGTTCATTTGTCTCTGTATTTAGTTCCTTCTGTTCAGTCTGTCTTGGTCGGTTCTCGTTTATGTTACATGGTGTAATGCTTGAGTGTGTCCCTATGACCGTCATTCTGTATCTGAGTTTTGATTATATAAGTAAATGTTTGAATTGGAGTCTTTGTGTCAGCCTCTCCTTCATCCTGCACCATCACCCGTGACAGAAGAACCGACCAAGAAGGTAATGGAGGAGGACGCAATGGATACGTTTCTGTTCAACCAGAATGGAAGTTCTTTGGAGGAATTAGTGGAAGTTTACCTGCATCTGTATCAGGATGATTACTGGGAGGAGGAGTTTTTAAAGCAACGGTTTTGGAGAGGACTAGATGATCCACTAACCCAGATACTGCTGCTCAAAGACTTAGACCGACCTTTTCTTGAGTTCTTGGACCGAGCTCTTTTTGTCTGTGGTTCCTCCCCTCACTGTAACACCAGCCGATCCTGAGTTTCCAGTGCCAGAGCTTCACGTCAGCCACGTCCAGCCAGAGCGTCACGTCAGCCACGTCCAGCCAGAGCGTCACGTCAGCCGCGTCCAGCCAGAGCGTCACGTCAGCCGCGTCCAGCCAGAGCGTCACGTCAGCCGCGTCCAGCCAGAGCGTCACGTCAGCCGCGTCCAGCCAGAGCGTCACGTCAGCCGCGTCCAGCCAGAGCGTCACGTCAGCCGCGTCCAGCCAGAGCGTCACGTCAGCCGCGTCCAGCCAGAGCTTCACGTCAGCCGCGTCCAGCCAGAGCTTCACGTCAGCCGCGTCCAGCCAGAGTCCGTCCAGCCAGAGTCCGTCCAGCCAGAGTCCGTCCAGCCAGAGTCCGTCCAGCCAGAGTCCGTCCAGCCAGAGTCCGTCCAGCCAGAGTCCGTCCAGCCAGAGTCCGTCCAGCCAGAGTCCGTCCAGCCAGAGTCCGTCCAGCCAGAGTCCGTCCAGCCAGAGTCCGTCCAGCCAGAGTCCGTCCAGCCAGAGTCCGTCCAGCCAGAGTCCGTCCAGCCAGAGTCCGTCCAGCCAGAGTCCGTCCAGCCAGAGTCCGTCCAGCCAGAGTCCGTCCAGCCAGAGTCCGTCCAGCCAGAGACCGTCCAGCCCGAGACCGTCCAGCCCGAGACCGTCCAGCCCGAGACCGTCCAGCCCGAGACCGTCCAGCCCGAGACCGTCCAGCCCGAGACCGTCCAGCCCGAGACCGTCCAGCCCGAGACCGTCCAGCCCGAGACCGTCCAGCCCGAGACCGTCCAGCCCGAGACCGTCCAGCCCGAGACCGTCCAGCCCGAGACCGTCCAGCCCGAGACCGTCCAGCCCGAGACCGTCCAGCCCGAGACCGTCCAGCCCGAGACCGTCCAGCCCGAGACCGTCCAGCCCGAGACCGTCCAGCCCGAGACCGTCCAGCCCGAGACCGTCCAGCCCGAGACCGTCCAGCCCGAGACCGTCCAGCCCGAGACCGTCCAGCCCGAGACCGTCCAGCCCGAGACCGTCCAGCCCGAGACCGTCCAGCCCGAGACCGTCCAGCCCGCTCTGGAGGACGCAGTGCTCCTTGTGGGATCCATGGCTGTTTTGTGTGTGTGGGCAGCACATACATTCGTTACAACCCATGAACCCAGCCCTGAGCTTCCTTCGCCACTGGTCCCGTCCAGCCCTGAGCTTCCTTCGCCGCTGGTCCCGTCCAGCCCTGAGCTTCCTTCGCCGCTGGTTCCGCCCAGCTCAAAGCCCTCTTCGCGCCGCTGGTTCCGCCCAGCTCAAAGCCCTCTTCGCCGCTGGTTCCGCCCAGCTCAAAGCCCTCTTCGCCGCTGGTTCCGCCCAGTTCAAAGCACACTTCGCCGCTGGTTCCGCCCAGCTCAAAGCCCTCTTCGCCACTGGTCCTGCCCAGCTCAAGACCTTCGCCACTGGTCCCGTCCAGCAAAAATCCCTCACCACTTGCCCAGCCAGAGACTGTTCACGTCCCGTCTGCCCAGCCAGAGACTGTTCACGTCCCGTCTGCCCAGCCTGGGTCTGCTCAAGTCCCGTCTGCCCAGCCTGGGTCTGCTCATGTCCCGTCTGCCCAGCCTGTCCCTCATCCAGTCACTCTCCCCAAGAATTTTTTTGGGGGGGGGGGGCCATAGGTCTCCGCCATGGCCGCCCGAAGGGTCTCCATCGCCATGGCTGCCCGAAGGGTCCTCACCACCATGGCCACCTGAAGGGTCCTCACCACCATGGCCACCCGAAGGGTCCTCACCACCATGGCCACCTGAAGGGTCCTCACCACCATGGCCACCTGAAGGGTCCTCACCACCATGGCCACCTGAAGGGTCCTCTCCGCCATGGCCGCCCGAAGGGTCCTCTCCGCCATGGCCACCTGAATGGTCGTCACCACCATGGCCACCCGAAGGGTCCTCACCACCCTGGACGCCCGAGGGTTCGTCTGCTCCGCCCTGGACAAGCCCACGTCCTGCTCCGTCCTGGCCACGCCCACGTCCTGCTCCGCCATGGCCGCCTGGTCCATCCTGGAGTCCATCCTCCTGCACCCGCTCCGCCTTCCCATTACGGACTCCAGGATGCCCACCCTCCCACCCCTGTTCTAAGGCGTGAGGTCACGCCTACCGGGAGGGGGGAGTAATGTCACAGTCCTCATCTGCACCTGTCTGTCCTTGTCTGCACTACACTACCCAGAATCCTCCTTGTCTCCACACCTGAACTCACTCCCTCACTTACCAGCCTGTTCCTCGTTATCATCATCTGTGTCACCTGTCTTCACATCATTATGGTTCATTTGTCTCTGTATTTAGTTCCTTCTGTTCAGTCTGTCTTGGTCGGTTCTCGTAATGCTTGAGTGTGTCCCTATGACCGTCATTCTGTATCTGAGTTTTGATTATATAAGTAAATGTTTGAATTGGAGTCTTTGTGTCAGCCTCTCCTTCATCCTGCACCATCACCCGTGACAGGATGACATGGGGGTGAGTAAATTATCAGAAAATTGTCATTCTTTAAAATCATTAATACTTTAATTCTTTAATCCTTTAATTTAGAAAATAAGAAGAAAAAAGCAGTTAAGAAAAATGTTATTCTTAAGAATGTCATGTTTCGTGAATCCGGCCCCGGATCTCTAACCCTTACAAAGGGATTTGACTTTATTAGTATTATAAAAAGGATATTTTGGAAATCAAACGCAGGTATCAGAGCCCTTTTCCTCTTTTGCACTCCAACAGATAATAAGACCAAAAAAAAAGAACATTTTCAACATGACTACCCTGCTCTCCCTACTGATTTTTCCCCTCCGCTTCTGTTGCCGTGGAAACAGTAAGCGATGTTCAACAGGGCTGGAGAAAGAGAGAAATAATTCGCCGCCAGTCTCATTCTCACCCACTGAGAGCATATGTGTGATCAAATATTTGACTTCTGTTTGACACATATATGTGTTCGGATATGCCAGCCTATGGGCTGAGAAGGTAATGGCGTGAAGGACAGCTTTACTGTGCGATTGAAGGTTGCCAATGGTTTGAATATTTGTTTATTTTTTATTTTTTTTTTTTTTTTTGGAGGAGGACTAAACGAAATCTCTTTACATATATCCAGATAGAAGTTCATACTGCCTGAAATTTCAACATATTAAATTGCAAAAAATGAATACTGGTCTGCCAACTTTTGAGTTTAGCTTGGATTGAGAATTATGCTGGTTGTCAAAACATTTGGTAACTTTAGAATTTCTTTAAGTTTAGTGACAACATGTTGTCACATTTTTCTGGTTAATTAAACATTACATTATAAAAAAGAAAGACCAAATACAAATATATTTTAGATGAACTATGTAGGCTAACTAATGTTAATTTTTTTAAAACAAATTATAAATATATTCAATTTAGTTTTTTTAAAGCATTTTACATCTGTTCCAAAATAATAACTGAAGGCAGTAACAATTTATTAGTGAACTGATGCTAATTTCTAACTGATTACTAACTTATTTCTTAGATCATCAGTCATACTGGTCAAAGACACGAAGATGTACCTTTGACTTCACCAAAGCCATTTCACGTTTGATTTTGACGTGACAAAGCGGTGATATCTAAGTGGGTGAGTTGTTTAGGCTACTTTTTAATTAGTCTTCCCATTAACGCCATAATGTTGTTCATTCAGACCAATTCAGGAAACATGCACAAGAGGCGGAATTTATCGCACATATCCAATCATAAAGCGACGGAGGCATTGCCTCGTCTCCCGTCACTTCCCCCTATTCATTCTTAATCACCCCCACTAAACCCAGCACGCGGGTCTGTTAAAACTCAATGGGATCCGGGGAGGCAAGAGAGTCCCGCTAACTCTACCTGCCTGTGTCGCTTTTGGACTATTTAGAAAAACGATTTATACACGTTTTAATGTCACATTCTTTAATATTGGCGTTGCTTGATTTCTGTAATATGGATTATTTTCTCGTTCAAGTTTTTGAGGAGGTACTGCCTCCCTTGCCTCACACACGCACAGAATTAGATCAATCGATTTGTCAGTACTAGTTTTTATATTAAATATAGGCAGGAGAATAGTTATATATAAATTCTGTAGCTAGTGACAACAAGTGACAATTTAATTCAGATTTGGTTCAAGTTCAATCTAGAACACACGTAGACATTAATCAAGCCCAACAATAACAGTTTCTGTTCTCCTTCCACACTTGGTATTTCCTTTCTCCTCAACATTTATAAACAATCATATTTTTTTTCTCTTCCTCTCCTTGCAAAAAAATAATTTCACTTCTACATAATTACATTTGAAGGCCGCTGAGACGTTGATGGTTTCTTCCTGTTCCACTCCTGAGGCCATGCAATCCTTGACGATCCCTGATGCCTGCCGAAACCATGGCAACCGTCAACTCATTATCTTACGACGAGACCCCCGCGGCAACCGCAAGGGAAGTCAAATCAGATCATATCATAAACGTCGACTGGGGATAACCATTTAAAAGCACTCTTAACCAAGTCATTAATGAACCATGTTACCACGCACTTCATATTGCGTCTGTTATAAAGCAATTACAGCAAACCGTACTTAAGCGAGATAGATATCCAGGCTAACCGCTACATGGGAGGCTGGGCTGAACCAGCTGAGATTTAATTATGTTACACGGAGATGCTTAATGATCATTTGCTTATCAGACGATCAAACACGTTTGCGTGAAATCGATCACTGATGCTGGGGTTTCTCATTTGCCACAGTGTACTGTGAAACTGATTTGTATTAGTTAAATGAGCAAGCACCTGATTGGCTGAGCTCCCTCATCCAATCGGTAAGGCGGAAACAAATGAAAAGACATGCACTAAAATTATAACACATTTTGGACCAATGAATTGATTCATCATGCTTATTGTTTTATTATTAGTATACCACAATATATCCAAATTAAGAGCATATACCTTTTTTTGTGTTTGCTAAGACCAGGGTCATGTCCCAATACACCTCGCTGACCTATGAGAGTCAAGGGAATATAAGAGTGTCCATGACTAGAAAAGTAAAAATGATTTAAAACGAAGGTAAAATGTAGATTAAACTGTTTATGGTCTGGAAAATACTGTTATTTTCAAGAATACTCTGTTATATATAAATACTGTATTATACAGTAACAATCAAGTAAAAAGTAATAACATATTTAACATAGAGTATCTTAATCTTGTTTCCAAAGAAAGAAAAAGCAGAGATATTTTGGTGATTTTGAGGTAATATAGGGAGTTACACACCCTTGACATTTTGAAGTCAGACCTAACAAAAAAAGTTAGGAAACATTTTTATATTAAATACAACACGTCTTTGCATGTATTATTAAATGTATTTACAATGTATTTAAATATATTTTTGATATAAAGGTAAACAATCCACTAAGTGACCATCTAGCAACCAACAAGAACACCCTCAAAGCAACACAGTAAGGGCCAGATTTACTAAACAGGTCAAATAAACATGAGAGTGCAATTCCAAAAAAGAGGAGTGGAAAGTAACGTGCTTGATCTACTGATGATGCTCAAATTAAAGAACACAGACGCAACCAGATCATTTCCATAATGACCAACACAATCTACCAAGAGCAGCACAAACTAACGTAGTTTAAACCATGCTTTTATTGGGCAGTATTTAATGGCGCAAATACCAGTAAATTGACTAGCGCAAACCTTAGTAAATCACCCTTGCATGATTAATTTATGCATGATCCCATAAATGTTGCGTTTGAATAGGAAACTCCTACAAATGCATGTGCAATAGGGTCAGCCGCAAAAATAAAGTAAATAGTAAATCCTGACAGTAGTTTTTTTTACGCCAAAAGAGGGTTTGCGCTGACGCAAGCTGTTAGTAAATCTGGCACTAAATCTGTAACTTAATAGAGGAATTCTGCAGATAACCTCTATCTATCCCTTTTTTAATGTTCCGTGGTTCCATATCCTTTGTTTCTTCTTAAATTGTTAAAATTGAGTTTAAAATGTGATTTAAGTTTCAAACTCTTTCTGTCTGCCATTGGCCAACAGACAGATAGCCCCGCCCTAATCTCACACCATTGGTTGAATCAATGTTGCTGTGTCAGTCTGCCATGTCGATCAAACAGAACAACGGTTTTATTACATAATTTACACTTTTCAGGGCAATACATTACAAACGCAAAGTGAGACAAATTGTGAACCGATTAACTGTGCAACAGGCATTCTCGAAGCAGACACACTCTTCAAGCAGACTGCGCAGGATAGATGTGTTTATCTGCCTCTTAACAAAGACATTTCTCTCCTTTCTCTCTGCATGTGTCATTCTGACAGTCTCGTCAGATTAACTGCCTAGTTAAGAACCGCGGTTGTTTGTTTGTGTGTGTGTGTACCGCTTCATTGTTCCCTGCAGTGACTTCTGTTTCCGTTTCCAGACACAGTGAGTGAGCAGTTAGTGGATTAACTCTCTCCTACAGGGAATCATGGGCAATATTGTACTGTACGACAGGCGTAATAAAATATAAGGCCTGTCTTTAGTAACAATAAAAGCTGTTAGGCAGAAGCAGTGGTGTCTATAGTGCTCTTCGGTTCTGGTGATTAGGGAAATCATCTGAAATTCAACTCTGAAATTAAACTATTGGGTTCAGCGCTCTATTTATCTATAGAGACATATGCGAAAACACCGTCATACATATAAAAGCAAAAAGGAAGCGAGGTGAGCGGTGTATTAATTGGTTCGTAAATTAAATGTCTTACTCAAGAGGACAACAACACACAATCTATTATTTTGGGCTTTTATGGTTGATAAATATGGTTCGACATCACAAATTATTCAAGAATGAGGCAATGCGGATGGATATTTTAATTAAAAAAAATATTGCTGTTTTTTTGTGTCTGTTGGCTCTTGGTATTTATATTTATTGGTATTTATTGGCTTTATGTTCACAATAAAAAGATACAAAAAACAACAGAACAGACTTCATAAACAAGACACTGAATCGTGCATATATATACAGAATATATACACTCACCTAAAGGATTATTAGGAACACCATACTAACACTGTGTTTGACCCCCTTTCGCCTTCAGAACTGCCTTAATTCTACGTGGCATTGATTCAACAAGGTGCTGAAAGCATTCTTTAGAAATGTTGGCCCATATTGATAGGATAGCATCTTGCAGTTGATGGAGATTTGTGGGATGCACATCCAGGACACGAAGCTCCCGTTCCACCACATCCCAAAGATGCTCTATTGGGTTGAGATCTGGTGACTGTGGGGGCCATTTTAGTACAGTGAACTCATTGTCATGTTCAAGAAACCAATTTGAAATGATTCGAGCTTTGTGACATGGTACATTATCCTGCTGGAAGTAGCCATCAGAGGATGGGTACATGGTGGCCATAAAGGGATGGACATGGTCAGAAACAATGCTCAGGTAGGCCGTGGCATTTAAACGATGCCCAATTGGCACTAAGGGGCCTAAAGTGTGCCAAGAAAACATCCCCCACACCATTACACCACCACCACCAGCCTGCACAGTGGTAACAAGGCATGATGGATCCATGTTCTCATTCTGTTTACGACAAATTCTGACTCTACCATCTGAATGTCTCAACAGAATTCGAGACTCATCAGACCAGGCAACATTTTTCCAGTCTTCAACTGTCCGATTTTGGTGAGCTCTTGCAAATTGTAGCCTCTTTTTCCTATTTGTAGTGGAGATGAGTGGTACCCGGTGGGGTCTTCTGCTGTTGTAGCCCATCCGCCTCAAGGTTGTGCGTGTTGTGGCTTCACAAATGCTTTGCTGCATACCTCGGTTGTAACGAGTGGTTATTTCAGTCAAAGTTGCTCTTCTATCAGCTTGAATCAGTCGGCCCATTCTCCTCTGACCTCTAGCATCAACAAGGCATTTTCACCCACAGGACTGCCGCATACTGGATGTTTTTCCCTTTTCACACCATTCTTTGTAAACCCTAGAAATGGTTGTGCATGAAAATCCCAGTAACTGAGCAGATTGTGAAATACTCAGACCGGCCCGTCTGGCACCAACAATCATGCCACGCTTAAAATTACTTAAATCACCTTTCTTTCCCATTCTGACATTCAGTTTGGAGTTCAGGAGATTGTCTTGACCAGGACCACACCCCTAATTGTATTGAAGCAACTGCCATGTGATTGATTGATTAGATAATTGCATTAATGAGAAATTGAACAGGTGTTCCTAATAATCCTTTAGGTGAGTGTATATAAAAATATATGTGTTTGTGTGTGTGTGTATGTATGGTATATATATATATATATATATGATCTGTTCATCTGAATCAGTTCTAAAGTTCATCTGATTCAGAATTTGCATACTATATACAGTATATCCATGCATATATGATAATAATAATATAATGTAGGATAAAAAAAGTAAAGGCGAATCAGAATTTGCATACTATATATCCACGCATATATAACAATAATAATAATAATCATATATAATAACGATGTAGGATAGATAGTTCAGCTGATGCTAATATCTAATATACAATACTTTGCACTACAAAGTCCCTATACTGCCATACTACATGCTACCTGCTCCGAAGTACATCATTTACATTTATTAGTACACAAATTGAGATTTCACAGGGAAATGCTTGTGGAGATGGTGTGCATCTCAAAGACAGAACTTACGTCCTGTAAGCTCAAAGAACTCAAAGAAGAGTAACATTTGCAAAACATGTTCAAAAGCAACAGTCAGTCTGAATGCATCTCTATTCACCTGGATCACAGCTGTATTAAAGAGGGTGGACAGCACACACTCCAGCTGCGATGCAATCAGACAGATGAGTGGCAGAAAGAGAGAAAGAGGAAGAGAGGGATAGAGAAAGGGAAGGTACTGGAAATCAGTATTCCACAGTCATGCTTTACGACTGCGACAGCTAAGGACACCTCAAGAACGCCAGCGCCGCTGCACACACACACACACACCATCATTTCTTATTGCTAACGGTGCTCTCCCAGTCTGCCCTCTCTCTCACCTGCAAACTGCCATCACAAACACACACCAACATAAATATTCACTCGCTCAATCTAGCTCTCTCTCCATATATATTCAGATGAGAAGTTAAACCCATTGAATAGAACAAGAGGGACTAAAGCTGAGCAATAAACTAGGTCACCTTCATCTCAATCAAATACACACACACAAACACACAGAGAGAACTCGCACACATACGCTATCTGGCTCCTTGACTGTGTTCTGGGCCCATTCATCATATTCCTAATTCTTCTTATTGATTTGTGGCAAACACAAACCCAGAATTGCTCTGCGCTGCTGTAATAGTGTTTCTGTTAGTTTGTCTGAACACATGGGGCTTAGATAAAGTGACTCGAAGACATCAGATACCTTTCTAATACTAGCACACTGTATGCTGTGCAGTCTATCCATCCATCCATTCATGTAACTGTCATTCCATTCGTCTATAAATCTGTCCATCCATCCATCTGTCATTCTTTCTGCCAATCTGTCTGTCGATCCATCCATTCATCGATAGTTCTCTATCAATCTATCCAGCCATCCATCTATCCATCTATCCGTGTGCTACATGACATAATATTGAATGTTCAATTTACAGTGAATGTTGTCCAACTATCAACTTAAAAGTAAATATTATTTAGCATTTTTAATGAAAGAATAAATAAATAAAAGAATGCATATATAATAATGCATATAAAAAATTAAAGAAAGAATTAACAAAATATCTAACTAACTGTCACACCTCGACTTTTAATATCAAACTAAAAATGTAGGAGAACATCGGAGAATCACAAGAGCAATCAGACATTATCCACTCACAAAACAAAGACAAGAACCAACCAAGACAGCTAGAAACACAATGCTATATATACAAGGCCAAACACAGGCAACTGAACGAGACACAGGTGTAACTAATTAGAAACTATGGAAACTAACATCAGGGAGCTAAACTGAAGGGAAACAGAAATAAAAGCACAAAATTAAAACGAACATAATCCTGACACCAAGCAAATAAATAAATAAATAATATTAATATTATTATTTTTTTATGTTTGTCTGTGCAAACCTTGCCTTCATTATGCCAGAGTGGTTTTACAGTGTTGCCATGTGGTTGCTAGATGGTTCCTGTCTGTCCCGAGTCAAAAGTCCCCAGGTCTCTTATAATATTCTGGTTTCTAGATATGGCCCAGAACAGATCATTCTAAGTTAGATCTCTTGGAAAAATAATTGAACACTTCAAATAAAGCACATGGCTTTGTGGGATACAGTTTTCCAGGCTGTATAATCTACTTGTTTACTGCACATTTTGACAATTGTAATAGGTCATCTAGGTATGCCATGCATGCAAAACTATGCATACTATGCTCTAGAACAAATATGCTACTAAAATAGTATGAATAGTATGGTAATGTGCCATTCAAAATATACCCACACACACAGCATTATCAGCTGATGAATGAATCACATCCTTTCTTTATTTTATCACATAGACAGCCTTATTGGATAACATGCTCTTTCCTTAAGAGCTTGTCTTTCTGCCCATTTCTCCGTATAAAGAGACTTAAGGCAATACTGGATTTTTTTATTGGGGTGGGAGCTAAATGTCGTAATGCACTTTTCAATTTTCCAGCCAATTTATATGCTAATGAGCAGGGTACATCTCCATTAGATTGGCTGGCAGACGGCAGGGCGATCAGGTGATTTTCTGCTCTCTTTCTCCTTCTGTGTAATTAAAGGGGCCGATGAACAGCTCGACATGGCTACGCAAGCCCACCCCTTCACCTCTTTCTAGCTCTGTCTTTCCCAGGGCAGTTTCATGGGAGAGAACTGCTTGGTATGGCAAGTGTGCAGCTGGGTTTAACGGGTCTGGACGCTCTTTTTATGGCTGATGGGATCGCTATCGGGGGGCAGGAATGCTCAGTATCGGTAGCTTTCTTAGATTATTTCATTGTATTTTCTCGTCCTCTCACCTTCTTCATCTCTATGGTACACTGCAAATAAAACCATCTCAGAATGTCTACAATAATGCCATCATAGCTCTCTCTGACATATCAGCAAGTCTGGTTCACATTGCAGCTTATTCTGGCCAAGAACCGCCCACTTAGACACGAAGAGACTCTTGCTGCGTCCGAAATCGCATACTCTCTTGAGTAGGTACTTATTTTGAATAAGTAATTACTTCACGACAGCTAAAAAAGTATGTCAGTATGAATGGAATTTGGATGTACTACATCCACCATGTTGTCATTATCATGTGACCTACCAGCGTCAGTTACTTTGCTTCACTGCTATTGACAAATCCTCTCCCGTGCCCTCATGGGATAGTAAAGTGTCCATCATATGAACTCTTCAGAATCTCGCCAGAAGGATAGGTCATTCGGGTGCTGTCAAAAAACATCTGGAGGAGAGATGCACAATTTTTTTTTCTGAGTAATAAAATAACATATTATTTTCACCTGGCAGATGACCAGCAACTCGCAGCAAAAAAAACTCAGCCTATACATGCCTCTTTGTAGCAATGTGCAAAAACCTCAGAACACCTTGTCAACCACATAGCAACACCCTGGCAACCAGCAAGAACACCATAGCAACATGCTAAAACACTCAAACTACTGGATAACAACAGCATTCTAAAAAACAAACACTAAGACAACCTCAGCAACCACATAGTGACATTCTAAATACACTTAAAACACTTTAGTAACCGCAGAGCAAAACCCTAGAACCCACCTAGAAAAGGGCTAAAAGCACCCAGAACACACTAAAAACCACATTGAAGCATGCTAAAAAAACATTTAGACAACATTAGCAAATGCATAGCAATAGCCTATGCTAAAAAACACTCAGAACATCCTATAACCCCATAGCAACATGCAAAAAAATCAAAACACCCTAGCAACGCCATAGCGACAATATAGAATACCCTAGCACCCATCTAGAAGTGCTAAAAACTCTCAGAACACCCAAAACACTCAAACAGCAGCATTAGAACACCATCCTAAAGACCACTCAATTACTGAGAGCAGCAGTGGCTCAGTGGTTCATGTAGGTTGTCTATAAACCGGAAGTTTGGTGGTTCAATCCCCGGTTCCACCTGACCAAGTGTTGAGGTGTCCATGAGCAAGACACCTAACCCCCATGAGTGAATGAGTGAATGGGTGAATGTGAGGCAAATTGTAAAGCGCGTTGGTGGCCATTAGGTCTGTGAAAGCGCCATTTACCACTCAGACAACCTTAGTAAAAGCAGCAACATGCTAAAAAACACTTACCCACATAGCAACACCCTAGCAGCCAAACAGAACACCCTACAACTGCCTAGGAATGTGTTAAAGCACTCATAACACACTAACAACTACGCAGAAATATGCTAAAAAACTGTGAGGGTAAACTGTCAGAATTTATACCACGGGAATGCTTGATTCTGATTGGTTGATGAATGTTCTAAGGTGTGAAATTATTTTCAGGGAAACGCACGGCTAAAGTAGTTCCAGGAAGGTTTGGACCACATTACAGTTCCATATCACTTCGCCAAATGATTTCAGTTATTTCAAAGATCTTTACAGGCAACAAACAGGCAACTTTTGTAGTTCTGTAAAGCACTTTGGTCAGTCAGTGGCTGTTATAAAATGTGCTATATAAATAAAATGAACTTGAACTTGAACAACAGCAGAAGAACCAAAACCCACAACGACACTGACCAAGCAAATAAATATAGTGAACAATAGGATAAAACTCAAACACGCACACATACAGTAAGGACACACACTCGCACAGAAACGTGTTGTCAGCGCTGCTCTGATGATTTTATCAGTAAAATAGTTTAGCAACTTTAAAGCTACATGACATGTCTCACTAGTGAGTTAATAACGCCACTGTTCTTGCAGATACACTTACAGTTTCGCTATTAGTAGAGACGGTGCTGCTGAACACTGAGACGCACAGACTCAGATAATTCACACATCTCTCTCCCACTCTCTCTCTCTCTCTCTCTCTCTCTCTCTCTCTCTGTAATAACTGCAAGAGTGTTTTAAGGGCAAATACCTGACAAATGTCTTGAAATACATCATCTGAACAATGTCTTGATGTGTGGTAACCGTAGTATAAGTGGAATAATTGAATACAGGTTATTGAATTATTGAAAAATAATGCACACCCGAGGTGTAACTGAGTTACCACCTTGCATTATTTTTCTAATAATTCAATGGCCTGTCATCAGTTATTCCTTACTCACTTACCCTCATGTCGTTTCAAACCTGTACGAGTTTCTTTCTTCTGTGAGACACAGAAGAAGATATTTTGAAAAATATATCTCAATGTTGTTCTCGCCAATGTCGCCCATACAATGTTGTTTTCGGACCCCATTATGCCTGAACTTGTTATTTAAAAAAATGCTTTGTAATTACAGCATGCATTGCAATATCCTTTAGACGATCTGAGGCCAAGACCTTCCCTGACAATATTATTTTATGTCAGTTTGTCCTGTTCCCAACCCAGTCGCCAACAAAACATAAGACACGGTTGCACTTTGTCTTTTACTGTTGACAGCAAATCATCAGAATCAGCCATCAGAAAAAAAATGACAGTGTGCCATAAGATCAGGATGACAATGTCACAATAATGCCATTCCAAAGTGAGAAAAATACATTTCCGGAGCATTGTAAAGGCCTTGCAATATCCCACCGGTGTGTCACAGAGACAACAACACTGTGATATTCCATCAAAACACAATATTGAGCGATGAAATGAGCTCTGCAGAAAGACCAACGAGACAAATACTCATACACACTGTAGAACAAGAGCGAGATATAGATGGGTGAAGCGAAAGCAAGAAAGATGGAAGGAGAGAAAAACAGAAAGACAGGTGCTGGCAGACTAATTAATCAAAAGGAAGTTTCAAGATATCAAGTTTGATTCAAAAGGTGAGACATTCTGACAGATGTGACACACTTCACAACGAATTGCAGTGATAATAAGAGCAACATGATCCTGATACTCAAACTTGCAAACTTAAAAAAAAAAAACTAAATGAAGGTGTTAAACGAATTATGAATCAGGAAGTTGCAATTTACTTTTGTTTCGTTTTTTTTAAATCTCACACTAAATTTAACACAATTGAACAGCTGCAGCCAAACTCTATGAAATGATGTCATCTCTTATATGTTAATTAAAGGTGATGTCATTTTATGTCAAAATAGGACAAATGATTATACTCTTATTTAATATGCAAAATAACTAGCAAACTATTTGAAGGCTGGCTTAGCAAAAAGCATAAACAACTGAGGTGGTGTTGTCAAAAAACCTTAAATCATGAACCTTCTGGAGGAGACGTGCTCTAATGTGTTATTTAATGTGTTTTTGGATTGTTCTGCTGACGAAACACTGTTTTTTTTTTCAGTAGTAAAAAACTCCAGAAAACATGAGATGTGTAAAATTATATTGTTATTATAAAAAAATTATATAAAAATAATATTCGACGGATATTCCGTGATTTAAAGGGGAGCATGCAAGCCATATGTGTGTGTGTGTGTGTGTGTGTGTGTGTGAAGCACCGAAATGTTTCTGATACAATGATGGCGGGACCCCCCGGGGCCTCCAAAGCGCCAATCAGAGCGCTTAACTTTTTATTAACATAACATTTGCTCTCTTAATTACTCAATTTGCATATTTATTGTCGAAAATCTCTGAGCTGTAACAACCATTTGTCAAATATTATCCATTTAAAGGTATCCTTGGCAGACTTCATTGGACAGTTTCACAGACAAGGCTTAAAGGGATAGTCCAAAAAGGAACATCGTTCCAAACCCATAAGACCTTCGTTTATCTCCATTAAAATAAAAAATGGACAATTCTTATTTTTTATGGAATATTGCATAATTTTTTTAAATTCATGTGCCCTTGTTATCTTCGATCAAAATAACTTCTCCCTCTTGCAGCGACATCTCTTCTCTGATGATGTGTTTACTGGCGCGAGGGCGGGGCAACCTGTCACTCACATGAGATTAACCAATAGCAAACCACCACCATCCAATCAATTTCCGATGGAAAAAAACCCGCCCTACATTTTTTCTTGTTCAAGAAGATTTCACTCGGATATACGTCACAATAGGGAAGAAAAGACTATAGCAACTTCCGTTCCATGCTGACTTTAAGCTAAAGAATCCCTTTAAAACTGAACAGTAATAAAACCTCTGTTCACAATATATCATCAAACTGTTTCCAATTGACGCATTGCTAGATTTAAATCTTTGAATATACGCTTTGTTTGTTTGTTGACGTAAGGATTTTGAGTGTAAGTAACATAACAGCTGTTTTCCTTGCACTCTGCCCGTTTTTCCCTGATCTGTTTGGATCAGCGTGTTATTACGAATGAACGGAGAGCTGTGCTTATGAATACACAATCACAGCGGGAGAGCAGCGAGAAAGAGACAGGCAGAAAAGATTTGAGAGCGAGAGATGCATTAGTATTAACGTAAGCTATATGGAACCTATAATCATCCGCACCATTCTCAGGCTAATTCTGTGTGAGAGTGAGAAGCGGCCCACCTTGGAGAGAGCAGATCTGACAGGTGAGAACATTCAAACAGCTGTCTAATCAAAGCTAAAATAATACAGGAATGGATGTGACAGTCTTCACGTTTACTGATTGTTCATGACACATGCAGCAAACCAGATAAAATGTTAAAAAAGAAATTTGCGATTTAATCTAAATTCCATGTCTATTAGCTTCAAGGTCACCTATATGCTAGCTAAAATAACATTTACGCATTTAAAGTCAACATGAAAACTTCTGAATATATGATTATTTAAAATGTACGACAAGCCCTTTAAAATATCCCACCTAAACTTCCTGTTTCAATAGGGAATGTCACTATTTTCACTGCTCATTTTCACTACACTTTAATGTCACTGCTCTGATGATTTTATCAGTTAAATAGTTTACCAACTTAAAAACAACATGACATTTCTGACTAGCGAGGTAATAACGCTGCTGTTCTTGAAGCAGATACACTTACAGTTTCGCTATTAGTAGAGACGCTGCTGCCGAAAACTGTTGAGAGACATATACAATTAAAATCAGTGACTGAGAACCAAAACTGTCTGAAAAAATCCCCAAAAAATATAATTTCCACAGAAGAAAGAAATGCAAACAGGTCTGGAACAACATGAGGATCAGTATAATGATGACCGCATTTTAATTTCTTTATGGACTTTATTTAAGTATTTGAAAGTTCTCTGTATGACAACAGAAAACACAGTGCTGTAAATGTAATAGTAGATGTAAAAGATTGGTCAGGGCTCCTAAATATATCCCCAGCCAAAAGTTCTCCATCCTTTGAAAGCGTACGCACGACTCAAAGCCTGAGAATATCTCCAGCTGATGCTCCCTCTGACGAATGAATCGTTACGTCTGACACACTGATTGGCATCTTGCAGCTTTAAATCACTTAATTAACCAGCGAGCTCTCAGCTGTCAGGCGTTCCGGATGGCTGCAAATCAACATGGTGCCCTAAAATACTAATGGCTCAAAAACTAGCATTCATGTCTCTGTTTATCTGACTAGAAGAGTTTCCAAGTGAGTTGGCAGTTTTACAGTTCTGTGTGGAGAACCAGAAGTGCTGTATTAACTTTTGTCAACTTAACTTAATCAAATAAATAAATCAGAAAAAAACTGTAATCTTGTGAAACATTATTAAAATAACTGTTTTCTATTGGAATATATTAATAATAATTAGGTAGTCTTTTCCGGCAAAGCTGAATTTTAATTCTGATTTGCTGCTCAAGACACATTTCTTATTATTATCAATGTTGAAAGCATTTTGTGCTAGTTAATATTTTTGTGGAAACCATGATACAATTTTTTTCAGGATTCTTTGAAAAAAAAAAAGAAAGTTCAAAAGAACAGCATTTATTTGAAATTCAAATATTTTGTATAACATTATAATAAATGTCTTTACTGTCACTTTTCCTCAATTGAAGGCATCCTTGCTGAATAAGGGTGTGTTCACACTTGTAGTCCGGTTCGCTTGTTTCACTCCAGGTCCAGGGAAAAAAACAAAAAAAACATTTAGTCCTGGTCCGCTTAGTGTTCACATTGGCATTTTAACAACGACGTGCAATACACCAATAATCTCATCTCATCTCCCATTCCCTATAAAAGCCAGTTACGCTCGTGCCATGGCGGATTTGCTATTTGCATGACTTTGCAAGCGGAAAGACTGAAAACTTCTCCAGAGCGCAAACGGATCTGCTCGTGCGTGAGGTTAAAGCGCGCAAGCAGACCATCTACGGGACAAACCGGATTCCACCATAACTTTATGTACACAATATTATTCTTTTACATTGTAATCCTTTTATTTTTTAACATTTGGCTGCTGCTGCATGTCCCTGTGTGTGTGTAATAGAAAAGGAAAGCTTTTAGGAAAGCTTTTGGTTGATGGGTTTTAACTAGTGTCACTTTGATTTTACATATGTACTGTATATACATTTTATATTGTTTATATAAGATTTTGTTTTTACCTTTCTTGTGTACAGCACTTTGTGATTTTATCTGTGAAAAGCGCTCTAGAAATAAACTTTACTTACTTACTTACTTACTAATAAGCAGAGTGCACATGCGTTGTGGACCCGCCTATAGGCGCACATTACTAACGCGCTCTTTAAATAACAAAAATATATTGCGCCATTGACTTTAGACCAGGTTTCAATTGGTCAATGGCACAGTCTATTTCAGTTGCCTCAAAATAGCAACGGGCCAACAATGCGCCTGAACACACCTCGTTTTCAGACCAGCAGCCCATGGGCGCACAGATGGGTGCAAATGCATTTGCTATTTAAACAACATGGTGCAGGACATGAAAAATGATAACTGTGTCGGGCTGAAACTAGCAAAAAACACTTGCGTCGCGTCTGGCGCTGCATTCCGTTTGGGGGTATGATAGGGCCCAAAAACACACATTTCTGTTCATATTAAAACAAGGTATAAGCAAAACCAAAAACTTGTCTTCTTTCTGTAAATGGTGTCTGTTTCCAGCCCACCTTTGATAACACTTGCAGTTACACAGATATGAAGGTCAGCATCATTTTATTGAAATGTACTAATGTATTACTCTGCTTGAACTGACCTGTCAGACTCAATTCAACACCTTGATGGGCTGCGAGTCAAACACTGCAGAAAGGTGCCTAACTGCCTATAGTGACATCTAACCCATAAAGCACAGCGTCCCTTGTGCTTGCATCTTTGTCTCACACCTTCATAACCTAAAATTCCTTGGAGGAGCACAACATCAGCAGCTGATCCGAGCTCAAAGCACCTACGGACCCGCACACACCACCTCAAAACTGCACTCTCCTCGTCCCGTCTCCAGGCAACCGCTCCATGCTCTGCCACTTTCCTTATGGCTCAGGGACCTGTCCTCTCCGGAGCCTATCAGCTAACCGCTAAACTGCTCCTTTTCACTGTCACAACCACTCCGGCATCCGCAGACCAATTCCATGTCGCATGTCTCCGGGCGCCGCTGTAGCCCAGTCGCAAATGTCCCGCAGTAAGAGTCTGAAATGAAGCGAGGCGCTCAGCTAAACTTCACAGTGAGACTCATTCAAAGTCGATGTGAGAGAATATAACGGTATTTCACTCACCGCCTGATAATGACTCTCTCCTGCCTGCCACGGTCCCACTGGAGAGTCATAACCTGAACTTGTTTTCCAGCTCTACAACTTGAAAACTTCCAACATCCATTAAGCAGCAGCTCTGGTTAATGGATGCAGTGCTGTGTGTGTGTTTTTGCTCCAATGCAGCCAGTGGAAATGAAGAAAATGGACTTCCTTAACACTATTTCAGGCCTAGGAGGAATTCACTTGCAATTTCATTTAAAGGAGTCATAATCTACATTCTGTGGTGTTTTATAGTCCGTCCCTGTCCACTACACATGGCTGTAACAAACACCTTTAGCTATTTTTCAACCTTAAAAACATTAAAAGGGGAATTTAAGATTCATGTTACCTGTTCATTTTTCAAGAAAAACACCAAAAAAGCACAATAATAACAGTTCAATTGACTTGTGCACTATATTTCAGGTCTGCTGAAGTCATATTATAGCTTTGTGTGAGGAACACACCACAATTTACATCAATATTCACTAAAAAGATTCCCTTCCTTTAAGCTGTTGACTTCAGTGAGTTGAATTTGAGAATCATTTTGAGTTGGTTAATGAACTGGTTAATTTGGTTTAATAGTCGGTCCACTTAATTGAGGGAAAGATTGTAAATTTCTTCACCACAGTGCAAAGATTAAATAAAGAAATTATAATTATATTAAAGAAATACACTATTTTTAGTACAAAAGTTTGGGGCTGGTACCATGTTTAATGTTTCTGAAAGAAGTCCCTTTTGCTCACCAATGCTGCATTTATTTGATTAAAAATATAATAAAAATAGCAGTGTTGTGAAATATTATCCAGTCTCTAGTGTCACATGATCCTTCAGCAATCATTCTAATATGCTGATTTGATACTCAAGAAACATTTCTTATTATCAACGTTAAAAACAGTTGTGTTTTTGTGGAAATCGTGATGCATTTTTTTAAGGATCATTTTATTAATAGAAAGTTCAAAAGAACAGCATTTATTTGAAATATAAATATTTTACAACAATGTAAAAGTCTTTAGAAGGAACAATTTAATTTAATTTAATTTAATTTAATTTAATTTAATTTAATTTAATTTAATTTAATTTAATTTAATTTAATTTAATTTAATTTAATTTAATTTAATTTAATTTAATTTAATTTAATTTAATTTAATTTAATTTAATTTAATGTTTCGTTCATCAGGATGGGCCAAGTTGTGGAACAATGAATATGTGTTAATGTGTAAATGTGTAAATGTGAGCTGTCATTGTCATGTTAATTATGTCACAAATAAAGTTATTTTGAACAACAAAGTTTCAAAACATCTTTCAGATCTTGGTAGGGAACTTTGAGTTCTGAAAGTATGTCTACACACTTTTTTATTTTAAAAGAAAAAAGGAAAATGCTGTTTTTCCAAGATAAGTCACTTTTAAAGTGACTGCATGAGTTGTGCGATGGAGGCGATGGCCAGATTTGACATTTCTACGACAGCCGGGATGAATGAAAGCCTTCGCAGGCCTAAATGAGACAGCTTTTTAATGAACACAGAGGCCTGGGATACTAGCTCGTTTCTGAATGTGACAAAAAAATCATGAAAGAGAAGCTGTCTGTGCATGCTTCAACTAAACCAGCCTTCCCCCCAAACAGATATTATGAACAAGCTGGCATTTACAGTCTGACACCTTGCCAGGTTTCTCGCGCTCTCTCTCTTCTTCTCCGCAGCATCGCACATATGCTTTCCGTGCCGCACGGCACCATTTGAAGTGCTAAACTTAATCCGTCCATAATCCCTCACACAGAAAAATGTAATCAAAGCAAAAAAAGGAATGATGAAACACCCATGTTGCAGAAGGGATGATAATGAAAGAAGAACTGTCTTCTGAGATCCATATAATTGCGCAACACAGTTTCCACCTCTGTAAGCAGCGTCCTCTGGTGATGCTCAAAAGCATTATGGACAAAACACTCCTCAGACGCTGACATTTCTGTGTTTAATCCCGTTTAATGAGGCTAAATTTAGCCAGTGTGTTCCACTGTGAAGGTGACTAGTCCCCACAGGAGGTCTTTAAAACATGCGAGGGACGAAATTCATGTCCCCTCTGTCGTTTATGGCTTATAGGCTGATGTTCATATTAGGCTTCCTCTTTTAATGCGAGAAAAAAAAAGAAGATATTTCTAGCCTATAACAAGTATCATTGATTTTTACAACGGTCGTGCCAAAAGCTCATTCGGAGTGTGCCGGAAAGCCGCTTTAATTATGACAATGGTAGGTGGAAGTGACTTTGCAACACTTCGTAAATATTGGCTGCGCACAATAATGCATTTACAATAGCTATTTCACACCGTAAACACGGAAAAGAAGCAGGACGTATAAGGTGCTAAATGCTTTCGATATTCTGAAGTTTCACACAGCCGCAGCCGTTTGCCAGGAGAGTAAGGAGGAAGCAGATGGTGAACTGCATTTAGCAAACACCTCCCTCCAGCCCCGACCAGACACACGCTGTTTTTACTGGCACCTGTGTGTTCACCGCGCTGACGTAATGAACTTCATCCATTCATTAATCAATCTGTCTGTCCATCCCTCTATAATCCAACATCTATTCCATCAATCTGTCCATCCTTCAATCCATATAAATATCTACCTAGCCATAAAAACATACAAACCGTGCTGGGCAGATTACTTACAAATTGCAGTCCGTTACCCGTTACACACACTGTAAAAAATTATCGTGATTTTAACGGTAAAAGACTACACTGCAAAACTGTTAATTGGTTAACAGAAAGTTTCCTTACTATATACGGTAAATAACTGTGATAGATCTAACGGTACATTTAATGTAATTTTACTGTAAAATACCGTATTTGAAAGGGAAAAAGAACAAGTCATTGTATAATTTACAGTGAAAAAACGTAAATTGACATTCCCACAATTCCCTGTGTGACACTTCACATTTTATTTATTTCTTTGTTGAAATATCTATGTTTCTTCTTAGTTTTCTTAGTTCTTTTCTAATCAGTTATGTACATTAGGGTTTTATGTTACATTTAATGTTGTTAAATTAATGTTTATTGCATTTTTTTAAATTTCATGCGTGTTACCATGATGGTGCTTAATGTTTGTGCGAATAACTGTGCAGCTTCTAATCTATATACTAGTATTAGCTTTCTTGTGGAAGACTGTTTGTGATGAGCTTTGATTAATCATGTGACACTCATCACTGCTGTTGATTGTTGGTTGCCAGTGTATTACATATTAATACTTAAATAGGTTGGTAAATTAATATTATATCAGATAATGAAATATGGTTTATTACTGTAAATTTAAGTTAAGTCTGTAAAACCAATGACGTTGATACCGTATTTATGACGGTAAAGTTCTGGTAACCACAGCTGCCAGTTTTTTCCTGTAAAATCAACGGGATTTTCATGACGAAAATTGTATTAGTAACGTAGTCTATTAGATTACACATTTTAGGTAATGTATTCGGATTACTTTTCAATTAGTTTTAGATTACTTTTGACCTAACTCATTTATCACATACAATCTTTGGGGGAAAAAAAAGGCTCAATGGGGTTCTATATAGAACTCAACTCAATTTTAAAGAACCTTTTATGCCAAAAAGGTTCTATATTAGGAGATTTTTTTTTAATGATTGAACAATACTTTCGTGCTAAACGGGCTTTTTCAATTTTTTTGTGATACATATTTTTAAAAGCTGTTTAATTCATAAAGTTTAAGCACAATAAAAAATGAATTAAACCAAAATGTATTAGGCTAATAAAAACTAAACCCATAAAATTATGGAGAAGCCCCAAAAGGTTCCGAAGCACCAGGCAATCTTTTAGGCTCTATATAGAACCGTTTCTTTGAAGAGTGTAAATATTTCATACCGTATTGATATAAAAACACAAAGATAAAGAAAATATACTTCATTCTTAAATACTACTGCTCAATATTCAATATACTACTCACCATAAGAGACTTATTTAAAATATTTGAATGGTAGTGTTTTATATATCCCAGACTCTCTCTGCAGAAATCAGTGTAGTTAGAATGTTTATTAATTTCCCCTTTGAGATCAATAAACTTCCTCCATTAATCTTGCATAAAGGCTGCATTCATCTAGACTTCGTTAAGATAGTCAGATAAACATGTCTATTTCAAGAAGAGTGAAAAGGTTTTAAAGGAGTCTGTTTCATGAAAAACATTCACCGCTCTGACTGTCAGGGGTGTAATAAGCTTTAATCTGATAGAAAGATAAACATTCAATCTTTCTTTTGGAAAAAAAACAAACAAACAACCTAAACATTTGTCAAGAAAACAAAAAAAAACAAATTAACTTCTCTGATTGCTTCTACAGAGATATAAACCACAGACAGAGTGCCATTCAAAGGATCCGGAGATGAAGGAAAGAAAGAGTTGAGATCATCGACACACATGGAGAGTGAATGCCAGGATAACAGAGACTGACTGCAGTCTTATCACAGCGAGACACCACTGTAAACAAATCCATCATATCCTGTTTAAGAAGAGCGGGAGCTGTACAGCATTACAGATGATGGGAACAATCTGTAGTAGATCCACACTCTTGACATTTCTCCTGCATAACGTTTTACACCACCTGAAAGTTTCCCCCAAACACTTGACTTTGAGCTGGACTTAAAAGGGGTCAGAACATGGAAAACACAATTTTCCTTGCTATTTTTAAGTCAGCATTCAATATATGTAAACACATGACACGGTAAACCCTAATGATCAAAATAATTACATTGAACAAAATTATAAACGCAACACTTTTGTTTTTGCCCCCATTTTTCATGAGCTGAACTCAAAGATCTAGGACTTTTTCTATGTACACAAAAGGCCTATTTCTCTCAAATATTGTTCACAAATCTGTCTAAATCTGTGTTAGTGAGCACTTCTCCTTTGCCGAGATAATCCATCCACCTCACAGGTGTGGCATATCAAGATGCTGATTAGACTGCATGATTATTGCACAGGTGTGCCTTAGGCTGGCCACAATAAAAGGCCACTCTAAAATGCACATTCATTCATGCAGACTACAGGAATGTCCACCAGAGTAGTCGCCCGTGATTTGTTGAATGTTTATTTCTCTACAATAAGCTATCTCCAAAGGTGTTTCAGAGAATTTGGCAGTACATTTAACAGGCCTCACAACCGCAGACCACGTGTAACCACATCAGCCCAGGACCTCCACATCCAGCACCTCCAAGATGGTCAGAGACCAGCCACCCAGACAGCTGCTGCAACAATCGGTTTGCATTACCATAGAATTACTGCATAAACTGTCAGTAACCGTCTCAGGGAAGCTCATCTGCATGCTTGCTGTCCTCATCGGGGTCTCGACCTGACTGCAGTTCGTCGGCGTAACCGACTTGAGTGGGCAAATGCTCACATTCGTTGGCGTCTGGCACTTTGGAGAGGAACATTTTAGAGTGGCCTTTTATTGTGGCCAGCCTAAGGCACACCTGTGCAATAATCATGCTGTCTAATCAGCATCTTGATATGCCACACCTGTGAGGTGGATGGATTTTCTCGGCAAAGGAGAAGTGCTCACTAACACAGATTTAGACAGATTTGTGAACAATATTTGAGAGAAATAGGCCTTTTGTGTACATAGAAAAAGTCTTAGATCTTTGAGTTCAGCTCATGAAAAATGGGGCAAAAACAAAAGTGTTGCATTCATAATTGAGTTCAGTGTAACTGGTTTGAGTGGGGTAAACTTAAAATATGTAAAATATATTTAAATGTTCTATATTGCCAAAATCATTAAATTGCTATGCTATGCTATGCTGTCAAAACATTTACTAAATTACTATAGCTATAGGCTAGCCGTTTCCACTACTAAAAATATTTAAGTTGAGATTACATGATAATTTTAAGCTAAATGTATGAATTAGCTTACTCAAATATTTCAAGTTAATAGCAATTAAATTGTATAAGTACAAAATAAATGTACTTAAACTGAATTTCTTAACTTAAAAAAAATTATGTAATTTATGTATCAGTTTTTTTAGTTTTGCCAACTTATTCGAGTTTACAGTGTATAAATGAAGAATGGGGAAGTGTTATTACTGGATCGATGCAAAGAAAGCCAATTAAAACAGTAATTAACAAAGAAGTATTAAAGGTGCAGTGGCAAAAACAGATTGTTTAATTTTTTGGGTGAAAGTGATATTGAAAAATGCTATATTAAACCTTGACTAACAATAGATAGACTAACAAATTCCATCAATAAAATGTGTAATTATAATTAATTAACGACTACTTACAAATTCAGATACTATTAAATACATTTTTATTTTATACTAAATAAATACTTTGTAATAAACATAAATAAACTTGTGTAATGTAAATAAATACAAAGCCTACATACATACTCACATACATAAACGTTCCATTTTAAAGAGGTCATTTAATACTTTTGTTTTTAATGGGCGAACTGTATTCTTGAACACCAGATTGACATATTTATTTTTGTGAATATCACATTTCTGACATTAGAAAGTTATAAAAGTTCATAATCATATTTTCCAGCAATTTAGTTTGAAACATTTTTTGACTGGATTTTAATAAATCTAATACCCATTCACAATGTAAACAACGAAGAATAATTCATGCAACTAATGTGAAGAACATTCTGCATTAAAAATCACAATGGCGCATTAACAACAACAATAACAGCCTCAAAACTCACAAAGCCCCTCATTTTTAACAGCAAGCTTACAGCCAAATTGAGTAATAAAACACATTAAACGGACAATAATGCTTGCATGTTTTGTTCTAACTCTCATAATAAGTAAAAATGATCGATGATCTTCTGGAATGCATTTATAGACTGAATTCTGCTGAATTCTGGAGGTGAGATCGGAGGACGCATTTGTCATTTCCCCACAAACAGTAGCGAGTGAAACGCTCCATTTACAGTCAAGTCAAGTCATCTTCATTTATATAGCGCTTTTAACAATGGATTGTTTCAAAGCAGCTTTACAGAGATAAACATATAATTTAAGGTAACAGATTGTTTTGGCATTATAGCGGTTCTTGAATAATGTTATTTCCAGCTAAAGTTAACTTTGATTGATTCACCTCCGTCGAAATGATCAGACTTTAAACGCGAACCTGTGATTAACGCTGACGGCGTTCACATGCTCATTCAGAATTGATTCTATAGTTATGTGCTTTTTAAAATATGTGCGCAGGTTTATAATTCATACAACCCAGCCTAAACAAACTACTTTTCTTGCCTATAAATTTTGATACAGAATTTTGTTTTATTTTATCACTTCGGGGTACGCGAGCCAGAATTCACAACGCTTCATCTGTAGAGTGGGAAAGGGATCCTCCATAGGGAGAGGATAGTGGACACTTCAGCACTGCATTGTCATCGGGTCCAGGCGGATCTCCTTCGTCAGATCTGGACACGGCCTAGATCCGGCAGGCTGCGGGAAAACCTCGGGATAAACAAAGACACTAATATTAGCGTAGATGCCATTCTTCTTATGATGTAGCGAGTACATCAAGATTTAAGGGAAGTGTTCCCAGTTCCGGCTGACCTAATCTATGCAGCCTAACATTGAATTTATAGAAGTCTATAATGTATTATGTGTATGCTAGGTCAAAGAGATGTGTTTTTAGTCTAGCTTTGAACTGACAGAGTGTGTCTGCTTCCCGGACAATGGTAGGAAGACTGTTCCAAAGTTTTGGTGCTAAATAGGAAAAGGATCTACCGCCTGCAGTCGATTTAGATATTCTAGGTATTATCAACTGGCCGGAATTTTGAGATCGCAATAGACGTGAAGGACTATAATGCGTTAAGAGCTCGCTCAAGTACTGCGGAGCTAAACCATTTAGTGCTTTGTAGGTAATCAACAATATTTTAAAATTTATACGATGTTTAATAGGGAGCCAATGCAGTGTTGACAGAACCAGGCTAATATGGTCATATTTCCTGGTTCTGGTAAGAACTCGAGCTGCGGCGTTTTGAACTAGCTGTAGTTTATTTATTAAGCGTGCAGGGCAACCACCCAGTAGAGCATTACAATAATCTAGCCTTGAGGTCATGAACGCATGGACTAATTGTTCCGCATTTCCCAATGAGAGCATATGGCGTATTTTAGATATATTTTTAAGATGGAAAAATGCAGTTTTACAGATACTAGACACGTGGCTTTCAAAAGAAAGGTTGGTATCAAAGAGCACACCCAGGTTCCTTACCGACGACGAAGACTTGACAGAGCAGCCATCAAGTGTTAGACAGTATTCTGGGTTATTACGTGTGGAAGTTTTTTGTCCAATAATTAGAATCTCTGTCTTTTCAGAATTTAGTAGTAGGAAATTACTAGTCATCCAATTTTTTATATCAGCTGTGCATTCCGTTAATTTTGTGAATTGGTAAGTTTCGTTGGGTTTTGAAGAAATATACAGCTGAGTATCATCGGCATAACAGTGAAAGCTAACTCCATGTTTCCTAATGATATCTCCAAATGGTAGCATGTACAGAGTGAACAGCAGCGGTCCTAGTACTGAGCCTTGTGGTACGCCATACTGAACTTGTGATCGATAAGACATCTCTTCATTTACTGCTACAAACTGAAAACGGTCAGTTAAGTATGATTTAAACCATGCTAGTGCAATTCCACTAATGCCCACATAGTTTTCTAGTCTATTTAAAAGAATGTTGTGGTCAATTGTGTCAAATGCAGCACTAAGATCGAGTAACACTAATAGAGAGATACAACCACAATCGGATGATAAGAGCAAATCATTTGTGACTCTAATGAGAGCGGTCTCAGTACTATGGTACGGTCTAAATCCGGACTGAAAATCCTCGCAGATATCATTTCTTTCTAGAAAGGAACACAGTTGTGAAGATGCTGCTTTTTCTAATATATTTGACAGAAAAGGCAGATTCGAGATCGGCCTGTAATTGACTAATTCTGTAGGATCAAGTTGTGGTTTTTTAACAAGCGGTTTTATCATAGCCAGTTTAAAGGTTTTTGGTACGTATCCTAGAGACAAAGATGAATTAATGATATTAAGAAGAGGATATATGACCTCTGGAAACATCTCTTTCAGTAGCTTAGTCGGTATAGGATCTAACATACAAGTTGTCGATTTAGATGAATTAACGAGTTTGCAGAATTCTTCCTCTCCTATAGCAACAAATGAATCAAATTTTTCCTCAGGGAGACTACAATGCACTCCCTGATGCGATACTGTGGTAGACGGTTGCATAGTTATAATTTTGTCCCTGATATTATCAATCTTATAAGTGAAGAAGTTCATAAACGGTAAGGAGTACCTTTTATGAATTTACAGCACAGATCCTTACCGTTTATGAATTTACAGCACAGATCAACAGCAGCAGCCTCAGCATCCGTTTAAAGGTTAAAAAGAAGGAAGGAAAGAAAGAGAGAGAGAATGATGTCTGGGGCCAAGGAAACTTTGTGAGGTCAGCAGTGCTGAAAATGGCAGTGTTATCAACAAGCGCACCACTGCTGGTGTTTGCAAAGGGCTGGAAGATAGAGGCTGAGGTTAAGCTCCGGCTCGCTGGCACACACACACACGTGCTGAGACTCCTTACCGTTCCCTGCTAATATGCCTATGCACGAGCCGTGGACCTTTCTAGAGTGTGGTTTAAACAAGAGGTGTGTTTCAATCCACTCCCTATACTTTAGTAGTAAATACACAGGAGCCATTTTTAGGACTGTCCCATGTCAAAATCCTCCCATTGTACTGAAATAGTCACTAAAAATACACACAATGTGCCTAAAACAAACAACCGAAAAAACACATGATGTAATAAAAACCCTATTTAAAAAAAAATAAAACTTATTTAAAATGCTTTTCCCATTTCATTTTTGATCATAATTGTTATGTTTTCTCACAAAGAAATATATTTTGTATATATTTGTGGTATTTTTCGAAACATTTATAAATAAAAAAAATACTATTCTTTTCAATAACAATTTCTCCTTAAAAAACATATGATGTAATAAAAACATATTTGTAAAAAATGAAATCCCATTTCATTATTGATTATAATTGTTGTTTTGTCACAAAATTTTTTTTTGCTATTTTTTGTGGCAAAGCATAATTGTAATCAACAAAGAAATGGGAAAAGCATTTTTTATAAGTTTAAAAGAAATCTGTTTTTATACAATTCTTTTCAATAACAATTTCTGTCAGTCAGTCAAGTCTCCAAAAACATTTGTATTGTATTTTTCATTTATAAATATTTTTTTATGTAACAAATACCTAAAAAAGTGTTGAACAAAAACATGTACCAAACACCAATTTACAAATTACAACACTAAAAACTTTTCAAGAACAATATTTCCAGTCAGTGAATATAGTCCTACTATAAAAAACTTGTAACTGTGTTATCAGTACACCAGTGTTTAATGAGTCAAGGCCCCTTGCAAGTGTCCAAATTTGCGTTCACATTATACTGATTCACAACATAAAGAAAGAAGTGATGTAATGAGACACAGCAAACACCTCATCAGTCGCCAAAAAGACAGGAGGAAATTCAAATCAGAGGTTAATGTCCAGATGTCAGCTTATGCAAGTCCCCTAGGACCCCGTCTTCAATGGGCAGACATTAGCATAGACCGCAGGGATGGAGACTGCTGACCAGTCTAGATGCGGTCTCAAACCCCAGGAGACTTGCCATCGGCAAAATGAATTGGTAACCAGAACGTTGAATCAATGCAGCAGGCACTAGCATTAGAGCAGTGCTAGAAGAGGTTCAAAAATACAGAGAAAGGGAGACGGACTTGATAAAATGGTCTGATTACAAACCACCTGCACACTAACACACATCAGACGGATGAAATGATTAATAAGACCATACCAAACACATTACCGGTCAATCAAATGACAGCTTGGGCGGAGGTTGCTTATGAGAATACTATATTTTCTGAAGAGAGTGTGTGGTGCTTGTATATGCAAAAGCACTAAAAGCACCTAACATGATGCTAGGGTGTTGCTAGGTAGTTGCTAAGGTCAGGGTCCGAATTACACAACGGCCTTAAGGGGTGGGGGGGAAGGGGGGTTGGGGGTGCACATACAGTATTGTATATATACGCACCAGTATAGTAATGAATGCAACTTTCACATGCAATTGATTGACAGATAGACTGTGTACTCCTATTTCGGTGTTGTTGTTAAGTTGAGGATATTTTCAGCAAACAGTTTGCTTAGTACATTCATATTAACAGCATTAAGGAGGGCAAATGTTTTCATTCAACTGAACTGTATAGGGGTTTTCTTCCGGGAACGAACACGTCACAATATTGCTCATTTAAATAATTCCCGAACCAAGGCATACAAAATAAAGGGGCAAGACCAGTTTGCGTTGCATTAGTAGTGTGTTGAAACTCATGGCTATGGTAAGGGGCGGGACATTTCCCAAACGCGCTCAAGCGGTTGACCAATCATAACACACTAGTCCAGCCGACCAATCAGAGCACATTGCGCTTTTCGGAAAGAGGGGCTTCATAGAGACAGGAACTAAACTGAGCGTTACTGACAGACATGGGACAAAAGATCCAGATGTAAACTATGTGAAAAATAATGGGATTTTCTTGTTTGTTTGTTTTTTACAAACAAACACAAACACAAAACACAAAATGGAATCTTCTATGGAATTGCTGCGAAAAAATTCCCTTTTTAGAACCTTTATTTTTAGGAGTGTAGCAACTATTAAATTCAGTACAATTTTACATGCTGAAAATCCAGCTGGATGATGAAAGTGATTTGTATAATTTGAATTGATAAATGATCGAATACAGCATAATAACCATGTAATGTGGTCCAAGATGCCACACAGCAAGTGATGTGTATAAGACAGGCTGCTTTTTCCTATCAAGCTGAAAAGGAGGCGGGTAGCAAACGGAAGCGGGCTGTACAAAAAGCCTGATTCAATCATATAAATGGCTTTTCTTTTAATGAATTTGACTCAAATTAAAGGAATGGGTCTGTGTGGGGTCTTTCACTGGCATATCTCTTTTAATTAGATGGAAGTTTAATAATCACTAAAGACTCCTTTGAGATATGTGTTAGATTCCTGCAAAACCATCTAACAATTCCAAGGTTAAGTCTACCTCCTCTGTGAATTGCAAATGAATATGGACTCTGTTATGCTGACCTTGCTTAAAAAAAAAAAATCTTAAACAGTACATGGCAGTGCTTCAACTTACATCATCTGCTCTGTCGAATTTAAAGGGATACTTCACCCAAAAATGAAAATTCTGTCATTAATTACTCACCCACTCTCATGTCGTGGGTGATGTCAAGACTTTTGTTCATCTTCAGAACCCAAATAAAGATCTTTTTGATGAAATCTGAGAGCTTTCTGTCCCTCCATATACGCAAAAACCACTTTGACGCTTCAAAAAGTTCATAAAGAGATCGTAAAACTAATCTAGGCAACGAGCGGTTTAGCCCAACTTTTCTGAAGAGACACGATTGCTTTATATGATGAACAGATTAAATGTAGACTTTTATTCACACATAAAACATGAACATGAAACCATACGCAATACGCAACCAATTTTAATTTTGAAATTAAATGTGATGTAGAGGGACTTCATATTCATCACTGTCAGGGTATTATATCTCAGGGCAAACCAGCAAAGTGAATCATTAGATCATTTCATTTTAAGGGTCAGAGAGAGGTTGAAAAATGTTCATTAAATGTTCATTAAAACCTTTTATATAATTGTATATAATATGTATATATCGGTATTTATAAATTGGGGTTAGAATTTATTTTTGTAAAAGTAATACTTTTATTCATCAAGGACACAATCATTTGATCAAAAGTGACTAATGACTTCTATTTCAAATAAATGCTTTTCTTTTGAACTCTTATTTAAAAAATTCCAAAAAATATGTATCACAGTTTCCCGTAAAATATTAATCAGCACAGCTGTTTTCAACATTGAGCAGCAAATCAGCATTTTAGAAGGATTTCTGAAGGATCATTTGACACTGAAGACTGGAGTAATGCTGCTGAAAATTCAACTTTACCATCACAAGAATTTGAACAAATATTAAATGATTAAATTCAAATACTTTAAACTGCAATAATAGTTCACAATATTAGTGTTTTTACAGTTTTTTGGTGAGCATAAGAGACTTCTTTCAAAAACATTTACGAACCCCAAACTTTTGAACGGTCTTGTATATTATATATAATATTAATAATGAATGTTTTTGCCATTTAACTAACTTTGCCAACATTATAAGTTGACCTTAGGGGAAATAGAAATATTAAAATGTCCCAAATGACCCCTTTAAAATATCAAATGACAGTTTATGGATACGCTCTGGTGCCTTATGTTTACAAGAGATGCGAGGATATGGATGATTCTGCTTTGTACAGTGTTGATTTTGCCATTTAAACTGAAAATGAATCGCAAGCAGTCTGTTTGCAGAGTTGACTGCTCCTGACAAATTTCCTATCATGCACCACAGGGAGAAATGAAAAGAACAAAGCAACGCTAAATGCCCCCCCCCCCCCCCCCCCCCCCCAAAATGAATAACGAGGGAGAACAAAAAGACTGTGTGTGAGAGAAAGCTAGAAATTGATGGTAATCTTCTCCAAAATCACACAGTGCCTCGGAGATATTCCTGTGTTCCTCGCCACTTAAACAAAACCACACACTTCTGAAAGTTTTAATTCCTCTCACTTTCTTCTTCCCCGTCAGGGGGGGGGGGGGGGGGGGGGGGGGTCATGAAGCTAAACACTCCTGTGACATCTGACAACTAAAAGATGAATGTCAAGACATTTCTTTTCAAAGGCCCATTCAACTCAGTCTCATTAATCAAGTTATGGCTTCAGAACTGACACTGGAATCAAAGCGACCCGAGTTAGTTTTTCGTTCTTTCTTTTGCTCTGCCGTGCGCGCTCTGAAGAATAACCCCCCACCGCCTGTACGTCTGGTGTCTCGGGGAGCAGGTCAGGGGATTGATGCCCCTCTCCAGCCGAGCTTGTGTGATCTACTTTCTTCGCAGATACTGCCACATTGCAGGCGCTTTTCAAAGGGGCATTAACCGTTTTCCAAAAGCCGTACAATAGCATGGTGGGGCATCCAGCATTCCGCATGTCATAACTGGGCGGTGTAGCTATTCTCAGCGTGCATTAACACATCAAAAGCAACTCAAATGTTTATGACAAGAATGGTACATTATTTGACAGAGAAACTCATGAAACATCAACTTTGCATATTATCATCAAACACTGTTCCAAAACATTTCAATTGTGGTGATTCTGATGCCCCATTAGAAAAGGTTAAACGGAGAACAAAAAGAGACTTCTGCTCTAGTCAAAAAGAATCGATTAATCTCACGTCTCTGGTAAAAGAGCTCAACAATGTCACAAACATTACCTTTGATAGACAATACTGCCTCCCGAGACTGTCATCTTTGTCTTATATATATCACCTACAAGTTCCACAGAAATAGAACATTAAAATATTAGTGACTGCCTTATTTTTTTGTTATTAAAAATAATAATAGAAATGGATGTACTGTATGTATACATGTACAAAGTTTTGGGGGTAACTCATAACAAGCAACACGGGTTACGTAATCAGATTACTTTTTAAAGTAACGAATTAAGTAACGCATTGCTTTTAAATTTACCACAAAATATCGGAGTTACTTTTTCAAATAAGTAATGCAAGTTACTTTGTATTCATATTTATTGACTGACAGCTCTTCCGTCCCTGTGTTGAGAGGAATTGTGAGTAAGCGCAGAGGTGTTGTGTGCGCTGTGCAAACATGAAATTATTAAACATGATTATTGTAGTTCTAGACTAAATTTAAGCAGCCATTTACTCATCGCACTTGCACAAATACAGATACAGAACTCTACAAAATGAATAAAAACAATCAAATGCAAACTTAGAATATTACGCAAAAGCCTGCAATAGTTAAATATGATAAATAATACAAATATATTTTAATCTCACTTTATTAACCAATGGTTTTGCTTGTCTTTGCAATGTTTGAGCTGCGCCCTCTACTGTACAGCCATGGATTTGCATTTCCTTCAGCCTGAGTTTTAATTATTTCACTTATAGGGCCCTATTTTAAGGATCTAAGCGCAAAGCGTACGGCGTAAGTGTCTGAATCCACTTTTGCTAGTTTAACGACGGGAAAAATGGTCAGTGTGCCCGGCGCATGGATTAAAAGGATTGTCCATATTCTCTTAATGAGTAATGGGTGTGTTTTGGGCATAACGTGCAATAAACCAACAAGAGTCTCATTCCCGCCCATGGGCGAAAAAATGGCCGCAAATGCATTTGCCATTTAAACAACGTGGCGCAGGATGTAAAAAAATGATAACTGTGTCGGGCTGAAACTAGCAAAAAACACTTGCGTCGCGCCTGCCGCTGCATTGCGCCGGATGTATGATAGGGCCCAGAGTGTGTAAAAATGCTTTTACATTTGCTAAAAATACAACTTTTTGTTTTTTTTGTGATTAAAAACAAACAAGCAAGCCCAGCCCAGGTGGGGGAAAAGTAACCGTCGTTAATTATATTTCAAAAGGTTTTTTTTAACTTCGTAACACAATTAGTTACTTTTTAGGGAGTACTTGTAAAAGTAACTTTACCTAAATTCTTTAGAAACAGAAAAAAATAAAATTTATTTATTTATTATAAATTTAAAGAATATAAGCAACCTCTGAGAACTAAAATTTTCCTTTGGGATGCCTTGTTTTTGCTCATCCCTTAGCATCACTCTAAAAAAACTCCCTGCAATAAAACTTCAATATGTATAATATAGAATATCAAATTATTCCATTTCGCTTTTTAGCAGTGAAATCAATTCAAAAATGCCATGCGCACCTTTTGAACATGCACACAACAGTCATATATAACCAGCAAAGAAACATCCTGATAGGTGAAACCCCAACACCCCATTTGAAACCTGTGGTTTTGGGCACGCCGATGACAATAGAGCCACCCTGGGAAGTCAAGGAGTAATATTTCGTTTCGCATCATTGCTAGCACTTTTAACAGCATTTTGTTTGTTTACCCAATGCCAGCCAGTAGCACGGCATGAATTTATATTCCAATAAGAGGGAGGTGAGAGTTACACAGGCTGTTACGGTCTCCTTGTTCACCACAAAACATTATGAGCGCTGCAAAACCCTCACTGGTCAAAACACAATGTTCCGAAATGATAGTGCATAATGCTTAAAATGTGCTAAATGTAGATTATTGTGGGTTTTAAAAATACATTATTAAAAACACAGACCTACAGAAAGTTTTCTGGAGCACAAATAAAGAATTTGCGATAGTTTGGGGAGGCTAATTCTGGAATATTGTGTGTTTAACTGCTGATGAAATTTAAGAGCTAATTGGTGGCCAACTGCTTTTAAATGAGCCCCTTATGACCAGTTGTGTCTATTTGATTTCACAGGCCTGTGTGCACTCTTTTATGTGGCGGAGCTTTGGGGAATACGCAGCGCTCAGAACCTGATATGTTTCAAGAGCTCCCTCTCATCTCGCCATGTTAATAGCCTGTCATATAACCCACATCTAGCAGAAAATAAATGAATTTAATTCAAGACTGTTTTTCTTACACCATTATTAAATAGTTTGGTTGTTTTATGCATAAACCTCACCTAATATTGTAAGATTTATGCTTAATACAAGATAAAACAATCTACCGATGAAGTAAGAAAAATACACTTTAAAATGTATACTAATGTTCAAAGGTTTGGGGTCAGTAAGCTTTGTTTTGTTTTTTAAGAAATGTTTTCTTCAGCAAGGAATAATTTAATAGATTGAAAAAGACATTTAGAATTTTACAAAAAAATATTTTTTTTCAAAACAATATTTTTCTTTTAAGCTTTCTATTCATCAAAGAATCCTGAAAACGAAATTATGAAGCAGCACAACTGGAACTGCAACTGAATTTCTAAAGGATCATGTGACAGTAATGAGTAATGATGCTGAAAATTCAGCTTTGATCACAGGAATACATTTTATTTTAAAATATATATTTAAAGCTGCAGTCCGCAGTTTTTCCTCTTTGTCGCCATCTCTGTTCGAAATCTGCAATTGCAGTTTTTCGCGGAATTATCAACTTTACGTGGGTTGTGCCTCGGCTCGGCACAGCGCGGATGAATCCAATGTTTGAGGAGAGTGTGCAGCTGTCAATCACCGCGCCGGTCTGGATACTGGCATTCGGAATCACAGATTCTACTTTTTGGAAGTACGACCAACATAAGAATTTTCACCGGAAAATGTCATCTGAACAAGAAAGTAACATCCACTTTTGTTCTGACCAACTAAGGGGAAAAAAGCATTGCAGTAAATCGCGCTGATTAAATCTAACGATCGCTTCTCATATCACGTCAAATCATGCAAATTATACTTTGTTCTCAAATTGTTAATGTTAACAACATCAGCTTGCGTGACTGTATTTAATGTATATTAGGGCTACTGTAGTTCAGTAGCCTATTCCGTAACTGTATGAATTAAGCGAACAAGTGCATAATTTTGGTCTCTCTTGTAACCAGGTCTCTCCTGTAAAAGAGATTTTTTTATCTCAATGAGACTTCCTGGTAAAATAAAGGTAAAAAAAAAATAATAATAATGTATGTAAGTTACATAATTGAACCATTGAAATGTCTTACCTGTCCAGCAGAAAAAAAAGCCGTCTCTGCGTCTGTTTTGAACCCCTTCAAAACACGGTGTTCACGCCACCTTTAAAAAGCCCTTCCGATATTTATCCTTGTTTTCGCATGCCCGGTTGCAGTCTCTTTTTTTCTGTAGCCACTCCGAAGTCCGAAGTCTTTTGCATTTTACAGCGGGTGAATCTCCAGTTGTCACTGGTGATCGTCGTTTGAACCTTTCTGGATCCGCCATCAAATTGATAAGTTTAATTATATCAAGTGCTGTGAGAAAAGGCTATAAATCTCCACCTCCAACATCCTCACACGCAATATAGCTTACGCTAGCCGAGACTCTTCTTTATGTGTACAAATTTATTTTGGATAATTTTTAACCCAAAAAAGTTACGGACTGCAGCTTTAAATAGAAAACAATTATTTTAAATTGTAATAACATTTCACAATATTACCATTTTACTGTATTTTTTTAATCAAATAAATGAAGCCTTGGTGAACATAAGAGACTTCTTTCAAAAACTTCTTACTGACCCCCAAGTTTTGAAATTGTCTTTTTAACTTTGGAAATTGGGTAGTGGATTTCTAGTTCCCAGCATGCTTTGAAGATGACATGAAGGTAAACAGTACATTGACTCTATAAGCAATGACTGCGCTAATGCCAGTGGCAAGTAGCATCTTGTTCATTAAATATACATGCTAAATAAGTTTAATTTAGCATGTTCTATGATAGCTGTGGATTTGAACTGAAATAGAAAAGATTTATTGGTTCCAGAGCTCCAACTTTGGATCAACTTAATTTTTTTTGAGTAATCTACTTAAAAATTTGTGTTTATGTTACAGATTATTAAGTTTCTCTAACTTGTTGGTTTCAAAAAATAATAATTTGAAGTCATCATAACTCAAAAAATTCAAATGTAATCGAACAAGTAACATCCACTTTTGTTCTGACCAACTAAGGGGAAAAAAGCATTTCAGTAAATCGCGCTGATTAAATCTAACGATCGCTTATATCACGTAAAACCATGCAAATTATACTTTGTTCTCAAATTGTTAATGTTAACAACATCAGCATTGCGTGACTACATTTAATGTGTATTAGGGCTACTGTAGTTCAGTAGCCTATTCCGTATGCAAACTGTTGCATTATTTGCTTTGTTGAGCCAACACATTTTTTAGTCACAGTGTGTGTAAAACATTTTGCTTTCATATTTTTAAAAGGGATAGTTCACCCAAAAACGTTCTTACTTCCGCTGAGCACAAAATAAATTATTGCGAAGAATATTTCATGCTCAGAAAACCTTGTAAACCCATTGACATCATTTAAGGATATTTTACCACAAAACAAGACTAAATACTAAAAATATATGTTTTTTTTTTGTTTTGTTTGTTTTTTTGCAATGAGCAGCAAAGAAATGTCTTGCAAAGACAGTCCAGAAGAACCACCTCAACCAATTTAGACCAGCTAATGATTCATCTTGTACCAGCAAGAAAACCATGAAAAATTAACTAGCATCTTCCATTTCCTGTCAGGAAACTACTAACAGAGAGTTCTGACAGTTCTGTCTTTCTGTGGATTCTTGTGCACTCTGTTATCTTATGATGTGATATGATGTTATGGTTTTACTCCGTGATTGGCTTGAATGATCCGTGTCTGTGGAGCTTGTTAGCTCACATTTAGCTCACTGTTAGCACCGCAGATGACTCAAGGTGACCCATGTGAACTTTCAAACGGCACGTAGAGATAATTGAAGCCCTCTCAACTGCACTGGCGAGTAGGATACTGTTTAAAGAACATCAATTGGATGTGATGCAGTCCACTGGACACAAGCGTACATGTACGGTGAATTTTGAACAAGAATACAAAGCTGCGAGCACAAGGGATGTTTTACTTGCCTTGCCAGGGAAAATATCACTGCCTTGCAGTTAACCAATTGCGGTATCTCAAGGAAATAGTGAGAACAATGAAGCCTTTCAGGATCAATAAACTGTCAAATGAATTTTCTCTAAATGAATTTGATGTACTCCCATAATTCTGTATCTCTCCCTGTGATTCTAGTCTGTCAATACTTAATGATTTGATCTCAGTCCATTCTTGGCCTCTGACATGATAGCTGGAACATATTGGATTTGAAAGCAAAAGCCTCTAAAATATAACTAGCGATAGACCAGAAAACAGCTTTACTTTATTTCAACTTAAAAATACTGAAGTGTTGAGAGGAAGAAAGCTATGAATTCCAATAAGAACGAAAAACATGTCTTTAAAATCACAACTACTCCTAGACAGTATATGAAGACTTCACACTACAATACTGAGGTTTTCAGTATGAATGACATGTCTTTAAGATCTCATTTGCTTCTCTTGGAAAGCATTGAGATGAAACGTATGTTTAAAAATTTCGGCAAAACTCCAAAAACGTACAATTCGCTGCATTTTCCAGCTGAAATAAACCCCAGTGGCAGTAAAACACAACCAACTTCGATTCCTGTTCACACAAATTATGATTAGGGGACAGACTATCAAAAAATATAGACTTATTTTTGCACGGTTCCTTGCACCATACTATGTTATGACCTCAAAAACTTTTATTTGTAGATTTGCAAACTATACACTGTAAAAAAATGATTATTAAAATTTGTAAATAAAACAAAGATTGCTGGAGAACTTTTTACAAGACAATGCTATTTCAGTTCTTGCTACTTCAAAATTCAATGCGTTACTTGTTGCTTTTTTTAGTGTAATTTTGCAGAAATGTTGCCACATGCAAGTTTTTTACCCCAATTAGACTACTTTCAAAATAGATCCATTAACCAATTAAATCTTATCAAATTTCTCATCAAATTCTTCTAAAATTAAATATTGTAAGGATCCACTGGAGGCAAAGTTGTAGCGAGAGAACCCAAGTGCAGTTTATTCAAAATTAACATATAACAGGATCAAAACATAACATGAAACAAAACCGTGGACATGGACTTACGCAACAGTGGTCACAGAAAACAATACTTGACAAAGACACATGGCAAACATGAGGGCTTAAATACACAGACTAATGACAAGACAAGGGACACCTGTGAATAATGAACAGACGATACACCAATGACAAGACACATGGAAGGATCACATGACAAACACACTGTAAAAAACAATTAGTTCAATTTACTTAATTTAATTATGCAAACTCGTTGCCTTAATTTCATCAAGTAAGCATAACTTAATTGCATCAAGTTATTCTTACTTAATCCATTTAAGTTTTGTCAACTTAATTATATCTGTGATCTGAGGAAGTGTACTCCCAGAGTGCATTGCGGCATGAATAAATGAATTGCTTTGTTTTACTATTTTTGGCTTTGTTTTACCATTACAATTTAATTTGCTATCGTTATTGGGGTTATACTGACTCAAGAGACAGCAAATAAAATTGTAATCATCTGATTAATTAAATTATTTTTAAAAAAATGTTACCATTGTTGTGGTTTGCATGCTGAATGTTGAAGTTTGTGTGTGACAAGCAAATTTGAAAGATATCATCACAAATATAGAGGGATTATATCAACCCAATGAAAGATTTATGCCATAAGTGTTAGCAATAAAATGTTAAAAGATCATTATGAAATATAGCTATGTTATAATTAATACATTCATCCATAACATGGAAATAATTTAAGTATAAATATATATAATATTTATTACTTCAGTTCCTTTGAAATCAAATATTTGTGATTTCATGTTGCATCACTGCATCAATTGGAAGATAATTACAATAATATAAATTAAGTTCCAAGTGCCCAATCAAAGGGAACATTAATCACAATAATGGTGAGAAAAGGGAAATCAACATGAATTTATGAAGTCAACTAAAGAATTTTGATGTTCTCTTAAAATTTGTAGGTGTATTGACAATAATATTCAAGATGACTGGACAATGAGCGAATGCAAATAAGAATGATGACTGCAAAGTGGAAGAAATAAGTAAAAGGTCTATTAAGAATTGCCCCGCCTAATAAACCATTTACTCCGCCTGTTTGTTTGTTTTTTTGCTTTGGCAAAATGGTACCCAAACCAGTCAAGTAATGTTTACTAGGTTTTTCTGAGTAACGAAGGCATAGCATGCAAACAGTACAGATTAATAAGAAATTTTAAGTAAGTTCAACAAATTATTAGACATTAAGTAAACTTAACTTAAAAATTCTTAGTAAGAACAATGTTAGATTTGACAGACATGGAACATGACGTGAACAAACCAAAACGTGACAGAGACAAGACCAAAACGTGACAATTATCCCAAAATTTCAGTCGTCTCATTTGTGTCTATTTTTATTGGGACTTCTGGCAGTTGCTTGATACTTAAAGTCACCATGAAATCAAAATGGACAATTTATTCATTTTGTATGCAAAATTGAAATTTTTTTTTATTCATGTGCCCTCGTAATCTTCAATAAAAAATAACTTTGCCTCCCTTGCAGCGACATCTCATCTCTTCTCTGATGACATGTTTACTGGCGCGAGGGCGGGGCAACCTGTCACTCACATGAGATCCACCAATAGAAAACCACAACCTTCCAATCAATTCCATGTGCCAACCAAGTCCCGCCCTACATTTGTTCTTGTTCTAGAAGCCGTATCTCTCGGATATACGACGTCACAATAGGGAAGAAAAGACTATCGCAACTTCCGTTTCATGCAGACTTTAAACGACACGTAACTGAGAACTCAATTAACTCTCCTGAGCGATGAAAGAGAAATAATAAAAAAACATCCTCCGGACTGAGTAACACACACAAACACAGATGCACACACATCCAAATAACACCTTGAGCTTTAAATCCTCCCTTATGAGAGCAATCCTTCGGTCGGCAGACCACGAAAAAGGACAAGGCCGATCGTCACACGCAACACGTTGCGGACAACAGCGAAACGTCACCCTTGGTCACTGGAGCTTACGGTGCGTGTGAAGGAGGAGGGCCCAGTGAAGGGTGCTCGGCCCCCGGGGGAGATGGGAAGGAGGACTGTGTGTATGAACGCGAACAGACACCTGCTATTTTTGTGCAGCACCTGCCTGGCCTGCCTGCTGCGCTGCTGTCTGCAGAGATAACAGGGGGGCTATTCACGGCTAGTCAGTCGGAGAGAGTCAAGCCCTGTCTCACTTCTCTGTGTGTGTGTGTGTGTGCGTCTTACCCTCTCATACACAACACATCCAGACCTGCTCTGTCGCTCTGTTTACCCTCCCTTTATGCCCAACAAATACAGACAAATTCCTCATACAAATTCACTATCAATCCCTACTAGCAATTCCAGCTCAATCCATGTATCTTTAGGTCTTTCTTTTGCACACCCACACTCACACACACACACACACACACACACACACACACACTGTCTGCTGCAGACTGCGGCCAGCTGATCTTGGAAAAGGAAGCAGTTGTGTGAAAATCTCATTGCCGTTTCCAGTTTTGTGAATAACAATCACTCTAACAAAAGCATCTCACAATCTGCAGGCAACCAACACGTCACAAAATGCACTGTAAAAATGACCTTGATAAAGAGTGTGTTTTGCACTATTATTGTAATGTTTAATTCAATGTGTTACTTGCTGTTTCTTTGAAATGATTTCTGAAATTTAATAGTAATCTCTGAGTGAAAATTGTTTCAAAGTAAATCCGGCACCAATTATTTTTTTCAGGTTACAAAATACAGATCCAACTTATCATTCTTTCCATTTCTATCAAGTACTTGTTAGAGGGAAACATCACTATCACTACTGCTCATACTCTGGGTTAGTGACTCAATCTAACCCTGAGTCTTTTGTGTATCTTGACATAAATTATATCTCCAATCATTTTGCTTATTGAGAAGAGGTGTGCTATTACTTTTCTTTGTGACCAAAGTAATAATTTTCGCTTGGTGAACGATAGAGGCCCTTTTGAATTGGTCACCTAGCAACCATCTTAAGCAACGTGATAACTACTCTGAACACCTTAGTAACTGCATAGCAACACCTTGGCAACCACCCAGATCACTCTAGCATCGTGATGGAGAGTTTTGCACAGGCAAGCAAAAAAAAGGTACAAATAGTTGTTATTTACTGTGCACTGGAGTCAGACAAACATTTTAGCTCATGTCATCTGAACAACATGCAGCTAGTGTACGTTTCCACTGTTATCTGTGATTCTTATCGGCTATCTAAATATTCTGTTCACCCCTGGAAGTCTCGAGACTGTCCTTACATATGATTTATTTTTCAAAGTCATGGAACCTATGGGCAAAATAAATAAATAATATAAATAAATAAATCATGCGGTGCCTAAAAGGGCAAAGAAACACGTCAGCAAAAAGAAAAACAACAGGCAGTTAAAGGCCAGCTTGATTTTACAACACCTTGATGTAGGACATTTCTGTCTTTCTCAAGAAGATACTGTCTCACACATATCTATCTATCCATCCATCCGTCCGTCCGTCCGTCCATCCATCTGTCTGTCATCTCTCTCTATCTGTCTACCCGTCCTATCTGTCTGTCTCTCTATCTAAGTGTCAATCTATCTCTGTCAATCTCTATCTATCTATCTATCTATCTATCTATCTATCTATCTATCTATCTATCTATCTATCTATCTATCTATCTATCTATCTATCTGTCTGTCTGTCTATATATTTGTCAATCTATCTGTCTGTCTGTCTGTCTATCTGTCAATCTATCAATCTATCTGTCAATCTATCTATCTATCTATCTATCTATCTATCTATCTATCTATCTATCTATCTATCTATCTATCTATCTATCTGTCTATCTGTCTGTCTGTCTGTCTGTCTATATATTTGTCAATCTATCTGTCTGTCTATCTATCTATCTATCTATCTATCTATCTATCTATCTATCTATCTATCTATCAATCTATCTATCTATCTATCTATCTATCAATCCGTCAGTCTATCAATCCGTCAATCTATCTATCCGTCAATCTATCTATCGATCGATCGATAGATAGATATCTGTCCGTCCTGTCTTTCTGTCTTTCCTGAATAAAATTAAATGTAGAAATTAACAGTAACCTAGATCCATACAGTATTGTCTATAATTAGTTCAAGATACCTTATGCATTAACTATAATGTTCATGAATTGACAGTTATAGCTAGCTCCATAAAACACACTGCAATAAACTTGACTCCATTTGACATCATTAAAAATATCTATTAAAAGTAAACAATCTGAAAGCTTCTGTGGTGAAGGTAGTCCTCTGGTTCCAATGTAAACCAGGTAATTCTTACTGTACCATGGTACGACCACCACAACAGCTTTTTAAAGGTTGCTCCCAGTTAAGTTGAAGTTGTAAATGGTTGGTTTTCTTTGGAAACAAAGGAACCAATTCCTCTTAACTAAGCTTATAAATAATGCAAACCTACTAGAGCAAACCCAGACAATCATCACATATAGAACGTAAAGGACAAAGGCTGAATCCAGGTGGCGATTGCATTTCAGTCATGCATGTATATCCCAAAGCACATGGTGAAATGATCCCCATATCTTATTGCTCAGATATCCTCCAAGCCAATATATGAAAGCTTTGTCTTCAGAAACTCCGTTGACATGCAAAACGTGCTTTACATAAGCCCGGCACTGGAGAGGTTTGTTTATTACCAGCAAGAGCCGCAGAATTATGAAGCATCAGCGGGCCTGGAGTGTGCATGCATTCACAACAATATAACGATGAACCAGTGAAACCACACCGCATCAGATCACTCACCCCGCACGTGAGCGAATTACAAACTAAACACTTTTGCAAGATATGGATCTCGCATGCATGAACTATGAGACAGGCTACTGAAATCCAACAAAACGTCAACGAGAAGAAAAAGAGCCCTATCAACCAGATACACCTAAAATCCCTAAAGGAATGCGAACATTTCCATCATTATTTCAAAGCAATCCTGTATAAATAATTGGAATGAAAATTAAACATCACCCAAACAAAAACTGGATCTTTCAGACCACCAATAGAATCAAAGATATTTTCCATGTGATTTTCTTTAAATGTCAAGCAGCAAAACATTATTTGAGTATAAGACATACAAAGATTTCACAATAGCCAATAATAAGACAACAGGAATCAAAAAAATCCTGGAAATCCTACAGTAGCCTATCCTGTACAATATTCAAATAGAAAGTTATATATATATATATATATATATATATATATATATATATATATATATATATTACTCCAGGATTTATGACTTGTACATATTATGTAAATATTACTTGATTAATCATCTTAAAGTGTTAGTTCACCCAAAAATGAAAATTCTGTCATTAATTACTCAAACTCATGTCGTTCCAAACCTCTAAGACTCGTTCATCTTCGGAATATAAATGAAGATTTTTTTAATGAAACCAGAGAGCTTTATGTCGCTCCATTGACAGCTACGCAACTACTTTCAAGTTTATTTACAAAATATTCATCTCCAACGCACATTAACTTAACACCATCTGCTCTCGCATCAACACACACGAGTCCTGGTGCTCTCATGAACGTGCATTGGAGATCAATATTTTGTAAAGAAAATGCTAAATTGTGGGGGTTTTTGCGCACTCGCATCACTTCACAATATTGAGGTTAAACCACTGTAGTCACGTGGATTTCTTTAATGATGCCTTTACTGTCTTTCTGGAGCTTGAAAGTGGTAGTTGCATAGCCCGTCAATGGAGGGACAGAAAGCTCTTCATTTGTTTTCCGAATATGAACGAAATTCTTATGGGTTTGGAACGACATGAGGGTGAGTAATTAATGACAATTTTCATTTTTTGGGGGTGAGCCAAACCATTTAAGTACTTAATGTGATCTTTCAGAACACACAATTCCCAAAAATACTAACAAATGCCCTTCATCAAAAAGAATGTAAAGAAAATGTTCCACAAACTCTTTGCTTCCATGTGATTCCCTTTAATAAATGCCCAGTAGCATCACATTGTTCCAGTACAACACAAACAGACATTTTTAATTAGAAAAAAAAAATCCTGAAAGAATGACAGTTTATCCAGTTAGGATTCTTATTAATCCCATTAAGTTTGATTCAAAATGTTAATGCTATTTCATAAATATACCTCCAGGGTTTTTTGACTAGTGGATGTATTGGCTTGGTGAACCTACAAGATGTGCATCATTGTCAGACATTAACAAGAGCTCGGGCAAGAAATGCCCGATAAAGTGATATAAAAAAGCTCCATATATTTACAGCCTGGGGGCAAGAAATATGTAATCCACCCTGTTTATGTATTTTTCATAATTCCTAATATTTTAGGCCAATGGTTATGGGTTTAGTTAGTGCCTCATCAGACTCTGGAAAGCGAAGTGATTGTGATAGGAAAAGATTCAATCAGCAATTAAACCCTGACAAAATGCCGCTGCTGTTCATTTTCTTAATAACAAAAGTTCATTTCTGACTCTGCATTAAATCTATGCCACAGTGACTGGCCGGCTCACCTGGTAAGTTGGATGTCGGTGTGTTTAAATCCTCAAGGTGATGCGTTTCTTCTTGGCGCAGGATGCGGGACAAAGCTGGTAATTTCACCTGCCTCTCCTCCAAAGCGATCACGCGCACCGGGCTGACATATCGGTAAAACACGGGCGTCTCTGAACGGGTCCGGTGCGCACCATGCGTTTATAGCGCAGTGGATCCGCGTTCTTCCACCCGCTCACTCAGACACAATGTCCCTTTTGCGTCGGGATCCTGTGTGGGGACGCTGCTGCTGCAATTCGGTGAGGATATAACGGGTAGGTGTGGTTGGGTGAACGGACGGAGACAGACAACCGTGGCACGGGTCCAAAAGAGCAGCCCTGCGTTAAGACGCACGGCGCAGTGTGTGCCCGCCCGCTGAAAGCCTTTCAAAAGCAGAAGATTCACGTGCATATGAAGATATCAATGTCTGAGGAGGGATTGGTTTAGGTGATGGTTAATAACGCCATACATCCACCTGCAGTCTCTCCAGCGCTTCCTTTGGCGATGTTCATGAATCAGTCTGTGCGACGTATTAACTGATATTTACATCCACCGGTCAGACGCCGAGCGCTGCGTAAACACGAGCATCATCCGCGGGCTTCAGAATGAGGAACCTAACCATCCGAGAGGGGGATGGATCTCTCTCTGTCTTTCCCTCACACACACGCGCGCGCGCGCGCGCGCGCACACACACACACTGTGTTACACACACACACACTGACACACACACACACATATAACCTAAAATCAGTTAGGCAAAGTACACCCTCGAATAATTAGATCTAATTAATATCCCAATTGTTTCTTCTATAGATTAATTGAGGAGAAACTGGAGACTAGCATTCTTCTCAATTTGTCCCTTGAGAAAAATACCCTGTTAATCTCACACGTCCTCAGAGATTTTGCAAAGATCTCAACAATATCTCAAACGGTATAAGACCATATTTAATATTGAGCAGTGGAAGCCACAATATGAACTGGAAAAAAATCAAATCAAATTCTTCCAAAACCATAGGATTGGTGACAGTTTAAAACAGCTTTCACTCAAAAATACATTAAATTCTAAAGTGAAAAAACTGAAATAGTGTTTCTTGTGAAATAATAATTTGCTTTATTTACAACCTTGAGAATTTTTTTTTCTTCAATGTGGTTAATTGCATCAGGAGAAATAAAGTCGATACTTGAATGAATCATATTTGACATCTCCATTATGTCTTCTTAGATGTGAAAGAGCAACATCTGAGCAATGCAATTTTTAATAGCTACTGGAGAGCACCTCCCTCAAACTTGTATTGCTATAAATAAAGCTAATTTTAATTATAGTCTTAATAAAGATTCCAATAGGATGAAAAATTACCCTTTCTCTAATATGAGAATCTAGTAAGGTGCTTTTAAGAACCTTAGAAACCATGACAGGGATCTGAAGAACCTGTAATAATAAATCAAGAACTTTAGAAACCTCCCCAAAAATAAAACCCCCACACAAATACAAAAAATTAAGATTGAGCAACAACAAAAAGTAGATTCCTTGCCAAAGTCCCTCTTTGTACCATGCTGAACCTATAGGTGCAAATAACAGACATTTTTAAGGACGTAGCCCAAACCCTAACCATGGGGACATTTAACAAAATTGATTGTAAGTTGCACAAAATAAGTACGCATACACACACATCAGAGGTTGAAATTATAAGCACACACACACACACACAGAGAGAGAGAGAGAGAGAGAGAGAGAGAGAGAGAGAGAGAGAGAGAGAGAGAGAGAGAGAGAGAATCACGATTCTGAGAAGACAACTAACAAAATAACATGTAATTTACTAAAGTTCCTGACAAAGCGTTGACTAAAATTTAATTAACTTGAATGAATTACTCGATTTGAATGAATGACTCAATGCCTCAATCACTCAAATGCTTAATAATTAGATGAATCAGCGTTTTTGAACTAATCTCTTGAATTAATGATTCAATGACAAACACATTTTTTGACAGTCACTTGTCGCCACCTACTGGTGCAACGATGTAATTGATACAATTAAATCACGTTATTCTAAAGCTGATTTACTCTATTTTGATCGCAATCGTAGACATCAGTGTTTATATCAGAAATTTAAACTTATCCCAGTACTTTGTGATCATTTGAATTATTGTAAGACAGAAATAATGACACTGTGTGGTTGAAAAGACTTTTGTGATTGTGAAGCGGTTTCATACCTAAACATGACAACTGCTCTCTCTGGGTCAGAACCCAGATCTGAATGTTTGCAGTAATCGTACTTGTCAAAAAGACATAGCCGAATCATTGTCATTAAGGAATAAGTTAAAACACATTATTGTCTGTGAATTGTCATATGATTTGTATGCATAATCCAGAATGTATTAAAAATATATATATTATTCAATTTCTGTTTATTTAAAAAATCCTCACCACAGCATGACAACAAAGCCTCTTCTCATATAATTGGAGCATCTGTGTTTGGGTTTTGGCTGCCACACCTGTCGATGCAACAATAGACATCAACAGACTGAACCATTTAATGAAGAACATCACACTGACCTCACAGATGACCCTGTACCTGCAAACGTGTCATTTAACCTGGATTCAACCAACAGTTGGAGAAAGACTGTTAGTGTTGCAACCACTTAGTTTCTAATTGGAATAAATATCAAATGTACATTACTGTTCAAAAGTTTGGGATCGGTTAGACTTTTTAATGTTTTGAAAGCAGTCTCTTTTACTGACAATGCTGCATTTATTTAATCAAAACTACTGTAAATTGGGGGAAAAGAGTTGAGCGACGATTAATCGCATCCAAAATAAAAGTTTGTTTACATAATATGTGTGTGTACTGTGTATAATAATCTTGAATATATGAATACACACACATCCATGTATATATTTAAGAAATATTTGCATGTATACACTGTATACAGCATATATTTATACATAATTTATATATATATATATATATATAGATATAAATAACACATTTTTTCTTAAATATACAAACATGAATGTGTGTGTATTTATATACAAAATAATTCTACACAGCACACACATATATTACGTAAACACAAAGTTTTATTTTGGATGCCATTAATCATTGCCCCTCACTAAAAAGAAATACAATATAAACTATTTTCTATTTGAACTATTTTGAAATGTTATTTATTTCTGTGATGCAAAGCTGAATTTCCCGTGTTTTATAGTCATTGGTCACATGTCACATGAAGAAAGATTTCTTATTATCAGTGTTGAAACCTTAATACTTTTGTGGAAACTATCATTTTATTTTCAGGATTCCTTAATGAATAGAAAGTTCAAAAGCACAGCATTTATTTGAAATAGAAACTTTTGTAACATTATAAAAGTAGTATTTACAGTCATTTTTGATAGTATAGATGTAGTAGCTATAGATTTCCTTTAAAAAAAACTTTTGAACGGTATGTGTCCAATGGATTACTCTGTTAATACGTTTCATATCAAAACAAAATGGCAACTACAAATAAAATAAAATGACTGCAAATATTTGTAAGGCAGACACATTTTTAAATATAAATAGTAAAACAAAATAGTTCATTGCAATTCTTTGTGTATTCGTGGTTGAACCTGCAGTCAAGGAAAGTGTTTGTTAAAAAGCATAACAGTCCACAAAATGAAGTGCCTAAGTAATCCTGGGAATCTAAACATGTATTTTGCATGTAAAAACAGAAAAAATGTATGTGTGTGTCATTTCAACACTTTAGGTGACTCAGCAGCGTAGACGGTAGTGCTTCATCTCCCTCCGTCACACACGCAGAGCACATTTTCCAGATGGATTCTCGGCTGATTCACCGAGTTGTGTGGGATATCTGCCTCCGATTCTGTTATGTGACTCATTAAAGTTTAAAGCACACTCAAAAGACTACAAACATGCTGAAGCACAGGATCAAAAGCACATGCATGCATTTCTCAAGGGTTGTTCACATCAAATAGCTATGCTTAAATCAGACAAATTAGCAAATTAGTACTAGCACTCTGTAGTACTTGTACTCCTTAAATAAATAATAAGGGGGAAAAAGGAGTTTTGTAGAAAAACAAGCCCTTTGCAAGCATGCAAGCGCAAATATTTTTTTGGGACTGAAAACAAGACTCTGAAAGCCCAGTTTCTCTGATAACCTTCAAAGAAACTGCGATCAAAGAGAGAAAAAGAGAGAGGGCAATACTTTTCAGTGATATTCCTGTCAGGCAGGTTTACATCACCCGTGCTTCTGTTGCTGAGGAGATGAGCATCAGGAAACCATTACGGGTGATATTTTTAGGCAAGCATTGGAACAGATGCTGCTTTGATATGAAACGGGTGAAAAAGTATCCGATTCTGACATCTACAAATTGGACACAGGTCAGTAGCAAATCACTCCAGAAAGTGTTTTTAGCACAACTCTTGCAAAATGGAAAGCCTATGTGCAAAAAAAAAAAAAAAAAAACTTTCAAAACGTGGCAAACCACCACAAAAGTCAGCAGGCCAGACTAACACATTGTAGCAATTGAATGTCAATAAAACAGTTCAGCTAAAAATGAAAAATCTGTCCACAGCTCTCAAATCTAATGTGCATATAGTTCACATTAGCTGTTCATCGTTCACACTGCGAGCCTAGTGCTTAATTCCCATTTATTGCTTAGATCCGTTTTTTTTTGTATAGCTGTTCACATGTTTTTTGTTTAGCTGTTCATGTGTTTTTTGTATAGCTGTTCACATGTTTTTTGTTTAGCTGTTCATGTGTTTTTTGTATAGCTGTTCACGTGTTTTTTGTATAGCTGTTCATGTGTTTTTTGTTTAGCTGTTCATGTGTTTTTTGTATAGCTGTTCATGTGTTTTTTGTATAGCTGTTCATGTGTTTTTTGTTTAGCTGTTCATGTGTTTTTTGTATAGCTGTTCATGTGTTTTTTGTATAGCTGTTCACGTGTTTTTTGTATAGCTGTTCACGTGTTTTTTGTTTAGCTGTTCATGTGTTTTTTGTATAGCTGTTCACGTGTTTTTTGTATAGCTGTTCACGTGTTTTTTGTATAGCTGTTCATGTGTTTTTTGTTTAGCTGTTCATGTGTTTTTTGTATAGCTGTTCATGTGTTTTTTGTATAGCTGTTCATGTGTTTTTTGTTTAGCTGTTCATGTGTTTTTTGTATAGCTGTTCATGTGTTTTTTGTATAGCTGTTCACGTGTTTTTTGTATAGCTGTTCATGTGTTTTTTGTTTAGCTGTTCATGTGTTTTTTGTATAGCTGTTCATGTGTTTTTTGTTTAGCTGTTCACATGTTTTTTGTTTAGCAGTTCACGTGTTTTTTGTATAGCTGTTCATGTGTTTTTTGTATAGCTGTTCACATGTTTTTTGTATAGCTGTTCACGTGTTTTTTGTTTAGCTGTTCATGTGTTTTTTGTATAGCTGTTCATGTGTTTTTTGTATAGCTGTTCATGTGTTTTTTGTTTAGCTGTTCATGTGTTTTTTGTATAGCTGTTCACATGTTTTTTGTATAGCTGTTCACATGTTTTTTGTATAGCTGTTCACGTGTTTTTTGTTTAGCTGTTCACATGTTTTTTGTATAGCTGTTCACGTGTTTTTTGTTTAGCTGTTCATGTGTTTTTTGTATAGCTGTTCATGTGTTTTTTGTATAGCTGTTGATGTGTTTTTTGTATAGCTGTTCATGTGTTTTTTGTTTAGCTGTTCACGTGTTTTTGTATAGCTGTTCACGTGTTTTTTGTTTAGCTGTTCATGTGTTTTTTGTATAGCTGTTCATGTGTTTTTTGTATAGCTGTTCATGTTTTTTGTATAGCTGTTCACGTGTTTTTTGTATAGCTGTTCACGTGTTTTTTGTTTAGCTGTTCATGTGTTTTTTGTATAGCTGTTCATGTGTTTTTTGTATAGCTGTTCATGTGTTTTTTGTATAGCTGTTCATTTGTTTTTTGTTTAGCTGTTCATGTGTTTTTTGTATAGCTGTTCATGTGTTTTTTGTATAGCTGTTCACGTGTTTTTTGTATAGCTGTTGACACGTTTTTTGTATAGCTGTTCATATGTTTTTTGTATAGCTGTTCATGTTTTTTGTATAGCTGTTCATGCTTTTAGTATAGCTGTTCATGTGTTTTTTGTTTAGCTGTTCATGTGTTTTTTGTATAGCTGTTCATGTGTTTTTTGTATAGCTGTTCACGTGTTTTTTGTATAGCTGTTGACACGTTTTTTGTATAGCTGTTCATATGTTTTTTGTATAGCTGTTCATGTTTTTTGTATAGCTGTTCATGCTTTTAGTATAGCTGTTCATGTGTTTTTTGTTTAGCTGTTCATGTGTTTTTTGTATAGCTGTTCATGTGTTTTTTGTATAGCTGTTCATGTTTTTTGTATAGCTGTTCATGCTTTTAGTATAGCTGTTCATGTGTTTTTTGTTTAGCTGTTCATGTGTTTTTTGTATAGCTGTTCATGTGTTTTTTGTATAGCTGTTCATGTGTTTTTTTGTATAGCTGTTCACGTGTTTTTTGTTTAGCTGTTCATGTGTTTTTTGTATAGCTGTTCATGTGTTTTGTATAGCTGTTCATGTGTTTTGTACAGCTGTTCATGTGTTTTTTGTATAGCTGTTCACGTGTTTTTTGTATAGCTGTTCATGTGTTTTTCTATAGCTGTTCATGTTTTTTGTATAGCTGTTCATGTTTTTTTTTGTATAGTTGTTCATGTGTTTTTTTGTATAGCTGTTCATGTGTTTTTTGTATAGCTGTTCATGTGTTTTTTGTATAGCTGTTCATGTGTTTTTTGTTTAGCTGTTCATGTGTTTTTTGTATAGCTGTTCATGTGTTTTTTGTATAGCTGTTCATGTGTTTTTTGTATAGCTGTTCATGTGTTTTTTTGTATAGCTGTTCATGTGTTTTTTGTATAGCTGTTCACGTGTTTTTTGTATAGCTGTTGACACGTTTTTTGTATAGCTGTTCATATGTTTTTTGTATAGCTGTTCATGTTTTTTGTATAGCTGTTCATGCTTTTAGTATAGCTGTTCATGTGTTTTTTGTTTAGCTGTTCATGTGTTTTTTGTATAGCTGTTCATGTGTTTTTTGTATAGCTGTTCATGTTTTTTGTATAGCTGTTCATGCTTTTAGTATAGCTGTTCATGTGTTTTTTGTTTAGCTGTTCATGTGTTTTTTGTATAGCTGTTCACGTGTTTTTTGTATAGCTGTTCATGTGTTTTTTGTATAGCTGTTCATGTGTTTTTTGTATAGCTGTTCATGTGTTTTTTGTATAGCTGTTCACGTGTTTTTTGTATAGCTGTTGACACGTTTTTTGTATAGCTGTTCATATGTTTTTTGTATAGCTGTTCATGTTTTTTGTATAGCTGTTCATGCTTTTAGTATAGCTGTTCATGTGTTTTTTGTTTAGCTGTTCATGTGTTTTTTGTATAGCTGTTCATGTGTTTTTTGTATAGCTGTTCATGTGTTTTTTTGTATAGCTGTTCACGTGTTTTTTGTTTAGCTGTTCATGTGTTTTTTGTATAGCTGTTCATGTGTTTTGTATAGCTGTTCATGTGTTTTGTACAGCTGTTCATGTGTTTTTTGTATAGCTGTTCACGTGTTTTTTGTATAGCTGTTCATGTGTTTTTTCTATAGCTGTTCATGTTTTTTTGTATAGCTGTTCATGTTTTTTTTGTATAGTTGTTCATGTGTTTTTTTGTATAGCTGTTCATGTGTTTTTTGTATAGCTGTTCATGTGTTTTTTGTATAGCTGTTCATGTGTTTTTTGTTTAGCTGTTCATGTGTTTTTTGTATAGCTGTTCATGTGTTTTTTGTATAGCTGTTCATGTGTTTTTTTGTATAGCTGTTCATGTGTTTTTTGTATAGCTGTTCACGTGTTTTTTGTATAGCTGTTCACGTGTTTTGTATAGCTGTTCATGTGTTTTTTGTATAGCTGTTCATGTGTTTTTTTTGTATAGCTGTTCACGTGTTTTTTGTATAGCTGTTCACGTGTTTTGTATAGCTGTTCATGTGTTTTTTGTATAGCTGTTCATGTGTTTTTTTTGTATAGCTGTTCATGTGTTTTTTGTATAGCTGTTCATGTTTTTTGTTTAGCTGTTCATGTGTTTTTTGTTTAGCTGTTCATGTGTTTTTTGTATAGCTGTTCACGTTTTTTGTATAGCTGTTCATGTGTTTTGTTTAACTGTTCACGTGTTTTTGTATAGCTGTTCATGTGTTTTTTGTATAGCTGTTCATGTGTTTTTTGTATAGCTGTTCATGTGTTTTTTGTATAGCTGTTCACGTGTTTTTTGTATAGCTGTTCATGTGTTTTTTGTATAGCTGTTCATGTGTTTTTTGTATAGCTGTTCATGTGTTTTTTGTTTAACTGTTCACGTGTTTTTGTATAGCTGTTCACGTGTTTTTTGTATAGCTGTTCACGTGTTTTTTGTATAGCTGTTGACACGTTTTTTGTATAGCTGTTCATATGTTTTTTGTATAGCTGTTCATGTGTTTTTTGTATAGCTGTTAATTTTTTTTGTATAGCTGTTCACGTGTTTTTTGTATAGCTGTTAATTTTTTTTGTATAGCTGTTCACGTGTTTTTTGTATAGCTGTTCATGTGTTTTTTGTATAGCTGTTCACGTGTTTTTTGTATAGCTGTTAATTTTTTTTGTATAGCTGTTCACGTGTTTTTTGTAAAGCTGTTCACATGTTGTTGTACGCCTGGCCAATATCTGATTCACTGTAAAAAAAAAATATAATAATAATTATATGATCAATAAGTTATGACAAACTTTAACTCACCAAAATAAGTTAAGCAATTTTCAACCTTTTTTTATGTTATACAAGATTCAACTTATTTTTAAAGCCAGTTTAATGTAATTTAAGTTGAAATTACTTAAACATCAAAGTTGATTGTACTTAATTTAAGGCAGCAACTTATATAGGATATATATAGCCTAAGTAAACACAGAGAACATTAAAGTAAGTGATTACACGTTTATTTATAGTGTGATCTGCTGAAGAAGCCAGCAAATTTATGCGAAGGAAATGTAAAAAACAAAGACGAGGATGCAAAAAAATTTAACACTTATAGAGCCCACGTTTTGCTGTATTTGTCACTGTTCTAAAGTGACTCCCATGAGTGCAGAATTGTGACGAATGTTGAGAGGTGACATAAAAGTCACACAAATTCCGATTTGACTTTTGTTCAGACTGAAACCTGTATCGGGATTTAGGGCCACATATGGAAGTGACCCAAATCGGAATTGAAAGGATCAGATTCCATGTTGTTTGTGCGGTTCACATGGTCATGACAAAAACAGATCTGAGTCACACTCACATTGGCAAAAAAAATCGGATTTGGCTCACATTTACCTGCAGTCTAATCAAATGAAGATTTAAAGGGATAGTTCACACATAAATGAAAACTGTCTTCATACTCACCCTCAAGTTGTTCTAAACCTGTATGAATTTCTGTCTTCTGCTGAACACAAAAGAAGATATTTTGAAGAATATAGGTAACCGGCGGTAATCTGTATTGTAACTTTTTTGGGAAAAATCTACTTGCTTAGCCTACCGTTGACTCTGAACATCAAGCTGGGGTAGGAGATAGGAGTATTTTAACAGAAAAATACAACAGTCTCATGAAAGGAAGCCATTTAACTTCACCTAATTACTTTTTAACAACTTCAAAACTTTGTAATCGATATTCCTACGGAGCATGTAAAAATAGACACGCATATTACCGTATCCCTGGAGACGGACATGAATATCACAAACAGGTTTATTGAATGTGGGATGTGATGTTGAGAAGTGGGTAGTGACTGACAGCAAAGTGGTGCATCATGTTTGAAGACAGAGGGATTCTGCCATCTAGCGGTGGACGTCAGTAGTGACGCAGATTCTGACGTGGCGGACTGCTGGAACCTTCAGAAACGCAAACGCTGTATGATGTTGATTCCTAGAGACAATTTGCACTGGGGATCTTATTCTGAGAACAAGGAACAAGCAATCATGAACAAGCTACTAGCTTTGTGCAAATCACTTGTTTTGCCTTTGAGGACTTTTGCCTGTTCGATTGACCTGTCTGTCAATACACTCACACATCAACATCAGTGTGTTTATAGGTCTGGAAGAGTTACTTCAAAACTGTAGTTTGTCTACAAGCAACAGGCGCGAGTATGCTAGCAAAGTCGAGAACCTTATGCTGATGATATCATGAAAAAAAAAAAAAATGGCAGTCACTTTACTTGGCACAAAAACACTGAAGGTGGAGTAAGCGATTTCTGAGAAACAGTTGATAGCTATTTGAAATCACCAAAACAAACACGGCCCTGTATGGCAAGCCGTTTTAGCTTTTATTCATTTCCAGGATATGAATTCTTGATATCAACAATTCAATTCTTGATATCCAGAATTCAATTGTTGATATCAACAATTACATTTTTAATTTAAAAAATTGAATTCTTGATATCAACAATTGTATTTTCACTAGTAAAATGTCACCATAGGCTCCCATTCAAAACCAACTGTATCAAGAATTGATTTCTTAGTTGAAATTCCAATTTCACATATCAGAAATACAATTATTACTAAAAAACCTTTATTTTTGATATCAAGAATTCAATTGTTACTAGTTGAAATGTCTATTCTTGATATCAGCAATTGAATTGCTACTAGTAACAATGTTCATTTTTGATATCAATAATTAAATTTTTACTAGTGACAATGTTAATTTCTGATATCATGAATGTGATTGTTACTAGTAAGAAAGCCATTTTAGATATCTGAAATAATATTGATATCCGAAATACATTTTCAGATATCAAAAATGATCATTTTTACTAGTAACAATTGAATTGTTGATATCAAGAATAGACATTTCAACTAGTGACAATTTAATTATTGATATCAGGAATTCACATTTTTACTAGTAACAATGTAATTATTGATATCAAAAATGATATTTCTACTAGTAAAAAAATCAATTCTTGATATCAACAAATTCATTTTGAATGGCAGCCTATGGTGACATTTCACTAGTGAAATACAATTACAGATATCAGCAATTAAATTGTTGATATCAACAATTCAATTGTTGATATCAAAAAATTTAATTATTGATATCAAGAATCCATATCCTGGATTCTTGAAATTAATAAAAGCTAAAACGGCTTGCCATAGGCCCTACCCAAAAAGATCAAACCCCTCTCTTGATAGCTCCGCCCCCAAATTCACAAACACGCTATGCAAAACAGGCACCTCCTGGCTGCTGCTGATTGGCAGTGTGTTTTGGTACTGTCTGATCCTTTCAGAAAAAATAAAAAATAAAATAAAAATTAGACATAATAAAAAAAAGACAAAAACATCAAAATTACAAAATCTTTAAAATTAAAATGTGAAAATAAAAACGGATTCAAAATATTAGAAGAAGCTATAATAGTATCTCAGTGATACTAAAATTGGAATTAGTTCCTGGAAATGCTATAATATTTTCAAACCAACTGAACTACAGTCATGCTACTGAAAATTAGGGCTACACCTGTTAGCTATATACCTGTCTCCCTATTTGATACCATCACGATACATGGGTGCCGATACGATATGTATTGTGATTTTTAAAGGGATACAGTAGTTCACCCAAAAATGAAGAGCCCTCCCTCTGCTGAAATAAAAGAGGTACTTTCCTATGCTCGTCTATAGCAAGGACTAAAATAAAGCAATTTAATATGAATTGATTTTGGTATAAAATAGATTTTAAAAAACGTTAAAAAAAGGGGGGGGGGGGGGGGGGGGGGGGGGAATCACAATAGTTAAGTGAATAAATGTTTTCCCAACCCTACTGAAAATTAAGAAAGTAGTATCACTACTTTTGTTCAGATACTCCTCAGTTAAAGGACAAAATTGTCTAGTTCAATAAATCAGCCGATATTTAGGATCATCATCAGCGATTAACAGAAGTGTTGCAACTAAACAAGCCTCGTGCTCTTTAGTCGCTGAAAACCCCATATCATTCAACCACTAATCTACCAACCTATGAAAATAAATGTAAAAATGCCACTGTAACTTTACAGCTTTCCTTTATTACTCAACCACAGTACATCACATCTGCCAGCTAAAAAAAAAAGTTCAAGAAAACATTACCCAACACACACAATGCATCTTACATCATAGGGGGACATACCATAACCTCATTATACAGACGTGTACCTGGAAATATACAGTAATTTTCTTGCAGATATCGATATGTGACTCAGCGTAACTAGAAATACAGCAAATTAACTTACAAAATTGTGAGTCGGGATACAGTATTTTAGAGTTATCAGATAAGGTTGTGCTGCGTCACTTCAAATGATCATTATGTGGAGTTTCGTGTGGGTCTGGATGAGTAAATCGACTCCGTCCAGCTCTCACAGTCAAAGGTTCGACGTTATTGCTCGGTTGTTCAGAGATTTGAATACTAACCCTTTTTCCTAAGAGCTCTAAAAAACAACTGAAAACACATCCTACCATTCTTTTCATACTATACTAACGTGGACTACTTAAAAGTCATAATATACACTGAAATTTGCTCACTATAATTAGTCCATTTTCATTTCAATTTATATCTTATCTATTACATGCATACTGAAAGTGGCACACCACCTGCTTTAACACAAAGTTTGCTGCGCTCATTATGGCAGATGTCAACAAGCTAAATTATTTTTCCTGCAGTCTGTGGTTTTTAAGACCAATTTAAATCCGATTTTGTTTTACTGGAAGAATTTTGGTGACAAATATGAGATACAGACACCAGGTTAAAAAACAAGCACTACCCTTAGTTGATGCATAGCAAACAAGATGTTAAAGAGCACGCAATGCCCCTTTAAAGGAATAGTTCACTCCAAAAAATTAAAACTCATCATTTACTCTCCCTCATAGTGTTCAAAACACGTCCGACTTCTAACGATGAAGAATTTATGAGCTGTTTTTTGAAACCGTGAAATCATATAGCAACCAGATGCTTTCAAGACCCTAAAAGGACGAAAAAAAACACTATTAAAGTATTATAAACACAAGCTGTACATTTGCATTGTATGAGAAACACGACATTTTTTAAGGGATAGTCCACTTAAACATGAAAATTGTGTCATTATTTACTCACCCTCATGTCATTCCAAACTCGTATGACTTACTTTCTTCTGTGGAACGTTAAAGAAGATATTTTGAAGAATGTTGGTAACCAAACAGGTTTCTTTTTCCATTGACTTCCATTGTTTGGACAATACAATACAATGGACGCTAATGGGAACCAAAACTGATTGGGTACCAACTCTCTTAAAAATATCGTCTTTTGCGTTCTGCAGAAGAAAGTAATACAGGTTTAGAACGCAAAGATGATGAGTAAATGATGACACAACTTTCATTTTTGGTGGCTATCCCTTTAAATGTTTATTCACTAATTCTTCATGTTTTCTGAGCTTGACAGCCCTTGGTCACTATATGCTTCATTGTATGGAGCTTCTAATACTCAAAAATGATCCTTTAATGGTACACAGAAAAAATTATGTCATACAGATTTTCATTTGAGTGATCTATCCCTTTAAGTGAAAAAAACTACAAGTCCAGGCTAAAAAGACACCTGTCCCTTTAAAAACAGCTCTTAAACAGTGAAAGATTTGTTTATATAGCAAAGACATATCAACCTTATAAAAATAGATCTGGAAGTTCATGTTAAATATCCACTGAACACATAAGAGCATGTCTATAACAGCGAGGCTGTTTTACGAGAAGTGAACGCTTAAATAGCTCAATATACAAACCATTATGCGATAAGAAATAGCTAAAAACGTGATTCAATGACCTAGCATGCGGTAATATTAAAAAACCTGTCACAGTTCTTCCTCTCGCAGACAAACATAGACAAGAGGTCAGCGGTGGACGGAGGTCACGACCCCATTCTGAAACGGCTCAGAAAACGGTCAATCACACATCAGACTGGGGTTGACTTGGGCGTTAAAGTCAGAGTTCAGTTATGCACCATTACACCAACGTGCCCAAGCTAAGAGGAGAAATCACTGTGAGGATAACAGGTGTAGCGTGATCTTTTGGGGATAGATAGAGTGAGGTTTCCTGTCGTTCTCAGGTGCTCATTACATCTATTGACCTCCCACAATTCAGTGTGTGGGGGACAAAGTGGAAAAAAGGATCACAAACTGAAATATTTACAAATTCAGTCCCTATTTTTGGGTCTGGAAAAGCCAACTGCTTCACGGTGATAGTTATCCCGTGATTCAATACATGGCGATGCATCACAAAATCATACCATTTGGAGCAGGAAAGAGTTTCAATCTTCCTCGCACGTTCACTTTACTTTACTTTAGTCTGAGAGAAGCAGCTCCTTAATAAAAACAGTGTTGGTACTCCTTTTTATAATGATAGGGAAGCAAGTGGACAGATGTCAAAAGAAACTAAGAATAATTGGTAGAGACCTACACTACTAGTTAAAGGACTGGAAAGATCCACTTATTTTTATGATGACTGTTTTGCATTTTAGAATAATAGTAAAGTCATCAAAACTATGTAACTATGAACTATGCTTCTTTGTCTAGATTCCAGCTCTGGACTCTGGACATTCATAAACCATCTTCATGAGGAGCATCCTGGGACGGTTTGTAAACAGTATTGAAGGACTCCACATGTATGCTGGACATATCTGGTCACATGCATTAAAAAAGAACATTAATTAAGATTTTAGTTTTGTAAAGAAATTCATATGTGCTGCAGGCACAGTTTATATTTTGTCAGAAAAACTAATTTCAAGCATTGAAGCAGGAGCCTTTAGATCTAAAGGTTTTTAAAATCATGAGAAACAAACTCTGTGTGTCCAAACTTTTGACTGGTAGTGTATCTCTAGATGCCTAATGAAGATGAGTTCACCCTGTTCACACCTGGTATTAAGAAGAGTTTTGGATGATCGGGATCAGACGAGGGATGTTGGCTGTTCCAATGCATTCGATCACATGGGCGTCTACACTAAGAGCAATCCGGTCAAATGTGTTTTCGACTACATCCGGAAGTGGTCGAAAATGGACAAGCTAAAAACATCTTAGACCCCGTTTACACCTCTATTTAACGTCATCCACTTGTGATCCGATCGACCAATATTAATCTTAATACCAGGTGTAAACGGCCCGAGGATTCAATAAAAACACATTCACACACACAGGAGATGGTCTTAAAAAGGTTGAGAACACCCACACACACACATATTCTTGTACATCTATCTTTGGGAGGACATTCACTGGCACAATGCACTCTCTAGCTCCTTACCCTACCCATCACAACATCACAAGTGCCCAACCTGAACCCTTAACCTAATTATAACCTTATCCCTAAAACAAAGTCTTGACCCTAAAACAGGCCTTTAAAAGAGTCTCAGAAAGTGAGGACCGGCCCAAATGTTCTCACATTACTCTCTCTGTCCTCACTCTGATGGTCTAAATCTCAAACCGGTCCTCACAAAGATAGTTGTACAAGTACACACACACACACACACACACACACACACACACACACACAGAATCTGTCCAGCAGAGAGTTCTTGTCTGAAAAGGTGGTAACGCTGTATTTTAAAACAGACTGGTCATCCGCTTACCCACGAGACCTAACAAAAGGGAAAGTACATGAACACTCACAAGATAAGAGCTTCAAAAAGAGATATTAGCTCTGTTCAAATGACATAAAAAAAAAAAAAAAAAAAAAAAAAAAAAAATCACAAGCCAAATCAACTGTGAGCGAGTGCCTCAGATGTCCTGAGGTCCTTCCTGAGACCGACGCTCACACATTCTGATCTTTTCAGTGTGAAGTCGAGATGTCTTCTCAGTAGAAAACTCAGCTCCAGGCTGATAGAACGAAAGAGACTGCGGTTTATAGAAAAACAAACCCTCCAGAACTGAATTCTGTTTGTTTGCTTTCCATACATGTCGACCATTTATGGATGCGAGCACAATTAAAGTGCCCATGCCTGAAAGATCTGCATGTCTTGATGTTTTGAAGAGTGCGTTTACTGCGCAGCCACTTCCTGGCTGATGAACCGGCGCAGGCGTTCCAGGTACTGGCTGTAGAGCTCGATGTCGTTGTGACCGGCTCCTTCCACCCACAGTGGCTCCACGGCCTTCGGGCAGCGCTCAAACAGGGCCAGACCATGAGAGAAATCAATCACTTCATCCTCCGTCCCATGGATGATCAGCACTGGAGATGTGATTTTAGACACCTTCTCAATGCTGAGAGAGCAGAATCAGACACAACAAAGAGCCATTAAAAGAACCGTCCACCCAGAGATGAAAATTCTGCCATCATTTACACTCCCTAATGCTGTTCCAAATCAGTATGGCTTATATTTTCTGTGGAACTTTTGGAAGAACATACTGGTCTTTTTTACAATGCAATTATACTTTAAAGGGATTGGAGCATTCGTGCTTCAAGGACACAAAATAACTATAAAAGGTCTATGTATATTCTGAAATCATATGACAGCTTTGTTAGGATTTTCTCTTTTGAACACTACCGTTCAAAAGTTTGGGATAGAACGAAATGGGCGTGAATAAATTATGACTAACCTTTAGTTAGTAAAGAGGTTATAAAATGTTGTTATTTATCAGACCAGTATAACAAAGCTAGTATATGCCATCACTGCACTATTTTGCAGTCAAAAAGCTAATTTCTTCATTGATGGTCATTGAAAATTTTGATTAAATGTGTTTTTTTTCGTATTTTAGTGGTGTTTTACCACTGCTAAAATTAAAAGTGAAAGGGACTGTGATTTTTCCCTGTCTATAAGCTGTGACGTCAAAGTGCCCCGTTCATACTAGCAGCAGGACATTCACAGGTACATTCCTTCCATAAATGGAGACTTACAGTTTTATTTGATCTAATTGGGTCATGAGACATGTTTGAAGACTTATTTTTGAAGAAATAAATGATATAAACCACACCTATACCATCAATGCATCACACATCAATTAAGTTCTGTATTAATGCATAGCCTTGAGGGCCTATTGCTTTAAAGGGGACCTATTAGGGACTTTAAGCAACAGCTGCTGATAGAACGGCAACGGGAGCCGGAAGTAAACGGTTAACTGCCGTAGCTAAAGAGCGCAAAAATCACTAAGCAACAGTAAAGAGGACGGCATAGGGGATCATTTAATCATCTGACAAAATACAAAAAATAAAGTGATTTTAAAAAGTAAGAGAAGGGTTGATTTTGGCATTTAATGATATACAGAAATGATTAGAATGCCACATAAGCTAAACCATAACATTAACTTTCTTAACCTGTCACGTAGTAACGACTACGGCAAATCAGCTGTTCTCCCGTAGTAGACGGTTACAGTAGAACGTCGTGAAGTAGCAGTTAATGTCGCGCAATAGAACGACAGAATGCCGTTGCCGTTCCACAAGAGGCTGTTGCTTAAAGTCCCTATTATGTGCTTTTTCTAAGACTTGATTTTGTTTTTGGGGTCAAAAAAAAAATGTACCAAGGTCCGGACCTCGATGACGTCATAGCTGGCTATGGCCATATACACACTATTGAAACTTAAATGTAAAAAAGCATAATTAGGACCCCTTTAAGAATAACGGGGTCACGCTTAGAAAAAGGTTTTCAGTGTTCACTGACTTTGGGAAGGCGTCAAAGCAGTACGTCTTCTTGGTGTCAGGGAAGGCCACCCTCATCCCTGAGGTGAGGGGTGAGTGAAGTACCACGGCAGCACACTCATAACGGGACGCCAGGTCCACGGTGGGCACGGTGCCAATGCTCTGCCCGTAAAGGATTATATTCTCAGGGCTGATGCCATACCTGAGACAGCACGGAAGAGATTTCACAAATGAAATACAAAATGCAATTAAAACAGACCTGAATTTCCATATTGTACCAGTACAGTAGCATGCTTTCTAGTCTCAGGATTCAGACATACCTTGAGCGCAAAGCATGCCACGCAGCGTCTATGTCTGCATACAGATTCTTCTCAGAGGGTTTCCCTGTGCTGACGCCATAACCAGAGTAGTCATAAGAGAAGATGTTGCAGTTTATACGAGTGCCCAGACCGATGTAGAAGCTGCTCATCTGACCGAGATCCACAGCGTTACCATGAGAAAAGAGCACAGTGTACCTATAGTGCACAAAACAGACGGATTGGCGTGATGATCCTGTAAGAAAACTTCCTTCTGCTCTGTTCCCAACACTCAAAGGATTCCCACAGGACAATGCTCCATGCCACACAGCCAGGCCAATCAAGGTGTGGATGGAGGACCACTAGTGGCCAGCCCAATCTCCAGCACTGAACCCCACTGAAAAACTCTGGAATGTGACCAAGAGGATGGACAAGGTCGCAAGCCATCAAATAAAGCCAACTTTACGTGAGTTGTACCTCGGCACGGCACAGCGCGGATGAAGCCAATGTTTTGAGGAGACTGTGCGGCTGTCAGTCTCTGCGCCGGTCTGGATACTGGCATTCGCAAATCACAGATTCTACTTTTTGGAAGTATGACCAACATAAGAATTTTCACCCTAAAAAGTAGGTAACATCCACTTTTGTTCTGACTAACTAACTGAAAAAAGGCATTGCAGTAAATCGCGCTGATTAAATCTAACGATCGTTTATCATATCACGTCAAACCGTGCAAATTATACTTTGTTCTCAAATTGTTAATGTTAACAACACCAGCATTGCGTGACTACATTTAAAGCCCTTCAGATATTTATCCTTGTTTTCGCATGGGTCTGGTTGCAGTCTCTTTTTCCAAACTCTCAGTCCAAAGTCTTTTGCATTTTACAGCGGGTGAATCTCTAGTTGTCACTGGTGATCGTCGTTTGAACCTTTCTGGATCCGCCATCAAATTGATAAGTTTAATTATTTCAAGTGCTGTGAGAAAAGGCTATAAATCTCCACCTCCAACATCCTCACACGCAATATAGCCGACTAGCCGAGACTCCTTCTTTATGTGTACAGTAATGTAAGTATGTGACGTAATGACGCAAATTTCCCGCAGAAATCCACCAGTACCACTGGAATTAAAAACATTATTACAAGCTTACTGTTTTGAATCCATTGAATAGATTTGAACACTGACTGGTTATGTACTTGCAACCTGTCACTCACATGAGATCACAGCAATAGCAAACCACAACCATCCAATCAATTTCTGCATGGATAAAATCAAGCCGCTGCACTCAGATATACTTCGCAATTGTCAAGTCAAGTCAAGTCATCTTCATTTATATAGCACTTTTAACAATGGATTGTTTCAAAGCAGCTTTACATAGATAAACATATAATTTAAGGTAACAGAGATTGTTTTGGCTTTATAGCGGTTCTTGAATAATGTTATTTCCAGCTAAAGTAAATTTTGATTGATTCACCTCCGTCGAAATGATCAGACTTTAAACGTGAACCTGTGATTAACACTGACGCCGTTCACATTGTGAGAATTGTGAAAAAAAAACACTATTGCAACCTCCGTTTCATGGCGACTTTAAGCTGCTCCTTCCTCACCTTGCGGATGGCGCACAGCGGATATACATGCATCCCACTCTGTTCCCACGGCTGGAGTGTGTAAGGAAGACCTCGGTTCCGTCTAGCTCCCTCTGGGAATACTGGAACTCTGCTCGCTCAGAGAGGTGCAGCTTCCATCGGCCTTCACCACTCCTGTCACCAGAACCTCCTCCTGCTACTGCTCCTGCTACTGCTCCTCCTCCTGCTCCTCCACCTCCTGCGCCCACGCGAGAGCGCAAACCTGAGGCTCCAAGGTTAGAGGTCACAGGTGAGGTGGACTCCAGGTCTGGCACAAGAGTGTATGTGGGTTCCGGGGGCAGGAAGGCCAGCTTCGCTGCAATCCGGCTCGGACAGGGCGGACAACAGAAGAGTCCACACAACTCGCTGATGGATAACCCGTTCATTTTCTTCTGCTCAAATTAGAGACCTGTGAAAGATCGCACAGTTTAATTATCATATTTCAAAATATCATTCATATAAGCCAATGCCAACAAAGAATTCCAGCCAAGTGAGAATGTCATTTAATGTTAAGGAGGGTTGACATTTGGATTAAAGAGAGATGTAGATTTGGTCATTGTGTGATTAACCTTTAGAGACATTTTAACGGGGCACCGAAATTAAAGCTGTATTCCGGTTCATCACTACAGCAAGGCTGATGTAGGCAGGAGAGCCCATATTATCACAAAACTAAAAATCACAGATCAGAGCTCACAGCCTTAATTCAGAAAAACAATCTATGCGTGCAGCGGCTGAATGAATATTAAATAAAGCGGAAAGTGATTTTGTGTAAAAGCTCACTGATAGCTAAGTCAAATAACTAAAGCATTGTGTGTGTCCGTGTATATATATATAGATATATATACATATATAAATTTAACAAGTTTATATTATACCAACTACTAAGAAATTGTGAAATGTCTTGGACTTTTCACTAAATATGAATATAATATTAATAAAATAATATTTGTAACTAAAAAAATGTAAATGGTACGCAAAAGAAAATAGATAGATAGATAGATAGATAGATAGATAGATAGATAGGTAGAATCCATGGGAAATTGTATTGCATTAGCAGCACTGTATGATACAATATAAAATACAATAAATATAAAATATGATAAGATACAAAATATACACAATTTGCACAATACACAAAAAGGTAGGCTATCCATTGCACAAATGCATTTTTTTAAACTGCACACCACATGTATCTAAATTATTTAGAAAAGTGCATTAGTTTACTCTTGATATGACCATACATAATCCACTTTTGAAAAATAATCTAGCCAATATGAATTGATATCTAGGCAGTTAGCACTAGCTGGATTTCTGGCCAAATAAATCAAAGACATCACTTACCAAAAAGGTATTGTAATACAAAATGGGCTTTGGCTACCTACAGATACAGTAAACGCTAACAGTTTGATCCGTATTGATTGGAAATAAGCAGTAGGATGACAAGCATCTTGCTGATTATGGCAGGAATCAGCCCGGCATTAGCACCAACACTGGTGGTGTTGTCATCTGTCGGGCAAAAAAACGAAGGCAGCGCCGGATATGCCGCATTTCACAATAAAAGCCCTTTAACCGGAAAAGTTTATTTGTAATGTTTTTAATGGGTTTGTCTTGGAAGTAAACTCTGTTCTACATCATGAGAATAATTCAACTCCTAATAATTATAAATATAAATAATACAATTAATTACGCATAGATATTAAATATTTATTTTAAAAACAGTTACTTTACTGGTAAAAAAAAGAAAGAAAGAAAACGTATTATTGCCCAATATTAATATTAATGTGATCTTTTAATCACAAATAAACTTGTTTTTATCAAAATTTGTATTCGATTTTGGGCTCGTTCAATGCTCATGGACAATGTTTGGAAGTGGATGAGGCTTTTTTCTCCAGAGTAATCTCCCATTATGATCATTCACACTGTAAAAATTATATAATCAATAAGTTATGACAAAATATGTTTTTATATTGCTTTAACTTTTAAGTCAATTAATGTCATTTAAGTTGAAATGACTTAAACATCCAAGTTGATAGTGCATAAAAAATTTAAGGCAGCAACTTTTTTTCACAGTGCAGAGATCATTTGATGATGTGCGAGAAGAAACAACATTGCCTTATTCACTAAAGTTAGATATTTTTATGACTAAAACTAAAACAAAGAAAGACAGTTAAGATGGACCTCTGTTATAGGCCTTTCTTATCTCATATTACTCTCTTAATCTACTGATACTGCATCAAACATAACTTGTGACCATGATATTACAGTGGCTTTACTCACTTACAGAAAGTTCCCTAATGTTTATTTCCAAGTTAGAACTATTTGTTTCTCAAGCACAATTTTTTTTTTTTAGATTTAACCACAATACATCTTTATAAATGTGGGATTAAATAATTAAACCTGTCTAAAATTATACTTGAAGTTTAATAGGACCTATAAAATTCAATGCAACATCAGATGTGATCAAATTATATATATTAATTTACATTGATGTAGAGGTTTATTTATTAAGCTGCATAAGGTAGAAATTTTACATGACAGTTTAATATAGATAAGTCCCGTAAAAACAATGTACTGTATATTCACACAATGTGATTTGGACTTTTCCAAGGTATTCATCAGCTGCAAATGTTAATGTAGCCTAATAAATTGACAAATGTGTATTTAGGGGCATTTCTGTAATGAGTGGTCAATTATGCTTTTAACAACAATTACCACAAAAGTTGTTGTTGGTTGAGGTCCAGAACCCTCAGAGTCCTTGACATTATTCTATCAGCATTGTGCCCTTGAGTAAAACACTGCCGCAACAAGTAAAAGAAAAGTAACATTGTGCCTGTCATCTTGATTGGTTTTATTTTTAGTTTGGGTAACAGGATCATAACACTCATATGTTTGTCTTGTCCTTGTGTGAGCGTGCACAGCTTTGGGGTTGTTCTCTGGGCTGTGCACTCTTATGTCTGTGTTTTCAGTGTTTGGGGCCTGGTGTCTATAGATCCTGAAACTTCATTCTAGTCTTGGTTCAGTTTCAGTGTGGGGTTCCTGACATCCGCTTCATGCACTTTACATATATGATCTTGTTTTCGGTTTGTCCATGTAGCAGATGAGGGTGTTTGTCTGATATGCTCTTCTGTCTAGTGTGTGGTTTTCTGTTGGAGCACATGGCTTCTGTCAAGTTGTTTTGTCTTTTGTTTGTTTCTGTGCCTGCTGTGCCATGTGCTCTTCTGTCATCTCTAGTTTGTCCCCACCCTCTACATGATTATTGGATTATTTGCCCAACCTGCTCTCCCTTATACCATCCTGATTTCCTTCCCTATTTATTCTCCCTTTCTCTGTCTTGTGTCAGTTCGTTGTGGATGCTATCCTGCTAGGCCTGTTTTGTTGCTCTGAGCAACACAGTGGTGTTTCGTTATGGAATGAATTCACGTTTTTGAATGAATCGAGGGAGTCAACGATTCAATGACCCATTCATAAAGACCTTGGGTGAATCCGAAATATAGCCCCCTAAACCCTCAATCACTACGCCTTATGTTAGTCCACTAATACAGTTCACGTGAAGGAGTGAATGAAAAGGAGTGAATTCAGACAGCCGTTGAGTGTACATCGTTGCGGTGAAAGTGGGATTGAATCAAGTGTGCCTCACAAGTGCTGAAAAGTGAAGCCAAAGCGTCTCGATTGCCCCCCGGTGGTTGGTCCCAATATAGCTCATAAAGCCTTCCTCCCCATGAAGTCTAATGGACGCGATGGAAACTAAACAATCAAATTACACTTCACATACATTTTTTTCAAAGATGTTTTCTGTAATTTTAGGTAGTTTTTATCACGCTGATTTAAGTTTAAAGCTGCAGTCCACAGTTTTTCCTCTTTGTCGCCATCTCTGTTCGAAATCTGCAATTGAGTTGTAGGCCTACCTCGGCATGGCACTGCGTGGATGAACACAATGTTTTTAGGAGAATTGAACTGTCAGTCACCGCGCCGGTGTGGATACTGGCATTCAGAATCACAGATTATTCTTTTTGGAAGTATGACCAACATAATAATTTTCACCGGAAAATGTCATCTGAACTAGTAAGAAACATCCACTTTTGTTCTGGTTCTGACATTGCAGTAAATCGCGCTGATTAAATCTAACAATCGCTTATCATATCACGCAAAATCGTGCAAATTATACTTTGTTCTCAAATTGTTAATGTTAACCAGCATTGCGTGACTACATTTAATGTCTTTCCGATATGTATCCTTGTTTTCGCATGGGTCCGGTTGCAGTCTCTTTTTTTCTGTAGCCGCTCCGAAGTCCGAACGAAGTCTTTTGCATTTTACAGCGGGTGAATCTCTAGTTGTCACTGGTGATTGTCGTTAGAACCTTTCTGGATCCGCCATCAAATTGATAAGTTTAATCATCTCAAGTGCTGTGAGAAAAGGCTATAAATCTCCACCTCCAACATCCTCACACGCAATATAGCTTACGCGCTAGCCGAGACTCTTCTTTATGTGTACAGATGTGACGTAATGACGCAAAGACATGCTCGAATCTCCCGCGGAAATCCACCAGTACCACTGGAATTAAAAACATTTTTGCAAGCTTACCGCTTTGAATCGAGCTAAGGCAAGCAGAGAGTTTTGAACACTGGCTGGTTATGTATTTTCTCAAATATGTATTTTGGATAATTTTTAACCCAAAAAAAAACCTACGGACTGCAGCTTTAAAGGGTTAGTTCACCCAAAAATGAAAATTCTGTCAGTAATTACTCCCCCTCATGTTGTTCCAACCCCGTAAGACCTTCGTTCATCTTCGGAACACGAATTAAGATATTTTTGATGAAATCTGAGAGCTGGATCACTCCTCCATACTAGTCCATAGGCTTCTTCAGGGATTGAACTTGCCGGCCTCGAAAAGTTATTAAAGACATCGTTAAAATAGTCCAAGTGACTACAGTGGCTCAATCTTAAGTTTATCAAGCGACGAGAATACCTTTTGTGCGCAAAAAACAAACAAAAATAACGACTTTATTTCAACTATTCATTTCCTTCTCTGTGGGCCTCGAGTCAGTTCACTAGTAGTGTAATAGCGTACGCTTCTGTTGTTGTACGTCACACGCATCACGCACATGACCAGCGTCGGCCAATAGTGAGCCTACGTGTGACGTAGCTCTACGCAATTACACTAGTTTAACTGACTAGAGGCCCAAAGAGAAGGAAATGAATATATATATATATATAATGAATATATATATATTAAAAAAAACATTTATTTACATTTTAAAATATAACTGGCCAAATATATAGGATTATATGAGTACATTTAGGTAATTTAGGAAAATATATTTTTTGTTAATATAACAATATATGTTTGGTCATTTTTTTAAATACTTCTGCAATTATGTTTTTTTTTTGCCATATGAGAAAGCATCCTATACAGTCCACAGATAATGTTACTGACAAATGTACTGATTTGTTCTACAGGTTGGCCTACATTACTATATAAAATTCCTAAATGTCAAAGCATAACTGTAAATATGAATGTCAGGGACTAACAGTGGTCCTTTGTTCCTGATGCCATGGTATCCTGTGTTTGTATCAGATAACCGACAGCATATCATGACAGTCGTCAGAGAGAAGGTTGCTTCAGGGTCTCCCACACGAAGAGAAACATGCTTGTAATGACGATTGATCTAACGTGCCTTATGGACTTCAGATGAGATTCAGACATCACTGGATAGATCAATGTTATTATTTCCCTAATTGTCATAAATTAACTGTATCATGCCTGTATGTGGCTACAGACATCATAGCTGATCTTCGGTGACCTTTAATGTTACTCCCTTAGCCTTGGCTACCTCTGGAAAAAAACTAATTATTAAACTCATTGATTGATCACATAAGAAAGATTAATAATAAACAGACAGATATAATCAGAATAAGAGAGACAGTCTGTAAACTGGATTATATATTTCTGAACATTCACTGTTCACTGAAGCCAAAATAACAGAATAAGTATGTGTTGTGTTCACATAATACCCATGCGTAATACATACAGTATACATATATTCAGTTCTAGTTCTGCTATTCAGGATGCCTGTTTTACATTGCACATTCTGACACTGTGAGGCGGAAATAAACGAGTGAGTTTATGCATTGAAAGTTGAAACTAGTCATTATTTTTTATCAACATAACTTTGGCGACGAGGATGGCTGATTTTTTCTCTGCCACCTCCGGACTATTTTCTGCCCCTCCCCGGCGAATCTGTCGTTCCTTGGAATCAGTGGAGAACGTCTTTTGAACTGTACCTTTTAGCCATTGGATTGGATAACGCTACTAGCGCAAGGAAGAGCGCTATCATATTGCACTTGCTGGGAGCGGAGGGGAACAGGATTTTCAACACGCTCAATGGTACTCTGGACACTTATGATGCTGTTATCCCGACTGGTGAGTCTGCTAGGCAGTTTGTAGCAGATTTAAAAGCCTTAGCACAGCGCTGTAATTTCGGCGTCATGAGGGATGAACTTATTCGAGACCAGCTCGAAAAAACGTCTAATCCCAGAGTCCAGGAGGAGTTGTTACTCAAAGATGCAACACTGTCAACAAGTGGAGGCGGCAACTCAATGTGCTGCTAAAATAGCAGAAAACATGTCTCATACTGCCGTTATTGAACAGCCAGTGCAACAGCTATAAAGCTCAGACAACCTGGCTGACCCTGCTGCTATGCAGGTCACGCGGCCCCAGCAAACACGCCAGCAGAGACGCTGAGGGAATTGTGGCTCCACCCGTCATGCCACAAGGGCTCAGGACTGCCCTGCTAGGGGCAAAACATGCAGACGCTGTCAGAAACCTAACCACTTTGCTAAATGGTGCCGGTCTGCTCCGGCTGACTACTCTGAACAGTCACATGACCCGCTGGTGCCAGTACGCACCATAGGCCCCCACCCAGGGACCTTCTCCAGGTGCCCCGTAAACCTGGATGGCCACTGTATCCCTCTTCTTCTCAACACTGGGGCCAAGGTGTCACTGCTGAATGTTGACACCTGTAACCTACTCTTCCCAAAAAGACAGATGCAGCCCCCATCCACTGCTCTCTGTAGCTATGGCCGCAGCAAAATCGACGTTGTTGGCTTACTTTACCTCCCAGTTCGCTACACCTCTACAACTGTGGACCGCTTCCCATTCCACATCACACGCCACGGTGAGAACATCATGGCCCTTGACCTCTTTCTCAGCCTTGGCTTTACCCTACAGGACAACAACGGAACACAAATACTGCAAGTGGGTTCCCCTTGGCAACAAAGCCGGCCTGAACTGTTCAATGGCCTTGGGTGTCTCACCTCATTCACACACAAACCACTCCTGGACCACAGTGTGCTTCCCGTGGTCCAGCCCCTTCGGCATGTTCCCCTGGCTCTGCGGACCAGCGTTACACAGGAGCTGATGGCATCATAGAACCCATTGATGCCTCTCCGTGGGTGTCCAACCTCGTCATCGCCAGGAAGAAGTCTGGTGAACTGAGAGTCTGCGTCGACCTTCGCCAGGTCAACAAGGCAGTGGTGCCTGACAAGTACCCTCTTCCGACGACAGAAGAACTGACAACCCACTTCTATGGCTCCCGGGTATTTTCTAAGTTGGACTTACGTCAGGGCTACTTACAAATTCCTCTGCACCCGGAGAGTCGGAACCTGGCGGCTTTTATCACCCATACTGGCCTGTACCGCTATACGAGGATGCCTTTTGGGCTCAGTTCAGCGCCAAGCTGTTTCAAGAAGATCATGTCCATAATCCTCACCAGCTGTCCCGGTACCGTGGCCTATTTGGACGACATTGTGGTACACGGGCCAGATGTTGACACACACAACGCCCCCCTGGAACATGTTGTGATGAGTTCAGTAATCAACTCGTTGTCACTTGAGTTGCAGGTGATTGGCTGAAGTGAGTGGTTGTGACTCTGAGGAGATCGTAACAATGTCTTTGACTCCCTCAGCCGCCATCATGTCACCTTGAACACGGAGAAGTGTACGTTCTCCGCACCAGCCATTGATTTTGTCGGGTTCCGTGTGTCAGCAGACGGCATCTCCCCTCTCCAGTCGAATGTGGCAGCCATCAGCACTGTCCCGACCCCTTGACAGCCTCGCAGCTGGCTTCGTTCTTGGGGATGCCAGCCTACTACATGCGTTTCCTGCCGCAGTACTCCTCTGTCACGGCCCCGCTGAGGATGCTGCTCAGGTAGGATGCTCCCTGGACCTGGACTTCTGAATGCCAGGCAGGGTTTGCCGAACTGAAGCGTCTCCTCACCACGTCTCCAATCCTGCCACACTTCCAGCTGGACTGGCCCACATTCGTGACCTGTGATGCGTCTGCTGTGGCTCTGGGCGCCGTTCTGTCACAGCTCCATGACGGCACGGAGAGGCCTGTAGCATTCGCCTCCCGGGCGCTCAGCCCCACCGAGCAGATATACTCAGTGGGTGAGAGGGAGGCCCTCGCCTGCATTTGTGTGTGTGAGAGGTGGCATTTGTACCTGTATGGACGGTCTTTTACCCTACGGACGGACCACCAGGCCCTGACAGCCCTGATGTCCACTTCGGGCGGAGGACACAGGCCCCTTCGCCTCTACAGATGGTCAGACCGCCTGCAGCAATATGACTTTCAGTTACAATTCACGCCTGGCAAGACTAATGTTGTAGTTGTAATGTTGTAGCCCTGCCACCATCCAGTGCTCTGCTGTCTCTCCAGAGGATGAGGAGGAGGTAGTACACCTGGTCCACTCACCACTGAAGGACACGGTCTCCCTCCGCGACCTAGAGTCCGCCTCAGCAGCCGAGCCAGTCTTCAGCATGCTTTGTGACTATATCAGACATGGTTGGCCTGCCCGCGTCCCACCAGAACTGGAGCCATACTATCGAGTGAAGCATGAACTATCATGCTGGGGTGAGACCTGCATCGCTCGTGGCCTCTGTGCTGTCATCCCAGTGGCCCTCAGAGGGTGTGTCTTGCAATTGGCACATCAGGGACACCTCGGCATCGTCAAAGCCAAACAACTGTGGCGTGACGTTGTGTGGTGGCCCGCCATGGACCGTGACCTGCAGGGACTTATCCGCTCCTGTGCAGCGTGCCTCACCAGTGGGAAGACTGGGCCACCCGCTTCAACTCCATTACAGCCAGTAGACTGGCCGTCTGCACCATGGGACCACTTGCAGCTTGATATCTGTGGTGAGCTGTAGAATGTGCCACACCATCAGAGGTTCCTCGTGGTGGTCCACGACCTGGACTTCAAGTGGCCTGAGGTGGCTCCCATGGGTACGGTTACCTCTGCTGCTGTGATCAACTTTCTCGACCAGCTTTTTTCCCGCTGGGGCTTGCCTCGTGCAATTACCACGGACAATGGTCCTCAGTTCCTGCCCTTGGAGTTCACCACCTTCCTTGCCAACAAGGGTGTCACCCATATCCGAACCTCCGTCTATCACCCCCAAGCCAACGGAGGGGTGGAACGATTCAACCAATCCCTGAAAAATGGACTGCGTGCTCACATGTCTTAGGGATACTCCCTGATGGCCGCACTGTCACAGACCCTCCTTCACTACAGAGCAACTGCCCACTCTACAACAGGGGTCTCCCCTGCAGCAATTATGCTGAAAAGGGAGCTTGTGCTTCCCCTGTCAAGACTCCGTCCACCAATGGCTTCGGGCCCACGGCCATGCCCAGCAGCAGTAAAGGCTCACGTCAAGAGACAACAGAGTTCCATGAACCGGAGGTTCGATGAAAAGCACAAGGCTAAGTGGCCTGCTATCAGAGTGTCAGACTGGGTCAGAGCCCGCCGGCCCCACAGAGCTAACAAGCTGTCATCATTCTGGTCGGCTCCGTACCAGGTCAGTCGGCAGCACGGCCCAGCTTCATTTCAGCTGACTGATGGTTCCCGTTGGCACGCTAGCTTAAATTCGCAGAATTTACGAATCAGATTTTGTAAATGTGAATTGTGCTGTGCATTTATGAATTTTGTTTTGTAAATGTATTATTTTTTAGGCTGATCTCCATATATAAGTAGTCTATAACAAATATATTTTCTTTTTTTAAAACTGATTTAAAAAAATCCTGAAGCGAGTTAAAAGTTCCTTGAGAACCTATGTTCTATGATAAAATAAAAATAATGAGACTTTTTAAATTTTATCTAATCAATTTCTTTTTTATTTTCTGTTTTCTCTAAATTATTAAAGGAATTCTGTATGAAAAAGTGGTCACTTATTCTTTAGGTTTAGGATGTTTAGACTATTGAATATTTTATCCATAATATTGAATGGTACTCACGTGATTTAGTCAAAGAGATTTTTTACACAAAGACACAAAGGCCTACAGATTTAAAATATAATGTAAACTTACGTTTCCACCTCTTTTTTATATGTATACTTAGAGAGCTGCTAACACAGCATCAGATTTCGATATAATTCAGATCTATTATTGGTTTCATGGCTGATTTAATCATGTCAAGCCCTGTTTTGATATCAGATGTTGATTTGACAAGATTTGCATGTCTGTGAGAATGTTGTCTGTGAATGTAGGTCTGTTGACAGTGTAATGTGAGCCGACAGAACTACAGCAACCACAATGCACCGCGACCCCATTGGAATTGAGGAAAGACGCATCCAGGACATCGACTCATAACTCGCCACTCTCCTACACATTTACTAGTTCACGGCGATTTTTGCTTCTCGACGGACCAGCTTGCCACAAAATTCAAGCGCAGACTTTCTTTTTGTACATTCAGACATCTGAATGTACTTATATTGAACGAAAACCTCCCATTCGAGAAGATTAGTGTTGAGTCGAAGTGGATTTTCACAGCTAGCCTTCAGCTACGAAAAAAGAAAACAACAAACCCGGAGCGCGATTTGTTATTTTTTAACAGACAAAACTCCTCATATAAACAACCAAACAACCTTTTTTACTTTCATGGACGACGAAAAAACACACTTATAATGCTTTATAGCTCACAACACATTTTATTTGATCGAAAATACTCTCTTTTTTGAGGACATTGTCATTTCCTCGCTAAGCTAGCAACTCCAGACAAAGAAAGAAAAGCAGCTTTCATCGCCTCATCACATATTGTCAACTTTTCGCCCTTTTTGATTCCATTTGTGTAGAAATAAAGCAGAAATGGCCCGTCAGAGCAGTGCTCAGGTCGCCAGCTCACAGAAAGCTTTAATGCTGGAGATGAAGTCTCTACAGGAGGAACCAGTGGAGGGTTTCAAGATCACTTTAGTGGATGAAGCGGATCTCTACAACTGGGAAGTGGCGATTTTCGGACCTCCAAACACTCACTATGAAGGGGGCTATTTCAAGGTAAGGCTGAGGTTGGGTTTTAGGGGGTAAATAAGCGTTATTTTTAGGAACAGATGGCTATGGTCTATATTTAGATCTGGAACCAGCTCTGGAAAACTGCATCTCTTTATGTGTCCCCGTGTCTGTTTTCTTTAGACATATTAAGATATAATTGAGTTTTTTGATTGATTTAAAGCCCGGTTCTGATCTTATATCTTGTGATTTCAATCAGATGTCGGTTTGATGAGATTCTGGGGTCTTTGTTCAGGATAATAGGGCTCATTTGTTTGGTTTCTTTGTTCCTCATTGACTCATTGTCATTCTGATAGATGGAGGGTGAGATGATTTGCATGACTTTGAACAAACAATATTATTAATATTACAATTAAATGTTCTTTCTTTATCATTCGTGTATTAATATACTTTAAGTCTGCTGTAAGCTCAGTACTGATTCAAATGATTTATTTACCAGCTATTATTAAAAATCATTTATTATGACAAAGTGTTTTGATAATTTCCAATTCTGCTGAATGCAAGCGTCTATCAAAAATGATTGGTTAAACTCTAAAAAGGTCATATTCATGACCTTCCAAACACTTATTCGGGCCCCACTTATTTAGTATTACTTGTTGACATCACGTTTGACCTGTATTTTGTTTTGTTCTTTGTGGCACCACAAGTTATTCTTATTATGATAATGATTAAATTGACAGCAAAGGATCATTATGTCTCACCTCATTCCACCAGAGCAGATAAACCTGTTCATTCACACCAGTCTGAATGTTTTATAATTAATGACCTTAATAATGTCAGAAGCTTTATTGAATTATTCAGCTTTATGTTAGTTCCTCTCTGGATTGTAAAGGAAGGGCCTGGACTGTTGTGTTTGATTTGAAGTAGGTCAATGACTTTTCATGTCTTTGTTTACAGCGAAAGTACTCACTCACACACACACACACACACACACGTACAGTGCGTTTGGCAGATACAACGGCGTCACTGTTCACTGGTGTGTCAGGATATGAGCTTGTGTTGAAACTGAACTCTCGAGTCTGGCATTGCCCGAAGGCATGGTACTCAAACCAGTAACTGCTCCCTGCTTGAGGATAAATCAGGGTGTATTTGCATGACAGAGGCTTGCTTCTCTTTGTTTGAAAGGGGGAATTTTGCACCGTTTGTCAACAATGTTAAAGCTCTCTTGAGTATTATGCTGGCATGTTGTCAAGATCTCATAGTCAGCTAAGAACCTGAAACCAGTTGTGCCTAACTTGTCTGGAATAGTTACATTACATGCTTTCTTTGAAAGGTCAGTGCACCCAGAAATGAATATTATGTCATTTATTCACCCTCGTGTTGTTACAATCAGTATGCTGACGTTCTTCTTTGGAAGGCAAAAGGGGAAGTGCTGATGAATGCTGTTGAACTACCAAAAAGCAACATGGCAAAGTTATCAAGTCTTGTGGCAAAAGTCATCCATATGACTTAGACAAGTTTAGGATCAATGAGATATTTTTAAAGAAATTAATACTTTTGTGATGCATTAGTTAGATCAAAAGTTACAGAAAAGACATTAATTGTTACAAAAGGATTTTTGAACTTCCTGCTCATCAAAGAATCCCGAAATAAATCCGTTTCCACAAAAATATTAAGCAGCATAACTGTTTTCAACATTGGTCATAATAAGAAATGTTTCATGAGCAGCATATTAGAATGATTTATTAAGGATCATGCCACTCTGAAGACTGGAGTAATGATGCTGAAAATTCAGCTTTGCACCACAGTAATAAATTACATTTTAAAATATATTCAAATAGAAGAACATCATTTTAAATGGTAAAATACTATTTCACAATGTTACTGTTTTTACTTTATTTTTGATCAAATAAATGCAGCCCTGTTGAGCATAAGATACTTCTTTCAAAAACATAAAAAAATCTTACCAACCCCAAATCAAAAAACCAAAAAAAAAAACCATATAGTGGCTTTTTGAGAGGAATGGAATGAAATTGAAGTAGTTTTTCCACTGTAAATCTGTCCCTCTCATTCTCGGTTATGCATATAATAATCATGCCATTTAGCATCATTGGTGTCGAACTTGACATGTCTTCACTTGCCGTTTTTTAATAAAAGCAGCAAATGTAATTTAAGTGCTATGGTGGAGACAAGCAATTATAGTGAATAATGTGTGAGGAATTCAACAAAACGTATCATTCGGCTTCGGTGACTTTTAAAGCCATTTAGATCTAAAAACTATGGTTCTCAACACCATCCGTCCCCATTTGCTTTTTATTGTATGAGTAACTAAGAACATAGTGAATATTCAGGTTTAGACTTCTCCTTCTGTGTTCAATGGAAGAAAGTCATAAAAGTTTGGAATTACTTAGATGTGAGTAAATGACCATATCCTGGTTGAACTGTTCCTTTAATATAATATAGTTGAATGCAAATGTCACTATGTCCACTTCCAGTAGTAATCAGCCTAAACTTTTTCAAGGGAAGTTTTGCCACAAGACGTGAAAATAATTAGGCCTGTATTCAGTTGAGATAGAGCGCATATCTCTTGCGTAACGGATGTTTAACCTAGTTGTTTTCGTGCCAAAAAATGATTTGCCCCACTTCCTGGTTATCCAGCTCTCTGTCCATTTGTGTGTTTTCTCTCAGATTTCCCTCCTGTCCATCTGCACTGTTCTCCTGCAATGTGATGCATCTCCAATCCTATTAAGAGCAGCTGTCCCGGGCTCACCCTTAGACAGAATCTTCCAAAGCTGCTGTATAAGAAATCTCTCTGTACCAGCTGACGGCACTGTGATGTTGATCATTTTGAACTTAGTGTTTGGCTGCATTGGCCAGCAGGACGGGAATGAGTTTTTTCGTAGTGGGGGAAATCGTTTTTGTAAAACGGTAACTGTGTTAAATGTAGCTGAGGGTACTGTTTAGAAGCTTTCACTTTACAGCTTTTGGTGTGGACCCAAGTCCATTTAATGTCAGAGTTCGGTTGTTGTGAAAGCTGTTTTCCAGTACAGGTTGCAGTTGGGAAATGGGGCTGTAAGGGTTCTGTTGAAAAGGTTAGAAAAAAATAGTACATAATAATAATCTTAAATAATATATAACATTATTGTTTCACTCTGAAGAGTGGTGAGAAATCATGAGATTAATCAGTCATTTTTTTCTGTTGACTGCTATAGTTTTTTCCCCTTCAGATTTATACCTATAAAACATTTCAATAATGAGAGGTTGAAAGCAACTTAATAGAAACGTACATTTTTTCAAATAATATTTAAAAAATTTTGATCATCTTTTTTTTTTTACAGTATGATCTTTATGTATAAACACAGTTGCTGATTCATATTTTAGGGAGAGGGTCCCGCACAAGGGGATAGTCATATTTGAGGCATGCATGGTTGCTTGTCTCTGAATACATTGCGTTTGGAATGCAGCTTTTTCACATCTCTTGTGTGACGCATCCGTTACAGACAAATGTGAATACAATGTGAAAGAGACCAGCGGGTGAGTGGGGTTGGAATTGAACTTTGGATCCGATTCCGAGTGCAGACCAAACAATTGAAACAAGTGTGAAAACATGAGATTATAATCAATTAGGTTCCGTACGTACAGTTTCAGTACGGTTCAGTATGTACCTCGGTTTTGACGTCACACTACGATTCGGTTCGGTACAGCAGGGGGGGGGATAAAACTAAACATAAAATTGCTTTCTTATTATTAAACTGTGGTTTACTGGACAAAGTGTGTCTGTCTTTTAAATAAATTCAGTTATAATTAAAAGTTTCTTAAGGGTAAAAAAACTATCTCTGCTAATTCTGTAAACTATATAGGGAGCCCTTACTTGCACATTAGGCCTACTATAATATTAAAGGTTAACAGCAGAGCCCAAACTATTAGCCTAAATTCAGTTTCTATTTATTTTTAGATATAATAATCAACACTTAAATAACTAATTGTATGCAAACATGTAGATAATTTACACACTGGCTGTCATTTTCATGACAGATATTTTAAACATACATTAAATAATCAAGACATCACTAACAGGTTAAGTAAGATATAATGAATAGGCTAATATAGTGCACATATTTAGAGAAAGAGTTTATTTCTCTAGTTGACTAACAAGCTGTGGACACTGAATGACTTGCCTGAGGTAAATGTAATGCCACATGGGATATAGTTTAAGCTGTTTTACTGATGTCTTTTCGCCGTTTAAACACTGACTGAGCGATAACACAAGAAAATATGCATAGGACAAAGTTTGTGCTGACGTTTGTTTTTGTCTTGTTTTGCAGGCTCGCATTAAGTTCCCGATCGATTACCCCTACTCCCCACCCACGTTCAGATTCCTCACCAAGATGTGGCACCCCAACATCTATGAGGTAAGAGGATTGTTTCAGAATTCACACTGTGTACTGTGGCACGTGGCTTGTCCGTTGTGCTTCCTCATTTCCTTCAGTTAAGCCCTGGATTAATGCACCTGGCAAACATGAACCTTTGTATCTTGGCTATTGCCAATGAACAGTTAGGGACAGATATGATAAGTAACACATTATTTGAACTCTTGATACAATTGAATTAGGGCCGGGACTCGATTAAAAAAATTAATCTAATTAATTAGAGGCTTTGTAATTAATTAATCGAAATTAATCGCATTTTAATTGCATAAATATTTGACCTGAGAACAGTGAGAAGTAATTTTTTTCACATGGATTTTTAGTATACCATTGAATAATGACTGAATACATAAGCTTAAGCAACAAAATATTGTTTATTTTTGTTCAACCAAGTCCAGCAGACCAGTGTTTTTTGCCATTAAGTGTAGCAATAGCATATTGCTACACTACACTAATAGCAATAGCGAATTCCTTGTTGCATAGCTTGCACACAACCATGCTCTTATCAACGCTTCCATCCGTTCGTTTTTGTAACAAAATTTCCCATTCACCGGCCAACCAAAGCGATCTCGTCAGCTTCTTCGTCATGAACGCTAGTTGGTGCGCCAGTATAATCGGTCCGCCGAAACTCATCCAGTGAGAAACGTTCCGCGGTGCAAAAATAAGTGCGATTAAAAATATTTTTTTGTGTAATTAATTAACGCGTTAAAGTCTGTAGTTAATTAATCTTAATTAACGCGTTAAAGTCCCGGCCCTAAATTGAATATAAATGGCTGCAATGTGTTAAATGGGAAAATAAGGTAAGCAGATTATTTGACCTCTTAAAAATGAGGAAGAACTGTAACTCTCATCAGCAAGCACCAACAGGTGTGGTTCACTGAGCTGCAGTTCAGACCTGTTTGTGACCTGGAAAACATTAAGTCATGTTGTGTAGGTTGGAAATTATAAGCATTAACAATGGCAAAAACCACTTCACATATTTATCAATATTTCCTTACCCTTCTGCATCATCATATTTTAATTAATGCTGTGATCAGTGCAAGTCTGTAAGTAAGTGGTACTGTTATATGTTACATGTTTCTCATACCAAAAGATACCTGGTAGATTTGTAGTTTGTGCGAAAACGTAAAAAATTTTACAGTTGGCCCTCCTCTCAAAAGTTTAAATAATTTTTGAAAATGTATATCGCAGGTAATGTGTGTGTGGTGTGCTGGAGACATTATATTGTGACAAGCGCTTGTAGTGAACAGTAGGCAGCTTTGTTGCTTATAATGGGCATTGTTTTTATGCATTGCCAGCATGTGTTCTGCTGTAAATGTGCTGTAAATGTTGTTTAATGTTGCCAGTCAATGTAATAACTTGCCACAATAATATTTAATTCAACTGCTGTGTATGTTTTACAATGTTTTTAAATGGGGCTTTATGTAGAATTCAGAAACCCTTGTTATTAGCGACACCAGTGGTCATTATTTGAACTGCTGCTAACAACTTACTGCTCATTCTCGCATTCATGAGCACATAGCTAACTTACAAGAGACTGAACGTGATTCTAGTCCCCTATACCCTATGGTGAAGTTCTTTTTGTTCTTTGCTTTGAACTAAAAATAAGTTGGAAATGCCTTTGCAGTGAACATCTCGACGCCATCCACGGTGCTGAAAGCAAGATTTAGATGAATTTGTAAATATGTGCTACGCGCTTTTCTCTCAATAACACGATAAACACGCCAACAAAAATGACAGCAGTGAAGCAGTTAAAGGTAGGGTAGGCAATTTAGGAGAGGCTAGTTTTGAAAGCATTTTCATGGTTATCGGTATCGGCCATTTTCAAAACCGATTTGCAGATAAAATAATTTTATTTTGAAATGCACTATATTTGGCTCTAACGCAGCCACCTCTGTAGGAACTTTAAATACAATTTTAGTAATCAAAAAGCATTTCTAATTAATTAAAATCATCAAACTCATTCAATTTATTTACAGTTTAACAAAAATTACATTTGTAGGGCCTTGTGAAAAACCGAACTTTTATTTTGACGGGTTGCCGTGCCGTGGAGATCTTTGAGTTTCTGTGTGTTTATGATATGACGATAACTTTTCTCAGTTGAAGCATTAAAAAGCTCATGAAGTGACTAAGCGGCTCTGGAGATAATGTTTATGCAATCATGTCCTCATATAATGATGCGGCTGAGGCTGAAAACAGCGCAAGCGTCACGCGTGCTCCAGTGTGTGTGTATTTTGTATTTGTATTTTGTGCGGATTTATGCATTTCTATGGCAACACTAAGGACGTTAACAGCTCCGGGTCACGGATTGCTATCTTGTAATGACGGTTATGACATGGTGTGAACACAGCATAAGCTTGTTGTTTTGTTTGTCAACCTGTGTTGACAGGTATAAGCTAAGTTATTGTTAGAATACAGCTGGATTTTCGAGGTTAGCACGCTGTATAGCTGGTAGTCAATATCGATGCACTCCACTCCGTTTTGACCGCCTCATGTTTGGTTTCTTTTTTGCCGCCTCAAGTTTGTGTCGGCTCTCTCGCGTGAGAATCTCATGTCACGTTCGCAATGTTCAATTAGCCGACAATTAATTTAATTTAATCGAGTAAATTCTTGTCGACAATTAATCGATAATCGATTAACCGTTTGCGTCCCTACTTAAGTATGTTACATACTTCCAAAAAGTAGAATCCGTGATTCCGAAGGACAGTCTCCACATCGTCGCCCACGTAAAAGTTGATCATTCCGCGAATAACTGCAATTGCAGATTTCGAACAGAGATGGCGACAAAGAGGAAAAACTGCGGACTGCAGCTTTAAACATGGCTCATTGTATAATGTATAATGCTTTTTTGGTATTATATTAATACTATTATAGTATTTACACATTTTTGAATTACCTTTTATTTTTATATTTTCTGTTTTATTTTTTATTTAAGTTTTAATAATTAGCAATTATCCTCGCACACCTGCAGGTAATGGATAGGTGCGTAGGAGAAAGGACCAAAAACAAAAGAAAGTCCTGCACACTAACAATGCTTGCAAAAGTATCTCAATTTCTTTAATTTATTACATTTTCTTATATATATATATATATATGCCTGATGAAGGTCATGGGACCGAAACGTTGCTGCAAACGAAATGTATTGTTTTTTAGTTTTAAGTTTTAGTCATTTTTTTATATTTCTATTTAACTTTATATTTAAAATTTGCAGTCATTTTAGTATTTTAACTTACAAAACAAACAAAAAAAATGCCTCAGCAACTAACTTAAACCATGATTTTAATCTAATTCATTTTATTTTATTTCAGCTTTATTTCAGTTAACAAATTATTTTTAGTAGTTTTAGTGTTTTACTGTTTTCAGTTTGCTTTTAACTGAAGTGTTATGGGAAGCAGCTGTTTTTGGTGCCAGTTAATTTAACAATGATGTTATTTATTTTTTTTTTTTTTACCAAGTCTTAGATTAAAACATTTTGACTGGATTGTTGGATAATTATTAAAAACTGCATTAATACATGGGGCCTATTTATATATTTAAAAAAGAATTGGTGGAATTTACAGGAAGTATAGGCTAACTATATTGTGACACAAAGCATTACTGTGAGTGATATAAAATGACTCTGATTTAAGATGGTGGTCATACCACCTACCCATGCACCAGTATATTTCCTTGTATTGGATTGAAAAGCCTTGTGCATGCACTGCATATATGAGTTCTGCAGAGATCGTCCTTCAGTTTTGACGGGCTTTTTCTCCTTATCTCCCTTTCACACGCCTCGCTGTGACTCTGAGTACTCACAGAAACAGCAGTGGTGTGGAGGCGAGGGGTTCACTGAGATGCTGGTTTTGCTTCATGAAAGCATTATGATTGCGTGATTGATTTGAATCTCTGCGTGTGCTTTCACAGAACGGGGACGTGTGTATCTCCATTCTGCATCCTCCAGTAGATGATCCACAGAGCGGAGAGCTTCCCTCAGAGAGGTGGAACCCCACACAGAATGTCAGGTATGGAGGAATCTCTAACAGCCAGACCTGTTTGATTATTGGCATAAAGTCTTGTCCACTTTGCTGCTTATTTTGGCCTTTTTCCACAAAGAAATGTGTTTTTTTGTTGTTTTTTTAACATTGTGTGCTGTGCTAATTAATTTCACTACAGGGATCTACAGGCTAGATCCTCAACAGTAGCTGTCTCAGAGAGTGATCATGTATTTTCCCAACTAACAGAATTATTGGAAGAGTGACCAGGCTTGTTTTGTGTTCATGAGTTTCATGTTGCTTGCCTTAAGGAAAGCATCTCTGTGGAGATCTGTGTATTTGTGCATTTCCTCCCCCGAGTCTGATCTCTGTTCTAGTTAGTCTGGTGTCTTGTTTCACTGGGCTTTGTGCTTCAGTGGAAAAGCTAGTGTCTTCCTGGAAGCTCATGTTAATCATTTGTGTAGAACACCTGTCACTGTACACAGAGAGACGGGCATATTTTGACCCCACACTGAATGTGGCATAGTTTACATTGTCAAAAACCTACAGTTTTCCCCGCTCAGATGTAGCTTGTTGTTTTTAGTGACTTATTTTGTTTGAGTATAAAACAAATTTGAAAAAAAAAAATCTGATACTGTATGTCAGAATAGATCTATGCATTAAATCTTTAACTAATACTCCTGCCACTTATTCTATTTAATGTATAGAATGTTTAAGGTCACTTTGTAAAGAATTGAATATCGTCAAAATTTTGGAAAATATCAAGATATACATTTTTGTATTGCCCAGTCCTACTTATAACTAATGTGTAGAACTAATTGTTATTTTATTTATGTTTGACATATTAATTACACCACATGAATATATGAATTATTATTAAGCATTGTTATTATAATTATTAATGCGATTATACATTTTTTTTTTACAATCTAAATTGTTGAAGAATTATTTTGGCCTGCATCTAATTGTTAAAGGGTTGGTTCACCCAAAAATGAAAATTAAGTCATTAATTACTCACCCCCATGTTGTACCAACCCCGTAAGACCTTCGTTCGTCTTCGGAACACAAATGAAGATATTTATGATTAAATCTGAGAGGTTCATGACTGCTACATAGGCTCCCTAAGGGAATGAATCCTGACGGCCCAGAGAGTCATTAAAGAAAATGTTTAAATATTCCATGTCGCAACAGTGGCTCAACTATAAGTTTATCAAGCGACGAGAATACTTTTTGTGCGGAAATAAAACAAAAATAACGACTTTATTCGACTATTCCTTTTCTTCCTTGTAGGCCTGAAACGAGACTTCAAGAGATTTCCACGACACACGCGCGAGAATTGCGATCTCCTTCAACTACTTCAGTTCAGTTCTCGCGCGTGTGTCGTGGAAATCTCTTGAAGTCTCGTTTCAGGCCTACAAGGAAGAAAAGGAATAGTCGAATAAAGTCGTTATTTTTGTTTTATTTCCGCACAAAAAGTATTCTCGTCGCTTGATAAACTTATAGTTGAGCCACTGTTGCGACATGGAATATTTAAACATTTTCTTTAATGACTCTCTGGGCCGTCAGGATTCATTCCCTTAGGGAGGCTATGTAGCAGTCATGAACCTCTCAGATTTAATCATAAATATCTTCATTTGTGTTCCGAAGACGAACGAAGGCCTTACGGGGTTGGTACAGCATGGGGGTGAGTAATTAATGACTTAATTTTCATTTTTGGGTGAACTAACCCTTTAACTTTAAAAAACTTTGCTCATTTGACAATGAATGACTATAAGAGTGATTATGCAAACAGTGCTTCAAAATAAGTTACTTTCCCAGTGAAAGCTGTTGTTTCATTACCAACTTGGTAACTGAAGTTACTCTGTATCCATATTGCAAATGTGAGGTCACCGGAGTAGCTGTAAGCAATACATAAAGACTGATCCTCTTGGGTAAAATCTCTTCACATGTTAAGGAGAATGCAGCACAAAGAAGCTCTAGGACAGATGAGCTTAAAGGTTAATGTCATTATAACATTGAGTGTATGTGTGTGTGTTTCAGAACTATACTGTTGAGTGTCATCTCTCTACTGAACGAGCCCAACACATTTTCTCCAGCCAACGTGGACGCCTCCGTCATGTACCGCAAATGGAGAGACAGTAAAGGAAAAGACCGTGAATATGCAGAAATCATTAGGTAACAAATGATTGTACAAAAATAGAGAAAATGGTCTCTTTAAGAGATCAGCTGTGTTTAATGTTTATTTATTTAATGCTTGTTACATTTGGATGGCTCTGTCATAAGATGTGGTGATAAACAACACTTTAGCTAATGGAAAACCCTTCTAAACAGATTTTGATTTATTTTCTGGATCAGCGGTGCCCTCCTGTGGTTGAATAAGTCACTGAAACATGAGCTCCTCTTGGCAATCTCTCTATTGCATGTTCCAATTCATGTTTTCAGCCATCTGAGTTAGAACATTTGACTTGCATCAGATTTCATCCTTCAGGACATAAGTTGTTTATTTCTCTGCCTTGGCTTCTTAAAACCTCAGGGCAACAACTCCAATGGAGAGCTTAAATGACATAAAATGTCAACATGTCCCACTACCTAAGAGGGATGAGTCTGACTCTGAACGTAATAGAAGAGAAGCTACATGGTTCATATTTCAGCTATATAAAAATGAAGCTAAAAGGAACATTGAGCATTTGCAAAGCAATGTCTGTACATAAAATCCAATGCAAAACCGAATGGAATACATGTTTATGGTAATGTGCCCACAATTGAAGTCTAGCCTGAAGGTTTAAAAGCACAAATGTGAAGTTGAATATTCCTTCAGATCCATTTATGAGGTGTTTGTGTCTGTTACAGAAAACAAGTTCTGGCCACTAAAGCGGAGGCAGAACGGGACGGAGTGAAAGTTCCCACCACCCTGGCAGAATACTGTGTGCGCACGCGCGCCCCCGCACTGGACGAGGGGTCCGACCTGTTATACGATGATTACTATGATGACGAGGACTTGGAGGATGAGGATGACGATGACGAGGACTGTTGCTATGACGAGGACGACTCAGGAAACGAGGAATCATGACGACATTCCCACCTTCATCCTCGTCTTCATCAGCATCAGCCCAAAAGTTGAAGCGTCAAGGCATGCGTTCTGCATTTACACTCACTCAGATGGCCATTTTTGTTTAACTAAAGTCTTTGACTTAAGTCTAAGTCTTTGACTAAGATACGATTTTTAAAAAAAATCAAGCATTGTTGTTTTTCCTCCGTGTAATAATTGACCGTTCGCAAAGACCCGTCCCCTTTAGTTACTGTTGCTATGTCCGACAAGCCACGCCGTTCTCACGTCCCACCATGTTCTCACGCGGTGAAAAATACATCGCGGAGCAGAGTGGACACTGACAACGCGCTGATAGACAGGACAGACCAGGTTATTTTGATATGAAACAAAGTCTCAACTTTCAAATTTGGTCTTTTTTTAACAAAATTTAAACAATACATACCGTTTTGTGGCTCTTAAATGTGTCTGACAGATCGCTGTAGAGCCTCAGTTAAAGCTGCTCGAGAACCCATCATCCCACGCTTACTTTTTTTGTCCTTCAAGCACATCCGAGCAATAAAATGCTTGGGGTCAAGGTTTGAGTGTCTGTTTTTATTCCCCCTCCATTTGAGTAGAAATTACATTGAAAAGCCCTAAGCAAAATTAAAGGATGATGCATATTAAAACTGTTCTGCAATGTAAAAAATCAAAACATTGCAAAAGAAATGATGGCCTAAATTCTAAAATGTCTTTAAACTCCACACATTATTTATCTTATAGTGTCACTTTAAATTATTGCAATTATGTATTTCTTCATTCCAAGATATAGAAGCTTATCAGAAAATCAATGTATTCGGGTAGGTTGGCAAGTCGATGTTGTCTTTTCTGTTGAGCTGAGTTTTAAATGTTTTTAAGCAATGCTAATATTCCTGTGTTGTCCTCTTAAGTGAATCTTATTTAATCCGTTTTTCTTTTTTGGCGTGGTTTTATTTGGAATGTAGGGTGACTTTTGGACTAATGGATGATTTTTTTTTTTTTTGTACCTTTTCTTTTGCATTATTGTTCTGTGAAACAACGCCACGTCCTGTGTTGTGATATCGAGATTGAAACTTTCCTTTACGCTGCCTGGAGGCTGGTGAGTGCTGGCGTCCATCTCACATTTAAATTTGAGCTCATGCCGACTGACTCTCAGGATCAACCAATCTGGAAAAAGGAAAATCCTACTAACAACAAAGTGTTTTTTCACACCTGCAAGTCATCCGTTTTTTCAATATTGTTTTGAGGACAATTTACAACCATATCCCAAGAGGCTGAGATGCACACGAGGAGCTGATTTGTCATTTTATTGACCTTTATGTATTTTTACGATTTGTTGGCCTATTTAAAACTGAATAAAGATCTTTATTAGAATATTTGCCTGTTTACTGTTAACTACTGTTACGTTGTGTGACATATGTATTTTATTTGATATATGCATGTGCGCTTGTTTGTTTTCTTAATTTTCTCTCAGTTGTCTGTGCAGATCCCGGACGAGCCCCCAAATTGTTCCGCTCTTAGGGTACACGACAACAATATACTAAAAACGGAAACATTTTTCTTTTGCGTTTTTCGCGTACTGACAACAACGTTGTCAAAATTATCCCGGTTCGCACAGATCCGCGAAAATGACTAAAAACGCTGTATTATGTATTATTAAAAATCTGCAATAAACCTAACCGGGCCAGTAGCTGGTGATGTAAAGAAACGATTGTAAAGAAACAATACGTGCCTATAGACTAAACACAAAATGCGCACGCGCATGACCAGGGGCGTCACTAGGCCCTTTTTAGGGGGGCTTCAGCCCCCCTTAATTTATGCCTAGCCCTCCTAAAAACTTGTGATTAATATGCTACACAAATTCGTGTTCGCTTCAGTCTTGTTTTAATCAGATTCAGCGCGTTCTTTATCTTAAATCCGCAGTGGCGCCGAGCAGAGAGCGCATCAAAAAGAGAGGAAAGTGTGTGTGTGTGTGTGTGTTCATCTGAGCCCATTGGTCTGTCACTGCTCGTCAATGTCAGAATATTTGAGATGACTAATCAAATCAAAGTAGGCGGGCTTTACATTCACAGACGCTGAGCGCGAATTGTAGCAGCTCAACTCGACGCTTCAGTGCACGGGCAAGTGCGAGATAAGATGCAAGTAGCTAAACTTATAACGTTATATATTTGACAGTTTTTTGAGGTCATTAAAGTTAAACGAATGACAAATAATAATCAGGAAAACTAATATAGTTTTGTCTAATTTCGGCCTTTTGAACTGAAATTAGGCATGTAACGTCAGCAAAAGGCAATCATTCGTTTACATTGTGAGTGGACAAAAAAACATTAACTAAGCCGTTTTCATCCTGTTAGGTACAGGATTAATAATGAATGTGTACATATTGAAAATATACCTAATACAAATTGTAGCCTTTAGTAAATAAAAAAAAGATCAGCTTTAGGAGGGGAAGAGAAAGGGCACGATGAGGAGACTGAAAAAAAAGAAAGGAAGATGGAGATGAGGAGAGAGCAAGTATTGACAAATAGTCTACTGACATAGTTTTAAAGCTATTTCTTATCCTTTTTTTGGTCTTCAAACGTCTTGAAATGCACATTTCAGAGATTAAAAAATGTAACACCCAAACCTCCACCTCAAATGCAGGACCTCTTTGATTATAAAGCCCTGTCTTACAGCCCTGTATAGACATCAGAATCAGAAAGAGCTTTATCCCAAGTGTGCTTGCACACACAAGGAATTGGTTTTGGTGCTGATGCTTCCAGTGCACATATACAAATATGTGATAAGGCATAAGTCAAGTCATCTTCATATAGCGCTTTTAACAATGGATTGTTTCAAAGCAGCTTTACAGAGATAAACATATAATTTAAGGTAACAGAGAATGTTTTGGCTTTATAGCAGTTCTTGAATAATGTTATTTCCAGCTAAAGTTAATTTTGATTGATTCACCTCCGTCGAAATGATCAGACTTTAAACGCGAACCTGTGATTAACGCTGACGGCGTTCAGATGCTCATTCAGAATTGATTCTATAGTTATGTGCTTTAGAAAATATGTGCGCAGGTTTGTAATTCCATACAACCAATGCCTAACCAAACTACTTGTCTTGCCATAAGATCAATAATGAATGTGTAGCCTTTAATGTGAATTAATTTTATAAACTTAGTTACCTTTCCTAGTAGTTTTCAGTAAATGAACACGTCTGAGAAAATGATTCATAGGCAAAATCAACCAGTTGACCCCCAAAGAGAAAAAGAGTGTGATGCTGATGAGGAGAGAAAAATAATCAGCTGCCAACTGAAATGGTTTTATCCCAAAAAAATTTGCCTCAAAAACATCTTAAAATGCACATAATAGTTCAGAGAATTAAAAATTTTCTCAGGGAAACCACGAACCCCCCTAACTAACACAACTCGAATTCAGGACTACCGTACTAAAACCCTGCAATTGCATGGTAATGAAAGTGAGCATTAGACCCTAAATTAAACTTTTACCTTGTTTAAAAAAAAAAAAATTGAATCATACCCTCATTGGGGGCTTAGCCCCCCTAAAAGGAAAATCCTAGAATCGCCCCTGCGCATGACGTCACCGTTTTCAGAAATTCACGTTTTTGTTGTTTACAGGCAGACTATAACGGTATTGCTTTCAACAACTTGCACGTTGAATCCCGTTTTCAAAACTGCGTTTTCAGGTCCCCAAAACACAGTTGTCATTTAAATTAATGGCCAAAATTCATAAAAGGTTTTTCGTTTTTAGTTAAAAACAGTGTCGTGTAAACGGCCACTCATTTACATTCTAGGTGTATGGTAGGAACAGATACTAGAGGTTAGGGGAGACCTTGATGTTCTCGTCCCCAGATTCACAATACACAACACATTTTTTTTTTCTCAATAATGACACCCTTAAAGCGGTCTTTTGTTTAACAAGCAAAAGGAAAAAGTGTAGTTACAATGCACAGAGAAAAAGAAATGGTGTAGTGTTTACTTAGACTGAATTGGAACTTAAAATGTACTCCAGTAATCTTTGTTTTATTTACAACTTTGAAAAATAATTCAAACTACAGCAAGCAAATGTAGTCAATATTTATGGACTAAACATTTTTAGCCGAACTGTGCTCAGGGGTTTCACTTAATAAAAAATAGATGAATTTAATTAGAAATGAGACTTTTTTTTTTCATCAGAGACTTTGGTGTCTAGGCAAATCTGAGTACAGTGATCCACAGATCTGCAGCTTTCTGGAAGAGACATTTGAGATTATAGGTTATTTTTCTCCAAGCAAAGTCTCCCTTTGCTTTCTAATTAATATCTTTGCTGTCAGGGAAAGTAGACACGACAGAGTTAGACTTCATTGCTCAGCTGAATATGGCATTTACCAGATAAGACATCAGGCACAGCTGGAGAGGGTCTCCGCCTGTTTCACAAAGATAGACTTTGACTATGGTTTAGATATAGTAGATAGTCCGACTTCAGATAGACATCTAAATCAGACCGTTGCACAAAGCACGACCCTGACTATCTTAAGTAGGACTACACTGCAATGCATTCTGGGTAAAATAAGACACTTTTCAAAACAAAAAGCATGGTGGATCGATTATGTGCATTCAACCGCTCAGTGCAGTTTACCCCAGCGGAAGATATGTGTTTGTTGGAGGAGTATAACAGTTACAAGGACATTTTACTTGGGAAATTTAGCGGAGAATGTAGTAACAAGAAGAAATGTTTAATTTGTTACTGCTGGTTGCCTAACTTAGGCTAGACCTAAGTTAGCCTGGAGGTAAGGTGTCTAATTTTTTTAGTCTAAATTAAGTCAGTCTTTATTTTTGTGAAACAGTCTAACTTGCATTAGACTAGTCTATGAGAATTTTTAGACTTGTCTAACACTATAGACCGGTAAAATAGCTGTGTGAAACCGGCCGCTGCATTCCAAAGTGCAGTTGCCCCGACTCTGTTGCCATGGCAACCCTCCGACTAGCATTCAAGGTTTGCCTGGAAACACTGTGCTCGAGGCTTGTTCAGACAACCTGAACACTCACAGGCTACACAATGAACATGCAGAGCCCCGTGAGATGCAGTTCCAGCGCTGACACCATTTATAGAACTACTAGAAGGACTTTAACATGCCTGAAACACTGTGAGAATAAAAAGGAGGTATTGTTAAGAAGAATCACTTAAAGGGATAGTTCACCCTTAATGGAAATTGTCACCCTCAAGTTGTTTCAAACCTGTATTCATTTCTTTTGTTTAACACAAAGGAAGATATTTTGAAGAATATGGGTAACCAAACAAACTGAATCGTAATTGTTATCAGAAGCGTGAGCATGTCGACATAAGACCTCCCACTTTTACATAGCTGCTCTTTTCCGGATTCTTCAAGTTGTTTCACATGCACGCAGAGAGTTTAACCAATCATATGGAGATCATTTGGTATTTATAGTGCAGTAGAAGAAACACTAAATACCAGAGAAGGTACAAAAGGTGACTAAAAGCAAGTGTATTGCACCTTAAACATTGAATGCTGTCATCATACAAGGTCACTCAATAAAGTTCTCACTCACTGGTCTATGCTGGTGGAACGAACTCCTGACCTTCATGTGAACAGCATTTCAATCTTCAAAAACATCTGAAAACACACACTTGAATAACTTTTTTATATGAAAGAAATGGGTACAAATTAGCAGTTCTGCACTAAAGCTGTATTACTCTGGTGCTTGAAGGAATTTTGGAGCGATAATGTAGTTGTATTGTGTTCATTTCTTTGTTTCTTTCTTCAGGCAATTCAGGATAAAAGGAAAAGGACACAGTCAGAATCAAGTCAGACCCTTATTTTGAAATTCTTAAACATCTCTTTGTGTATTTGTACACTATAGCTAACACCATGACTTTCATGAAGATGCCCCAGTACAGTGGAAAGAACCCTCCTTCATTTAGACAACAAATCATTCAACAATTATCGCATATGCAGACCTATTGAGTGTTTTTTTTTTACCCAATTAAGTAATGTATATTACTTATAATAGAGTTATGTAATTTCATAAATATTGTTTTCTTTTTATTTGTTTAATTAATTTAAAGTCTACTGAAAATCATTTAAGGTAAAATATAGCCTACTTTAATATAGTTTTTTTTAAACGTGTTTGTGATATTTCATTTTTTTTGTTGTTGTAGTTTTAAATATATTTCTGCAGTGAAGTTACAATTTAGTGCATTTAAAATATATTTTCTGTAAATGTAATATCGAATAAGAAACGCACTAGAGGTAAAATTATAATCAAGTTCTTTGCATGTTATATAAATGTTATATAACACACCAAAACAAGTCAAATTTTTTAAAGTATGACAAAAGAGTATTAAAACACAATGATTAAAAATATTGTAAAGTAAAAGTTTTAACTTGACATTATTATAAAGTGCACTTTCTAAGTGCAAATAAGTGTTGAGAAACAGTCATAAAAATGAACTCTTTTTAATTTAAGTGGCCTTTTTTTAATTAATATGAAATTATCTACAAGTATAGAGTTTAAAAAAAATATATACTTACAATTAAGAACACTTATTTTTTACAAGGGTAGTTCAAAGTTGTGCCAAGTTTGACATCTATGATACCAAATAACAATGTTTTTTGTGTATTCGTATGCATGTGGCCTCATATAAATTAATAATATACCTACAATATAAAGTATGAGTCACATGAACTACTTTTATGGTGCTTTTTCTATCATTTTTGGAGCTCAACGGGGTCTTTCCACCTGTGCACACGGGACATACTGTCTTCCACAGAAAAAAGAAGGTCACATAGGTTTGGAGTGGGGTGAAATGTATTTATTTTAAGTAATTCAAATGCTGAAGCAAATTTTTTGATATATTTTATATTAAGCAAGGATGCATTAAATTGATAAATTTACAGTACAATTTACTGTACAGACCTTTATAATGTTACAAAAGATTTATATTTAAAAGAAATGCTGTTCTTTTGAACCTTCTATTTATCAAAGTACCCTGAAAAAAGTATATATATATATAAAAATAGAAATGGTAAAATATTTAACAATATCCCAGTTTTTCCTGTTTTATTTTTCTTGATCAAATAAATGCAGTCTTGGTGAGCATAAAATACTTCTTTCAAAAACATTTAAAAAATCTTACCAAACGTTTGAATGGTAGTGAGGGATATTTTACAAGTTACTGTTATCATTGAACAAAAAAAAAAAAAAAAGATCTCTGTTGCGTTTGAAATGATTTCATCCTCTTAATACCATTCAGCTAAATGCACTTCTACAATCAATAAATCACACGGCAAACAAAAACTTTAAGCTGCTTATAGAGGTAGAACAAAACAGAGTCTGCCAGCTCAGTGCCCTGCTGAACAAACAAAAAAAACAGCTAAAACCAGCCCAAGATGGTTAGCTGGTCTCCCAGCCTGGCCAAGACTGACTATAGAAAGAAGTGCCAACCCCCCTCCAGAACCAGCTTGCTAAACCAGCTATGACCAGGCCAGCCCACCAGCTTAAGCTTTTTCAGCAAGGCATGCCTGTCTAAAAGTCTCTCCATTCATTTCATTTCTTGGGTGACAGCAGTGAAGAGCCTACCCACACACGCTGGCCGTGCGCTAACAGATTTGTCCTCCATTAAGACATACAGAGCGTCTCTCTGTGCTTGATAGGGATTCTCTCAGGGAGCACAGAGATAGCTTGTGCCTTCATATGTGTGCGCACCGGTGTCAGTGGATCTCTGGCTATCTGCCCGAACTGGGGAAAGTCCCACAGGCCAGCAGGAGGCTGGTGTTAGCAGTGTGTTTTAGCGTAGTAAAAGACTCCGGTTTGTAAGGCTCTGCTGGAAAGAAAGTAATGCTTTTGGTTAAGGGATTGTTCAGAATGGACAGTCTGCTCCATACTACTATTTTAGAAGTGTTTGCTTAGGCAAACCACTATACTTTGAATGTCAAGCACTATAAGTATTTAGCTTTTAGCACATAGCTTATTCATTACTGTTTGTGATTTGACAATTCAGTTCTTTTGCCGTATTGAAGAGAAGTGTAGCCTACTATTACTTAAGTGAGACTTAAAAAATGTGGATGACAACAGAAAAATTCAGTGGCAATATGAAAGTAAAATATGTAAAGTATAATGTGTACAGTGCGTAAATTGTTACAGAATTTCCCAGGCAACCTACTAGATTAGTCAAAATGTGTAGTATACACACTGGCAGCATCCGGAATTGCATACTGTGACCGAATTCACAGTACTCATAAAAGAGTAGGCGAAAAGTACCTGGATGACCCACTATTTCCAGCCAGATTCTGATGAAGTGTGCATATGATGGACACTTTACTATCCCATGAGGCCACGGGAGACGACGCAACTGACGCTGGTTGGTCACGTGACAGTAACAACATGGCAGATGTAGTACATCCAGATTACATTCATATACACACATGCATTCTATATAGAACATACTTTTTTAGTGCTTGCAAAGTAGCCTACTTATTCAAAATAATACCTACACTGTAAAAAATTATCGTGATTTTAACGGTAAAAGACATTTTGCTGTAAAAATGCTACAGTGAAAAACTGTTCATTGGTTAACAGAAAGTTTCCTTACTATATACGGTAAATAACTGTGATAGATCTAACGGTGCATTTAATGTAATTTTACTGTAAAATACCGTTAAATTTACAGTTTTTGAAAGTGAAAAAGAACAACTCATTGTATAATTTACAGTGAAAAAACGTAAATTGACATTCCCACAATTCCCTGCGTGACACTTCACATTTGATGTATTTTTGTTGAAATAACTATGTTTCTTCTTAGTTTGCTTAGTTCTTTTCTTATCATTTATGTACATTAGAGTTTTATGTTACATTTAATGTTGTTAAATTAATGTTTATTGCATTTTTTAAATTTCACGTGTTACCATGATGCTGTTTAGTGTTTGTGCGAATGACACTGTGCAGCTTCTATACATAAGTACTAATTTTCGTGGAAGAGCTGCTTGTGATAAGCTTTGATTTTCTATCATGTGACCTTCATCACTGCTGTGATGATTGTTGGTTGTATTACAATGGTACAAAACAGATATTAATACATAAATAGGTTGGTAAATTAACAGTATATCAGATAATGAAATACGGTTTATTACTGTAAATTTTAAGTTAAGTCTGTAAAACCAATAATGTGTGTATCATATTTTTACGGTAAAGTTCTGGCAACCACAGCTGCCGGTATTTTACCGTAAAAATGGCATTTTATTTTTTACAGTGTACTCAAGTGGGTATGAGATTTCGGACGCAGCCATAGTGTGGAATATTGTATCCCACGATATATTACGCCTCACCTGACCTTCCATTCTCTATGGCTAAACTCAGAACAATCGTTCAAAGGCGTTTTATCAAGAAATTAATACTTTTTTCCCCCGGCAAGGATGCATTATCAAAAAGTGACAGTAAAGACATTTATAACATTATTTCCATTCTAAATAAATGCTATTATTTGGATTTTTCTATTCATCATAAGAAAGTATCACAGTTTCTACAAAAAAATATTAGGCAGCACAACTGTTTTCAACATTGATTTGAAATGTTTCTTGAGCAGCAAATCATCCTATTAGAATGATTTCTGAAGGATCATATGACACCGAAGACTGACAATTCAGCTTTGAATAACAATATTTTAAAATATGTATTTAAATCAAAAATAGTTATTTTAAATTGAAATAATATTCCAGAATATTACCGTTTTACTGTATTTTTTATCAAAAATGCATAAAGACTTCTTTTCAAAAACATTAAATAAATCTTACTGACAAGACAGTGTACATTCACATACTCTATTTCTGCCATATATTTATAGTATATAGCAATCTCTTGTTCCTGTTTTGCCTGCCTAGTAGTTAGTTCCTATAGTTTCCTTGGTTGTTAATTAGTTCCACACGCCTGTTCCTGTTCACTTTGATTACTTGTCAGTATTTAAGACCCTCAGGTCTTTCAGTTCCCTTGTCCCGTTGTCGTCTGAGTTTAATATGGTTTTGTACTTTTTCTCCTGCGATCTGAGTTTTCTCCTGTTGTGGATTTAATATTATTTATCACCTTTGTCGTGTGCGGTTTATTACAACAACACCTGACAGTTTTTTTTGTTTGTTTTTTTTTTTATAGTAGGGAGAATTCAATATTTACTGCACAATACGCAGGATGCGAGCACCATATTATATCATTAACAATAATTAAAGCCAGAGAGCAATTTATAGGCTCATTGCATTATTTGCAATCCCACAGAGAGCATTTGATGACACTTAAGTCGTTTTTAATGTGATATTCGTGATGGTTGAGGAGCACTACGGTTTATGACAATGATAGACTGCTAGCTATAAATCAATCACCCGCGTCGAGAGCTTCTCTTCAAGTGTCGTAACTGTTAATGCCTGAGACACAGTCTTATATATTCCTTTATGATTTAGTGAGAGAGCATTACAGAGGCGTATTACTTTACAGCAAATCAATAAGGCAACCAGCAGAGATGTGAAAGTACAGTCCAATGGAGTAGATTACAAATGAAACGATTTAAAGATAAAATGCCAAGCCAATTCCATTACATGATATTTATATATAGATATGATGGCATAAAATACGGCTGGCTTCCTAAGTGTTTTTGCGCATGTAGCTCATAAACGGCTATCGATGGCAGTACTATATGAAATAATGCCCAGGATGTTTGAGCCAGTAGGATTTATGCCTTGCCCAGGCTGGTGGTCCTTGTGGGTCCCAGTTGATGCTCTGGCTGGTTTTAGAGTGTTTTGGGGCACTTTTCAGCTGGTTTTACTATACTTTGTATCTGCAATCTTTTTTGTAATGATAATTTTTACTTTGCAACATTATGTTTCTGCCCTGTTGTCATTGTTAAAGCAGAGGGTGAGTAATTCTTCACTCATTTATTTGATTAATACAAGCCTATTTTAAAATACAGTGTTTATGGTGCATTTTCAACGTGCTTATTGCCAAGTTTAGTGCGGCAAAAGAGACTAGTTTGGCTAGTTTAGTTAAATCATTTCAATATTATTGTACATGGAGTGTGAATATAGGTATACTATAGAAAAGCTAAAATGTGATTAAAATGGCGACTGACTAAATAAAGCGACTGGCTCGGTCTCCCCATAGCTCAGTTGTCAAGCTACACCCATGAATAAATGTAGTTCAACTTTAACGGTAGGCCTTCAAGAGGGACGTTTCCAAGACAGCAAATGCATTTTCAAATGCATAGTGCATAATAACCAACTGCCTATTGTTACCCTTTGCTGGAAATCCTTTTATATCAGACTAAGACTGAGCAATTTATGTTTATAAATATATATAAATAAATAATATATATATATATATATATATATATATATATATATATATATATATATATATATATATATATAATTATATGTTAACACTTATTCAGAATCTGTTCAAAGCCCTACATTTCATAAGTACAATATAACTGTGGTTACAATTATTAACGAGATCATACAATGCATTATCAGGTGCATTACAAATATTAATAATGCATTAGAAATACTTTCATAAGGCATTATATATAAAAGCTTTAAGTAAAGTGTTATTCAGCCCAAAATGCTCTTGTCCTGGATACTGGTCCTGTAGTTGCTCCGGCACCAGCTGCTTCCACCAGATCCCCGACGTCTTCTCCTCCTCTGTGTCCCTGTTGGGAATAGTAAGCCTGTCGCCAATATCCAGCACCTGCCATAAATGTAAAATATGACCATGTTCATATCTGAAATGCTATTTACAAAGCGATCAGAGCCTGTTAACAATGCAATGCATCACTAAAATGAGACCAAGAGCATTCTAGCTGCATTGTTCCAAGTTCAGCATGACATTGATTATCATAGAAAATCATGTGGACTTGTATGCAGTTTGTACAAACAAACTTCTGTTTTGACAGAAATGTACTTACAAAGGAAGTCTATGGAGCAATTTTTGCAAGTTTGCCCAATAAGCATCTGTTATTCATGCAGTTAACTTGTATTTAATCTGAAAAATGTCTTTAGTAAAATTCAGATGCACAATATTGACTGCTTGTGTATTGACATTAGTGTCAGTTAAACTGTCCCTCCAGTCCATTGTCATCAATGCTTGAAGAACACCTCAGAAGCCAGAGGGGTAATTTAACACAAAAAAAAAAACATTTTTTGCATATTGCAGAACAAAAATGCATACAGAGAGAAATATATGTCTGTTAGAGATGTCCATTTCCAGCTCAGTCAGTGACTGTTTCATCTCAGACGCATCCAGATGGCCAAACAGCAGCAGAACATAAAAGCAACTCATTAGCTTCCAGCAATAGGGCTTAATCAAACCAGGGCAAAACTCATTCAACGTAAATGATCCTCTTCCCGAAAAAGGAACACACAACTCATTTAATCAAGGTGTTTCGAAACTGCCAATTAGAAACTCAAGTACTCAAACACTCCAAACACAAAATACACATCACTTTGCAAATCAGAGTAACGGAGGCCAGCTACTAAAGAGCTGTGCAAGTAAACCTCACTCCCCTGGCCTCAAGCTTGTTAGCACGCCTGCCTCGCATGCTGGTGACGGACGCTTGGAGCGGGTGCGAGTAGGCGAGTAATGCAACAAAGTTTGTTTCCAGAAGAAAATAGCGTCACAGTCCAGCTTAGGTAAGTTCAGTGATGTTTCATTTTTGTTGTAAAAAATATATTAATTAGTTAATTTATATATATGGCCGCTCGGGAGTAAAGCATGATGTCATTGTCCAGCTCAGTTCAGTTCTCATATAATGCTGCCAATCCAAGCAGATCAATATTATTGTTGAATATTAAATTAAATGTTAAATTTGATGTCCCCAACTAAGCAAGCCAAAAGCTTATGCGCAGTATGCAGTTTTCCTGAATGCGTACAGTGTCCATGCAGATTAAATTAGCCAAAAATGTGAAGTACTGTAAGTACTGTACTTCCATGTAAGCGGTCATTTGCAGAATGAGGAACCAGTAGTTATATATCTGTTTTCGTAATGTTTCTTGAATCTTTGTTTGATCAACCTGCAAAATGTTGACATATTAACACAAAACGAATATATCTACATCTAAATACATTACATAATGTTATAAAAGTAGGCATAATGCAGCATATACTGCAAAACATGCAGCAGTATTACATTCCCTGATATATACCTGAACAACTTTTTTACTGCCAGTAAACAATCTGTTTTAAATTGCCTAGGACTAGGCCTTTTTGCTGTGCAAACCATACCAGTCCAACTAATGGTTTGAGTAAATGTGTGGTTTTGGCACATTGCTTTTGCAGGAGCATCTGTTTCTTTTTCTTGCCATTCTGCCTATTAGTATGACTGTCATTGTTCTTGTCCCGGCAGTAAGCTAGTTTCTCAAGTTTTTTTTTTTGGTATCTGTTCAAGGCAAGCCTGCTGTCTTCAGTGGTGTGTGGGATGATCATTTTTTATAACACAGTTTTTAGTTATAACTAATTACTTCCTTATGAGGCAGATTTATTTTTAGCTGACAAAATGTATAGATGCTTACAGCACTGCAAGTTCATTTGAGTTTCTTTTCTTGTGCATGATTTTGTCTTCAGCACACATGTTGTATGAAAAAATTCTAATAGGGTGTTCGTAAGGACATTTTCTTTGTAGTCTCTGTTCCAAACGTCAACTGACATGGACGAAGAGTTACTGAACAAGACTCCCAACAGTGAGATAAAAAAGAGGTATTTTCACTATATGCACAGATTCCTGGGAACATCAAGAGGCACAGAAGAGACATTCTCATCTGACCTTACTTATGACAGGCTCACAAACGTACACTTGTTTTAAATTCTCCTGTTATATGGGTATCATTAAAACAGAGATGGCTTAAACAGATTTACATTTCCAAGATGTGTTCCAACTGATGACAGCGTAAAGAGTAATTGCACAGTTGAAACTTCCCAAATGTCTGGCACATGATGTGACACGGTGACAGAGGAGTTGCTCTTGTATTATTAGTAGAACCTGCAGTGATGAAGCATCATTGCTTCTTAAACATTGGGCGTATACCATTATATGATGATGTATTAACTTCACTTGCAAAAAAAGTTCTATATGGAATTACCATGTTTTCGTCATTTACCATGTGACTTTCCTTATGTATTGTCACATACATGTTTGAATGGGAAGATACACATAGTTCTTGAAATACACTATCCCGATACATAAACTACATAATCTCAAATTGTATATTATATATTATTTTATTGCCTTTTTAATGTTACAGTTGACAGTTGTGTTTTCAAAAGATTATGCATCCTGCCAGCAGAGGGCAGGATATATATTCCCTTGTATCGTGTGTGTGTGTGTGTGTGTGTGTGTGTGTGTGTGTGTGTGTGTGTGTGTGTGTGTGTGTGTGTGTGTGTGTGTGTGTGTGTGTGTGTGTGTGTGTGTGTGTGTGTGTGTGTGTGGGTGTGTGTGTGTGTGGGTGTGTGTGTGTGTGTGTTATATATATATATATATATATTATTTATTTATACAAATATATATATATATATATATATATATATATATATATATATATATATATATAGGTTTATATAACAAGCCCTGTTATTTCATATCCAACAATGTAAAGCTTAACACTTTAAAATGATAAATACATTATCAAATTACTTAATAAGGTGGGTTACATTTTTCTCTTTTCTCTATCTAGTATCTTGTATCTAGTTTTCCTCATGACATTATATTGTATACTATTGTAATTTATTATATTATATTAAGTATATTGTGTTATAGCCTAATATAATATATTGTAATAAATAATTATTAGGCTATTTATAATTTGATCATTTAATAAAATATATATAGCCTACTCGTAGGTTAATAAATTAAACTGTTAATAATTAATAAATTAAAAGAAAAAAATATATAAACTAAATATAGGCCTGTCAAATGTATGACACATTGTATATGGTATATTTAAAGTAGCCTAATAAATCATTATAGTGGCTCACGTGTTTTACAATTTCTGAGAGATATTTTTGAGACTGACCTCATCTCCACCACCTCCCCCTCCTCCATCCCACCTCTAATTGCCCATTTCTCCACGCTTTCTGCCTCTCTCTCTCTCTCTCTCTCTCTCTCTCTCTCTCTCTCTCTCTCTCTCTCTCTCTCTCTCTCACACACACGAACACCTGCGCAGAGCCGGTGAATCACGCCGACGCCGCTTCGCTCCAATCTCTCATCCACCCTGACAGTCAGATGGCCTCCATTTTAATCAGAAGACTCTCCGCAGTGGAAAGAGGATTCATTGCCATCATATGCAGCACGAGATTGCGTTTCGATTAATATTTGACAAGTTCCTTCTTGCTCTGTGTGGATTGGCTGACTCTCTTTTGTCTTCTGGAGGTGAAATGATGCTCGAGTGATGCTGCGTCTCTGTTCCCACCCGCTGCTGAACAACATCACCAACATCGTCATCACCATCGCCGGTATGAGTCTGATCGAGGAGCCCAACATCACACATTAGGACTAACAAACCCGCAGATCTCAAGTAGCCTATTTAAAACGCGGAAGTTAATGTTCTGGAGAAAGCCTCAGTGGCAGGTAGGGTTAACGTTAGTTGTACGGTACTACGTATGCTGGTTAATGTTCGTTTGTTGATCAAGACGTGATATTAGTTCAACGCCAGTGAATGTGCATGCGTTATATGGTTATTTTTCGTTTACGTGACTGCATGATTGCTTGTTAGTAGACTATATTGACTGGAAGCGAAACATTTAATGTACGCAACAAGAAAAACAAGAAAAAAAACACATAAAAAGAAAACATTTTTAAGTAATGATTTTGAAAGGAAATGTTATAAATGCATCAATAAAATTGTTGTTGTTATAAAAAAATTATTTAAATATAAGGACATACTATAGGCTTCGTGCTAAATTAAGAGCATGAGATTTAAAATGACTTAACGTTACAATAAAACACGTGTAATAATATCACATTTGTAGCCTACTATAAAAATGTGTAATAATCTACTAGATTTAAAAATATATTTTAAAAAATAAAATACAGTCGGAATACACAAATAGCATTGTCTGGTGGTCTTTACAATTCAGTTTCAAAAAGCTTTGTGTGTTTGCACAGATTTATGTTCCAGTGATGCTGTAATAGTCATATAAACAGAAGGCTAGTGAGCCTGAGGTCTCCCAGGCAAGCATAGGCCACTGGTTGTGTGTGTGTGTGTGTTTTCATGTGCGTGTAATTGCAGCTTTTTATCACATCAGACACTCTTTTCTCCCAAAAGACCAAAATTAGAAAACATGACAATCCCACTTTCCATCAGGACTGTGAATAAACCACCCACACAAACAGACAGAACAACAGCGACAAACACAAATACACAAATATACCATTTTACTAACAACTTTTTTGTTTAATTATACACTATTATATATAGGCCTAGCAATATATCTGACAATAAGTTACTATTTTACTGTTGTGCACACACACACACACACACACACACACACACACACACACACACACACACACACACACACACACACACACACACACACACACACACACACACACACACACAGCCAGTTTGTTCCCAATGATGGTCATTTGTGCTACCTGCTCCATTCAGACTAATTCAAGTATTATTGATTTCTTTGTGTGTGTATGTGTGTGTGCCCTAGCTGAGCCCTGCAAATCCTTAAATATGGCAGTCTAAGATATCCAGTCTCTATTGACAATAATCCGTCTCTGTAACATTACTAGAGTTTTGTGTTTTGAACACATGAGCACATCTCCACGCAGATCCATCAATCTGTGAAAGATTCATGAGTCTAAATATGGCCCAGACCAAAAAGGCAGATCATGATCCATCCTCGAGTAGGCGTGATTACTACTGCCAGACTATCAGAGCTAAATATAGAGCCTCGCCGGACTTCGCACCCTAACACCCTGTGTAAACACAGCAAACAGGATCAGACTCAGTCAGACAGATGTTACCGCTACTGTGGAGATGATGCAGCAGTGAAATATGCCATTGTTGATGAATCGATAGTGCAGGATGTTGGATATACTGTATGTGCAATGAAAGCAAAAAGGTGGTTTTCAGCGCAGGTCACGTCACTCTTAAATAGATTGCTGCAGGGATGACGTATTTTTGTAGGCCGAAACACGGAAACAAGTTAGCATTTTAGCACTTCTGGTTCCATCGTCCAGAACTTTGTATGTTTTTGAATGGGTTTTTCGTTTTTGGTTAAATGCCTGAAATAAGTTAACACAAGCTTAATATGCTTTTACGTTTTATTCCATGACATAAAATACATCATTAATGGAACTAGGCTGTCAGGGATATGTCATCACACCGAACTGGTGAACTCATCTACTCACTAGTCCTTTTTACAGCTTTGTTGTGTTTATAATCATGCATTTGCAAACTATTCTAACTCAAAATTTCAGGGATTTTTTTTTTTTAAATTGAGGACAGAAAGAGTGGTTGGAAGCTTAAAGGTACTGTCGGGTATTTTCGGAGAGGCTAGCAATAGCGAGCTAGCTTTAAAGATCCCGTCCTCCTGTCAAAACACATGAATGTGTACAGCAGGGAGCAAACAAGAGCGTCACGAGAGACAGCGCTAACCTCATGTCTCAAAGCACATTACTTTACAATAATAATGAACATTAACAACTTAAAGAGCTCTGACCTGTATCACCTGACTGCTGCAGATTCATTTCAGCATTCATTTCGGCACGAACCACTCAAGAGTATAACGTCACAGGGTTTCCATCTATTCCAAATGACAGTAGTTATGGCGTGAACGCAGCATAAGCTGGTTGCTTTGCTTCAGGAGGAACAGTAAAAGGCGACTGCTGTTTCAGTCGTGGTGCTCAGTGACTGACGTCTGTCTAACTCTGCAGAGCATGAAACACGCTGATGGCGTGTGATGTCTGCGTGAGCAGAGATATATATTGACAGGCAGGTAGGAGGCAGGACAGACATGATCGTACCATTGCTTTCGGACCTAATTCAATGATTGGACGAACATTTTACGTTCCTACTTCTTCAACAAACAATATAGATATAAATGCATTTAGACCACTCAGATTAGTGATTGCTATCAGGATGTGAAGAGGCTTTCAAATGAACAAAACATTTGAAGGTGAATTAAATTTTTAAGAATCTTCTGCTATAAACCAACCGCCAATGTCCTATTTGGTTTTTAGGAGTGAACCAGGGTGATGCTAACTTCCTATTTGCAGCACTCTATAAGTTAAGGCTGATTGTGTGATTTCTGAGCCAGTAGCTTTGCAAAAATAATAACTGTTTTCAAACAGGTTTCCTGAACACTCGCCCCATCTACCATGGGACAATCAGACATAGGTTGAGACTGTTAAGATGGTCAGGGTGCTCTAAAACAAAGTTACTAATGCTTTGATAGCGACCACAAAGACAAAAGGAAAAATCTTTGTTTAAGGTAATCCAACTATAATGGAAATCTATGGGACAGTGCATCAGGAAAAATATTAAAATGCACAGTTTTGAATTTATTCAAAATGTTAACAGGATTAGTATGATAAAATCACTTACTAGCATTGTCTTTTCAATGTAACATCTCCTTTTCTCCTGTCTTGACCTTTTCAAGGCACTGAATTCTTCATTATACGCACAAAAATACTAGAAGTGGACTGTTTACCACCTACCAGAATTCGCCTCGATTAGTAACCCTACTGCTAAAAGGCCAATTTAGACAGCTTTATAGATTGTACAGCACTTATGGAAAAAAATTATATTTATTTTCACAAAAAAATCACAGACTGCTAATTTATTGACTATCTTGCCCCATAGAATTACATTGTAAATGCATTACTGTAAATATAATGAAAGTAGCTAATCAAATTGTTGCCTGTGGTAATCAACAGCCTCTTTGGCAAAGATCTTAACTGGTTTTGAACCTCAATCAGTCCATTATTTGTACTTGGCTGAGTTTCTTATAAGGATCGTAAGCCTGAGTAGATCATAGAGACAGTTGGTGGCAATGCGGGAAAAGCAGACCTGTATGTTTAGAATTACATGGACAGTCTCCTGTTTCTGGGTGGATTTGTATTTGTACGGGCATTAGAGCTTATGTTTTATTGTGGATTAAATGCAACACAAAGCTAGCCTAAATCTTCTTGCTTCCTTTATGATCACTTGCTTGTAAAAATTTGTTTAGCTGTTTTATAGCGGTTGAATTTGGAGGGTAATTTAAGTCAAGTTAGATTCATATTTAAGTCTGCTTCTTGGGTTTGTGTGTTTTGGTAGAGCCCTTCTGATAACAGATCAGATGTTTGACTGTGTATTAAAACGGCCTCCAACTGCATGTTTGATGTGGAAAATGTTTTTTAAAAGGTTGAATTGCATGAAGTCACCAATGTAATCTACTTAAGTTAATTTCAGCCTGTTAATTGGGTGCTTAATGCATAATGGGGGAAGTGAATGAAAGCCTAGGTTCAAATTAACGTTAAGCAATAATCAGCTGTAAAATAAAGCTGTTATTCTCTTGGTGGGAGCAAATTACTTCAAAATCTAGAGAATGTCTTGAGAGAATGTTATAAAACTTTCAGCCCATTGGTAAAATTTGTTAATTAGGTCTATTTTGTTTTTTATCAGTGTCTGTCTCTCTGTCTTTTTTGCAGAAATAAGACGAAGGCACAAATGAAACTCTTCAACTGATTATAAGGAACTGAGGAACATTGTTACCACACACACACACACGCACACATTGACTTATTATTTAACACACACACGCACACACACAATGGCACTGGACAACACCGCCTTCTCCTCGTGCCCTGAATCCCTGTCCCTCCCAGTTCCAGAGAAAGGGGAGGAGCCTGTGGAGGAGGCCCCAAAGGATGCTCCACCCACTGATGTACAGAACGCATCTGAGGAGCTGGGAAATGTGGTAACCACGGAGACGGCCCCTCCCACACAGCCATCATCCAACAACAAAATGACCTTCCAGGCCAAGATGGCTGCAAGGGAGGCGCAGGCCAATCAGCCGCAGAAGAAGGTTCAGGGGTCGGGGCAAGAGTGGAGCAAGTTTGGATGGGGTAAGACTCAATCATTAGATGCTGTAGGAGTGCAGTTGGTGGTTGTCAAAGAGTTTTGCTCTCTATACATGCATGATGAATCAGACAGAGCTACTCTAACACCTCTACAGGAACAGCATGTCGGTGTTCTTCCACTTATTCATTTAGACATTTTTTTTTTTTTCTTACTTTTCGGATCTATTTTAAAAAATGGATTGCGGTAAGCTGATCAGTGACAGTGTTTGCCTACTTTTTGTGTCCTTTTTTTACTCACTGTCACTTGCTCCAATTTCTCTCTCTTTCTCGCTGTCTCTCTCCAGCACGCAACAAGCGCAAGAGGCAGCGCTATGTGGAGAAGAACGGCCGCTGTAATGTGCAGCACGGCAACATGCGCGAGACGTACCGCTACCTGACGGATATCTTCACCACCCTGGTGGATCTGAACTGGCGCTGCTCTCTGTTTGTCTTCGTCATGGCGTATGCAGTGACCTGGCTCTTCTTTGGAGCAATATGGTACCTCATTGCATACTGCAGGTATGAATAACACGCACAAACACACATTTTTATACCTTTTAAAATCCTAAGGGGCCATTCACACAGAACGCGTTTATTCCATCCCACTGCGCTTCTTTTCCATTGTTTTTCAATGTAAACACGTGCTAGATTGATGTCTTTAACCGTTGCGCTTGTGTCCTACATATTTATGTACTTAATCTAAATACCCTGCAATTGTACTTATTGTATACTTAATTAATATACTTAAAGTCTGCTAAATTGGAACAACTAATTTTGTACTTAATCCACTTCAGTTATCCAGAAGTAGTGCTGAGGTTTAACTAAAGATATACTTTTGTATCTTTATATATATTTGATTGTGCTAAAGTGGAACTATTGCAAGTATACTTTAAATACACTTTTAAAATCTTGCATTTAAAGACTGATATTATACAGAGATCATACTATCCTTACTAATAGTGATATTAAAACACATGTATGGCTTAATATTAAGAAATGTCCATTGTGCAATAAGGAAGTACTCCAAATAAAGTTTGATTATTATATTTATATCAGTAAGTCTCAAGCGATGTCAGTAAAAATGCTAATAGATTTTAAATACATTTTGGTATACGTTTTTCTCTCTAGAGTAGACCTTGCGCTCTTTTTCTTACCACTGACCTACGTCTCACGTTTTTGACAGCAAAAACACGTTCTGTGTTAAGCTGCCCTAAGGCTCTTCTTAAGACAACAGACAGATTTATTATACTGGCCATCAGATCAAGTCAGCGTTGTTACCGTTAACTAAAAATAAAACTTTAAACTTTAAAAAAATGCATTAATTGAAGAAAAAAAAGAAGCTGAAACAAAACCACATAACAAAATGTCTAACACTAAAATTGAAATGGAAACCAAATAAATAAATAAAAAGTGAATTCAAAATATAAACAAATACGATAATAGTACATAAATAATTTAAAAATAATGCTGTAAGGTAGCAACCAAAATATAAAAATGAATATCGTTTTTGATATCGGCAAAAATAAGTGAATTCTTCCCTGACAAAGGCTTCTCAATCAAGTGTTTGTATATCAACGTTCAATGTACTGCTCACGTATCCTGTGCATTTGTGTTGTCCACGCACTGTCACGTTCATCCACACTAGATATGAACACAAGTAATGTGTGTGGGTGGACACTTGAGAACAAGCGCTTCTCCTTGTGCTGTAAGATGCAAGAGCCAATTTACTAAAAGACAAAACATCTCTTTCGCTCGCAATCCCTTCCTCTTTCTTATGGCAGGGGTGATCTGGATCATTTGGAGGATGAGGCATGGACTCCATGTGTCAATAATGTTAATGGATTCATCTCTGCGTTCCTTTTCTCCATTGAAACGGAGACGACCATTGGCTACGGATACCGTGTCATCACTGACCAGTGTCCAGTGGGCACCATGTTACTCCTGCTACAGGCCATCCTGGGATCTATGGTCAATGCATTCATGGTAAGAACACAAAACATGTTTTTTTGTGTGTGTGTGAAATCAATATTTTGTAAAAAAATTTGTGCTGATTCTGATTCTTATACATATATATATATATATATATAAAGATAAGTGTTTTGTTCTTCCCTCATATTTAAAATATTTTCCTCATATTTTGATGGTTTAATTGAACATTAAAAACAAATATATGCTAAATATACCCTCCAGGGGATATTATATATACTGTGAGTGTGTGTATACTATTTGGACTCTTTTTGTAGAAAGTGCAACTTGATTCCCATGCTTGATGTGGTCTGAGGAGTGTTTTTTCAGCGCACGTGGCTTTCGTTTGTTGATCTGTGCTCTACTGAGTTATATCATCCATAACCAAGAGCAAATGAGTCATGCGTTTTGGACGACAGATGTGTGTACCCTATCCCTCTGTTTCTGTGTATGTCTTTTCTCCTTTTCTAATTCTGTCTCTTTTGCCAATTTCAATCCCCTTCTCAATCTTTTTTTCTGGCCTAATTTCATGTGGTTTTTTTGTGGCTGTGAGGAGTTCATTTATATCTCTAATGTCCTGGTTTAAATGTTGCCCCCAGGGGCTGTGTTTCTCACACACACACACACACACACACACACACACACACACACACACACACACACACACACACACACACACACACACGCACACACACGCACACACACACGCACGCACACACACACGCACACACACACACACTGTCCAAATGCCAAGTCCTAGTATCTGCATTCCTGAACTCAGAATAAACCTTTGTTCTCATGTCTCACTTTTTTTTTAATTAGTGGGGTATTTTGCGAAGACTAGCATTACAACAACGATTGCTCATATTTGGGATTACAGAGTTGCTCTGTAGCATGGAATTTAGGCACATAATTCATCCCCCTCCCTTAGTAGTGCTACAGATATAAATGATACCTCAAATTGTGGGTGACCAGGTTTTTACTTGCCACATGATAAAATGGCAAAAAAAATTCCATAGATTTAGTAACTTTTGACTTTGTCCATTAAGAAACCATCTAGCATAAATCGTAGCAATACCCTAGTAACCACCTACAACATCTTAGCTGCATGATTTTTTTGCAATATGAATATGATCATTATATAGTTAGTTATATATACTCACACATTATATAACATTATATTGTTAAAAAAACATGTTCATTTTAGCATTGTGGCTGGATTCTTTTGGACAGACTAAAACTAAAATTATATTTAAAAAAAGATTTAAATGTAAATATTAAGTTAAGAACTTAATCGAAAAAATGAAAATGAAACTTTGCCTCGGCTGATGGCTGAAATATTAAGTTGAATCTGAAGTAGAAAAAAAAATATGTTTTTAGAAAAAACTAAACTAATAAAAAACGAATAAAAATATAAAAAATATCATCACATAACAAAATCACTAAAACTTAAAAAAAATAATTATAATGAAATTATAAAAATGAAAGCTCAATTTAAATATTAATAAAGACTATAAGTAAGGGATAATCCACGGTTAGCTGTACATTTAAAAATTATGCACGACGTGGATAAAAAAAAAAAAACGGCCGACGCGACGTGGAGTCCATTCAAATGGTTTAATGCACAGCTAGCCGTGAATTATCCTTCTTATATCATGGTCTTTTGCCTGAATTGACAAGTTAAACCTGTTATTGATGTTTGCTGCACTTCATTTGATTGGAGGGGATAAAATGATGGTTCTTTCATCAATCACAGCTCATTAGATCTAGCATTCTGTCTGCTTTAAATCAGACACAGAGATAAAGTAGTGCAGCAAGGTTACATGATTGAAGTATAACATTTATTTGAACGAATTAGCCTATTAAGAGAGAGATGTGTGTGTATTACCTGCATCTGTGCAGCATCTCTCTATTAGCAATGAAGCTGTGAGTTTAACAACTTCAAAAACAGCAATGTTACAACGTCCTTGCTGAATAATAGGCTTTATGCCGAGCGTCACGTGACCAAGCCGGAAAACAGATCACATCGCTTCCGATTCAGGTCTTTTGTATGCGCTTCATGAAATTTTTTGCAGTTTTACTCAAGATAACTTAAAAGGAGCAAGCAAAAATGAGCATAACCAATGTCCCTCGCATGTGCAAATTGATATTTAAAAGTTTTTTAATTTTTCTTCTTCACACTAATGTTTAGATTTTTAAATAGCATAAAACACCAATAACAAAGTGAACTTAGTAGGTTAGCTGATTACCTTAAAAATCCATAGATATCGTAGTTAGTTCTTACGGTCGTTAACACTTTCTCTGACAAGCGGATGCAATGAGACCCGTTTTCCGGTTTGGTCACGTGACGCTCGGCATAAAGCCTATATAATGTAGAAATTCAGTATCAAAGTTAATTTAATACTAAAAGTGGCAGGGCAGTGTTGACAACAAGCTTTTGTGCTCCTGTTTTTGTGTGTCTGCGCGGTCCCCGATCTCTGTGCAAGTGACACAGAGTGCGTCTCAATCGGCTCCCTAGTTGAGAAGTCAGGGCACTGATCAGGGAATCGGCCATTTTAAGGGCTGTCTCAATCACAAAATCCTTCCAGGGCACTGAAACCTTTACTCCCTAAAAACTCCCACAATGCACCGTAAAAAACAGGGAGCACCGATGCTCATTATGTTCCCTAAATGGAAGTTCTTAAGCGCGAAACTTAAATCATGTGAACCAACTCACTACACATAATGACACGCAATAGATGTTATTTAAATGGGTGGTATAATGCCCTTTTCACAAGATGTAAAATAAGTCTTTGATGCCCCCAGAGTGTGTGTGTGAAGTTTTAGCTCAAAATACCACACAGATATTTGTATATAGCATGTTAAAATGGTCACTTTTTGAGGGTGAGCAAAAACGCACCGTTTTTGTGTCTGTCCCTTTAAATCCAAATGAGTTGATGCTCCTGGCACAGGGGGCAGAGCTACAACAGCTTGTGTCCTTTTACCTCACACACACATGCACTGAAAATGTTGAAAACTTTTAGCCTTTTAACATTTATCATTTATTTACTACTGAAATGTTGCACGTGTATGTAACAAGCAAAGTATGTATCTTAATGTACTTTAAATAACATTAAAACATAATGTCAGCTCTGCTGTTGTTCATAAATACGAGTAGTGATGTTGTACACTGAGGACGTTGTCATGTCGCTGGAAATATGTCATCAGTGTCCCAATGTTTAGTGAGCTGTACTGTCCTTACCAGTGCCCGAATTCGTGAAGACGATATACTGATTCACAACCTAGGGAGCTGATTGAGATGCACCCATAATGTGTGTGTGTGTGTGTGTGTGCTTCAATGAAAGCAGCGCATTAAAGGGGTCATGACATGGTTTTTTGTTTTGTTTTATTATATTCCCTTATGTGCAATTATAGTATTACTATAGTTTTTTGTACAAAAAAACTTTAAAAAAGTAGTGATTTATGACCTTTTCCCACCCTGTTTCTCCCCCTCTGATTCAAACAGTCTGTTTTGGAGGTGTTTCCCCTTTAAGAGTTCAGTGTTAACGCCCATTTTTATGATTGGCTAACGTCAGTGCTGCTTATGCATAAATTATTAATTATTAATTTTGTATCACATGTAGGCTACACAATTCTCCGCCACGTGAAACTTCGGTCTTCCGATCTTTTACCATCGTGTATTCTCAATTGATTTTTATTCTTATGCGCGAGGGAAAGAGAGAGGGAGAGCAAGACAGTTTGAAGGCGCGCGCGCGGCCGGGGCGCGCTCTCTCTCTCTCTCTCTCTCTCTCTCTCTCTCTCTCTCGTAGTGATGGGCAATCCGGCTCTTTTTCGTGAGCCGGCTCGTTTGACTCAGCTCACTGAAAAGAGCCGGCTCATTTGGCTCACAAACGGATAATTAAAAAAAAATAATGTTTTGACTATTAAAGGTGTAAAAACAATTCTACTTAAATTATTAAATGAAATCATACTCACAATGTCTCACAATTTCTTTAAAAAATGCATTTATTTGTTATGAAAAAATTATGTATAATGTATAGAAACAACATCCAAAACAAATACAATCTGAACAACATAATAGAACCCATATTAAAGAAAAATAAATAACTGAAAGGATTAAACTGTTCCCTCTTTTTTTCTTTTCTTTCTTCATGAACTATCTCACTTATGTTTTGTATAACTAGCATGAACACACAAACACACACACACACACACACAATGGCTCGGCCCCTCCCTCATGCCGTATAATTGGTTGACACCTCGTGTATGATTGACAGGAACAGAATGTGAGGCTGATCAGACAGTCGAAACGAATGTGTGCGCCTTTAGGCCTATATAATATTTTTTGTTCTTTGAATTAGTCAATTATTTTAAATAACATAAAATTCCTTCATTATTTCATTATTACATAATGATTTATTTCTATAGGCTATATTTTAAAAAATAGAGTCGGCTCTTCAGATATGCGAGCCAGCTCCCGTCGTTCACCTACAAGAGCCGGCTCTTAGAGCCGACTCATTCGCGAACGACCCATCACTACTCTCTTGTCGTTCTTTCAGTAACATGCGCCCTGTCACACTCATCTACATCACTCACCGAACAAATAAGGCTTTGGCGGGCTGCATATGCTGCAAATAAACTGCATCCAACTGCTTTCCCTGACGTCTGGATCGTTCGGCAGCATTCAAACATGTTATTTGTCCACAGCTGGGAACAGCACATCTGCGTGGCATCGCAGTCATCTTGTAAACAGACCCCCTCGCTGCACTTCAACGCATGCGATGATGTCAAATGAGGCGTAGTTGTCTTGCGCTGGAGGCGGTCATATGCAAACGACTGGTACGTCACTTCGTACCGTGACGTCACTAAGTTTAGAGGATCTAGAACGAGCTGTATTTAGAGCTTGATTAAATAAATGGTTCGTTTATAATGGGGAGGATGTCTTCAGCTATGAAACTTCCAGGAGGTTTTAATGGTACAAAGACCTCTTAAATACCAAAAGATCAAGGCAAATTTGGTTTCTCATGTCATGACCCCTTTAATATAGAACGCACGCCTTATTGCACACCTTCCAGCCAATTAGAATAGAGTATTCAGACAGACCATGGTATAATGGTATATAAATGACTCTGAGAATAACACTGAGCACCGCTTACATTTTCTAAAATGTGAAAACCACATCGTTTTCTTCCTTTTTCTCGTTCTCTCACTAGGTTGGTTGTATGTTTGTGAAGATCTCCCAGCCAAATAAACGTGCCGAGACATTGGTGTTCTCTCGTAATGCTGTCATCTCACTGCGGGATGACAAGCTCTGTTTGATGTTCCGCGTCGGGGACTTGAGATCCTCCCACATTGTGGGCGCTAACATGAGAGCCAAACTGATCAAATCCAAACAGACACAAGAGGGTAAGTCAGCATTCAACACCTTCATCTGCGCCACTTCATCTCTAGTTAGTGATGAAGTGGCGCCACATGGTGGTTATATTGTACAATGAGTGTGTTATGATTTTTTTTTATAACCGGTTACTTCTCTTTCTCTTCAGGTGAGTTCATTCCACTGGATCAGACGGATATCAGTGTAGGTTTCGAGACGGGAGACGATCGTCTCTTCCTGGTGTCTCCACTGGTGATCTCTCACGAGATCGATGTTCGCTCTCCTTTCTGGGACATGTCACATGCTCAGCTGGAGAAAGAGGACTTTGAGGTTGTTGTCATCTTGGAGGGGATGGTGGAAGCTACAGGTGCATAGTGCATACATACTAAATATATCATGTAAAATGAGTTGTATTGATTTGTGTTTAGTAATAGATGGATATATTCTGATCTACAGGTATGACCTGTCAGGCACGTAGCTCCTACTTGGCTGAAGAGCTCTTATGGGGTCACAGGTTTAGTCCCATGATGACGCTAGCCGAGGGATTCTTCGACGTGGATTATGGGGCCTTTCACCACACGTTTGAGGTATGTCGCGTACAATTGGAATTTCTGATTGGTTAATTGCAGTTCTGTGGTCAAATATTTGTATATACTCTTTTAAAAATAAAGCTTCATTATTGGCATCTATGGTTCCACGAAGAACCTTTACCATCCATGGAACCTTTTTGATACACAAAAGGGTCTTTATAGTGGTTCTTTAGTTCAGACTACGTTGAACTAAGTTGCTACGTACAGACAGCAGGCATAAGTGGCCCAAACCGGATTTTTTTCTCTCTCATGCTACTCAGATCTGCTTTTTTCATAACATTGTGAACAGCACAAACCACATGGAATCTGATCTTCTCAATTCTGACTGTCCTAAATTAGATACAGGATGTTTTGCAATGCGACCTCGGTACGAACAGTAATATCAGAATTCATGGCATGCGACTTTTACATCACTCTAGTCTAGATCAACGTTCGTCACTCCAAAGATTTTAAATACCGGCAGTTCTTTGGTCACTCTGTGAATATGGAAGGACGGCGTTGAAGCTAGTCAGTGAGGCATAGTGAGCTGTTATAATCATAAGTAGGCCTACAGTGGCGGTTCTACATTGAATTACACCCTGGGCGAGACCCCCTTCGAGCCCCCCCCCCCCCACCACCACCACCACCACCAAAAAAAAAACTAACAATAAAATCACATACCGTTTATTTGAAAAACACAGTTAAGAGAATCCAGTTATTTTGCTATAGCTATTAATCTAACTTTCAGGGAGGAACCATTAGCTCATTGGTTACTGCCTCGAATTCTATGCATGGCACACTTTTAGGTATGACTTGTTAAACTATACTTTGTCACGAAATAGAGTTTTTAAAAGTGAAAGTGGCCGAGAGCTAGGCTACTTATGTAGTAACACAATACTTATCTCTTAATTAATTTCTAATAACTCTCATATTAACAACTATGCAAACTGTTTTAGACCTAAAATAGCTTTTGTAGGCCTGTCACTCTTAAATGTCAGAGAAAAGGACAGAATCAGAGATTATTTTTTAATAGAAAATTGTACTTTGCATTTTAGGCTACTGTAAAAACATAATTACAGTTGATTTTATTTGATCATTATGAAAATTATTTTCCTTTCATGAATATATTGACCAAAATTATCACGGTTAAACACAGAATCTTGTTCAAAAAGTAGGCCTAATACACAATGAAATCAATTCACCAAGTTAATAACATTAAAGATGATGGCCAAATTTAGTGTTTTTTATGTTATAACATGTACACGTTCAAATAAACTTTTGACAAAAAAGGTTTTATAAAAAGATAAACCTCACATATTTCAGCCTTTAAATCATCTTTATAAAAAGAATGAGTCAATAAAGATAAATTCCTGACATTTATAATGCACAGTAGCTTATCTTTTATTATTAATAGTAAAATTCGGTCCGATTTCCCAAGGCTGTTGTTGCTATACAACCATGCACTGCGCTCTCCACAACGACAAAGAAGTTTTAGTATGGATTTCCACCACAGAAAAACGCTTGATGTAGCTCTGCTAAAAGATTTATTTACGGAGAAGAGAAAAACACCCACGTGTTTGAGTGCACCCCCATACTGAAAAGTTTCAAAATTTTCATCTCGCTGCTCCTGGAAAAAATGAGCGCGTCGCTTCAATTATGAGCGCGCTTCCCGTGCGCCTACATTTGAAATAACGACCTCGAGCGCGCAAAAGACGCGATATGTGAACGGCCCATGGTGAGTTACCTCCAATCAGGAGACTTCCTTGACACTTCTGTGCACGGCGCCTTCTCAGCAAGCAGGGGCGCCATTGCCAATAATTGAATTGAAATGATAGAAAATAGAAAACCTTCGCGGCGCAGAGGATTTTTTTTAACTGCTCGTGCCGCCCCCCATGTAACATGAAGAAATGCCGCCCCGGGCAACTGCCCGGTTCGCCCGTGCCTAAAACCGCTACTGTAGGCCTATTACAGTGACACTTCTATACAAGCTAATCTTGAGGAAAAACTGTATGAGAAAAACTTTGTTCTCTTTCTCCTCAAGATGTTTTTTTGCAGTGATTTGCTACATTCTTAGGCTAACTCAAATCAATATTTCATTTGCATTCATTTATTCATTTGTATTTATTCATAAAAAGACAATCACCATATGTAGGTCTGATTTTGCATAACCTCTCATAGTTTTACTAAATCTCTTACAAAGTTTCCAACTTAAAGGAACACTCCGACTTTTTGGGACTTTAGCCTATTCACCTTATCCCCCAGAGTTAGATAAGTCCATGCATACCTTTTTCATCTCCGTGCGTGCTATAAGTCTGTTTGACGCACCTACCGCTAGCCTAGCTTAGCACAAAGACTGGATGTAAATGGTTGCAGCTAGCATACTAATCCAAATAAGTGACAAAATAGCGCAAACATTTTCCTATTTACATGTTGGGATTTGTATAGTCACAGAGTGTACAAAAAACAAAGTCACATGAGACACAGACATATTTTAACCGTATAAATACTGGGAACTATATTCTCTGAAGGCGAAGCACTGTTACTTGGGCGGAGTGATAACCGCAGCACCTCATTGAGGGAGACTTTTGTTAAAATGAAACTATCTACATGTCATACAGACATTGTTCCTCCACGACTTTTAAATGATTCATTTGACGCCATTAGCTCTTCGGTTCTTGCTATTATTAATAGTAGCCTGGCTACGGGAGTTGTACCCAAATCTTTTAAACACGCAGTGGTGGAACCGGTTATTAAGAAAATTAATCTGGATCCTTCAGTCTTTGCAAATTTTAGACCTATCTCTAGACTTTAGTTTCTGTCTAAATTACTCGAAAAGGTTGTATTTGAACAGTTGAATGTATTTTTAAGTTTAAATGGTATCCACGAAGTGTTTCAGTCTGGCTTTAAGTCACTGCATAGTACAGAAACTGCACTGTTGAGGGTTTCGAATGATTTGTTACTTACCACTGACTCAGGGAACGGTGCAATTTTATTATTATTGGACCTTTCAGCTGCATTTGATACCTTAGACCATAAGACTTTATGCTTACGTTTAAAAGAATGTGTTGGTATTGAGGGTACTGCGTTGGCATGGTTTAAGTCGTATTTGTCTGAAAGAACTTTTGCAGTTCACCTTGGAGAATTTGTCTCCTCTACGGCTTATCTCACGTCTGGGGTCCCCCAGGGCTCCATTTTGGGGCCTATGTTGTTCGCCTTCTATTTACTGCCCCTGGGTCATATCTTTAGGAAATTTGGAATCTCGTTTCATGTCTATGCGGACGACACCCAAATTTATCTGCCGTTGAAAAGAAAAGACACTTGCACTTTAGCACCTTTACTCCAGTGTCTCGAGGAAATTATAGCTTGGATGGCACAGAATTATTTATGTTTTAATGAAAACAAAACAGAAGTTATGCTTTTTACTCCTGGTGGTACTTATGAATCACTAAATATTGATCTTGGTGAGTTGAATCCACTAGTGAAACCTTATGTCAAAAATTTAGGTTTCACTATGGATTGTGATTTTAAATTGGATAAACAGATTAACTTGGTAGTTAGATCGAGCTTTTTCCAATTGAGACAACTCACCAAGGTGAAATCATTTCTGTCTTCTAGAAACTTTCAAAGACATATTTTTATTTCATCGCGTCTAGATTATTGTAATGGCCTCTATATAGGCATTAGTCAGGCCTCTCTCTCTAGACTGCAGAGGGTCCAGAAGGCTGCGGCTCGCTTGTTGACAGGTAGGGATGTCCCGATCCGATCACGCGATCGGAAATCGGGCCCGATCACATGGTTTCAGACTCGATCGGAATCGGACGTTACCTCCCGATCAGGACTCGGATATATGTAAATTAGGGGTGTAACGGTACACGTTATTATTGAACCGTTTCGGTACGAGGCTTCCGGTTCGGTACGCATACAAACCGAACGATTCCTAGGACCATTTTTTACTGCAGACAAAATCCGCGCTGGTGCGATCACCACAACGTTGCGCAACATCAAATGGCAAACGTAATGAAAGCGGAACGAAACTTCATTATAATGTGCTTCATGGACCGTTTATCAGTTCGGACCAGCAACATCTGTGCAGCACGAGATCAAGCGACACTGTGCTGAGAGATCCAGTGAAGAAAACATCTGAATTCGCCACTGAAGTAATAACATTGCTGCGAGATCTAGTGAGAAGCATTCAAATTTCTCCGTTATTAACCGTAGATCTCTATTAGATCAAACAGCGCTGACGTGGAAACCAGGAGAAACATTGTGCCGTGAATGAACATGGATTTAATGTTGCACTTCAAAACTCAAATATTATATAAATATATATTTAAATGTTATTTTTAATGTGATTACCAAAACATTATTTGTTCATCCTTCAAAGATTACCCCCATTTATAAACCTGAAAGTTTCAAGATGTAGAAAAACTCAAACTTATTTAAAAATAGTTTTTCTTTTAATAAATAGGAAATTTCTCTGGCATTTCTTTCTTTTTGCTGTTTCGTATCGAACCGAACCGCAAATTTTGTGAACTGTTACACCCCTAATGTATATATATATATTATCATTATTTTTTTATACACTTTTAAAACATTTTTATTTTTTGCCTGCTGGTTATTTTAAGTTGAGGTGCTATTTGTTTTTATATTAGACTTTTTCTTTATTTACTGTTGCACTAAAGTCCAAAAGTGAAGATTTTATGTTATTTATTACTTGATTGTACAAGCTACCTCACAGAAGTGCTCTGTTTGTTAACAGAGTTGTTGAATGTTAAAATAAGGTGAATTAAATAAAAAATAAGGAACATCCTGGATCAGTTTTTTCTCTCCTCTTTATTCTTTTTTTATGTATTATATAAGTATCGGATCGGGACTCGGTATCGGTAGATACTCAAAATCAAATGACTCAGACTCGGACTCGAGGGCAAAAAAACCTGATCGGGACATCCCTATTGACAGGTACACGAAAGCGCGAACATATAACACCTGTTCTTTCCTCTCTTCACTGGTTGCCAGTCTATTTTAGAATTAACTTCAAAATTTTGATGTTTGTTTTTAAATCGCTTCATGGCCTTGCTCCTAAGTATATGTCAGATTTGATTAGGCAATACGCTCCACCAAGAGCGCTTAGATCCGCTGACCATTTGCTTTTGGTTGTCCCACGGGTGAAACTAAAAAGCAGGGGTGTAAGAGCATTTGCAGTATCAGGACCGAAGCTCTGGAATAGTTTGCCCCTGCACATCAGGCAGGCTCAAACTCTTTCTAATTTTAAATCGAATCTAAAAACTTACTACTACAGTTTGGCATTTGACGCTATGTGAGAGTTTTGTTTTAATTGTTTTTTGTCTTTTATTCCTTTTATTTTAGTCATGTTGGTTGTTTGCATTATTGGTAAAGGATATATGTGTACAGCACTTTGTTGAACACTTGTTGTTTTTAAAAAGTGCTATATAAATAAACTTTGACTTTGATTTATTAATTTGGCAGACGCATTAACAGTGTTTCAAACGTCAGTTATAACCATAGGTAAAGTACCTCGGACGCTAACTTATCTGAGGTGATTTAATGCTAACTGTTGCTGTGCCACTGCCCACAAACATTGATGCTAAATAGTGCTGACTACGTGAAATAGTAGTGGAATGTCACTTATCGGAAAAAATGGAGCGAAGTACTCCTAGTCCTACAGTGTCGGTTAGTGCAGTTTATAGCAGAGCAACCCGTTTTATGTACGATAATTCCACTCGGCGCAGCCCGTTATCAGCTGCCAATCAAGCTGTCAATCAAAGTTAACTACACCCTTATTTGTCATACATTTTATATCTAAATATGATCTAAACTAACTAAACTAAAAATTCACCTACCTCACAGTTGTCAGGCACTCGGAACCTATCGAAAAATACAATAAAAGTCCATGGGACCAACCTGTAAAAACATGAATTTATGCTGTGAAGACGGACATTTTAACATGGGGTCTACGGATATTTGCTCCCTTTTGGGACCTGCCCCTAGCGGATTTTCGATGTATTGCAGTTTTTCGCACTTCCGCGTAGGCTTCATTTTTCAGATTAGATTGTTGCCGCTTGGTAGGATCTCAGTTGTTATCAATGTCAGTCAAGACACGTTAAAAACACACACGCGCAACAAGACTCGTCCAGAGTTTCGCATTATCGATCTGTGACACGTTCAGTGATGTGAGCTGCATTTACATGCGGGATAGAAATATTGGCTATCAAACATAAACAATCTCTAGCGTTACTTTTGATCTTGGCTTCTCTTGAAAAGAAAACTGGAAAAAAAACGAAGAAGACGGTGTGTGTGGAGCAAGTGGTGGTTTGTTGTTGTCTCACTAAATGCGTCATCAGGTTCTGTGCTGGTTTTTGATTTGACTGTTGTCGTAGGCGAAGCCACACTATAGGACTGAGCGTCAAATCTTCTGACACTTCCAGAATTTCGTCAGAGGTAAAAATTTGATTGCAGCGGTCGTTAATCGGCTGTCGGCGAACATGTCAAACTAACGATCAAAGACTTCAGATTTTGGCCTTGGATCCAAAATTTGGCCAAAATCGCACAGTGTGAACCCTGCTTTACTAAAGTTGTTCGTATTCATTATCTTTCAAAGGTGGACACGCCCTCCTGTTCGGCGAGAGAGCTGGCATTGGCTGCCGCCCGTTTGGATGCTCATCTCTATTGGTCGATCTCCAGTCGGCTTGATGAAGAGAAATGGGAGGATCCTAATGTGACTGAACCGACGGGGAAGTCCACGGATTCAGAATCTATCATAGAGGGAGACAGGCCAACATTTACTGTTGGCGGAGTTACACACACTCAGGACCAATCCGTTGTAGGGGAGCAGAACGGCAGTGTCGCCACTGACCAATCAGAGTCTGAGGCTTAAAAGGATGCAAGAATGTGAAAGGTACGGAAAATGTTCGAAGAAGTCCACAGTTTGTGTAAATTTAACTTTAGACTGGATTATCCGGCGATCCAAGCCTTCTACTTCGAGTTAGATTTTGAACTGTATAGTCGCTAATGCCTAGCATAGAATACTTTCCCCAAGGGGGAAATCCTAGCATCTCCTTGCTGTGTTTTCAGTCAGATTTAATCTTACCTTCTGATGTTTTACGACAACACTGCCTTTGAATTCACGCCGTATCTCTGTTTCCAACTCTAGTGAGCAGCCTCGCTGTCTTCTGTCTACGTAGGGAGCTAACGTTACTTTCTAAGGCATCATCCTAACTGAAGCATGCAGTGTTGTCATAAAATGTGGCCAAAACAAGGCATCCTTATTGATGTCTTGGTAGGCAACTCACTAGGTTTTGGAACTGTGCTAACATGTCTGATTTGTATTAGTATCAATCATTTAACAGTCTTAAACATTTCCACTGCTTTTCTTTCATAAATGTTCAGGCAGTGCGGTTCTGAGGTACGATACGCTACTATTTTTAAAACCATCATTTAAAAGCAAGTCTGTGCAAGTTGTTTACAGTCACGTTGGTTAGATTCACATGTACCTGAAAAAGAAGTGAACATGTTACTATGGAGACAATAGTCTGCATTCCAATTTGCAACATCACAGCAGAGTTTAGCGTTAGCTTTTTTTAAGAGTCAGCCGGTGGTAAATTTAGCACACTCTCATGACTGCCAACCAGAGTTTAGCCGTTGGGTTTTTACCCATGTCGTCATGCGAGTGGATCTAGACGATAAATAGATTAAACGGAGATATTGGATGCTATTAGGCCACTGCATCATTTCAACATCATAATTAAATCGATGTAGAAATTAGCATCATCCTGCGATTGATCAGCTGTTGCCACCAAATGTGACTGAATACAAATGCATTGCTGTTCTTTGTATTTGTAATTTGTTTTATTCAAACGTGTCCATAGCAACAAATAATTCTTTGCTCAGTTACTGCAGCAGTTGAGATGAGTGAGAGAAAGTGAGAATTTTTAAAGTGGGCTTTAAATGGAAGAAATTAGTTTGTGAATATTTCACACATCAACAGGCCATTTTAACATATTAACTATATTAGATATAATGGAACAAGGGCCGTCTTCAATCAGCTGGTTCAAATGTCTTCTCATGCTGGTGTAGACTGGTTTATAGGTGGTCTTTTTGGTGAAGCTGGTTGACCAAGGAAGTCTTGCTGGTTAAGTTAGTCAAAAGTTAAGCTATTTAAATGAGCAATTCTCCACTTTTTGCATATGCATATGCAGGGTTAGTTCACCCTAAAATGAAAATGAAGTCATATTTATTTACACACCCTGAAGTTGTTCTAATGCTGTATGTATGTATGTTTCTTTTATGGACCACAAAAAAATGTCCTGCTCGTGTTCATACCTATAATGGCAGACCAGCATCAAGCTTTTTAAAAAAGACACAAAAGTATCACAGAATGATCCAAGTGTTTTGGGGGTATACGATAGGGTTTGGTGAAAAACAAACCGTAATTTAATCTATTATTTAATGAAATTCTTGACCTTGGCCTTTTGTCTTATTTTCTCACATTTTGAGACTGTATTAGCACCACAGTTCACTCCGTTTCGCCCAGAAAAAGTTGTAAGAAATGAATATTGAAAACAAAAAAAAAAAGGCACTCGTCGCATGGGATCATTCTGTGACACTTTTGAGTCTTTAAAAAAAAAAAAAAGCTTGTTGCTATTAATTGCTATTATATGTACGAACACGATCAGGACATTTTTTTTTTGAATTCTGATTTTAGAACAACACCAGGGTGAGTAAACTATCCCTTTAAAAATAAAGTTTCCAAACAGGTTTTTTTTCTTTGCAGAGATGCCATGGCATAGAAGAACCATTTTTGGTTACCCGAAAAGTGATCACTTGACATAAGGAAACCCGTTAAATAAACTTAATGCGTAATTGAAAAAATTTGGTTATATGGAATTGTCAAGTTAACTTAATTTTTTCAAGTATGCAAGTTTATTTACTTAATTTTAAAGCAACGGGTTTCCTCACTTTTCTTAAGTTAAGTCAAATGATCACTACCTTTCAGTGAACTCTTATTAAAAGAACCATTTTTTTCTTAGTGTGAAGATCATTTTATAATCTAAAGAACATTTTTCCAGTATAAAGAACCTTTTGTGCTATTGAAAAGGTTCCATGGATGTTCAAGGTTCTTCGTGAAGCCATCGATGCAAATAAAGAACCTTTATTTTTACGAGTATACAATCAAAATGTACACAATGAAAAGGAAAAAAAGAAAGAGTACTTCTTTCAGTTATCTTTATGGAATAGAATAGAAATGAATAGAAACAATTATAATAATATAATGAAACAGAAACATTGCAAACATACAGTTGTTTTTTTTTACATTCACAGAAACTTTGATCTTAATAGTTGTATTGGCCATTTTTAAAAGTTTGAACACGAAATAGATTTTAATAAGAGTTTTACATCACAGGCTGCTGTTTATATTTTTTCCTGATGATCTCTTTAATTCCAAAAGAGTTTAACACAAAAGTGATTTAATTCATAAAACCGATGACATGTTTTCATTTAGACACTATGATTAAGTATTTCTAGTTCTCTTAGTTTCCTCTGGGACAATCGTGTTTAATTCTTCGGGTTTGGAACTTATCCCCAACCCGACTTTAATATTAATCATCATATGTTGAAGAAATGTTTCATGTTCTATTTACATACACAGACACTAATTATGCTGACCCCCCCCCCCCCCCCCCCCAAATTGGCGTGTGATGTGGAGGGCACTGTCATGAGCCATGCACTGATGTGTGTTTGTTTATGTAGCGTAATGTGTGTGTGGTGTATGTTGACATAGAACAGTCAGGCTGGACCTTTATGTGACATACTGTATTATTAATGAAAGCTTTCAATGCATCATTATAAAGACTTCCATTTTAATATACTCCATTCAGAAGTTAAAATGTTCAGAAGTATTTGAATGAATTGAAGGTTGACTCAGTAATATTTTTGTCCTCGTTCTGTTGTCATTGCAAATCATGTAGATACAGAAGTTCTCAGTTCTTAATGCCAGTGTAGAAAAGTTTGCTTTCATCTGACTAAATTATTCAACATGTTTGTGAAAAAAGTATCTTCTGCTCACCATTTATTTGGTCAAAAATACAGTAAAAACAACAAAAATTACAGTTTAAAATAGTTGTTTTCTATTTGAATATATTTTAAAATGTAATTTATTCCTGTGATTCAAAGCTGAATTTTCAGCATCATTACTCCAGTCTTCAGTGTCACACGATCCTTCAGAAATCATTCTAATATGCTGATTTGCTGCTCAAGAAAAACATTTCTGATTATTATCAATGTTGAAAACAGATGTGCTGCTTAATATTTTTGTGTAAATCGTGATACGTTTTTTGATGAATAGAAAGTTCAAAAGTACAGCATTTATTTGAAATAGATTTTTTTTTGTAACCATGTAAAAGTCTTTACTGTATTTTTTGGTCAATTAATGTGTCATTGGTGAATAAAAGTATGATAAAAGTTTTTTTACTGACCTCAAACGAATCTCAAAACGGAGATAAAGTGAGTAGCATTCAGCTGTGATCGTTGTTTTACAGTTTACATTTTTTTTTAGTGAGGGAAAATTACTGGGTGCACCTTTAAATTGGAGTTCGAAACATTGAGAACATGAATATTAAAGAGATAGTTCACCCAAAAGAAGATATTTATGAAGAATGTCAGTAAGCAGACAGTTGACTGTAGCCATTGACTTCCATGATATGTTTTTTTCCAAGTCAATTGGGAATTTGATTACCCACATTCTTCATAATATCTTCTTTTGTGTTCTGCAGAAGAAAGAAACTCATACAGGTTTGGAACAACTTGAGGGTGAATAAATGATGACAGAAAAGGGTGAACTATCCCTTTAAGTCGCTGAGAGAAACTGTGTTTTTCCCCGAGGTGTTCTAGTATGTGCTTTCCTGTATGTGATTTGTAGCTCACTTGAATGTCTTTAGCACATACGATAAGCACAGACACTGCTCTCATGCAGGTTTTCTCCTCTTGCTTCTGCTGCTGTTTTTTTAAATGTATGTTTTTAAGCTTTACTATACGGCATAATAAAACTATATTCAACCTAATGTCTGGTGATTCTGGACATGATTGTGTACAGTTTTGTTTCTTTTTTAAAGACGAAGGTGAAGTGTGCAATTTTGGCGCCACTAGTGGCACCAGACGGAACTGCGAGACAGAATTGCTGATCGTCCCACCCCAAACTCACTTATACTGATACACTATTCTATTATATAAACTGTTGAGCTAATGAGATAGATTTCTGCATGTTTTAGTATTGTAAAAGTGATTAAACAACAATAATCAAACTGTTCAGTTCTAATTCTGGATAATTGAATATTGGACTATTCACCATCACTTTCTGTGTGGGAATCATGGGTAGCTACTTCACATGCACCAATGTGTCCACTTCACAACCCTGTGGGATTATGGGTAAATGTTAAGGTATTGACTGTTCTCTGACCTTCTGACTCTTTCGTCCTCTGTCATCCCCCTTTGTGTTTTGCTGATTTTCTCAGTGTTTCACCATATCCGTTTCCTTTCCCTGTATTTATATCGCATTGATCGTTTAAAAATAGAAGTTTGCACGGTTCCTTTAAGATGCAAGGTTATTGAAGGAAGTCTCCATGAGCACGTGTGTGTATATGACCAGCTCTGCAGTTTAGTTGCCTTGCAAGGCCTGGAAGTGCCACTAGAGGGCAGTGTTTCCAGTGAGGCTGAGTGCACAGATTCATCATTTCACTATTCTACATAGTAACAGACCTACAGATCTGTATTAAGCCCCAAAGCTCAGTAGGGTTGTCTTTGAAAGGCTTATAACCAGGCCCACACAGAATCTGCGCCCGCAGCACTCCGCAGAAAGCTCAGCAGAACCCAAACGCCCATCGTTTACGAAGTTATGCACAATCCTTGACCCTTGCATGCTCGTTTATGAAATATGTTGGGGGATTTAATTGTGCTTTCAGCTATCAGTAAGAATGGATCATTGTAACATGTTTGAATGACAGATTTACTTCCAAAACCAGCACAGATCATTTAAACAAGATACAACAGAGTGTTTTATTTCTCCATTACATTCCCCTTGCTCTCTTTCTTTTCTGTCTAAAACGCCCCTCCTTGCCTTTCCTCTTCATTACAATACTGACATAGTTTTTCATACATGAGCCTTTCAGAAACCCCACAGAGCCCAACTGAGCTGTGCAAACTGAGTTCATTCTGACAACGTCATGTTAAAAAAAAAATGAATTGCATAATACAAATTATGGTAGCACTTTATTTTACAGTCCTGTTCCCCATACTACTACTTATTAATAACTGGGTAATAACCCTGAACCATGCCCTTAACCCATGTAGTTATACCTTATATTGCCCAGTAGCCTACTTTCTTAGGTAAGTACACTGTATGTGCATGTACTGTAAAATAAAGTGCAACCTAAAAACTTTTTAAAGTACACTTTCAGTAAGTTGATTTGCAATTCTTGCTGTTTTCATGACACCACCTCTCATATAGGGCATGCTGGGAGGTTTGCATGTGAACAACATCCAGGCTCTCTCTCTCTCCCTCTCTCTCTCTCTCTCTCTCTCTCTCTCTCTCTCTCTCTCTCTTTCTCTCTCTCCCTTCACCTCTAGCATCTCTACGGCGTGTCATTGTGGATTGCGCTCACACCGTGCTGATCTGATCAAGAGCACCGGGAATTCTGGGTCAGTGTTCCATGGTGATGAGGTGTGTGTGTGAATGTGTGTGTGTGTGTGTTTGTGAGAGTGGGCTGGTCCCTGAGAGAATGTGCATGGTGTAAAATGCACAAGAGAGACGAAGCTCAGATGGGCAGTTTCAAAAACCACAGAACTTTGGACCTTTTTCTCTGTCCGCCCATGTGGAATATCATCTGCTTTCTGATAGCAAGTCATTTACATGCATGCAAAGATGGTCATTTAGACCTAATGCACAAGTTTGTCTTTCTTGAATGCACTTGAAGTTATTTTTGATAATAGCATTCTGAAATGCATTCTGCCAAATGCATAAATGTAAATAAAGAAATCTTTCCTGTCTTCGGTTTGCCGATTTACTTCTTTGGAGCTAATTAAAGTTCTTGACGCATTACAGCTTCCTCAGATCCGTGTATTAGCGTTCTTTAGAGCATCAGTACACAGAGGTTCTTAGTTTGCACAAGCACACACACACCACAAACTTGTTTTTATATCTTTACATAGACTTTCTAGATGTAATCATGTTTATATTGTACAAACTGTATATTCTATCTAACCCTACCCCTAAAAATAGCCATAAAAGAAAACTCTCTGCATTTTTACATTGTCAAAAAACATCACTTAGAATGATTTATAAGCTGACCAAAAGTGTCCCCACAAGGACAAGGATTTCGGATATTGCCATCTTTGTGGTGACATTTTGTCCCTATAATAGGGTTTGCCAGGCTACACACACATTCTTTTGTTATCAATTTCCATTTTTTATATAATCCAATATAAATATAAAATACAAATATAATGAAATATAAAATATTTGTATAAAAATATCTGTTCTCACCAAGATCTTTTTTTTTTCACTCCATAGTTGTATAGGCTAAAACTTCTTGATGTTACATTACAAGTTCTTCATTTGATGCATTATTTCTTTTTCATTGGTTTTCTAACTCTCTCAAGTTTTTTTGTTTTTTTGTTGTTCTTGTTCCTTATAGGTTCAGTAAATATCTTTTTTTTAAATAAAGAACCATATTTGTCTGTGTAGGGTTCTTTGAAGATAAACTAAGTTCTTGATGTAATATTGCACGTTTTTCAGATCCTCATATTGGGTTTACATGTTTTCCCAACGAGCTAGAGGACAAAAAGTTCTTAGTGGAACTTAAAGGCTCTCCTTAAAAGCTGGAACCTTTATCTCTGAGAGTGTGTGCACACCTAGCATGAACTGAACCCTGCTCACATCAGAACACACTCGCCACCAGCATGGAAGGCTCCGCATTAGTGCTGGCGCACCGAGCTCCACTAAATGTCAAATCAAGCAGCAATTTCACGCACGTCTGACGTCAACAAGGGCGAAGGAAGGAAAATAAACTTCGCGCACACTTCGGGAGAAACCATTGCCGCCAACGCCGTTTTTTTCCTCCTTCCGCGTATAGAGGAGGAGAGCCCGCTGATATAGACATGCTCAGCTGAAGCGTCCTGCAGCCTCTGACGCTGGGCGCAGGCGAACTGCGACGGCCGCGCAAACGAGCACCAGGTAAGACATATACATTTGAAATGACATCCCGAGCGCGTCGCGCCTTTTAACGACCGAATACATACATCTGCAGCCGGCGCGTGCATGCATGTATTTTTTTTCCATTAAGGAGCAGTATAACGCGAGCGCGCGCGTGCCTGCCTGTGTATTTTCCACCTAATGCAAAAGATAAACACACACTCAAGCAAAAGACGCATCTGCAAATGGTGCGGAGAGCCGAAAAACGCATCCAACACCTTGCGTTTGTGTTTACCGGTGCGAGTCTAGGCCATTTATGTGTTTATGTTGATATGGGAGGATATGTAAAATTTTAAATGGGATTATGACAGCGTATTTTCCCCACTCAGTCTGTGCAATGTGTTTTCTGTACCTGCGGCGCTGCGCTGCGCTACGTATGCGTGCGAGTTTTTTTTTCCGGGGCGTTTTGACTTTTAAAAGCATTCTTGAGCGGCCTGTTTGATGTATACCGTGGCACACACTGCAGTATGGCTTTGCCAGCATAACACGTTTGCGCTGCTGATGCTGCTGGTGCTGATGCTGTAGGTCATATTACGCGCTTGTGCGCCGCGTTGATGCTCATCAGGAGCTGCGTGTGTTTGTGGCGCAGTGGAGATGTTCGCGAAATGAAATAAGTGAGAGGTGGAAATTGCATTTGAGTTGGGCTTCTTGCTCTAATATTAACATCCTCTCTCATAGGGTAGGGAATGGCTGGTGCGTTTGGGTGTTGCTCTGCTTTGCCCATTCTACCCCACCTCTCTCCATCAGTCTCTCTGTGCTAAGTTCTTAATTAATAATGGCACACTTAACTTAATAACTCAATCTCTGTTCGCCCCTTATTAAAAAAGTGTATTCTGTAAAAAGTGATGGAGGGGTGATTTTATCACCTGCTCATGTGCTGACGGAAGCTACCTGCCTGTGTGCCCGACACTAGAGCATTGAGCGGGGCCTGCTCCTTAGAGACAGTGCATTCGACCAATGCGTGTGTGTGCGCGTGTGTGAGTGTGTGTGTGCCCACAGGGAGATTGTGTTGCTTAGACGTTGCTCATTTACAACTTTGATATCTTCACATGTTCAGGTGTTTATGTATTTAACTATAGAATCAATTCTGAATGAGCACGTGAACGCCGTCAGCGTTAATCACAGGTTCGCGTTTAAAGTCTGATCATTTCGACGGAGGTCGAAATCAAAATTAACTTTAGCTGGAAATAACATTATTCAAGAACCGCTATAAAGCCAAAACAATCTCTGTTACCTTAAATGATATGTTTATCTCTGTAAAGCTGCTTTGAAACAAATTGTTAAAAGCGCTATATAAATGAAGATGACTTGACTTAATCCTTTCACTGTGATAAAGGTAAACATTAGGCTTGTCGTCCATGGTGAAGTGCTCAAGTTCTAAACAGACCCGCTGGACTTCTTAATTAATGAACGCTATAGTCGAAGTGAGCAGAAATAAAAGTGGAGGTGATATGATGTTGGAAGAATTGTCACAGCATTTAGTGAGGGGACAAGTTGATTGTTTGACAGGATTAAATTAACTTTCATTTAAAAGTCCATTTTGGTTTATGTTTCAACTTTTTGCTGCAGATGTGTTTTTTTTCTGAAAGTAGTTGGTTGGAATATAAATGAGAGCATTGCTGGGTATATGAGTATAGAATTAGAAATGAACGTATATGACATGGTTCGAATAATTTGGCCTTGGAAAATTTGATGAGAAATATATTTGAGTTCATATACGATGGTGGTGAATCTGAGCACAGTTTGTGAGACTGTTAAGAAACTACATGTGAGATTACATGCATCTTTTTCATCAAATCCTATTTTGAATATTCTGTCATCATTTGCTCGCTTTCAAATTTTGATGATTTTCTTTCCGCCGTGGAGCAAGACAGCCTCAGTCACCATTCACTTTCATTGCATCGTTTTGGCATATAATGAAAGCGAATGGTGACTGAGGTTGTCATTCTGCCTAACTTATCCCTTTGCGTCTAATGTAAGAAAGAAAGTCATACAGAATAGACACAGCATAAGGATGAATAAATTGTGACATCATTTTCATTTTTTGACGTGAACTGTCTGTCTGAGTGACTTCCTTATTTTGCTCCCCATCTAATTGCTGACAAAGAGAAACACTTGAGATATTAAAAACATTTCATTGTGATTTGTCTTTCCTGTAGGTGTGTGTGTTTATGAAGTTTGTGTTTGTTATCTTACACATGTCTAAACTGCTGTTGTCATGATGATAGGCATGTAAAATATAGCCCATCTTTATGTTTTAGCATTTATTATGTAATGCAGATCTGCAGAAAAAAAACATTAAAAAACAATTGTAGTGATTTTTTTCTCTTGAACTTTCAAAGTTTTTCAATGATCAATGTTAAATAAAGGATCAATTATAAGACAAATAAATAATTTATTTACATGTGAACATGTTCTTTTTTGCATAATGCACATACATGATACCTGTTATAGTGTGAAAATTGATATGTTAGTATGACAGAAGAGTTGAAAATGACGAGATTAGATAAATGATGCCAGATCAGTGTTTTGTGAAGTCCCCCTCTGGGATACAGTCAATGGTTGTAATTATGAACCTCCATTCCAGTGGTGATGCTGTGACACTCTCATATTCAATCAACATGAGGCAGCAACACCCCTTTTTCTACCCAGCAACACCGATGTGCTATCATTGACAGCAGCTGTCATGGTCAAATCACACTTTGACTATTGCCGTCTCTCTTCCCTGATCCGTACGACTGAATAGGGAACACTAATTTGTGGTGTGATACGATCACGCTGCGATGGTCCCTTCATTCGTATTCGTATTGTTCAGAATGCAGTACTGGAGGGAGGTGGCTAGTTTAACTGTGTCACAGGCAGTATAAGAGCAAGAGCTGTGTATCAAACAGCGTTGTTTAGTTTAGCACTCTTTATTTATTTTTACTCAGAATTGCTGTAGTTTACAGCTGATTCAGACTCACTGGAACGTGATTGGCTGCTCACAGTGATGATGTCACTCCCATACCACACCAATCACAGTCCCAGCTGGCAGGGGAAATGCACTATCAACCTCACTCTAATTTCAACCCCATATTTGACTAATTTACATCGGTTATTAAAGCATCAGTGGTTTTAATGATTCTGCAATGTGATAACCTGCCCACAACGAGGTTTTCAGACGAGCAACAGAAACAAAAGTGAAAAAAGTATGTATGTTTTATGCATTGCATGCAGTTTTGTATCATTAGACAGGATAAAGTATACACAGGTTGCTGGTTAGATCATTCATCTAATACACTGTAAGTGCAGAACGCATGCACATATTTTCCACAGAGGTCATCCAGAGGTCAGGTGTGTGTGTGTGTGTGTGTGTGTGTTGACAACGGAAAAAAAAGTGCAGAGACGGTAAGCAGGCTCCTGCCTAGTTAGAGAAGGATCTAGCCAAAGCCTCAAGCGTAGCTGGCAGTATTGCATGGCTCACTGTGAATTCAACCTGACCGAATGCCACTCATCAAATCAGAGTGTTACTCAAGAAAACAAGATAGTGTTTCGGCAGACACACACACACACACACATGCAAACATGTACACAGAGCTCCTACGAGCATGAGTCAAGGTCATTGTCTCTCTTTTTCTCTAAGCATAGTTCAAGGTCAAGTTAAGGTTACTGTGGGGACCAAAGGTTACAGCTAGGATACATTCAGCACCGAGGTGTGGTTCAGTAATTAAAAAATCACCATGGAAACACAGTGTTGCTCTCAACTATGCAGATGTTTTCATATGATTATTTCTTGAAAAACTATTAAGATATAAATTCAGCAATCAGTATTTGCTGATTTTTGAGTAGGTAAGTCTCTTGTGTGTGTATTACATATGCATGTTAGTAATAGTAGATCAAGATTATCAATTGCAACTTAGGCACTTATGTTTTTTTTTCTAATGACAGAACTGTTGCGCCTGGTTAAAAGTCAACATGACATCAAAATGAGTTATTATTATAATTTTAAATGCATGCTCTTGGTTTTGGTTTACATAATAAAAACAAGTTCCTCACTACATTATTTCCTTCAGGATACCTTTTTGAAAACATTATTTTTGCAGTTGCATTTGTGGTGCAGAAACGCTTTAAAGGGGTGGTTCACCAAAAATTCTGTCATTAATTACTCACCCTCATGTCGTTACAAACCTGTAAGACTTTCGTTTATCTTCGGAAGACAAATTAATATATTCTTAATGAAATCTGAAAGCTTTCTGTCCCTCCATTGACGGCCTATGCAACTACCACTTTCAAGGCCCAGAAAGGTAAAGACATCAAAGTAATGCATGTGACTCCAGTGGCTTAACCTTCATTTTATGAAGCAACGCGAGTGCTTTGTTTGCACAAAATATTAATCTCCAACACGCGTTCACGCAACAATGTCCGCTCTCGTGTCAACACGTGCCAACATGCGTTGGAGATTAATATTTTTGTAAATAAAGTGGTAAATTATGTTTGTTTGTTTTTTTTGCACAAACAAACAAAGCGTCACTTCATAAAATTAAAGGTTAAACCACTGGAGTCACATGGATTACTTTTATGATGTCTTTACAACCTTACTGGTAGTTCCATGGGCTGTCAATGGAGGAATAAAGCTCTCAGATTTCAATAAAAATATTTTCATTTATTCAGAAGACGAACGAAAGTCTTACAGGTTTGGAACGACATGAGTAATTAATGACGGCCTTTAAATTATGCCTTTAAGCTTCAGTAGCGAAATTGGCATTAAAGTTAGATAGATTCATTTTTGTGAATCCATTTTTTAATGTATTGATTGATTCAAAACTAATTTGTTTGCAATGCATTAAAAAAACACACACTGAAATGCCATTTTAAAAATGCTTTATTAAAAATGTAAGTACTGTAAACATTGCTATTTATGACTATGTATTCTTATAAAAGTGTATATACAGTAAATAAAAATTAGTAAATATATTCTACAGTTTGTTCACAGAAACAGAGTGAAAAACACACCTTGGTGTTTTGACATTGTTCACATTTTGAACCAGATCATTACTGTATTTTATTTCTTGCATTAAACATTTGAAATCTGCTTGGCAACAATGACTCTGTGATCAAAGTTCTGGTTCCTCTGATACGTTGAGTATCATGTTGAAAGATATCACCCATGCAGCCCTTAGATTATGTCAGTAAAATGGGAGCAGAGCATCACAGTGACTTTAAGCTGCACCTCTTGAACATTTTGTGCGATGGTCATATAATAACCTGACGGGGTGTGGCCGCATCAGATCATAAGAATAAATACTGGATGTAGCTTTAAAGTTTCATGTGCTCAACCAAGAAGACGGTAAGGTCTCTGCAGAGCAGATGGTTATTGTTTTAGAGTGTAATGTTCTCTCTCTATCTCTCTCTGTCTCTCTTATTCTCCAGTGATGGCCTCTGCTGAGCAGCTGTGTCCCCGCCTGCTGCACCAGCACTGCCCATAGGCCACACACACACACACACACACACACACACCTTTGGGCTCCCTTTCCAGCTCTGTTCATACACACACACACACACACGCACATCATGTACAGTGTGGAGGACCTGCTGATCTCTCATGGATACAAACTGCCCAGGAGCGGCCCTGCCTCCTCCTCTTCCTCTGCGCCTTATGACAATCGAAACAACGAATGTCGCCGTGACAACGTAGAGAACCGGCCTCCTGGTGGTGGTGGAACTCTGAATGGATTTGGGACAACAGAGGGGGGAGCGGAAGCGGGTACGGTGGTGTACAGACCGGCACCGGTGAAGGCTTATCCAGAGAACAACAACAACATCAATGAGGGCCATGAGAGGATTCAACGGAGACTGGAGGTTCCCGTTGCTTTCCTTGGTGACCTACAACCTTTGGGTGACTCTCTAGCTACAGACAGTGGGTAAGTGTGCACTGTCATAAGGGTCCACATTAAAGTGTCATGTTGAGAAACTAGATGTTTCAAATATTGGTGGCATCTGTTTTAGGGGCGTTCTCGCCAAAAACCATAACCTTTTAATAATCGTTCTGATTCTTTGAGAACAGGGAAGTCCTATATATAATTATAAGGAAAATGTCACAGACATCATTGGAATTACTGTTTTTGATTTTTTTTTTTCAGCTGATGAATGACAAAAACATTAAATTATTGTTATAATTATCATTCTTGGTGTGAATGGCTCTTTAGATTGAGGGTACGTTTACACGACAACGATGTACTAAAAACGGTAACGTTTTTCCTTTCCATTTTTCAGGTACATTCATTCAATCTTTATTAAGGACACAGAATCCCGGTCCATAGTATAAAAAAATAAATAAACAAAAACATCATACATTGTTTACCCTTATAAGCAAGAGCGCCAGTACAAATGACAACAATGTCAAAATGATCCCAGTTCACACGGATCTGTGAAAACGATCAAAACGCTGTAATATTCATGCCAGGCCAGTAGATGGCGATGTCACTTTTTAAAGAAACACTACGTGCCTATAGACTGAATGAGTAATAGACCATTTCAAAGATGTAAACAATAACAAACGCGCTGGAATGCTACTGCGCATGGTGGTCCCGAAGCATTACCGGTGGCGCCATTTTTAAATCACATGGTCAAATAGAAACGTTAAGGTTATTTACAAAAACTGAAGCTTTTCACACAGAACATTTAACGTTTACCTGAAGTATCTTATCCAGACATCTATCATAATCTGGTTCACTGCGTCTACACGAGAGATGCGGTAAAATCATGTCGCAGTCTGGATGCTTACAGTTACTTTCTAGCGGAAAGGTAGGGTGCATTTGTTTGTACAATGTGGACGACATTTGCCTTGTGTTTGGTGAAGCTGAAGGTGCCGGGGAGGTTATTGGTGGATGACGTCACTGTTTTCACAAATTTTCATTTTTGTCGTCGCTTGTGCTTTGTTGTTGGAAAGAACAGGAATCATGGAGGACACCAGGTTTATTCTATTGGGGAACTCTTATTTTATTAGCCAAAATTATATTTAGCGTCCCATTCGTTGACAACTTTGCAAACATTCACAGCGCTATCTAGATTAGCTTGCTAACGATTCTGGAATTTCAGGTCAAATATAGGCTTATTTCCCTGTGTATAAAACATAATATGCTTTAAATGGTTATTCATGTAAATATGCAGTACTTCAATGAAAAACCAAGGCGATGTAGCTGTTGTGGAAAAAACAATTAAAGAAAACCACTCACAGCAGCAAATGTTCACCCCTCTGTCATGTTTAAATTTTATGGTGCGCCCAACTTGGAAACTCGAAAGACAAATTTCCGTTTTACAGACAAGGCTTAAGCTAGTCCCAGACTAAAATGCATGTTTGAGCTGTTTTAACTGAAAGCAACTTCCAGTGATACATCCATTATTTTGTCTCAAGATGCACACATGTTATGTTTTTTTTTTCTAAGGCATGTTCATAAAAGCTACTTAAATGTCCTAATTGAATTAAGGTCTGATCCTGGTTTAATCTAAGCCCTGTCTGTGAAACCAGGCCTGAGTTTCCCAGCAGTAAATACGACTTGAGAGGGCATTCATGTCCATTTTTTTTTTTTTACTAGTTCAAATCCTCACTTAACCTACTTTTTTGATGGTCATCTATAACCCATTAATATGTCACCAAAAGTTAAAAGGAAAGAAATTGCAGCAATTGAAATAAAAATGTTTTTAAAAACGTACAAATAAGAGTATATCAAAACACAATACACGCTCGAAGCACATACTCGAACAAATGCTCGACAACTGTATTAAATATAAATGTTTAAGTATAGCTAGGCAAGGCAAGGCAAGTTTAATTATATAGCACATTTCATACACAATGGCAATTCAAAGTGCTTTACATAGAAGAAATTAAAATAATCAAAACAAGCTATTTAAAAATGTGATTGATCTAGTGAACACCGATCTTGGCAAAAGTGGCGATATAACCTGCTGGTGGTTAACATTTCTTTTACGTTGATACTAATAAAGGACATAGCCTATATTTTGTTTGAAATATTGCATGTTATTAGCAGATTTATTTGGGGTTATCAGTATTTTGTATGCAATGTTTCATTCATGTTTATGTCCCAAATATTCTTTTGTAACAAACACTGGCCGCTGTAAAAGTATCTGGGCTCTTTGGTCACAATTAAAAATGAACGCCATTGCATCAAAGAAAATATCAAATCAAGTGGTATTTGCAAACAAAAGCTTTTCTCAGAACTACTGTAACTTCACTTTTCAGAGCCATGAATTTAGCATCTTCTGGTGATGTATAGTTGATGTTCAGTCAGTTCCCATCAAGTTCACATAGTGGTAGTTCATCACATTACCACCAACTGACATGTGCCCAAATATGTTTTGAGACCACTGAAATATTGGTGGATGTCATGCCCAGGGGCGGAGCCAGACGATGTAAACATTCGGGGCTTAGCCCAAACCTAGGAGGGTCCGGGGGCTTACTTTTTTTTTCCTCCCATTTACGTAAGCTAAATGCACTATTTTTCAGGCTGTTTGAGATAATAGAATGCCTAAAAATCTATACACTCTCGGGGAAAATTAGGATTACTCAGTAAAAAAAAAAAAAATCACCCAGTAGAGCCTACAACCTATTCTGTATTTAATTATTCTCCAGCTGTAGTGAATCCAAAACACCAAAAATGTTGAGGACTCATTTTCACCCCTGGCAACTAAAAAGAGGCAACCATTATCTGACTATTTTTAAGTTAGGCTACACAGGTACAATTGGAATTTGGTGTAAACATCATTACTAATCATAAGAGTTCAGTTCTGTTTAGTTTGTGCTTAGCTGACAGATTTGCTACATCAGAATCCATGCCATAATAATTTAGGCCGCTCTACTAGCAAACAGCAAATGCTGCAGTGCCAAGTAAATGTGCTCTTCAATACTCTGAATCGAATATCAGGCCAACAGAAGAACATTTATTAAAATTATATTATATTTCTTTGGGAAATAGCACAGTATGATTAACAACATGACCATATATTATTATTAGGGCTGGGTTTCGATTCAAATTTCAAGAATCGATTCGATTCCGATTCTCAAGATCTTGAATCGATTATCATCATTCGATTCGATTCGATTCGATCCGATCTGATCTTCGAGATTTAGATCAGTGTTTTTGAAAAAAGCATTTTTTTTCAACTGTTACCTGAAGGACTGTATGCAACATATTGATACTATTATTATAGACATTCACATTCAACTGAGTATGGATGGTTGTAAAGAACAATCCCCCTTCCAGAGTGTTGATACAACTGCTTTCACAAACTTGCACTGGTGTAGACTACAGAGGACGCAGAGGTATATCAGCAGCAGTAGTAGGGCTGACGCGATATCCGCAATCTTATAGTACCACACACTGACAAGTCAACCGGAGAGGATTGCAAGTAACCGCAGCAATATTCACGGTTTTTTATAAGACTATACCCTTCTTGTTTTGAACTTCATGTATGTGTATTGAACGTTGAACAAGTTCATAATGATAACAAGACTGTTTATCATGGTGATTTGTAGCCTATACGGCTTCCCACAGACAGTGAATGAGAGAGATCGGCAGAGCGCGTGCGAATTCCTGCGTCTGTCTTTTAAGTCATATTCGTGGAAAGGTTGCCGTGTAAAAGGAAAGCGAAATATTTGTCGTATAGTCCTTTTAACGTTCACGTCACGGAAATGCGCGTCAGCGGCAGCGCTGGTCAGCTTCCCACAGCGCGAGGAAGCCGCGGGGAAATAAAATCAGCGAGTCGCGCATCGAATCAATTCCATATTGGTCTTTAATGAAGCATTTTCAGCGTTACCCATGCGACGCATTGCTGCTTAGCTGAGCCTTGAAAAGTGGAACTCAAAGTTAAAAATAATTAACACCTTGTTTCATTATCTCTTTTAATGAATCAGCTTTTCTGAACGTGTTCGTTGAATGAACGGTTGTGACTCACTCAAAGTCCGTTGTCGTAATACGGTTGGAACATTGTTTGTTGGTCGTAGAGCGAGACACCGCTTCACTGCTGCTTGCCCTGCGATCGACTGCTTTTGTCAGCCTCGTTTGTTGGTCGTAGAGCGAGACACCGCTTCACTGCTGCTCGCCCTGCGATCGACTGCTTTTGTCAGCCTCGTTGCCTTCTGTGAGTTTGTTTGTTTGCGTCGTGGCTGTTTAAGCCTCGTATTAGGTTCGTATTTCTTTCTGTTTCTCCGTATTTCTTTCTTTTATTCTGTTTTATTCTGTTTTGTTAAAATGGCGAATATATCAGGTGTATGTTATCTACCTTTTGGTGCAGATGAGAACAAATCTGATTTGCTCACGGTGCAGTCTGAATTAGAAGCTGTAGAAAAGCAGATCCGTGACCTTCTAGAGCAGGGGTCTCCAACCTTTTTTCAATTGAGAGCTACTTTTTAAAAATGAAAGTGGCCGAGAGCTACTCATGTAATACAATACTTAAATCTCTTAAATAATGTCTCATAACTCATATTAACAGCTATCCAAACTGTTTTAGACCTAAAAGAGTTTTTGTAGGCCTATATATATCACCCTTAAATGTCAGAGAAAAGAACAGAATCAGAGATTATTTTTTTTATAGAAAATTGTACTTTGCATATTATACTGTAAACACATAATTATAGTTGATTTTATAGTGGATCATAACTAGAGATGAAATGGCATGAAAATTTCATTTCATGATTATAGTGACCAAAATGATCACGGTTATCACAGAATCCTGTTCAAAAAGTACTAATACTACTAAATAAAATCAATTCACCAAGTTTTATGTCGAAAACCAGCAAATAACAAAAAAATAGTATCAATATGCACTTTTTGTTTGCATAAATATTAAAATAATAACATTAAAAATGATGGCCAGATTTTAAAGGAGTGTCTTGCAACATGTTATCTACTAACATGTACAAGTTCAAATAAAGTTTTGACAAAAAAAGTTTTATAAAAAGATAAACCTCACATATTTTAGCCTTTAAATCAGTTTTATACAAAGAATGAGTCAAAAAAAGATAAATTACTGACATTTACAATGCACATTAGCTTATCTTTTATTATTAATAGTAAAATTCGGTCCGATTTTCCCGTGGCGTCTGTCGTTGCACTGCGCTCTCCACAACGACAAAGAAGTTTTAGTAGCTAATGGATTTCCACGACCGAAAAACGCTTGCTGTAAGATTTATTTACGGAGAAGAGAAAAACACCCGTAGTGTTTGGGTGCACCCCCATCCTTCATGTTGACTGAGCTTTCAATGTTGTTACGGAAAGGGTGAAGCTGATTGGTTGGTTCTTGTCACATGACCTGCGGTGTGCTTGCGGCATTCTGAAAAGTTGAGATTTTCTCATCTCGCTGCGCCTGGAAAAAATGAGCGTGTCGCTTCAATTATGAGCGCGCTTGCCCACGCGCCTACATTTGAAATAACGAACAGTTAATGTGAACGGACCCTTGGCGAGCTACCTCCAATCAGGCCACGAGCTACTGGTAGCTCGCGAGCGACGTGTTGGAGACCCCTGTTCTAGAGAGACGAGCTGAGAGACCGGCGTTTAGCTCTTGAAACATCACGCGCTGATGCACACGGATCAGTGATTAACGTTAGTAACCCACTGACGCCGACCTCGTCTACTCCGTGCGTTTCTCAGCATTGGTCCCGAGCGTCCAGGTCACGATCAGCCATGGTTTCATTCACTCCGGCTCCAACACACCACCACGAAGCCTGGGTGGTTCCGCGGAAGCCGCGAGCCAGGACAAGAATCTTTTCGATATCCTTAATGTTACTCAGAAAACTCGTCATAGGTTTAATTCGTGTGAAGTACTTGTGCTAAATGTTACGCTCTTAGATGTAAGAAAAAAATCCCTATTATCTCTAGCATTGGCTACCGTATATAGACCTCCAGGGCCTTACGCCGATTTCCTAAAAGAGTTTGCTGACTTTCTATCAGATCTTTTGGTCAACGTCGATAAAGCCTTAATTGTTGGAGATTTTAACATACACCTAGATAATTTAAATGATGCGTTAGGGGCTGCGTTTACAGATTTATTAAACTCCTTCGGGGTCAAGCAAAACGTCACTGGACCAACTCATCGTCTTAATCATTCACTCGATTTAATTATATCATATGGAACCGATCCAACCGATATAGATATCATTCCACAAAGTGATGATGTCACTGACCATTACATGGCAACTTGCATATTAAGTACTGCTGTAATATGTCATGCTGCGCCACGTTATCGACCAGGTAGAACAATTCTTCCATCCACCATAGATCATTTCTCAAATAGCTTATCTGATCTGACTCAGCTGCTGCCTGAACCCAAACAAACAGATGAACTAGATGAACTAACTAGCACCATGAGCACCATTCTCTAGAACATTGGATATTGTTGCACCCATTAAATTAAAAAAGGTCAGAGAAAAAAGTATAGCACCATGGTACAATAATACTACGTATGTTTTAAAGAGAGAAACACGTAATTTAGAGCGTAAATGGAAAAAAAACTAATTTAGAGGTCTTTAGAATCGCGTGGAAAGACAGTATGTCACGTTATAAAAAGGCCCTTAAAACGGCCAGGGCTGAGCACCTCAGCAAATTAATAGAAAACAACCGAAATAATCCAAGGTTTTTATTTAATACCGTGGCTAGACTAACAAATAAACAGACGTCGTCTGAACAAAATACCTCGTTACAGTTTAGTAGTAATGATTTCATGAACTTCTTCACCGAGAAAATTGAAAGCATCAGAATCAAAATCGTAAACGTTCAATCTTTACTCGCGCCTTATAATTCAGCCGCAATTATCACCCCGCAAGAACAATTACAATGCTTTACAACCATAGAACAAAAAGAGTTAAATAAACTTATCACTTCATCTAAAACAACAACATGTTTATTAGATCCTATACCAACTGAACTACTGAAAGAAGTGTTACCTATAGTGGAAGAGCCTCTTCTCAATATTATTAACTCGTCTTTATCTTTAGGTCATGTTCCAAGAACGTTCAAGCTGGCTGTTATAAAACCTCTTATTAAGAAACCACATTTAGATCCAAATAACCTAGCAAATTACAGACCCATTTCGAATCTTCCAGACCCATTTCGAATCTTCCATTTATGTCAAAAATATTAGAAAAAGTTGTGTCCAGTCAACTCGGCTCTTTCTTGCAAGAAAACGACATCTATGAAAAGTTTCATTCTGGATTCAGGCCACATCATAGCACTGAAACTGCGCTTGTTAGAATCACAAATGATTTACTTTTAGCTTCGGACCAAGGCTGTATCTCAGTACTAGTTTTACTTGATCTTAGTGCTGCGTTCGACACTATAGATCACACAATACTCTTAGATCGACTACAAAATTACACTGGTGTTCAAGGACAAGCACTAAGCTGGTTCAGATCATACTTATCTGACCGCTACTATTTCGTCTACTTAAATGGAGAAAAATCGATCATAACTTCGGCAAACTATGGAGTGCCGCAGGGATCTGTGTTAGGCCCTTTATTATTCTCAATATAAATGCTGCCACTTGGTAATATTCTAAGGAAACATGGAATTAGTTTCCATTGTTATGCTGATGACACTCAAATATATATTTCATCACGGCCAGATGAATACGCAAAATTATCCTAATTGACAGATTGTGTTAAAGATATAAAAGATTGGATGACGCGTAATTTTCTTTTATTAAATCCAGACAAGACAGAGGTAATACTTATCGGTTGTAAAAACCGTCCACAAAACCTTTCACAGCACGACTTTAACATAGTAGGATGCCCTGTTACTTTATCCGCTACAGTAAAAGACCTGGGTGTTACATTAGACTGCAACCTGTCTTTTGAAAAGCATATTTCATATGTTACAAAAACAGCCTTTTTCCACCTTAGAAACATTGCTAAGCTACGTAATATGCTATCAGTCTCTGATGCAGAAAAGTTAGTTCATGCATTCATGACCTCGAGACTAGATTACTGTAATGCTTTATTAGCTGGTTGTCCTGCATCTTCAATAAACAAGCTACAGTTAGTGCAAAATGCAGCCGCTAAAGTTCTTACTAGATCAAGAAAATATGATCATATAACACCGATTTTATCATCACTTCATTGGTTACCTATAAAGTTCCGTATTAATTACAAGGTATTGCTTTTGACTTATAAAGCTCTAAATGGTTTAGCTCCAGTCTATTTAACGGATCTTCTATCGCCTTACAATCCATCGCGCTCTTTAAGATCACTAAATTCGAGGCTTCTGGTCATTCCTAGGATATCCAGATCCACCAAAGGAGGCAGAGCATTTTCACATTTAGCTCCGAAGCTCTGGAATAGCCTTCCTGATATTGTTCGTTGCTCAGACTCGCTCTCCCAGTTTAAAACTAGACTGAAGACGCATCTATTTAGCCAGGCATTCATATAAATTTTTTATCTTACAGTTACTGTAAATTCGGCCTCTAGTTCATAAACGCCAGAGGAGAACTGGCCCCCGACTGAGCCTGGGTTCTCCCAAGGTTTTTTTTTCTCCATTGGGTCATCTGATGGTGTGTTAGGACACCTTTAGGTCACTGGATGGAGTTTTTCGGTTCCTTGCCACTGTTGCCTTTGGCTTGCTCAGTTGGGGATATTCAAATTAATTAACCAATTATACCATTGATCAGCTCTACCAAACTTGGATGCCTTTTTTTCCAGTAATAAACAAACATTGTTAAGTTGTTTTGATTGATACTGTGAAGCAGCTTTGATACAATCTGTATTGTGAAAAGCGCTATATAAATATATTTGACTTGACTTAAACATCACCGGCAGGAGAGAGATTCAGAAGCAGCGTCAGACGTGACCAGTGGTCAAACAAATAAAGTACCGTAACATAATAATTAGAGCTGTGTTGAAAAAATCGATTCACCAATTCTGAATCGATTTTCATATAAATTTCTAAAGATCGATCCGTAACTCAGAGGATCGATTTAATAATCAACATGGCATCATGACTTTTGCGTAAACGTACACGCCACTTTCAAGTCAAGTGGCGTGTTATCTATACACATTTTGAGCTATCTGCGTGTATGCGTGTATGTCTACGCCGTTAAATGTCCGAGTGATTCCGCGTGTATGTACACGCCATTAAATGTCAATTGAAACGAAGCAAAATGTAGATCTACATCTGGGGAGCGATATTTTTTTCCCTAGGATGGTAGGGGAAGACTCATAAATGGTATTAACCCCAGTGACGGGTAGGTTTAGGGACGGGGTTGGGGTAGGTCATATATTTATATATTCAGTAATGTAACGTTAAGTCAATGGCGTTCGTAAACACGCTGAAAATCGATTATGCGTGTTGATAGCACGCCAAAAATGGAAATACAAATTTGCGTGTCATACATACGCCATTTCATGAGATCAGTCTGAATTATGAGTTAAATGATGGTTCAGAACAGAATAAAAGAGAGAAATAAGGAAAAACAGAAGGAAATACGAAGCTAATACGAGGCTTAGACAACCACGACGCAAACAAACTCGCAGCTCACAGCAGGCAGCGAGGCGGACAAAAGCAATCGAGCAGGTGAAAGCAATCGAGCAGAGTGCAGTTTACTGTTAGTGTTCCGTATAAAAAACTTAGTTATCATGTCCATATTAACTTCAGCAGGTTAGCCAGTAAGCTCGCTACGACGCCGGTGAAACATACAACAGCCCGCCAGCCCCTGATGCCAACCATAGACAGTAAAAGAACGGCGAAGAAGAAGATTTATATTCTTCTTCGTTAGTTTTTATTGGCAGTTGGCAAACCAAGAAGCTGAGTGATGCGCAATGCATTACCGTCCGCCACAGTAATATAACTTTTATTTCATTTTTTGCCGCTCCAGTCAGAAAGACTGACAGGAAATGAAACAAAGTTGAAGTTATAAAAAACCTAAAAGATTCGGGGCTTTTGACAAAACATTCGGGGCTTAAGCCCAATTTGCCACATACCCCCCCCCCCCCCCCCCCCCCCGCTCCGCCCCTGGTCATGCCATGTGTGTGATGCTGTTGAAGACTGTCCTAATAGAAACAAAATTAAAATAGATGTTATCCATATTTCACTGTGATGTATCACAAAAATCCAGACTGGCAACATTGATGTAATCTGAAAGGAATCGGCCATGTGAATGTAATCACATCTATAGCTCCCCCAGAGGTGCATTTTGTGTGTGCGTAAAGTGACTGACACCTGAGTTATGCAAAACTCAAACCTTTTTCGTCAACAAAAGTGTTTTATTTGTCATTATGCTAAACAGACTAAATTACATACTAATTTATTTTTAAAATACATACTAATTTCTTTAGAGTCATGGTTGGGTTTTTGTTATCACTAAATTTGATTGACTGATAGATTTTTTTAAGTGGAAAATTTTAGGGATGCACCGTTCATGATTTTTCATGGCCGATTCCGATTTATAATAAGCAAATGGGCTGATTCAGATTTTGTTCTTTAAGCAAATTTATTTGTTGTTTGTTTGCCTTATTACAGACCAAACAAACAAAAAATCTGTAGCCATTTAAAATTAGAGGCAACTGCTACATTTTAATCACGATCCAAACAAAGATCATGAGCTACATGTGTGAAATATAAGATTTTAAGCTTGTGTTCAAATGTTTAAATGGCCTTCCTCTATGTAATTATTCTGTGAAACTACAGTGGTGCAGCAGATCCACCAGAGCAGCTTCTTGGCAAAATTTGGGAACTTGCTACCTGATTATTTGAAACAGGCTGCAAGCTTTAACATTTTTAAGAGAGCTACAAGTCTTGGTTAATTCAGTACTCTTGTTTAGGTTTAGGGTTTCTCTTGATTCTTTTTTCTTTTTAATTTTGTTTTAAATTTTTGTAATTTTAGAGTGTTGAAAATTAGCTTTCGCTACAAACAATATGATACTTACATTGGATTTTCTTTTCTTTTTCTTTTCTTATCTAGGTGTAATTTATCTGTCCCAAGTTCTTGGTGCATTTTGAAGTGTAAGTGAATGAAAGTTTTGATGACTCGCAGTTCAGTAATTCAGTAACCAGACTGGTGGGTTCAGTGCAAGATTTGTTAGAGTAAGGATTTGTTAAACCAATAATGCTGGAGTTTGTGAGTCTGTTTTTGAGATTCATTACAAGAATCTGCTCATAAGAGTCATTCATTCATGAATAGTCAAGATTGTGGTCACACACTGTTTATTTTTGGGTAGAATTGGGAAAATAGTTTCAGAATTGTTTTAGCTTTATCATAGTGCAGAACTATTCAAACATATTTATGTCTATTATTTTTTGACAGTGTTACTATCATGCTTTCTTTGTTGTTGACAGCCATATTGCTATTTTTTGATGCAGCAACTATAAAGTAGCATGTTTAAAAAAAAAAAATTACATTTTGATTTTCTTTAATGACTGATTGCTTGTATTATGTCTACATAAAACGATAACGCATATAAAAGTTTCTCTTCGTCAATGTTGTTAATCAGCATTAATTGTTGGCAGATTTCAGATAATTTTGTTATTGGCTGTTATTGCAAATATAAAAATATCTTCTGTTCTACTTCCTATTTTGTCTGTTCTAAGCCCATTGTCAACTATGACATATCTGACATAAAGTAACCCATGGTGTTACAGCCATACTGGTTTCCTCGAATCCTCGACTATCCTATATATTTTTTTATTCAGTTTTGCAACCTAATCTGTTTGTAACATTAAAGATACAATTTCTGATTGCTAGAATAGCACCATTTTAATTTGTGTAAGCTTTATATTTCAATATGGAAAAAGGCCACAAAAGTGAGACTTTTTCATTTTTAAAAATCAGCTGTTGTAACAAAAGTGATTAATTGCAACGTTTTTGAATTCGTTGTTTAAAAACATTTTATTTTAGGATTTCTTTTACTTGATTATTCATTTTATTTGTTTATTTTTGTATTTAAAGTGTGTAGTTTTCTCTGTTGTTTTGTTTGCCTATAAAGCGCTTTGAGAAAGCAGCTTTTAAAGGCGCTATATAAAATAAATGTATTATTATTATTGTCAAAGTTTTTGAAAATTTAATGAACTGTTTTTGTCTCTGTTGCTAGGTTTTATGATGCTCCCAGCCTGACTTTCTCTGAACATGCAGATGAGCGAGATATTTCATTCTGGAGAAGGAGGGGACAGGATTTCAGTGCTCTATTGGACTATGCTGATCCCAGGGAGCTCAGAGTGTCTGGAGGATTATGGCGAGGTCCAGTGCTAGCTGTTGAGGAGTTGAGAGCTGAGAGACCACTGGCACGCTGGGAGGAAGGCCCATGGATACGGGAACCGATAGACTCAGGCCCAGAGACTTTACGTGTGACTGCAGAGAGAAAATGCCAGAGCCTGGGCACAGAGGAGTGGCGCCCTGCAGTGGGATTGGGCCGGCAACTGTCAGATGGGGAGGCTGAACATTGGTCTCAAGAGCAGCAACACCGCCTGCGACCAGCAGAGGGCAGTGTGTCCGCCACAGTGCGAGCTAAGTCCCAGTCTCTCCCTCGAGTCCTTTCCCCCGAGGATCCTCATTATGGAGATCTGCCTCAAACTGGTGCTGCAAATCAGCCCCCTACACAAAGAAGCAACAGCTCCGCTCCATATGGTCGATACCACAGTGAATGGCAAGCAGGGGAGAGGTGGAGTGGTCAGACACAAAGTCATGCTCCTTCTGCAGTTGTACCAAAGCCACGGTTCAGCCGCCCCGTCAAGCCCCCGTCTTATGAAACTCACCAGCAAAACAGGGGGAGCTGGGAAACGTTGTCCTCTGAACCTGTGTCCAAATCCAGAGACCGCTCAGTGTGCTTCTCTCAGAGTTTAGAACCATTCAGAGACCGGTCTGGTTGTTATTCTCAGAGTGCAGAGCCTCTAAGAGATCGGTCCATTTGCTTTTCACAGAGCGCAGAGCCAATTCGAGACCGCTTGGTCAGCCACTCTCAAAGTGCTGAACCACTAAGAGACAGATTTGTCAGTCATTCTCAGAGTGCGGAACTACTGCGCGATCGTTTTTTCAGCCACTCGCATAGTGCTGACCTGTTAAGGGACCGGTCTCTTTGTTACTCTCAGAGCTCAGAACTGCTACGAGACCGGTCCATTTGTTACTCCCAAAGTGCTGAGCTCTTAAGACCAGAAGCATATAGGGCAGATCTGTTTTACCATGAACTGACTGGCATGGAGCCCCCTGGTTACATCCCACCCCCCTCCTACAGGAGATTCCTGCCACCCAGGAGTGGACAGAACTACAGAGCAGATTCTGCTCTTGTCCGATGGAAACGCGAGCCTGTGAGTGCAGAGATGGGCCAGTGGTTTTCCAGGACTTCAGGATTGTCGTGGTCAGAACGGCGTGAAGACAGGAGCATGGCAGTAGTTTCAAGAAGGCCTGTGCATCCAGGGCCTGTCATACCTAGCCGGCCAGGACTCGTGCAGTATGTCCCATTTGATGACCCGCGCATCAGGCATGTCTCAGGGGGGCCCTGTGGAAACTCGCTCACAGACGCGGACAAGATCCGACACGTCAACAAAGAGCTTCCCTGCGCTGCAACTTTAGGACAATCCACACATGATAGTGCCTTTCTCCCTTCACAGGGACCGAGTCTTAGCATGGACACTAACAAACCGGCTCTCACTGAACAGGAGAATACTAACCGCTGGCACAAGGGGATGAACAAGGGCAGTGAAACTGTAGCATCTGACCAGAGCTGTGCCAAGTACCCCATAGCGTTTCAGCCCAGACCCCTGCAACCAATCATTAAAACAGACAGAAGCATAGACCAGCAGATTAGAGCTGACAGAATCATTGACCAAGTAAAGGTTGAGAGAGTTACAGAGTCGGTCAAAGTGGAGAGAGGTGCTGAACAGACAAGAACAGATCAACTCAAAGTAACAGAGCAAGTGAAACCAGATCGAGTTACAGACCTAATCAAATTGGATAAGCCTACAGATCAAGTAAAGCCCGACAGGTTTACAGACAAACAAATAAAGGTGGAAAGATTAACTGACCAGATACAGGTAGACAGGACTCCAGATCAAGTCAAGGCCGACAGATATACAGACAAACAAATTAAGCCTGAAGTCAAGGCAGAGAAAATCCCTGAAAAGCCCATTAAAGCAGAAAGAATTTCAGACAAGCAAAGTAAAGCTGAAAGACTCTTAGAGAAGCACTTGAAGATCGATAGAATTTTAGAAAAACAACTTAAAGCAGATAAAATATTAGAAAAACAGTGTAAATCTGAGAAATTCACTGACAAGTTGATTAAGGCTGACAAGCAGGCAAAAGGAGATAGTAGTACAGACCAGACAAAAGCTGAGAAAATCACTGACAAGTCTGGTAAGGCTGACAAATCCATGGATAAAGGTTCCTCAGAAAGTGTGTCAACTGTAAAGATGGAACCAGTCCAGGAACCAGAAAAAAAGAGTGTGAAAAAGAAACTCAGTGAGACTATATTCTGTCTCGTGTCTGTGCCCCTTTCACAGTCCAGTGCAAAATCTCGAGATCAGAACAACAACGAAGAGAAAGAACCAGACTCTCCTCCAATTCCTCCTCCTCCTCCACCAAGCTCCTCCAGTGAAAACAGCAACACCCTCGGCTCCCTGCCAAACCAAAGCCTCAAAAGCACATCCACCACCTCCACTGACTTGGAACTACAAGCACTCACACTTGGCAGTGGGTCCAGTAGCATAGCCACAAGGAGAGCTCATCGCAGAAGGAACTCACGCTCTAGGATCATTAAGCCAAATCCACATGATGAGCTTCGAAGGTATTCTGGGGCTTGGCCAGGGGACCAGTACCGTGACCAGGAGACCCAAACAAGCCCTGAGCCCACAAAGAGCAATGCAAATCCAGGTCCCGCAAATCCAGAAGCACAAGATGCTCCTGCTGCCCCAGAAGTAACAGCTACTGCTGAGACTACATCAGTGGCTCCAGGGGCTGCCCCAGGGGCTCTTGGGGCTTTGACGGCTCCATCAGTTCAATCAGTGCCATCCGTTCCACCGACTCCAGCAGCTCCACCGACCTCAGGAGGTCCTGACCCCAGCACCCCTTACGGGTATCCCATGAAGGGCCAGAAAAGCCTAAAACCATCCAGCAACAGTGCTTTTTCACGGACAGGTACCTTCACCAAGAGCACAGGTTCTCACAGACCTCCATTACATCCCCCGCCACACCCTCCACCCCCACCTCCAACCCAACCTCCATCTCAACCTCCACCCCCCCCACCAACACAGCCTCCTGCTCAGTCCCCCCCATCAGATCCGACTGAAGAGGCAAAGTCAGCCTCAGGGCCAAACCCAGAGTCATTTGGCCAGTTCCTGCTGAAGCCAGTGTGCCGGCGACCATGGGATGCCATTGAGGAGCTTGAAACCGTCAATAAAGAGGCCCAAGACCAAGCAAGTAAACGCCCCAGTGTAGACCAGTGCATTGAGGATCTTAATGAGGCCTACAAAGATATCCTGGAGCTCAGCACTGCCAGCAATAACCTTCCCAACCGTTCCTCCATGCAAATCCCTGACCGCATCAAATCAAGGCTATCTTCAGATTCGATTGGAATTCCTGCAACCACTCTTCGGCCAAGCTTGGTGCCCGGAAGTGACCCAGAATACCGGGAGGTGAAAAGTGCCTTTTCCCGACCATCAACTGGGAAGAGTGTAAGCTTCAGCAAACAGCTCAGAGAGGAGATTTGTCCTGCTCCTCCCCCACCAGAACCAGGTTTCAGAGATTACAAAACAGTCATGTCCCAGATAACCCAACGCAAAGCCTGCAGATCAGTGAAGCTAGAAATCACAGCCCCCAAAGAGACCCAAAGAGATGATGATTTGACTGCACAAACCTCCTCCACCTCTTCCATGGCAGCCGAGGTCCCATGGGCTGACAGACAGCCCATGCAAGATGCCTCCACTCTAACCAGCCCCCCAGACTACGAGCACATCTGTCAAACTCTCCAAATGGCCAGAGAATCTGGGGCCGTTAGCCGAGCGTCTGTCAAATCCAAACCAGGGAGTGCCATGAGCATCGAAACCCCACAGCATGTGCCCATACCTAGTAGGCCTCCCATAGATTCTGAGCAACCATGTTGTTCTTCAGCATTAGAAGTGAGACAGGAGCCAATCTCATTATTCAGGGAGGAAAGAAGTTCAGGCTTTAGGAGGGTAACAAGCCACACTAACAGGTTCCTTAATAACAGGAGTGTGCTCTGTAGCCTTGCAACCGGAAAGCCGGTTGGTGACAAAGCAGGTTTAGAGGCTAACCCTGAGGTTCCTGCTGACTGGCAGATGCAGCTTTCATTAGCTGAAAAGCATATTGCTACTCTGATTACAGGAGAGGGTTCAGCAGTAGACCTTGATGAGTCAAACAAGGTTAAAGGTGAAAAAGACATTCCTGGCAGCGAGTCAGTTGAGAATGAAGCGAACAACATAATAGCCACTGAAATAAAAGACGATCCTACCAATACTGTGCAGAAACATATTGAAATTAAAGAGACCAAAATAGAGCAAACAGAGACACCAGAAACCCAACAACCTGAAGTGACAGAAAAAGTGACAGAAGAGGACACTTCTAGGGAAAAGACAGAAACAGAGCAAAAGAAATGCGAGCTGAAAGACTCTGTTACTGAAGGAACAGAGCAAAAGAGTGATGCTGCCTCAGAGGCAAACAAAGAACCAAATGTGATCCTGAGGCCAAATAAGGCTGCAATGTGGACTCATTCAGGTTTGGATTCAGAGCTACGTCCTGAATTTCCACCAGATCACCTTCCCCTTTCTGTGATACCTTACACTAATCGTAGATTGTCTCTAGGGTTAGATTGGGAGAGAGCTGGGTGGGAAGGGGAAAGTTTGGGCCAAGGTGGATTCTGGTCCAGAGAGAGACGGTCTCTCGATGCGGAAAGATGGGGTGTTGGTGAGGAGGGGTGGGGTTTAGACAATGACAGACAGGAAGGAGGTGGGGAAAAACGAGGTCTGGGGGGTTGGCGTGGGTGTGGGATTGATGGGCAAGGCACAGATGATTCAGACTGGGAGTTAGATAAAAATACCCAAGACACTGTCGACAAAGAGGTAGATTCAGACACGAAACAAAAAACACTTAAGCATGAACAGGGTCTCGGTGACGATCATAGCAGTCTTGCCTCTAGTGCTGATAAAGTGGAGCATACACAAGTTGCTGCTGGCGAAGGCATTGATGAGGGCCGGAGTCAAGGTCCAGATGAAGGTCAGGTTTCAAGTGTAGATAGACGGAGCCGTGGACTTTCCCAAAGAATAGAGGCTCTTTTTATAGCCCCGCCCGGGCATGGCTCAGAGGAGAGACTTGCCCGCATGAGAGAGGTGGACACTGTCTCACGAATGAGACGCCTAAGCCTCCGTAGCTCAGACTCTTGGGATGGACTGCAGGGGGTAGGAAGGTGGGGAGACTGTGGAAGGGAGGAAGAATGCCCCCTTCCTGGCCCACAGGATTCTTCAAACATCACACAATTAGTGGAGAAAGAAGGCAGCACCCTCCCTGCAGTCACCAGTGAACCTAAAGAAACAAAAGACGATCAGGCAACCCTAAAAGGTGAGAAATTTTTACAGCAGCATTTGTGTTTACCAGACTGTGGATAACATTTGATAGTAGAATTTGATGGTGACATTTTCACAGTCAAGTGTTGTCCTACACTTGACCTTAGCTTCAAAATGAAATGTACTTTTATGCAATTTATGCTAAGATTGACTAATACTACTAAGAATATCGTCGAAGACTAATATAAAATCGAAAAATTAGTTGAGAAAGTACCATTATGAGGGTTTGCTGACCTTTGTAAATGTTTTTTTTTTTATAAAATAAATCTCACTTTTACAAGTCCTAGTTGATTATGCTGAATGGCCACTAGAGGGAAGCCTCCTCCTAAAGTTCAGTTGCATACCAAACTTGACTCAGAATTCAAGCCTATCAGCCATCAATCATTTATTATTGTTAGAATTTTTCACAAAGACAAATTTGCAGTGAATTGAATCTTAAAACTTACTTGCATTAAAACTTGGAGGACACATTTTCAGCTTATTTATATAAAGTACATGAACACAGTAATGCTATTTTCACACTTTCAGATATTTACATTATGTATTTCTGCTCTGTCGGCATTTTCAGAGTCACAGGAGCCCAGCCAGGTGGAGAGGTCGTAGCCTAGAGGTCAGAGGTCATCCAACTAAGGGCCAGCCTCCAGCACTGTGACCTGGCTGTCTGCTAAATGCCTTCATCCTCATATGCTATTGAAACATACTCAGACATTGACACACACACACACACACACACACACACACACACACACACACACACCATTAGACACTGAGCGATGTGTCTCTCTCTAATACATGTCTGTGCATAAACATACACACACAAACTGACACAAAAACACTCAAAGTCATCGTCATGCATACAGACACTCACGTGCATTCAGAACACATTTAAACACCTCACCACACTGAGACATCTGAAATGGCCTTCTACTCCGACAAGAGCATTGTGTATCAACTCCACTCCACTCCCACTCAGTTCCAGCTTTGCTGGCTTTCTAAGTGTTGCTGTTCCACTGCCAGAAGGAGGTTCCCAACTATGCCCCACCCCTTTCATATGTTACGGTTCTCGTCATGGCCCATTTTCATCATCCTCATCATTCTTCTTTCCCAGCAATTTTCTTAAAAGATTGGTTTATTTGACATTGTCTGGTGTGTTACTCAGCAACAATAAAAAAGGAAAATGTTGTTGTGTGACAAAAAAAACACACACAAAAAACAAGTCACCGTCTTTTGTAAAGAAGAAAGTATTGACTGTTCAAAAATTACAGAACAATCAGTGAATTTTTAAACCAGCTACAATCTCTTATACCCCTTGCAAACAACCTATCATCATCACAACTTTGTCTTTCTTCAAACCATTTCCTTTCTCACATCTTAGCCAACTCCATTAATGTTTTTTTTTTCAAAGACTCAGTCTTCACACTAACCCTTTACTACACTAACCTTGTGTACATCTCATTCATTTCTTCATCATCTAGACAGTGTTATCGCTGCGCACCAATGTTTGCTAATAACTTGCAATATAGCTATTTGTTTAAGTCTTCATCACACTTACTAAATCATCCCACCAGTATTAACAACTTCTTGTCTCTGTATTCAAGGTCTTTGCGACTCTTTTTAATTACTATGACCACAATTGATTTTCATTGTCTTTTACACCTTAACCACTCTTTATTTATTAAGTTAACAACATCCCCCAACTCTCACTGGTAACATCCCAAGCTAGCATACAGTATGTGTGTATCCCAACACTCTTGCTGAACCGCGCTGCTTTATTTCCTGACTTTAAGCAAGCCATATCATAATATCATGTCCTAACCAGGTGCGTTTACAATGTAATTGTATTTTTTGGTAACACTTTAAATTAAGGTGACATATTTACATGTTACTACATGTACTTACTATAGTAATAACAGTAAAGTGTGCATAATTACTAACCCTAAATATATATATATGTATTCGGTCCTACTTGGCCCGCTCCACCCGGGATTTGAATCGGGGTTCAAGTTCAAGTTCATTTTATTTATATAGCACGTTTTATAACAGCCACCGACTGACCAAAGTGCTTTACAGAACTACAAAATTAAAATACAATAATACCATGCATAACAGCACAGCACAGATAAGTACAGCAAAGCTAAGAACAGCCTTAAACAGGAGTCGCAAAAACAGTGTCAGACTCATTAATAATAAACAGAAGTGGCAGTATCAGACTTAGATAAATAGAAAAAACAGCGTCATATTCAAAGGAGAAATAATAAAAGTAAACAACCTTATTTATAGGCCAAGGAAAACAAGTGCATTTTTAAAAGTGACTTAAAAGAGATCACGGAAGGGGCTATCCTAACTTCGATGGGCAAATTATTCCACAGCTGAGGCCCAACCACAGAGAATGCTCGATCCCCTCTGCATTTAAGTCTGGAGTGAGGGACTAATAACAGATTCTTGTCACTTGATCTCAAACTTCTTGATGGGGTATATGGTTGTAGCAGTTCAGATAGGTAGCTCGGTGCTTGGTTGCATAGAGATTTGTATACAAATAAAGGGATTTTAAAATCAATTCTGAAATTAATGGGCAACCAATGAAGAGACCTTAGAATTGGGATGATATGGTCACTTTTCCGACTACTTGAGAGGAATCTTGCGGCCGCATTTTGCACCAATTGAATACTAGCAGTTTGAGTTTGAGTTTTCGAGATACCGCAGTAAAGTGAATTGCAGTAATCTACACGTGTGGTGATAAAAGCATGAAAAGCCATCACAAGAGTTTTAGGATTACGGAAAGGTTTGACTTTTGACAACAGACGAAGTTGATAAAAACTAGAGTTTATTACAGAGGAGATTTGCTTATCAAAATTTAAAGACTCATCCAGTAGAACGCCCAGGTTCCGTACACTAAAAGCCGATAGTCTGCCTAGGTCGAAGATGGCAGCCTGGGGATTAACAGTGGACCCAAAAACAATGATCTCTGTTTTGTTTTCATTTAAAAATAAAAAATTTTGGTCTAGCCAAAATTTTACTTCATCTAGACAACCTAGTAATGATGAAAGGGCAGAGGGATTATTTCTCTTGATTGGAACATACATTTGAGCGTCGACTGCATAACAGTGAAAAGATACCCCATGTCTTCTTAGAATGGTGCCCAGTGGTAACATGTAGAGAGAAAAAAGAGAAGGCGCTAAGCTAGATCCTTGCGGAAGACCACAGGTTAGATGCGCAACAGAAGAGGAGCAATTTCCTAACTTTACTCTGAAAGTTCGACCCGAGAGATAAGACTGGAACCACTGGAGGACGATACCTTTTAGCCCCACATCATACTCTAGTCTGGATATCAGGATAGAGTGGTCGACAGTATCAAAAGCTGCTGTTAGATCCAGGGGTCTCCGACGGGGTCTCCGACGTATGAGGCGGGTGCGCAGCCTCTGGCGTCAGTCGCCTAGCAATGCCTCTTGAGGCCAGGGAAGTGATGTTTACACGCACAGCTCTTATTGGCCCGTTCTACCCTCCCCCCTAAACTTCACTCCCATCAGGATCACGGCACGAAATGTAACTGGTCCTACTCTACTGTAGGACCAGTTACCGGGGTAACTGGTAACTGGTATTCGAACCAGGGTCTCCGCTGTGGGAGGTGGACGCACTAACAATGACGCTAAAGACCACAGCCGCTAGTGCCACTCGCTAGCGCGCCTCTTGAGGCCAGGGGAGTGAGGTTTACACGCACAGCTCTCACTTGCCTACATCCGTTACATATATATATATATATAAATATATAATGGTCCTGAAAAAATAGGCCTCAATTTCTTTATGCAAAAAGCTTTTATTTTATTTTCAGATGAAATATGAATATTTTTATTTCTTGTTTATTACATCCCATCTGGTTGGAACACGGTTTAATAACTCTTCCCATGTTCAAGCAGCACCGTGCATGATGTTCCACGACCCATTTAAAACCTCACAAATTCATCAGTCCATCATGAAACCAGTCCATGGGGGGCAGCCTCTTCCCATCCTCCCCAGTGAGTCTTCGTCCCGCCAGCCTTTCCTCTGTTGACATCCTGGACCTCTCTTGTTGTTTGTTGGAACATGTGGTCCGTTTGTGGAGTGCTTTCAAGGGGTGTGGTCACCCCTCTGTCCAATGTGGTTCTGTTTGAGCAGACATGAATGTTTTGTAAACGCTTTTTAAATTTTGGTATAAATTGTTTGTTTTTTTACTTTACCAAAACCAGTATGGCAGTTTTACGAGGACTGTTCTATTTATTTGTTCGTTTTTTTTATTGTTCATGTTTATGTGTCACCTGAGCTGTTCTGCTCCAAATCAGGAGTTCCACACAAGGTGGTAAGACGCTCAATGGCTCTGAACTGTTTTCATTTTCCGACGAATCGATCAAAGAAACCGTATCGCTCTTGGTTCGAACCCATAGTGCCCTATTACCAGAACTTTTCAGCACACTGTAACGTATGTCCCTAAGTGTGGAGAGCTTTGTACAGTAACAATTCAAATAATGTATTGCAGGTCAAACAGAGACCTGGGTTGGATGAGCGTTTCAGTATTTGATGTATCAACTTTAAAAGCACCTTGTTAACATATTTTTATCGTGATTGGATTCAAAGAGAATTTTTAGCTATTGAGTGGCCTTTTTGAAACACACACCAGTAACGATAAGCCTAAGGAGTTACTTTGAAACACCACCAAAATGTTTGATATCTCAAGTGTCGAAATGTGCATCATGTTTTGAATGTTTGTCTGATATATCAAATACCTTGAATGATGTTGTGTGACCCAGGTTTCACGCAGGCGCGACATTAAATTAGGGAACTATATTCAGGCGATGTAGACTTTAAAAACAGGGTCAAAAAGCAAACACAAAGACACGTTAGCAACTGTAATGTTGCGTGTCTATATACCCTAAACCCCCAGGTAACTTCGGGAAGCAATAAATGCTCACGAGTGTTTCGATGAACAAGCTAAATGTGTACAGATAATTTTACTGGTTAAACGTAGATGGTTGCAAAGTAGAGGACAGCTCTATAGATATGTAATGATTTGGATTAGTTTAGGTGAAAGGTACTCTATGGTAATGTGTGATATGTATGGAACAATATAGGAAAAATGAAACTTCTAAGATACAATATGCTATGGAATGGAGAGATGTGATACTTTCTGGCATCATAATGCATGAAATCTTGAGCAATATTGTCCAACACAAAAGCTCATTGGCTGTAGAAAATCTGGGAAGCGGGATGTACTCGTGTTTAAGTGTCATCTATCCAAATGTCACTCACAGAAAAGCGTTTAAAGTTGTGTGAAAGAGTGTGCGAGCGTGCATGTGTGTGTGTGTTCGCTTGCTTTTCCCTGTCATAGTGCCATCCATGTGATTTAAAAAAAAAATGCATTTCACTGAATACTTATTTTTGTTATCATTGAAATTGTTAACCAGTCTGCATAATGTATAAAATAAAAGTATATTTTAAATATTTTAAAAGATATTTTGTATTTAACCATAATAATTAATTTCTTCGCTCTTGGATCAAGTTGGCAGTATTATGTTGCTGTATAGAATGATAAGAAAATTATATAATTTTCTAGTGCTTAAAGAAAAGAAAAAAAATCGATGGGCAAATTTAAGAGAGAGAATGAGACCTGCAGCATGTCCCATTTTGGCTTCTCGGATTTTAGGGGCTCTCGTTGTGAACATTGGACATGAATTACAGGATTTTGCTTTTTGAGTTTGTAGTAAAGGCTGCAGTAAAGTGGGAAAGGCCCACAGCTGATATTTGACGCTTTGTATAGTTGTAATGTTCATTCAGTTTATATAAACATCAATAAATTTAGTGCATCCATTCACAGCTGCCTATAGAAACTTGTTACAGCAAAGTGCATACAGCGAGGAAATTGCAACATTAAAAGTGACTTTGTTTGATCTTGATTCTGTTCAAAGCTAAATGTGGCCTTATTTTATTTGAGCATTTGTACGTCTTCCATTCAGAATCATGTACTGTTATCATCATGAGCTCGTACCAACGTCTTTCTATAAAGAAATGATAAATTAATCAATAAGTAAACAGTCTTTAGATCACAGCCAAATATTTCTTTCTTTCTTTGCAAGTACGATAAGCTAACGTTTGGATTGAAAGTAAGATGTGTAGCACACTGACAGGATCTGTTCCCTACTTCACTGAAAAAGGCCATAACTGTTATATGATTTCAAACTGTTTTCATGAACTATGTAGCATTTTTGCCATTGTAGCATTCAGAGTGAGTTCAATGTGAAAAAGCCACTGAATCAGACTGTTTTTATTTTCATTTTCATTTGTAACGGGAGTCGTAATGATAACACTGTCTGTTTTGAAAACACAAGCTGTTGCATTTTCATGCCAAGAGTGTCATGGGTTACATTTTTTTTAAAATCATTGGACATTTCTGGATATCATGGTTTGCATACATAATTGTTTGGTTCCATGTTTGTAAATGTTTTAGGCATTTGAAATGTAAATATGTGACATAAGGATAAAAAAAAATCAAATTTAATAAACATTTTCTACAATTTAATTGCTGTGATTATATATCTGAATATGATCTGCATAACTATGTTTGGAGTTAACCCTCTTTATTAAAGTTCACATTTTGAAGTTCATAATTTGCATATGTTGAACAAGGCCAAAAGCATGTATTCAATTTGAATTTATAACTGTTTTAAATAATGTAATTTAATTTCTAATAATGCTATTCTTAAGTATACCACATTTTTGTTTGTTATTTGGGATAATTTCATGGGTTGAAAATATGACTTATTTAAATATGACATTTTACATTAAAAAATATACTGAATATGTTTTTTTCTTCTCTACCCTTTAATGTGCAAATTTTGAGAAGAGGAATGGTGTGATATGTTTAAAAACCATTAGACAAAGTAACTGACCAATTAGTGTTGAGTGAGAAACGTTTAAAAAACAAAAAAAATAATGTATTTATTGTTTATATATATTTTTTAAGCAATGCAATTAGAATAGTTCTTCACAAAGAGAAGTTGGCTGGGTTTTAAATCATAAGGCAATACAGTGTAGAAAATAATTAAAAGTTTGAGGTTAAGTAGTATGTTAATTATTTTAAAAGTGCAATAAATATAGCCTATTAATGTGTTTTTGTCCATGCGTATTGAAAAGAGAAAAAAAGATTAGATGGACATCCTCCAAGTCTAGATTGTGCAAGCTGAGAGGATTTTGTTTCATTCGTAAAGTGCTCTACTGGCCCGATACATTCATGAAATGTGGAGCCAACGTTGTGATCCATTGATAATACATTTTGCCAACATTTGGGTCCAACTGGCAGCTCAATGTGGGAGTCTGGCTAGAGAAAAGTGCTAAAATCACCAACAGATACAATACAGACACACAAACTCTTGCTCTCTGTCAATAAATACACTCTAGTTGTCCTAGACAGCAATATAGTGTCGGCCCAGATCCGGCCCACATCTGGTACAGGTAGATTCCACATGGTCCGGATGTGGGCCGGATCTGGGCCGACACTATGTTGCTGTTTTGTGATTATTAATAAAAACACTAAGCCATTATGTCATGTCAGTTTACACATCAGCTAGACACAATTTGACTGGTATTTAAATACCATGATAATGGCAAGGGTCATTAGGACCTTTTAGAGAAAGTATTGCATTCATTTGCCTGAATGAACAAAGAAACAAAAGTTTTCTAAAAAAAGAAAGAAAGAAAAGTTATTACACTTTTTACATCACTGAATATTTCTCACGGTTGGTTTGTGGCACTGATTTTGATGATATCCCATAATATATATGTATTTAAATGTATATTAGGCTATTTATTAGATTCCCAGGCTAATTTAAACTCAAAACAACAAAAATGGAAAAGGTAACAAAAATAGGCTAGCCTACCAAACCATTCTTTTGGCAAACAGAACCTGCAATTTATAAAATGCAGCCAATAAAATAACATAGGCCTAGCCTACATTGTGACAACTTAATGTTAAAATGACAACCTGATTCAACATAAGGTAGCCTACCTTTGAAAAAGACGCAATTTGTCCTTTGACTAGCTATAGCCTACTATCCCCGTCACCCCGTGTGACAACTACTGTAGCCCCGGCTTCTACCAATTGCAATGATGTTGTTCTGTCATTGGTTGATTTCACAGGAAATCTCGAGCTCGTGTAGCCACTGTTTATCGGCATTAATGCCACCAAACGCTTTGATCCCGCGGGACTGAAGTACGTTCGTTTAGACGGTGTGAATGAAATAAACGGGAAAAAAATCCCCCAAAACACGCGATAAAGTGTAAAGCAGAGGTAAGAATTTTAAAGGTAAGAATACGCATTTAAAATCGCTTTTGCAACGTTATTTGGTACTTGAGTGTAACTTGAAAGTTTGTAATATTTAAGAGGTGTTTATTATTGTTTAAAAAAACGTTTTAAAAAAAAACCTGCGGTAGCGTAGGCTAGCCTATTCTCTTTATGTGTGATATAAACTCCAGGACACAGGATTTATAGTGTTGATATTAACTTTAGACAAAAAAATGTTTCATTGTTGAATTGGTTTGTGGACTTCTCTAGGCTTGGTGACTGTCTCTCAGTTTCCGAATTTGCAAATGATAACTTTCAGCACTTCAGACGAGGAAATTACTGATGCTGATATGAGTTTTCATAGTCTATAGGGTATATATAATATAGGCCTAACTCAATTTAATAATAGACAAAGGTGTTGAAATTAAATTTTCACAAAAATATTTTAGAAATGTTTATGCTTTGATGATGCAGTTGGACCATTGGAACAAAAAACATTTTTACAATAGTAGCTACATAAATCTTTATTTGCTTGTATAAAGTTCATTAAGGTTATAGATTTACAGTAATGATATTTAAGTAGCCTATGTGCTGTTGTTTAAATTCAAACAAAAACGTCCTTATACTTCTGCTTATAAATGCCTTATTTTATAATCTTATAAGCGCATTAGAAAAACAGCCATATTGCTTGTGGACATACAGTAGGCCTACAGTGTGTGTATGTGTTTTTGGGTGCACATGACTTGGCCGAACAAATACAACTTAATGCTGCACATGCATTTTGGTGCTTTCTGTTCAAGCAGCTGAAGTTAAACCGCTTGAATGAGTGTGTGGTCTGTCTCTAGTGTGTTTACATTAGCATTGAAGTCCATAGAGGCAATAGTCAGCTTCCCTCTTCCTGGTCCCATGCTTCATGTGTGGACATGGATAAAGCTCATGAAGACTAACACCTTGCCCCTGTGATTGAAGCCGGCCATTGACAAGTGGATAAGTGTCTCAGTTCACACTCCGTGACTCCGGTGCTCTTGGTACTGGGCTGCACTGCATAAAGTTGATCATAGAGACCGTTGATGGCAATGGTTCTACGTTGATTAGGCTTACAATGCTTTTGTGAAACGCAGCCCTGGGTGCTACAGTTTGATGCATTACTTTTTTAAACACAAGGAGCAGCTTCACTGCCAATTATCACCAAATACAACGATTTTGGGTTGCAAATCAAAATTGGGCTTTTGCATACGAATGCCTAGAAGTTTAATAAATACCCTAATGTATGCACAAGTGTATTTGTCATGTGATTAATTTAAACCATAACTGGAAAAATAGGGTTATTTCATGAGGAAAACTTACTGATTGCACAATTAACAATATTTTTCTTTCTTTCATTTATTACCTTTTAAGTCTTCACCTCAAGAAATGAATTAAGAAAATAATTATCATTGCATTTAATTATTGTCATAGCATGATTTGTCCAGCAGATGACTCTCTTCCTTGGTGTACAGTGTGTTTGGAAGGGACTTGTTCCATCATTTAATTAATTTTTTCATAGGTCTTTCGAGATACAGTCACTTGTTACCCCATCTATCTGTTGCCATGCAACTTTTTAAGTGGTTGAAGTTTTTCCTGAATGGGTGAATTTTAATAAAACACACATTTCTGCAGAAAATCTGCAAAAGATATTTTGTATATGCTCACTAATTAATTATATTCTCAGTAATTATTTTCTTTACTCTTTAAAATGCTATAATACTTTTATTTAAATCATCATTGGTCTAAAAAATGACAGGTTTTGTAAAATTCACCCATATGTCAGAATAAGGTGCGTTTAGTTAGGTTATAAAGTAAAAGGATGCTTGTGTTTTCTTTTGGGATAGACATACTACATACGAGTTTATAAATATGAGCATAATTTTGATTTCCCTGCAAGTTCACCTTGGCATGAGTCTTAAAGCAACACTAAGTAAGATTTTTTACCTTAAAATAATGTTTCCAAAATCATTTCAGTGGTTCATTAAGTCGTAACAGGGTGAAAGGCACTTCTGGATTCGCTTTGCGGTCCTATATCTGCTATAACCATGTTATGTAAGATTGCCAGATCGGGTCGCGTTTCTGTAGTTCTAATGAGACATAAGAAAACTACAAATTTGACTTGCTTTACGTCAAGCGTTACAATAGTCATCATTTTGTTTTTCTTCATTTCTGATGTCGCAATACATCATACTTTCATGAAATCATGCAACCTTGTCTGTGGACATCGTTCATTCCAAATCCGGTGCTGGATAAACAACGAGCGTGCGTGCGACATTAGGCTGCGGTGGGCTAAATTATTTACCACAGCGGTAATGGACAATTCCGCTTCCAACCTGTAGGGCGACCGCAGAGGAAAAGTTACTTGGTGTTGCTTTAATTTGGATAAAGTTGTGCAATGATACACTTCACAAACAGATGCCATCCTTTGCCGTTTTTGGGGAGAAAAACATTCAAGGGTGTTTCGTAAGTTTGTCATGAGCTTGAACAGGTCGAGTGTGTATGAAAGTGACACTGAAGCAGCGTGACCATGTGCTGGTCAGAAATCCACATTGGTCATAAAAGTTGTTCAGAGCTTAGGTTCAGATCACCCAGGGGGGCTCAGTGCCCGTCTGCAGCCTGATCTGCTCTGGCAATGAGTCGGCATTCACTGCCACACTCAAGGCCAAAGAGACAACATTAATATAACTGGGCTAATACAGCTAAAGGTTTTTATAAACATTATAATTGAAACCCATTATTTTTGTCATAATACATAATTTCTAAATTGCAAATTAGCATACACATGTATAATTTCTCAACATCTGTAATTAAAATGAAACTTGGAAGAAATATTGCACAATTGCATTTTAATAAATGCTACACTCGAAATGTAAGCCGCACATAAATTTTAATGCAAAATAATTCATTATCTATGATCAATATGATCATAGCAATTTTTTTAACCACTTTTCTTTGAAATAAGCTTACAACAAATCTTGCATAATTCAATTTAAATGAATACCAGTTTGCTCTTTGCAACTTATGATGCACATTGATTTTAAGGCTGAATTCATTAACTAACGACTTTTTAAAGTATAACCACTTTTAATTGAAATGATCACAAGAAAAATTGCACAATTCTATTTTAATAAATGCTACACCATTTGCTCTTTGAAACATGATGCACATTGATTTTTATTTTGAAAAATTGATTCACTATTTTTTTAATTTCTTAACCACTTTTTGCAACTGATGATGCACATTGGTTTTATTGCTAAATAATCTAATACAGACAATCTAATACAGTTTAACAAAACACTTTGATGTTCAAAGGATCGATTTAATGTGATCAAATCGGAATATTGTATCTATATTTCAATTCATCCATCCCTACTCTTATGTGTTCCGTCTGATCCATGTGTGTGTCTATCTCTGGTAGTCTGGTGAGGTTGTTGATCTAACAGCTGATTCAATCCCTGGGTCTCTCAACCCCCACAGTCTATTTATGGCAGATTCCCCTGTAAGACTCAGTTCTCAGGCCATACATGGAGTCCACTGGTTGAGGTTACCTCTGATCGAGTGTGTGAGCATGTGCACTAGCATGACTCTCAATAGACTGTCACTCTGGAGTTGTTAACTGAACAGGATATTCAGAGAATTGCCACCTGCGGATTTTCAGTGACCACTTCTCATGGAATATTCTTTGGATTAGGGCGCCATTGGAATTTGATCATTTCTTTACCTGTGTTGTGTTGTGTTGTTTTCTTTAATTGGCTGCCGTATCCTATTTTTTCCTTTTCTTTCCCCCTTCCAAATATCCTTTCCCCCCTTCCCTCCCCCTTTTCCCTTCTTCCTGTCTATCGCCAACACCGTTATTCTTTTACATCCTTCATTCACATGGATCAGCATCCCTTCGTTTTTAGGGTGGAGTATGATGGGCGTCTACTATCTCTTCACCTCTCATCATTCACAAACTGACGGCCACTTTATACAAAACACTCTTTAGAGACTGTTGCATTTGCTTTAGTTGCGTTTGGACTCTACACATGAACTTGGGAAGCTTTTCCAGGCAGTTAAAAGTAAGTACCATTTCCATCTTCCTCCTTTTTGTTTCTCCGTCTACGTCTCTGTGTGGCGGCAGCCGTAAGCCCTCAGGCTGAGCCGGCTTTATTAAGCCCCATGATAGCGTAATCCCCCTGTGACTCCAACCCACTCTGATCCGCTCCCTGCTGGACAATGGACAGGTTGGGAAGCATGTGTCAGTGATTCTCGTCGGCGTTCGTCCTCTTACAGCTCAACAGGTATATTTTGGCAGAATCTTCTATAACTGTTTAATGTTCTGTTGCTGATGGTGCTGCATGGTTTCTTTACCAAATAACGTTCTCATTTGGTGTTTGTTTATGTGGCCTGACCTTGCTTTGGAACTGGTGACAGTGGAATTGGGATTCTTACTAAAGCATCCAGGAACCTTTATTGGCTATGTGTGAAACCGGAGTATACGGAGATAGAGATGCATCTATCCACATCTGAATCTTGTCTTGGAAGATATGCCTTCATCTGGTTGGCTTTGGAAGGCAGAATTGATGTAACCCTCGTTGTCTATGATATCCCCCAATCCTGACCGTGTGCTTTGATAGTTAGTGGAATAAAGAGAATGTTTGATGGAGCAGTTGAAATAATGAACTCCAAAATGTTCGTCCTTTCTTCCATGTTCCATCTGTCTGTCCGTTCGTCCATCCGTTTATATACTTAGGTGTGTATTTAATTACTTGATTATTTATTCATTTGTTTATTATTTCTGTTTTTATTTTTGTTTATTTCACTTATAAGCCATAAAACACACAATTTTTCCCGTTTCTTCAGGTTTTAGAGAGAGCTAATCTATATCTAGGAACTAGAGATTCGGGGGTGGCTTTTTACTAAGTACCCACCTAGCAACCACCTAGTAATGTCTTAGCAACCACCTGGAACGTCTTAGCAACCACCTGGAACACCCTAGCAACCAACAACAACACTTGAGCATTGTGGCAGCAAGTTTTACATGGACAGCCTTCTGAACAATCGTAGTTAACAGGTTTGTTATTTGATTTGCATTGATGTTCATTTGTAAAACTGAGGGTTGGGACGTTGAATAGATATTTAGCTTGACATGATACATTGAGATTTTTGCACTGTTGTTTTGCTCATAAACGTGAAGGTTAGGACTCGCTGTGCCCTCAAGTCGTCTGAAGCTCATCTAGAATCAGCTGTTAACTGCAGGGTTGTAACCGGAGTGTGTCTGAGGACTGTGCCAACATATGCCAGTATGTCTAAGCCTGGTATCCCATGTGTGTTTATGTTTGCGATGTCTGGAGGAGCGTGCAACCGCATCAAGAAAATCACCTGCTCCTGTGGGTGCTTATGTTCACAAACAAGCACTTGCTTTTTAAAAGTATTTTCATTATGTTGTCATTGAGGTCAGGCCAGGCGTTAATTACTGATTATTTCTGCTTGTATGTGAATTTTGAGTTATATAAAATGCACTGCATAGATTCCCTCTTTCTGAGATTATTTAGACTTAAGGTTCTGCAATATTTTAGGCTCAGATACATGCATCATGATCTGTGATTCATATCACATGCTACTTAAGAATAAAGATTGATCCAGCAGACCTTATGATATGAGACCGGCTTGAACTCCATAACCTCAGTGACTGAAACTGTACCCTGCCGCCCTGAAGATGAGCTCCTACCCTAAGAAAAAGAGCATGCTCAGGTCTAGAGACATACAGTGTTGGGCAATGTGGTTTAATGAAATGTAAAAAAAAAAAATTGGATTAGGTAAGATTTTTTAAAAAGTCTTTAAGGCTACATTTATTTGATAAAAAATACAGTAAAAACATTAACTGTATTTTAAAATATTATAAATGTAATTTATTCCTTTGCAAAGCTTTGTTATATTAGCATTCAAACTTGAATCTTGCTTCCTATATTAAAAGTGCTGTAAGAGATTTCTGAGTACAAGACACTTGTAGCCAATCAGCAGTAGGGGGCGTGTCCACTCATGATGGGGGAGGAGAGATAGTGAGCAAGAGGGAGATTTAAAGAAAGACTGCAGAAGGAGAGATGGCTGAGAGACATTACAAATGAGAAAAGCTCAGTAATATCTCTAGAAAAAGAAGGGTTATGATCCGGCAAGAGCTTTCGGACCCGTGTTAATGTTAGAAAAGCTTCACAGCGCTGGAGAGACTGAAGCGTGAAGGCCTGAAAACGGACGCAGAGGTTGCGTTATTTCTCCTCCATATGCAAGTTACATTGGTTTTGCTGTTTCACAGAACCAAGATATGCTGTTGTTGTAATGTTTGCATAGTATAACAGGACAGTTTTGATTGCCATTGTTTGTCTGGAGCTGCTGGCGACTAACAACCAACATTTGCTTGTATATACTCTTGTGTACTGGATGTTCATTTTTTGTTCTTCCTTGTCGTTCATTTGTCATCTTCACTTTAAATTTCGCAAAGCATTATATTGCTTCGCTTCACCTATGATAAAGAGAAATCCACTGTTGGATCTGGGGGCGGAGCAATGAAGGGAGGGGTGTGTTTGTTTGGGTTGATTTCAAATATCAACAGTGTTTCCCAAAAATTGCTTACTGCAGCTTTAAGGGGAGGGGGAAATCTGTGTAAATTATTAAACTGATATAGTGAAACGTTAATTGGAGTTAAGAAATGGGGAGAGTGGGGTAAAATGTTTTAGTCCCTTAAAGGGACACTAAGTAACTTTTTAGTTAATTTATAATCTAAAATCAATATTTTTATTCATAAATATGTCCTCAATGGTGCACAAATACCTCTGCCAATTATCTGATTTATCCTCGTAAACAAAGAATTTATTATATTTATATACATGGGACGGGTAAGTCCACGGAGGCTTCCATGTAGTTCCGCCATCTTGAAAAACTATAATAGCAGAGAGGGACAAAAAGTACTAGGCCAACGCGTTTCCACAACACGTTTTCATTCAGAGCCGGCGTGACGTGACTGAACGCAGCAGAAGCGGAGGAGCAGAGCAGTGAGAGGCGCTTGTCACTGCCCCGGCAAGTTTAAAAGGCTGCATTGCAAATCCTCGTCGCCAGAAAAGTCCAAAATAGATCGTAAAAGGAAACGTGACCGGAGATTACAAAAAACACAAGTTAATGTCGGGATAGCTTTTTCCAGGTGGATAGAGCTAATGCAGGAGAAAGATTTCAAAAGAGACGCTGAAGTCCTGCTTTCTTCTCGACAGGCAAGTCAGTGTTACAGTCTTAATTACAAGCTTTTTTCATTGTTTGCTTGTGTACTTTATTTTATAGACAGATGAACATGTATAGTTAAAAGTTGATGATGATATCTAACAATGCACGTAGGCTACTTCAGAAAATATAACGAATAAAGAAGGCATAACTACTAATTACAATAGTTCATGTTTTTGACACTCATTATTTCATACTGTAACATTAATTTGTTCGTTGTGTCAATTTGAAGTTTGTTTGAAATAACAAACCTGTTCACCCGAAGGAAAACTCGACGAAGTGCTATTAGAAGACATCCTGTCATAGCTTTTTGGTACATAACGGCTACCGTAGATGCAACACGCATTTGAAAACGCGAGGCGCTGGAGAGGACAATTCGTTTGAATGCAAAATACAATTTCACCGCTAGATGGGAGTAATTCTTACTTAGTGTCCCTTTAATCTATTAAAATGTGCATATTTTTTGCCCCATTTTTTGGCATTTCAAAGTAGTTCTGCATGGTAAAAATATAGGTTTTCTGTAAGGTAAAATGTATTTTATACTCAAGCAACTTTATCCAGTTCTCAAAATACTTGGTGTAATGCCAATGCATTCACCATATAAATGATTTGTCCAAAGGTTACTCATGAATTATTCATCTAAGAGTGAAGAGAGAGAAGTAATTTTTATGGATCTAACTTTTGGAGATTATTGTTACAGTTAATGCACAGGTGTGGGAGTTTATTTGGTATCATTAGGATCACTGGGCTTCATTTATGAAACATGAGCAGATTTCTGTGTAAATTGCTCGTAAAAACAATCTTATGTGCATTTATTCATTTAGCAGATGCTTTTGTCCAAAACAACTGCAAAACTGTCACACCAATTTATGTAAGAGCGGTTTTACAAATGATTTGCTCAAATTTTTTCTGCTTGTGCTTTGTCAAGGAGAGCCATTATGTGGTCTTGGTCAAGCCTTTTCTGAATATGGTTTGCAATTCTGGGAAACTAGCAAACTAGATGAGCTCTGAAGTGACACTGTCAGAAAATTATCTCAGGCTATCTTTGGTTTTAAGAACGTAACACGGCCGTCTTTGAACCTCTCTCACTGTACGACGTAGGTCCACTGTTTAGGCGCCACGACCACAGAAATCGCCACGATTGGTCGTCTTTCGTCTGGGAGAGCCCAAAATCGTACAATGTGTACCGGGCATAAATGTGTACCAGTTGGGTAATTGTATGCAATTGGTGGTCTGCACAGTCACTGTGGTTATGAGGCTGGAAAGGGCACTAAGCAGTCCATATACATGGCACCGTGTGTGTGTGTGTGTGTGTGTGTGTGTGTGTGAGAGAGAGAGTCTATGAGGCCTGGAGCCAGACTGTGGTATTGCAGCTGTTGAATTAGTTGCACCTGCCCTTTCTGTCAAAACATACAGTCAGATATCAACACTTAGTGTCAACACTTAACCCCTCTGTTTTCTTTTTCTTTGTACTTGGTCTCATAGTTCTTGTTGTTGTCTATCTATATATTTTTTTTAAAGCAGAGATATAATATACATATATTTGAGGATGGATGATGGATGTTTAGGATAATATATGTTTAACCGCTAGATTAATTCATTATTTAATTGCACATTATACACTACTTTTTAAAAGTTTATGTTTGGTTAGATTTAAAAAAAAAATGTTTTTGAAAGTCTCTTATGCTCATCAAGGCTGCATTTATTTAATCAAAAACATAGTAAAAACAGTAATATTGTGAAATATTATTACAATTAAAAATAACTTTTCTGTGATGTTAAAGCTGAATTTTCAGCTGAATCATTCTAATATGCTGATTTGCTGCTCAAGAAACATTTCTTCTTATTATTGACATTGAAAATAGCCTGTGGTGACCTTTATATTTCTTGTAACACTGTAAAAGTCTTTACTGCCACCTTGCTGAATAAGAGTATTCATTTCTTTTTTAAAAGAAATGATGAACAATTTTTATATAATTGTTATATTTTATTTCTATATATTACTACAGAATGTACTTAAGACCATGTTCTTATCATCAGGTTTTGTGATATGTATTGCGATAGGATTTTAATCTATTAATAATCCATATAATTTATGAAGATCTGTGGATGAAGATCTGGTGCCATACATGTTGTGCGGCTTTTCTGGATTTTATATGATAAGGCTCAATCAGAAGTGAAATGTAAAACCTGTAAGGCTGGATATTTTTTGCAGATATTCCACTTCAGAAAAGATTTGCTGTTCATTTAAGGTGTTTTCTTTAGAACAGTGATTGCTATCCTTCTGATGCATGCAAAACTGATGCTGGAGAATGAACAAGACGTTAACCAGACCAGACTGTATCACCGTGAAATCAAAAATGACAAATCTTTTTTTTTTTTATGGAATACTGCAGTGTTTTATATGATTTATCCATGCATGCACATCATTATTTTAAATTGATGCCATAGTAATCTTTTATCAAAATAACATCCCCTCCCTCTTGCAGCAACAAATCATCTCTTCTCTCATGACGCGTTTACTGGCGTGAGGGCGAGACAACCTGTCACTCACATCAAATCGACCAATAGGAAACCACAACATTCCAATCAATTCCCTATGGACAAAATCAAGTCCCGCCCTACATTTTTTCATGACAACTTTAACAATAATCTTCTATAGTGACAGTGTGCAAAAGTCGTGACTGCACTCTGTAACTATTTGTTTTGGTTCGCAAAGCCATGCTTTGCTCCTCGTGTGTGTGTGTGTGTGTGTGTGTGTGTGCCGTCCTTATCACATTAGCTCTGCAATGTGTCACCATTTGATTTAACTGCTACGGAGTCTGAATAGAATTCATCCATAAATCTCCCACTCCCACTGGTATTGTTTGCAGCTCACCGCAGTCTGTCTTTGTCCTTTGAGGTTCAGCTGTGGCTCTTTCCCCGCTCTGGGTTGAGTAACATCTTTCCGAAACATCTGACGTCTCTCCAAATAGAAGTTGAATTTGTTGCTAGCATGGCGGATGAGGTTAGAGATGTTATAGGGCAGTAGGATAATAATATCCTGACAGTAAATGTCAAAATTCAACTCTCACTTTTGAATGGCAGTCAAGGGAGAAAGATGGTGTAGTTATGGGATCTGCCAGCAGGGGAAAACTGGCCAATGTGGCCATGCTAACCAGCCAAATCATGCCCTCTTGGTTCGGATTGAAACTTGGAGTTGAAACTCCATTGATCATTACAGACTTCAGATGGCACTTTCCTGCTATTCATCAGCTGTGTTTGACAATGCTTTGAATGTTTATGAGTTCTTGTCTGTAGTTGTTTTTGGATTACAAGAGAGATTGAAGAATGGAGGAGTTTGTAACGCAGAAGAGGAATGAAGGAGCATAGGTTTTGAGTAACTGCGCAAATGAACTGATGTTTAGAATTAATTCCTTGTGTAGATCTTTATCATTACTTCCTGTTTAGAGCGGCTGTTGATGCAAGATCAGCTATTTCCCCAAACAGATCCAAGAACAACTCTTGAATAAATGTCATGTGGTGATGAGGCCTGAGACTGATTCAGACTCTTCACAACCTTATAAGAGCAGAGAATGTGAGTCCTCGACATTTGTAAACCTCAGAGAGAATGATGTGTGCTGTGTTTGAAATGGAATACTAGTGTAGTGCATACTACATACAGTACACTGTATACTGCTTAGTTTAGAGTTTTCCCTTCAAAGTTATATACATACATACATGCATACATTTATACATACAACTGTAATCTTTTAATCTTTGAAATATGACTATTTGCATTTTTAATTCTGAGATTTGTTTTACCCTTCTACAGTTACTATTGTTTAATTAATTCAGTGAATGGCATCCCATTATACTCTTTTAAATAAGACTTCTTTGTATCTAGCCTTTTTTATGTTGAAATTAATTTAATTCTTACCCTTAATATATTGTATTATTAATTCAGTGAATGGCATCCACTTATAATCTTTTAAATAAGATTTTTTTCTTACCCTTTGCCTTTGCTACAATTAATGTATTGTATGAATAAAGGTATGGCAATTTCAGAGAGGCTATAGAAAGCTAGCTTTGAAAGGATTAGATCCCACCCTCCCTTCAGATATTCTCCAAAGCCACACCTCCTCCAAAAGCCAGAGCAGAGTCTGCAAAGTGTCACGAGACAAGAGACAGTGTTAAATTACCTCATGTCTCAAAGCACATAATAATAATAATAATAATAAATGTAAACAACTTACAGAGCTCTTTCTTCTACCACCTGACTGCTGCAGATTCATTTCGGCATTGATAGTTTTGACATAGAAACGCATAAATCTCAAATTATAACTGCGGCTACTGTTTGTTTACGGTGCTCAGTGACTGACGTCTGTGTACAACTCTGCATAGCCTCATGAAACACGCTGAAGACGTGTGCAGGTGGACGGAGGTATGGAAATGCATATGTTGACAGGCAGGTAGGACATCCTATCATTGCATTTGGAAAAAATGCAATGATTGGACGAAGATATTTTGGTCCAGAGACTTCCACAGAATACATGTACATGTTTTAATGGACCACTTTAATTATTGTTTGCTATCAGGATGTGAAGAGAGTTTCAACCAGTTTAACAAATGAAAATCATTGCCTACCATACCTATAATTCAGTGAATGGTGTCCATTTATAATCTTTTAAATACGACTATTTTGCTTTTATTTAATTTTGAGATTTATATATATATATATATATATATATATATATATATATATATATATATATATATATATATATATATATATATATATATATATATATATATATATATATATATATATATATATATATATATGTGTATATATATATATATGTGTATATGTGTGTGTGTATATATATATATATATATATATATAAAATGATCAATTACACTATACAACAACAGTTAATTTATTGTATGATTAATTCAGTGACAGTGAATGGCATGCAGATAGATAAGACTTTTTTATTTTGAGATTAATATTTTGATTAATATTTTTTACTTTACTATACAGTTATTGTATTGTATGATTAATTCTGCAAGTGGCATATGCTTTGAAATATGATTATTTTCCTTTTCTTTCTAGTTTTGTGTTAAAATGTCTTTGGGCAAAATGAGTCAAGATTGTTTTAATATTTATTTGATTTACTTCAGGTGATTTATTTGCCACACTGAAAGCTCAAAGCAAGCACATTGCATTGTGGGATACAGTATTGTATCATGCATTGTTCGCATTGGTCCTGTAGATATTCTGTGCATATATATTCTGTATACAAAATACATACTGTGAGTATTCTATTACAAAAACAGTGCAAGGACTTTTCAAAGTAGGAGGATGAGAATAAGGGTAGGAAAAGACAAGTCCTTTTGAGGATAGATGTTTAGATACGAGACCGAACAATGAGACATATTGAGACGGTCCAGGCTCAGGATCCCAATAGAAAATCACTTTCAATCCAGAGCTTCATCTTTGTCTGGAAATCCAGCCTCCGGTGTTTGAGGCAGTTAGAGATCCACACCTGACTCCTGTCTGTAAAGTATGTTCGAATGGTTGTTCTCACAGTGCAGTCTGTAGTTCAGCAGTAATTTAAACAAACCTCATCCTGCCAGTAAGCTCTCTGTGTCCTAATAAAGGCAGAAGATGGAGACCACAACGAATACAGAATGTAGTCTGACCGAACTCCTCCTCCAAGCTGACTGCAGGTTAAATGTATGAAAGGGAGTTTTTATAATATTCCAGAAGTGATTTGACCGTTTCTACTGATGTCTCTCATATTCCCATACAGGGATACTTTTTCTATTGCATTATGATAATGTTAGTCACGTGTCACAGCCTGCGGGTGTCTGTGTACTTACTTTTTTACTTGTTTCTATTGCATATACCTGCACAGCACACAGCTTTAGCGATTACAAGGGCTCATGTCAATAAATGTCAAGTGAATAACAGCAGTGGCCATCTATGTTTGAGCATGGAGCGTTCAGTAATCTCTAGCTTAGGTCAGAGCATTTAGACTGAACTTTGTTGTTTTTGTGTAATGTCTGTTCTTCCCACAATGCTTTGATGTGGCCCATCCATCGTTCAACTTTGTCTCGTGTAAACAAACAAGATTGTTGCTTGGCAATGGCACTAGCAGTTCCTTGAGAGATGAATGTGTGAAATCAGTCTCGGTTTTGAATCCTGCTTTTATTTTGATGCCTTAGACTACCGATCTCACAGTTCAGTTTTTCAGCTGTCTTTTATTTTTCTTAGAAATTAATTTCACCGTTATACATTCAGCAAAGTAGTAGGCTATATGAAAATTAGATGTATTGTAAATAACACAATAATGCTTAAAATGCAGTTCAATATGAATCTGTTGATATAATTATTGTTTGATTATATTGAATCTCTTGATTCAGGGATTGAAATACAGAAAAGCAGTAATGGTGTGAAATATTATGCAACGCTGAATTTCAGCATTATTACTCCAGTCTTCAGTCACATGATCCTTCAGAAATCATTCTAATATGCTGATTTGCTGCTCAGGACACATTTCTTATCAATGTTGAAAACAGTTGTGCTGCTTAGTATTTATATGGAAACTTTTTTTTAGGATTCTTTGAATAGAAAGCGAATAACAGCATTTATTTTAAATAGAAATCTTTTGTGGCATTATACATTTCTTTACTATTGCTTTTGATTGATGCAATGCACCCTTGCTGAATAAAAGTATTAATTTCTAAAAATACACACTGACCCCAAACTTTTGAATGGCAGTGAAACACATTACTAGTTTGATTGAGAGTGTATGGTGACTGACTTGTGCATTATTGTTAAAAATCTGGTTATCTATGCAGAAAATGAATGAGACTTTTATCCTACTATTACACTCTATACAATATCAGATATGCACATTACATTATTACATTACTTTTATTGTTTCATCATCTCTCATTATAAGTTTTGTCCAGATATACTGCTTTATTGACCTATTACACAACCCACACTCATAGTCCTGCGTAACCTGCTACTAACCTCTAAATGTCCAGAATAGACTCAGTCATAGCATCGAGTCTAGTTATTTGTGTTTGTGTTTTTAGGTCTCAAATGTACTCTCTAATTCTGCGGTCAGGGCAGGTAAATTAGATATCTCCTTCTTAACATCAACTACTTGATCATAACATAAAAAATCTTGTATACATTATGTTTATTGTACAGTTTTGTTTATTTGTATCCTAGAATTGGCCAAGGGAGAAGGAAAAGTAGAGGTGTGACTTCCAGGAGTGAAAGGAATATGATAGATAAGTGTGGTGAAGAGCACATGCACAGCAGAGCCGGATAAACATAAGTTAGCCACTCCTCCTTGAGGTCTCTCAGCCAATCACATCACGCATTGCCTTATTAAGGGCAGCAGTGCTTGAGTGGTCCAGTAAGATGACAAGAGATGGACATGTTTGCAGTATTATTACGCTCTGGCTAGTATGGACTGGGTTTTCTTCAAAATGCAGCAGTTAATTTTTTTTACAGCTATTACTATGGCTATGATATTTTAGAGCTCAAAATTCTAAATCTTTATAATTGGGTTAATCATGAAAAACCCATATTTGTTTGTATTAAGTTGTACCTGTTTGAAGTGTAATCGGATAGCATTCTGAATGACTATCGATCTCATGTATTAAATCACTCTAAATAAGGACTGATACATTGTCAAGTTTGATGAATACACATTGTGAGCTGTCTTGTTTTACATAATGTCCATTATACTGTGGCGTACAATAGAAATATTTGTAAATGTGCCAGTAAAGTCAGCTGTGTTTCAGGCAGCTAGTTATAAACATAACAGTTCTTATGCCCCCTTTCATGTCATGAGTGAGTTTTACACGTTGTTTGTGTTTCTCAAATCCAGTCCTCGGGACCCACCTCTCAGAATGTTTTAGCTGTCTCACTACATACTAAGAAGCTGATTAGTGAGAAATATAAAACATTCTGGTAGGTGCATGGATCCCCAGGACTGGAGTTGAGAAACACTGGTTTACTGAACCTCACAGGACCTTTGGCTCTTGGTGCTCCCTCTAGTGCACACTATGACAATGTCAACTTATGATACTTTCACACCTAAGTTGTAGTGTTTTATTATGTTGTGTTGGCATATCCCTTTGTGGGCCTATTGCACTTTCATTCTGTCTGGTTGGTCTCACACTCTCTTTGTCTCATGCTAACAGTGATTTGCAGCAACAAAGCAATCGACAGTACTTTTCAGTGAGAGTTTTGAGGCCGTTTGATTGACAACGAAGTTCACATAATTATGATGCAATTATTGTCGTGTTTTAAATGTACGTTTTTCTTCTAATATTTATATTGAATTTTTCTTCTAATATTTATATTTTATTTCAGCTATATTTTAACTGCTAAAATGTTTTTTTTTATTAGTTTTAGTTTCAGTTAAAAATAACAACACTGGCAGTAATGTTGTCAAACACCTGTTGAGCGACTTGGCAACTAGGCAACAATTTCCAAGAATAATCATAATAGTTTGTCAATAAAATTAAAGCTGCAGTCCATAACTTTTGGGGCTCTTGCGGTTAATAAACAGAACAGCATGCGTCTCGCAGAATAACATTATAGCCGGAGCTACTTCTCTCTGTTTAAGTATATGACGAGTCACGCAGGTACTGAGCTACTCCACATTGGTGCGACCCGACCGGTCTAAAATTGTCTCAATATAAACACGTATTATAGGTGTACCATAGGGATTCAGGATAAGACAAAAAAAAACGGTTTGGAAAATTGATTCATGATGTACTCGCTCATTTATTTTTTGTAAATTTTGACCTCAAAAAAAGTTATGGGTACATTTAGCGATCTAGCGGGTGAATTATGTATATAATGTATAATACGATGTGAACTATATGCCTTTCTCCACTGACGTTCTAAGTTGTTCAAAGCGTTTCTAAGGATGCTGATTTTTAGAAGGCAGCTCTCTGACTCTGAGATTGGGAACGGGAACATGGTTTGTGTAACGTTAGCAACACATTATTAGCTGTTTGATAATATAGTAAAGCTAAAGGCTAATCACATTAATTACCGTTATGTGTCATGTTAACTACTGTAAAGTTGACCGAGTGGATCAGGTATTCTGAGTGAGTGAGTGAGTGAGTGGAGACGGGGCTAATTTGCATATTCATAGAGCCGCTTATACTAAATGAAGCAAGGGTGTGAGTAACATTCAAGCTATTTTAAGGCATGAATAATTTTTTTCCACAGGAATTTCTTTTCTTTTTTTTTAAATGTCATTTTGGTGATCAAAGATGAGTTTTAAGGGATAACATTTACGACAGAAGTCAAATCAAGATTATCCAAAATGTCCTGTCGCATTCGTAGCAATTAGCATAAAAGCTCAAAATTACATGGACGATAGCTTGTATCTTGTTTAGCAGTCTTTAGTGTGTGCATACGAATATAGAATTTTCTTAATAATGCAGCTTGATTTTAATAAAGCTTCACATTCATTTGCCTTGTTTTTCTGACTTAAATATGTTAAAAACAGGTCAGACTAATTAAAGACTTTCGTCTTTGCATCACCGAGTATTTGTGACTCCTGGATTGCTGACGCATGTGTGAGTGTGTGTAAATGTAGCAGCGATCATGTCATAAGTCCAGGAATCTACCGTGCTCCCACAATCCACTTTTATCATCCAGGCTAATTTCTGCCTGTAATCAGATTACTGCCTGTGAGCTGCCTAGCACCTCTCTCTCTCTCTCTCTCTCTCTCTCTCTCTCTCTCTCTCTCTCTCTCTCTCTCTCTCTCTCTCTCTCTCTCTCTCTACCACCCTCCCATGTGTTTGCTTTAGCCCTGCAGTTTTGCCTGTGTGCATTTCCATCACGTTGAGTCCATCCGTGCGGTCCCTCTCTCTCTCTTGCTCTTTCTTCGTCCGTCTGAGCCTGTGATTAGGTCTGTCTGTCCTTTTCCCCTCTTTCCTCTGTTTTCTTCTTTCCTTTTCTTTCCAACATGTTTCAAAACCAGTGGATTACGAACTATCTCAACCATGTCACACAGTGTAGTCAAGGTAAGTGTGGAACTGTCTGTGCCCGGTTACTGTTACCAAGCAGTGAGGCTGAGTGATTTATGGGGATTTGAGTGAAAATCATTACCGGGTCGTTGATTTAATAGTTAATTGCACAGTTGTCTGATTTAAGAATGGATGGCTTTGTTTTAATTAATTTGGCATTGTGTGATCCTGGAAAACTTAATTCATTTGAATAGTTGTACAAAACAGAAGTATATGACTCTTGCTTTACTCTTGTTCTATTGAGCATGAAGATTGATTTATTGATCAGATGAAGTCTGAATACTTGTGGTGTGCTAAAGGTTTCCGTGAACTGACCATTTGGAGATAGTCTGCATCAGCTGATGACTGTTGCCAAATGAATCAAAGTGGTCATTCTGCCTGTAGAAATACAGATAGCCCAGTCAATGGAGATTTTCAAATAGAAAGTATGCCTTTTTTTGTGGAAATTGAGTAAATTTTGTGTAAAATAAGTATTCAATTAAATTCAGCAACACTAAATTTCTATACTATTAATTTGCCATCATTATTTTGTATAATAAATATTGTATTGGCCATTAGTCAATCTGCTCTCCAGAGAACAGTATCGACATTAACCATTTTTTAAACTCAATATTAAACACTTGTCTGTGCAATTGATAGATTTTGCCTTTTTAATGCTTGCTCATCAAAGGGAACAAGACCATTGGCAAGCTCACTTATGGCGTCATATATAGCTTGTTGTATTTTCTATGTACATTTCTGAAATGCACTTTCTGTAAATCTGCTTTGAAACAATATGTATTTTGAAAAGCGCTATACAAATAAATTTGAATTGAATATATAATTTTATCCATGTGCAGGTAAAACAACCAACCTCTAAAGTAAATGACTCTGGAATCTGGATAGACCTATGTATATTCGCTAGGCTGATTTATTCAGCTGATATTTGGCCTTTTTGAGGTTATTGGCCTCAGCTGATAAAAAGAAGTCTTCTGTGAGCGCATTTTCTATATTTTTTATTTTCTAGTTAAAGAGTTTCTGTCTAAGATAAAATTTTAAAACTTATTTTAATCTATTTCTCTCCATGAATATAGCCGGGGTAGCTGGCATGGCGTTAAACTATAACAAACATTTCCTTTTTTTTTTTCTCAGTGAATTTCAAATGTCATGAAAAATTGAATTATATTAACCAATGTTGCATTATTAATTTATATATCAAATAAATGCTGTTCTTTTGAACTTTCTATTCATCACTGAATCCTGAAAAAGGATTTCCACAAAAATATTAAGCAGCTCAACTGTTTTCAGCACTGACAATAATAATAAGAAATGTTTCTTGAGCAGCAAATCAGCATATTAGAATGATTTCTGAAGGATCAAGTGACACTGAAGACTGGAGTAATGGCTATTTTGGCAAATAAATGACTTTAAAATAGATTATTTAAAAATATATTAAAATAAGAAAGGTTATTCTAAATTTCATAGTTTACAATATTATTGTTTTTATCTATTTTACTGTATTTTTGATCAAATAAATGCAGCTTTGTTGAACATACGAACTATTGACACCTTGCTCGTCAGCTCACCATTGGAAAAATCAGGTCTCGTTGAAATGGAGCAGTTAATAGCCGGCATGTCTCAGTCCGTCTAAGATGTTTTGTTAAGCCAAATCTGTGTTTCAACTGACAAAGTTTCAGAGTCGCATCTCTGTAGTGACTGCAACTGTCACACTGTGGATGAACCTGTACATAATGTGTGGAACATGAAGAAAAAAAAATGACCCCAGACTGTGTGCCAACACTGTGTTAAAATGTGCTAATGGTAGGACGTGATGATTAGCGTTGTGCTGTCCACACATTAGATCATAAAATCCTTCACACAAACCTTGTGTAAAAGTTGTTTACTAGACGTCCATCTTTCTGTGCTGTGAACTACATGTGTTTTAAGAAGGAGGGTGAACCTTTGAGCAGGGCCTATTTTTTTACCCTGATCTCCCCATCTAGTATTTTTAGACAATGCCTTGTTCTTCTCATCGCACTCGGCTAATTTGTGGCTGTCAGCATCCTGAAGTGATTCTCTGGCAACCCTGGGACGGAAACTCGTCCACTAGACTTCATTTAAGCTAATTAGGATGTCTTCACACCCACATTTTACTTTGTTCTTCTCAGCTTGTTCTTGGAGCGAACCCTCCCTCCCCAGCCCAGGTTCTCCATTTGGAGGGGTAAATTTATCAGTCGACACTGGAGAATGTTAAACACAGTAACTCAAGCTGTTGACTGTACAGCGGGGTAAAAAAAAAATTACGATGGGTTTAAAGGGATAGTTCACCCTAAAATGAAATTGTCATCATTTACTCACCCTTATGTTGTTCCAAACCTGTATGAGTTTCTTTCTTCTGTTGAACACAGAAGATATTTTTAAGAATGTTGGTAACCTGTTGACGGTTGCCTTTGATCTTTTTTCCATAGTATTTTTTTCCACATTATGGAAGTCAAGGGCTACTGTCAACTGGTTGATTTCCAACATTCTTTAAAATATATATATATATTTTTTGTGTTCAACAGAAGAAAGAAACTCATACAGGTTTGGAACTACTTGAGGGTAAGTGATGACACAATTTTCATTTCTGGGTGAACTATCCCTTTAAATGGCTAAAACATGACTTTAAGATGGAATGTTATTAAAATCGGCGTGGTTGTTGGCACCAGGTGGAGACATTCAGGATAAATATGCCATTAAATTGTTTGTCCAAGATAAATTTGTGTCTTTCCCCGATTCTAATGAAAATTTGAGTTGCTTAGCTTTACTGTAAGCAACATAAAAGTACATGCAAGTACACAACTATTCAAGTTCAGCTGGTAAATTTAGTTTGTGTGTGCACAAATGTTTCATTTTATTTATGTCAGTATAATACGAGTTGTTTCTTGGATAGATGTTGTGAATTTTCTTGTGAAAGTCAGCTAACACTTACAGAATCTCAGACATAGCCTATATTATAAACATTGCTTACATATCACTGTAAAGCTGCTTTGAAACAATCTGTTTTGTATAAAGCGCTATATAAATAAAGGTGACTTGATATATTTCTAAACAGAGATTGTCTTGTTTCTTTTTGCAGGCTTTGTCGGTGAAGCTTCTTCTAAGCTCTACAGCCCTGCACTACTAAAGAAAAGAGCAATAAGGTTAGAATACATGCATCTTGCCTTTATAAAGACCATTTATATACATTTAAACTGTTCCTATAAGTGTATAGCTGAATTAAATCCCGAATTAATCTTTTTATGTTCTTTAATACTTAACTAAATGGGTTGATAAGAGAGATTAGAGATTTTCTGCCCAGACTGTCTCCTTACAGTAGCTCAGTTCCAAACCATAGTGAGCTGCCTGCCTACACAGCATTTATAAGGCAATCCCAGCATGCACTGCAACAACTTACATCTAAGATGGTGGACAAACCTACTAAATTCATAAATGAAAATGAACAAAGTCAAAATATAAGCAAAAATAGATGTGTACTTAGAAGTCAAAATACACTTAAACATTTCTCTTTAGAAACTTTCATAAACGTTGCACTGGTAAAAACTGATCTAACAAATCTAAATAAAATGGACTGCTTCACTCTGTATTTGTGCATGCTATGTGTTTTTGTGCTTAGAATAGACCTCATCTCTTCATTAGCTTAGCAACAAACTGGGTTTTGAAGCAGAGCTACTGAAGAGTGCTGCAGGATTCCTTGTGTGCTCCTGTTAAACTATATACATATCCCACCTTTATTCTGGAGTTCAAATAAATCAAATCTTTGCTGCTGCTGTTTCTGAACAGCATATCTATACTTCTGTTATAAAAGAGATTGTTTGAAATGAAGCTGTTGCACTCTGGACCCCAGGACACCGATTGTGTGTTGTGTTAAATATCTTGAGATCAATGGAAAGGGTAGATGTTTTGGTTACTGTGGTCACAAATTGTGATTGGTCACAATACTGCACAATATATTGATCCTTTGATAAAAAAAGACGTTTGCCTAGGAGAAGAAGAGGCATAGTTTGCTGTTATCATCACAGACCCAGAGTGTGTACGTGTGGGTGTATGTGCATGTTATCTTGTTGTTTCCATTGGTTAAGCTGTTAAAAGAGGAGAATATGCTCTTGACATGCCTTTAATGTGTCCAGAATAAATCAAAACATCAGTTCTAAAGGAGTTCTCACAATAACACAATATAGAACATAAACATGTTGTAGTCACAACTCAGAATGTCTAAATGAAGCTTATGGATGTCATTGTCAATGATCGTAGTGTATGTCCTGCCATATATCTTAGTTAGTGTTTTTCTTAGAATGAGAGTGGCCAATTTCATGGTATGAAAATGGTAAATTTAGTCCTGTATTAATATCTAATTATTATCAGAAATACATTAAATGTAAAGGAACATAATGGTTTCAATAAGAAACGTATATACGCACATTCAAATAATATTTAACAGATATCGAGCCAGATTTTTGTATGTTTATTTATCGGTAATATATATACAGTCACCTAAAGGATTATTAGGAACACCTGTTCAATTTCTCATTAATGCAATTATCTAATCAACCAATCACATGGCAGTTGCTTCAATGCATTTAGGGGTGTGGTCCTGGTCAAGACAATCTCCTGAACTCCAAACTGAATGTCAGAATGGGAAAGAAAGGTGATTTAAGCAATTTTGAGCGTGGCATGGTTGTTGGTGCCCGACGGGCCGGTCTGAGTATTACACAATCTGCTCAGTTACTGGGATTTTCACACACAGCCATTTCTAGGGTTTACAAAGAATGGTGTGAAAAGGGAAAAACATCCAGTATGCGGCAGTCCTGTGGGCGAAAATGCCTTGTTGATGCTAGAGGTCAGAGGAGAATGGGCCGACTGATTCAAGCTGATAAAAGAGCAACTTTGACTGAAATAACCACTCGTTACAACCGAGGTATGCAGCAAAGCATTTGTGAAGCCACAACACGCACAACCTTGAGGCGGAAGGGCTACAACAGCAGAAGACCCCACCGGGTACAAATCATCTCCACTACAAATAGGAAAAAGAGGCTACAATTTGCAAGAGCTCACCAAAATTGGACAGTTGAATACTGGAAAAATGTTGCCTGGTCTGATGAGTCTTGATTTCTGTTGAGACATTCAGATGGTAGAGTCAGAATTTGGCGTAAACAGAATGAGAACATGGATCAATCATGCATTGTTACCACTGTGCAGGCTGGTGGTGGTGGTGTAATTAAATTTTCAATTCAATTAAATTTTTATTTATAAAGCGCTTTACAACAACCAGAGTTGATCAAAGCGCTGGACAGAGACAAAAAGTACAGGACAAAGAATAAAAAAGTAAAATACAAAACAATACAAAAAATAAAATACAACACATCTATAAAATCATTATGCTAATAAGTTGTCCATCAATTATCAAAAGCCGATCTAAAGAGATGGTGCTTCAGCCCGGCCTTGAACAGAGGCAGGTCCATGATGGAGCGTAATTCCAGGGGCAGAGCGTTCCAGAGTTTCGGCCCCGCTACCGCAAAGGCACGATCACCCCACTTTTTGCACCTGGACCCTGGGACCACCAGCAGATGTTGTTCAGAAGAGCGCAGGGCTCTGCTGGGCTGATAAAGGGTCAGCGTATTACACAGATAAAGAGGTGCAAGGCCATGGATGGAGCAAAAAACAAACAGTAAGATCTTAAACTGGATTCTGAACTCGACTGGAAGCCAGTGGAGAGAGTGCAGGACAGGAGTGATGTGGTCATGCTTACGGATGTTGGTAAGAAGCCTGGCCGCTGCATTCTGGACAAGCTGTAGACGGTGCAGAGAGGCCTGATTTAACCCGATGTAGAGGGCATTGCAGTAGTCCAAGCGTGAACTAATAAAAGTGTGGATTGTTTTCTCAAAGTCACTACAGCTGAGGAATGGTTTGACTTTGGCCAACCGACGAAGCTGGAAGAAACTTGCCCTGATCACAGAGTCTACCTGTTTTTTGAGCTTCAGACTTCTGTCCAAAATCACCCCAAGATTCCTGACTACAAAACTGAGGTGGGTGTTTAGGGGTGCAAGATTGGGAGCTAAATTTGTTGAACTAGAGGCATCAAATAGGATAAATTCAGTCTTTGATTCATTTAGACAGAGCAAATTTTGTGACAGCCAATGTTTAATGTCATCCAGACATGTCTGAATGGACTGTGTCTCAGGGGAGTTCTGGGCAACTGGCAGATAGATTTGTACGTCGTCTGCATACAGATGGAAAGAGACATTATGCCGGTATATCACAGAACCTAAGGGGAGCATGTACAAGGAAAATAGAACAGGGCCGAGGATGGAACCCTGTGGCACACCAGAGGAAAATGGGAAAATGGGTAATGGTGTGTAATGGTGTGGGGGATGTTTTCTTGGCACACTTTATGCCCCTTAGTGCCAATTGGGCATCGTTTAAAGGGGTCATATAATGCCATTTTTGTACAAGCTAATATGACTCTTTAGGGTCTAAATTAAAAGTTTGTAATATACTTTAATTAAAAATTCTCATTAGTATTGTAAGAAAACGAATCGGTTACCTAACGTAACCTCGGTTCTCTCTAGAAGAGGGAATGAGTATTGCGTAAGCTAGCTTACGCTACGGGAAAGATTCATCTTTGCTGAGATATTGAAGCCAAAAATTATTTTATAATTTGTATCCATACACAACGCAGTTCCTCTGCGGCAGACCTAGAGCGGGCTAGCTAGCAGCTCATTGGTTCGCTCAGAGAGAACTGCTTAAGCCTATGGGAGAGCGGAACTGAACCCGCTTCCAATGAGAGGCGCCCGCGCGCTCATTGCGTCATGGCCCGCCAGAGTGGGCGTGGCCAAGGGGTATATAACAGTCTCTCCCAGGCTTATATGTTGATTTATTTCAGCGTGAAGCGAAACGCTAGTAGCGCAAGCACGGCAGGGAACGCAATACTCGTTCCCTCTTCTAGAGAGAACCGAGGTTACGTTAGGTAACCGATTCGTTCTCTTACGAGAGGTTCTCTCGTATTGCGTAAGCTAGCTTACGCTACGGGAACACCTGGTCAACGCCTTGCGTGCTATGAAACCACACATGAAATCCCAGGGATCTACCGGGGGATTTTTAACTTGGAGTGAATGTACAATGAGGCCGGCAGAGCGGGCACATGAAAAGTACACCTAAGCATGCACATGAAGTGTAAAAGCATTTAAGGAGAGCACAAGGGGCGAACCGGTTGTGAGGGACTCTCAGAAATGCAGCTTCTTAGAGAGCTGGTCGTTAGACAGCTAGTAATTTTGCCTGCAAGGCGGGGACTTCCAAGTGGTAAAATCTGACAAAAATGGACGGGGAGGCCCATCCCGCGGCCACACAGATGTCATGAATGGAAATTCCACAGGACCATGCCCACGATGAGGCCATGCCTCTAGTGGAGTGCGCCCTGATGCCCAGAGGGCATGGCAGGCATTTAGATGCGTAAGCAGAGGCAATCGCGTCCACTATCCATCTAGACAGTGTCTGTTTGGAGGCGGCCAGACCTTTGGTGCGCCCCCCAAACGACACGAAAAGCTGCTCAGCGCGTCTGAACGCGGCAGCGCGCGTCGTGTACAACCTCAGAGCCCGCACCGGGCAGAGGAGATTGGCGTCGCGCTCGCTATCGGATGCAGGCAGAGCCGATAGGGAGATAATCTGCGCCCTGAACGGGGTACCAATCGCTTTTGGGACATAGCCATGCCTAGGTTTGAGAATGACAACCGAGTCATTCGGCCCAAACTCAAGACACGCGGCGCTGGATGAGAGCGCGTGAAGGTCCCCTACACGTTTTACTGAGGACAGCGCCGTCAGAAAAACGGTTTTGAGCGAGAGGTATTTTAGGTCCACAGACTCGAGCGGTTCGAACGGGGGTGCTTTCATAGCTTCGAGAACTATGGAAAGATCCCAAATAGGAACCGACGGGGGCCGCGGGGGGTTCATCCTCTTAGCTCCTCTGAGGAAGCGGATGACTAACTCGTCTTTGCCCAGGGACTGAGCGCGTCGGGGTTCAGCGAACGCTGCGACGGCTGCCACGTAAACCTTGAGAGTGGAGGGGGACCTGCCCTTGTCCAGCATCTCTTGAAGGAACATTAGCAAAGACGGCACCTCGCATGACCGTGGGTCCAGCTGTTTTACGGTGCACCATTTAGAGAACACAGACCATTTAGACGCATAGAGCCTTCTCGTGGAAGGTGCTCTAGCCTGTATGATAGTGTTTCTTACTCCCTCTGGCAAATCGACGAATAGTCGTTGATCACCCATGCATGTAGCGCCCAGCGCTGTGGATGGGGGTGCCAGATCGTGCCGCGAGCTTGAGAGAGGAGATCTGCTCTGACTGGGATGGGCCACGGGGCTGTCTGTGACAGCTGCGTGAGCTCCGGAACCCAATTCTGACTCTCCCAACGCGGGGCTATGAGGAGCACCGAGTGGCGTGCGTCCCTGATCCTCTGAATTACCTGTGGTAACAGAGCGATCGGAGGGAATGCATAGAGCGGGCGGCGAGGCCATTCCTGGGCTAGCGCGTCCTCGCTCCTCGAAAAATATATTGGGCAGTGAGCGTTCTCTTCTGACGCGAAGAGGTCTACTTCTGCTCTGCCGAATAGCTGCCACAGTAGTTGGACCGTTTGTGCGTTCAGGGACCATTCTCCCGTGGAGATGAGGTCCCTGGACAGTATGTCTGGACCGTCGTTGAGATGGCCCGGCACATGCGTCGCTCTGAGCGAGAGCAGGCGGCTCTGAGACCAAACTAGAATGCGGTGTGTCAGTAGACAGAGATTTCTGGATCTGACACCGCCCTGACGGTTGAGATAGGAGACCACCGCCCTGTTGTCCGAACGGATCAGGACGTGGTGTCCCCGAATGAGCGAGAGAATGCGCGAGAGCGCGTTCTCGACCGCAAGCATTTCCAGACAGTTTATGTGTAAAGGGCTTTCCTGAGTCGACCAGTGGCCGAAGGCCGGTGAGCCCTCGCAGACTGCACCCCAACCCGTGTTGGATGCATCTGTCGAGATGACTTTTCGGCAGGAAAAAGTCCCCATCGTGACGCCCTGGCGAAACCATTCTGCTACTGTCCATGGCTGCAGTGCCGTGAGACATGTCTGCGTAACCTTGATCAGCTGGCGGCCCGTGTTCCACGCGCGGTGGGGTACACGGCTGTTTAACCAGAGCTGAAGCGGGCGCATGTGCAGAAGGCCCAGCTGAAGTACAGCGGAGGCTGAGGCCATGTAACCCAGCATCCTCTGAAAAGCTTTCAGAGGAGTGCGGGCGTCCATCTGAAACGAGGAGGCTAGGCGCTAAACACTGCGCGCGCGCTGCGTAGACAGGCGAGCCGTCATCGTGACCGAGTTCAAATCTATTCCTAGGAAGGAAATCGATTGACTGGGGAGAAGGGAGCTCTTTGACCAGTTGACAGAGAGACCCAGCGCTTCCAGATGGTTGAGGAGAACTGCGCGGTGCGACAGAAGCTCCGTTTGTGATTGGGCCAAAATCAGCCAGTCGTCCAGATAATTCAGAATGCGCAGCCCCTGGTTTCGCAGGGGGGCGAGCGCCGCGTCCATGCACTTCGTGAATGTACGGGGCGCCAGAGATAAGCCGAACGGGAGAACGGCATATTGATAAACATGACCCTCGAAGGCGAAACGTAAGAATGGCCTGTGACAGGGATTTATCTGGATCTGAAAATAGGCGTCTTTCAGGTCTAGAGAGATGAACCAGTCCCCCTGGCGCACCTGCGCGAGGAGTTTCCTGGTAGTGAGCATCTTGAACGGTCTCTTCATGAGCGCTTTGTTCAAAGACCTGAGATCTAAAATCGGTCTGAGGCCGCCGTCTTTCTTGGGCACCAGAAAATAACGGCCGTAAAACCCCGACTCGGTCATAGATGGCGGGACTCTCTCTATAGCGCCCTTTTGCAACAGCGTCGCAATTTCTGAGCGGAGCGTGCCGGCGGCCAGCGGGCTGACAGTAGATTCGAGCTGCGCGCGTGCACGATGCGGGCGGCGGCGAAACTGCAGCAGATAGCCGTTCTTTATAATGCTTAGTACCCACGGGGAGATGCCTGGAATGGCTTCCCACGCTTTGAAGCATGCGGCTAGTGGCCGAATGGCTATATTGCCCTGATTGCTGCACATAGCGGGCTGGACACAGTCTGTGGGCACGCTTTGAATGTGTGTGGCAACGGGACTTGCACTCAGAGAGGAGTCTATGGGCCGTGTAACAGAGCGAGCAGAGAGGGGACACGCGCACCGGCTCGTGGGCGTGTTTATGTTCTCTGAAACTAGAGCGGGCTCTGCCCGTTTCATGTGATGGGGCTCTGATAGAGACACGGGATATGTTATGCTTGTGTGTATCGGTGAGCACATGATTGTGGGCACTTTTTGTACACAACTGGCAAAATTTCTCTTTTTGAGATTTCTCTGGGTAGCCATAAAAACGGCTTTTTGACGCTCGCAAGCGGGCTGGGACACCGGCTTGTTTGTGGCGGTAAACACTACTGCAGTCGGCGAAATAACGGGGACTGGCAGAGGGCGAAGCTTTGACGGCGGTCCGGCCGCAGCGGGAGAGCGCCGTCGTTTTCTTGATCTTGCTAGGCAGACTTCTGGTGATCAGGCTTCAGCGTGATCTTAGAACGCGGGCCTCGTGGGGGCGGCGGTCTGCGGCGGCTGTCAGAGCGAGAGCGAGGGCGGGCGCCCTGTCTGCGCTGGGCTGTTTGAGACTGCGGAGGAGGTCGCTGTGGCAGAGCTCTGGCGGGAGGCTCGCGAGAGCGGCCCGCGGAAGAGCTTGCGCGGCGTGGCAGAAACAAATTCATCGCCTGGGTGGCTTTCTGTACCTCCGAGAAGCGATCGACGATGCCCGTGACAGCGGATCCAAACAGGCCCGTCGGGGAGAGGGGCGCGTTGAGAAACGCGGCGCGCTCAGAGTCTCCCATGTCGGCGAGCGTGAGCCATAGGTGTCTCTCGGCAACACACAGGCTGGCCATGCATCTCCCCAGAGCTTGTGCGGCGGCTTTAGTGGCGCGAAGGGCGAGGTCCGTAGCACTTCTTAGATCCGTGACAGCGGGGGCGGGGTTCCTGCCGCCCTCGGCACATTCACGAAGAATATCGCTCTGGAGAACCTGGAGGACAGACATCGAGTGAAGCGCGGCGGCGGCCTGACCGGCGGCGGCGTATGCGCGAGCGTGAAAACTCGAAGTCGCTCTGCACGCTTTAGAAGGAAGCGTGGGTGAGGAACGCCATCTAGCAGAGGGCGGGCAGAGGTGTGTGGCGACCAAGTCCTCGACGGGCGGCATGGCTGAGTAGCCTTTCTCGGCGGCTCCGTCCACCGAGCGCAGCGAGGCGGAAATGTCGGAGCGGTTTCTGGCCGAGAGCGGGGCATTCCAGGACTTTGTTAGTTCTGCGTGAAGCTCAGGCAGAAAAGGAGCGGCCCGGTTGCACGCGGGGGTCGAACGCCGATGAAAGAAGCTGCCGTCCATCCGGTTCGGGGCCTGCTCGGGTGGAGGAGACCACTCGAGACCGAGGCGTTCGACGGCCTGTGAGAGGAGGCGCATCAGCTCTTCCTCTATCCCGGCGCGGGTCCCCGTCGACTCTCTCGTGGAACCGCGAGACGACCAGTCCTCACTGTCGGAAGCGAGCAGTGAGCAGGAGTCCTTCTCCTCTGCGGCGTCATCGGAGGCAACAGAGCGGCCACTCGGCGGCAACTGTATGTCCGGCAGGGGCGGGGAGGGAGAGCGGGAAGCGGGAGGCGGCGGCGGCGGCCCGCATGTTTCCGCTGGTGGCTCCGGCGGCCTCTGAGAGCGGCGTTTTTTCTTCCGCGGCGAAGAGACAGGCGGCGCGGGAGCAGATTTCACTGCCAGCAGTCGTGCCCGCAGGGACGACAGCGGCAGGCTCTCGCAGAAGTCGCAGCCTCCATCCGCGAGGGCGAGTTCTGCATGCTCAAGTCCCAAGCAGAGAGCGCAGATGACATGGCGGTCTCCGTCCTCGAGACGAGCGCGGCAGGAGCCGCAGGAAAAACGAGGCATCTTGATAAAGACGCTCGTGCTCTTTTAGAAAAATATGAGAAAAGGATACTGTCGTCGGATGGCTTAGCTTGCTGGGCGGCTGAAGGTGGCGAAGACGGCCGGCTTCTTCAGGGTCCGGAGCTCGCTAGTGGTGCCTTCTCGACGGCGACGGCTTTCTCTCAGAACACAGCAGAAGCGTGAGCTTGCTGAAGATGAAATGAATCAACATATAAGCCTGGGAGAGACTGTTATATACCCCTTGGCCACGCCCACTCTGGCGGGCCATGACGCAATGAGCGCGCGGGCGCCTCTCATTGGAAGCGGGTTCAGTTCCGCTCTCCCATAGGCTTAAGCAGTTCTCTCTGAGCGAACCAATGAGCTGCTAGCTAGCCCGCTCTAGGTCTGCCGCAGAGGAACTGCGTTGTGTATGGATACAAATTATAAAATAATTTTTGGCTTCAATATCTCAGCAAAGATGAATCTTTCCCGTAGCGTAAGCTAGCTTACGCAATACGAGAGAACCTCTCGTAAGAGAACACTTATTTTACCTGGTCAAAAACAGCTCTGTTTTCAGCACGCCGTTTCAGTGCATATGCCTTTAAATGATAATGAGCATTGCTCACCCCGCCCCTCTGTCCTGCGCGTACACTGATTGCAACACAATAACAGAATAACCATAACGCGTTGTTCATTTTAAACGTGGGATTATGAATTAAGAACGTCGTACATAGACAAAATGCCGTAATGTAGCCTGAGTGAAAACCTTAGACACATTCATCGTGAAGCATGCAAACGATTTGCAAAGATTAATATAAATATTAATATAAAGGTTAATTAAACGTTACACTCACTTCAGTTCTTCTGGAGGTTCAGCAGGAACACGAATAGTTGGTACCGATCCTTTATTCAGGAGCAGCTTCTTAGCAAAACCAGCTTTATACTGACCCTTCTTTATAAAGCAGTCTGGTGAGAAATGATTCGCGCAAACATGAAAGCATTGACGTTGATCGTGGGAAATATTCCCTTCGAAAACAGAACTCAGCCACTGCGTCAGCGTCTTCGGATTTAGGAACATTAAAATGGCTGCTGTGTTCCTTATTGCACCCAAGAACAGAACACCACAATTGCTTAGATGCCATTCTGCTCATAGACAGTGCTCCTGCATATCAACAATGACCGCCGGTCCGCGCGGACTATGATTGACAGCTCGCTCACGAGCGAGGGCGGGTCTTTGTTGAAACGCTGCTGTTAATCAACAATCGTGGGAGGGGCGTCCGACCGTGTGACGTCACACGGTCGAACGGCTCGATTTGAGACGGGGGAAAACAAAAGGAGATTAAAACAAAAACACTGGATGTATTTTTGTCATTATATGATGGTTGTGTACAGGCACTGCCGACACACATTTCAGTACAATCAACTTGTAAAAGTGCATTTACCATTATATGAACCCTTTAAATGCCACGGCCTACCTGAGCATCGTTTCTGACCCTTTATGGCCACCATGTACCCATCCTCTGATGGCTACTTCCAGCAGGATAATGCACCATGTCACAAAGCTCGAATCATTTCAAATTGGTTTCTTAAAAATGACAATGAGTTCACTGTACTAAAATGGCCCCCACAGTCACCAGATCTCAACCCAATAGAGCATCTTTGGGATGTGGTGGAACGGGAGCTTCGTGCCCTGGATGTGCATCCCACAAATCTCCATCAACTGCAAGATGCTATCCTATCAATATGGGCCAACATTTCTAAAGAATGCTTTCAGCACCTTGTTGAATCAATGCCACGTAGAATTAAGGCAGTTCTGAAGGCGAAAGGGGGTCAAACACAGTATTAGTATGGTGTTCCTAATAATCCTTGAGGTGAGTGTGTGTATATATATATATATATATATATATATATATATATATATATATATATATATAAGAATTTTGATCATTTAAATTTAAAATGAAACTAAGCACTGTCACAATGCTTGATTGATTGGTTGGTATGTTACAAGGATCTTGATTTTATTTCCTATAATTGAACAGGAGTGAAGAAGTTTCAGGTATGTTAACCACATTACAGTAGCATATCATTTCACCACGTTCTCTTTCCATCACATTTAAACTAGTTAACTACAGCTTGTTTCTAAGCAAGATACTTAGTGGAGTATATACTATGGTTTAAGTGGAAAAATTGACCTGGCCTGTTTACTATTATTATAAGTTATTGAAAATGTAATGCACATCAAGGGTGTAATGGCCATTACACCTTATTGTGCGTTATTTTTAAATAATTCAATGCCGAGTCAGTTATTATCCATGTATAGTTTCCATATCGGGTGTGTCTGAAAAGTTTCCACGAATGCAATCTAAACCTGTTCAAGCTCTAATTGGTGTTCTGCGGTCCTGCTTATGAGATTGTTGTGCATAGCAAATGGTGTGCTGTAAACGGGAGTAATTGGAGTATGCTGTTTGGGATGGAGGGACTGGTACCATGGTGAAGGGGAACTCTAAATGTATAAATACCTCAGCAGCTAATCTATTCCTGTGGTCAGATGCAAGTAAACGTTCAAGATCCTCTATGCTAATTCAGCTTAAAATGTCACACGGGAACACATTGGTAGATTTGGCCACATGATCATGACCTGCCGATGTAGAATTTTGGAGACACTAAGTTCCAAATCCGCTTTTTTTTCTAAGGTGTGCAGAGATTAGATGTTGAATAAATTAACAAAGATCTAATATATAATTTGGGTCGTCATGGCAAAGCAGGTAGTGTGCCTACTGTTACATCCTTGTGGATCCTAGAACAACATTCCTATCAACCAATTGGATTTTAGGGTTGCGGTTACACTTACTGTGGGGCAAGTCCCCTTTAAAAAAAAAAAGTGGCAGAAAGATCGAAAATGTAATTAAACACATCAAATCTACTGTATCTGTATCTATATGACGTGAACGTGACATACCTATGATTGCAATAGGATTGTTTTGAATTATGCACTCTCTGTTTTTGCCTTACAGCTTTGGTGTGGATGACAGGACATCACTGGTTAGCAGTACAGATATTGATGCAAACATTCTTGCTGTGCTGCCCAAAGGTGAGAAATACTAAGATAAGGTAAAGGATGGAAATAGTGAATAAAAAAATAAATAAAAAAAAATCTTAAAGTTGGATATTTACTAAAATCCTTTTTAGTTTCAGAGCTAAGGAAGCAATTTGAAACCACGGTCAGAAGTCATCCAGAAATGAACAGGTACATTTGGTCTCCCAAAAGTTTTCTATGCATGTTAAAATTTAAATGGCTTATCTATAGCTCAAACAGTCGAGTATGGTGTTAGCAATGCAAAGGTCATGGATTCGATTCCCATTGAATGCATGAACTGATAAAATGTATACCTTGAATCCAATGTAAGTTGTTTTGCATAAAAGCATCTGCCAAATGCATAGATGTACAATGACTGAATTCTTTTGAAAACTCATATACCGGAAGTCTGTTTTAAGGAATGTTACCATTACAAAAAAAAAAAAAAAATTGAAGTAACTTACAGTATGTTGCATCATTACTTTATGGAAAGCACTGTCAGTCTTAGCCTCTCAGTTTTTCAGAATGTTGTGTTAACCCAAACACTACATAAATCATGCAGGAAAGAAAGGATAGCAAGAAGGTTGGAGGGGATTGAATCTGATGTCCCATCTGCTCTTGCTACAAGCATGCAACACACAGCCGGCCTTGTGACTAATCGGCTACTAGAGGAGGACACACCACGCTACACACGTGCTTCAGATCCCAGTGATCCAGGCATTGTGGGTAAGACACCACAATTTATTTATTTCTGTAAGCAGATGATATACAGTGGACAACTATGGCAAGAGACACTATTACTATTGCGATGTGGTGTTCTGTTATTTTGACAAACCCCTTTAAACTTTGGTACATAGAAGAAGAGGTGTGCTATAACTTTTATTAGCAACCTGAAACCTGGCGGACAATGTAACAGCTACTGACCACAGTATCATAGAATTTTGGACCTGTAAGCAATCACCCATTACAACCTAGATACAATCACCTATTACAACCAACCTGGCATTGATCACACATACTTCAGAAGTAAACTTTTTTTTTAAATAAAATTAATTGTGTGCTGGTAATACAATCAATGATGATGTCCTCTCACTCTCTGTTTTCCTCTCTACAGTGCGGCGCTACAGTCGTGATGAGATGGAAGCTCCAGAGCGGCAATCCAGAGGACGGACACGTCCAGATCCACAGTCGTCCGCCAATCCTGACCCGATAGGCCTTACCCCAGCAGGGTCTGACGCAGCCAGCCTCAGCTCTAAAGCGGAGCGGATCGCACGCTACAAAGCTGAACGCCGACGACAATTATCAGAACGTTACGGAATCCTCCTCGACCAGGAGGTGGATCTGGATTACACGCCACGCTACACACGTGCACGGAGAGAGTCTGACTTGTCGGACAGAGGGGCTCCTCCTGACAGGGGACGTGGTGAAAGCAGAACAGGGGGCGGGGCATTGCAAGATCAGGATAAGGGGCGGGATCGAAGCAGCAGCAGGTCTAAATACAGCAGTTCAGGGATAGGGCGGGTCTTCATGCCTTCTGACCCTGCCCCCGATCCTGCTCCTCCATCAGGCTTTGATGCCGAGCGAGAGAGAGAGAGGGCAATGAACTTGGAAAATTATAGACGAGCACCTGATCGAAGTCCGAAACCACGGCCACAGGAAGCTCCGGTTCCCATGGAAACAACAGCTGCCCAACCAACAAAGGGTGTTGCTGTTGTCACTGTGGCAATTTCTCCTAGAACAGCACGCAGAGCTTCGTTGCCTACAACACGATATGGCATCTCTCCTGGAGACCTGTTCATTGAGCAACAAGCTCAAAATATCCTCAACAGACAGGGGTAAGTATGTTTGATCTTTCTGGATCTTAGAAAGTGTTTGAGGACCCTGATTTTGATTGACGTGGTATTATCTTCCTGTGTTGGCATACTTCCTATTGAAACAAGAAGTTGGTGCGGGACATAAAAGAGGACTTGCTCTTTCTTTAACATTTAGCTTGAATGAATGCTACCATATCTATGGCCTCAAAGTTAAAAAAAACCATGTACTAATGGTACAAACTTGCCAATTTGATTTTTAAGATGGGGTCCCATAAAATAAGATTTTGACTAGGATAAATTAAGAGACTTTGAGATCCCATCTTGCTTCATTTTTAGAAATCATCCTATAAAGCAAGTAAATGCAACAGGGTTAACAATTGCCATCATCTATCTATACCGATAAACTGGTGGACTTCGACAAGACTAATGCTTTGGGCTTTTTGCCTCACTCCGATAATGCTAAAGCTCTTACATTCTCCTTCTAAAAATGCTGAATGGACCAGGTTTTATGTTTAGTCAGGTTCGCAGTCATGCCAGAGAGCTAGGGTGAAATACCTGTATGTAGAACTGTTCACTGGACATCAGCAAGAATTCCACTTTGAAGCTCTGCTGAAGTTTCACCTAGTTTCAATGCTTAGTCTCTCCATAGTCGTGGACAAGAAATTAAAATTACTTAGTATGACAGTAATTGGTTGATTTCAGACATTTATCAAATTTATCTCAGCATCAGAGGAGAAAAGCAATTCATTTTATTTAAAATAAACAACCTATACAAGTCACCTAGTGTTACCCTCATTATTTCATAGTGATTGTTTCCATAGGAGACCCCTACAATAATTTATAAAGAGATAAACTATCTTTTATATCCAAGTACGGGTACATGTGTTTTAATCTCGTGTTACATAACTCTTGACACTCTAAACAACCCTTGAGGAGAAAAATGTCCAGGAGGAGATCAACATACTTAAATGTCCCTAAGGCAGTAATAATGTCAGAGACTAGCCTAATTGAAGAACCTTAGAACTAAAGTCAGGCAAGATAACTATACAACCAGAAAGAGAGGAAACAATCAGGGATCGTGGACAGAGATGTTTTATTTGTGACATTACAATAGTCCCCTATTAGAAACTCATTTAGGATTGGTGAAGTCATGAGTGTGTTTTGTTATAGTGGTAAATGCCATGGTGTTGTTACTGTGATAACTGGGATCTGGGCCTCTGTGTTCTTTAGCTTGGCAGCTCTTTCTCAGAGTGAGTGGTCCCTCAGGAGAGACATGGACACTGAATCCATGTCACAAATCAACTGGCCATCCAGGTATCAGAGTGGAAGTGTAACCCTTTAAATTCCCTCAGTTGACCCGCTAACTCCATTTTCCAACAATTGTCCTTATCCTACAAAGTCCATGCGCACAAGTATACATTTGCACACCTTAGTTTTCATTCCCTTGACCCTTTCATCTACAGTCACCATAGATGATGGCAAACCGTTCCCTTTTTAATCTCCCCCTGCATCCACTGCGTTTTTTTGCCACTGACCTTGTTCCTCACCAAAATATGATCAGCTCCTAACAATGAACCTTGGCTTCAGTCCTTTTCAATTTGTCCCTGTCATAAACCTATAACAGGTGAGTCACTGCTGGTTGAGAGGTTATCAATAAATGGTTAAGTAACTATAAATGGTTACCAGGACATGATAGCTTGTTAATGATTTCATAGTAGTCTATCAAAAGGGTAATAAATAACTGGACTGGATTTTAAATATTATTGTTTTTTGTTCCCTGTGTGGTAAACATTGATTTCAGGAAAAAGCTAGCTGCAGAATTAATTGAAACAAACTATTTTAAGTTTGTTTTGATGACACTTGATTCCTTGATTTTGTGTTAGCAATATGATCACATCTGCTCTGTGGTCATTTTTTAAGGTAAGCAAACTTTTGCCTGAATGGTGATTCGATTCAATGTTTTGGATCGCTGCACTGAAACTGAGAATGCAAGTACAGAATGATGCGTCCGGTGTGCAATACAGTCATTAGCATGTGCAGCAACCTCTCCCGGGTCCGAATGTCTGCCCGGTGAGGAGTTTTATTTATTTAAGTAGGTGCTGTAGGCCTACTTGTTAGACTAATAAAATGAAAAGTAAAATACACAAATAATATTAAGATACTTGTGTTTCTGAATAAATAAAGCAGCAGTTGCTGTCATAAAATCACAAATCTAGTTTGATTTAAAGGTCAGAAGCTATAGTTTACATGATGAATAAAAATCACAAACATGACACTTGTAAATGAAATAATCTTATATATACAGTTTAATTCAATCATGTGTAATTCTTTCAAACGGATTATAAAAATAACTTGAATCCAAGAAGCTCTATGGCCCTGTTTACACCTGGTATTAAGATGCATTTTGGTCGATCGGATCGAGGTGGACGAGGGAGACACATACCCGTTTACACCTGGTGTTTCAATTTGTCTCTTTTGTCCACTTTTAACCACTTCTCTCCTGATTTCTTTGAGTGAAGGGTTATGGCGGGTAAATGTATGTTTTTTTTTCAGATCTTTTGATCTAATGGACAAAATAAGCATGCACAATTTACATATGAACGCGCTCGGAGACTACGGAAAAACATTCAGTACGGAAAGCAGCAGCTTTCGTTTCTGCTCTGACAGCCGCAAGACTGGGCCGAACGCTGTGAGTGTGTGTTTGAAATCAGGAATGGTGAGAGAATATTGAGCCTAATACGTTTTTCGTCTTCAAACCAAACTTTGTTGAAACAAAAGTTAAAATTCCACATGAGCGTTTACACTAGGAAAGCAATCCGGTCAAATGCATTTTCGACTACCTATGGAAGGGGTTGAAAGTGGACAAGCTCAAAACATTTTACATCCCATTTAAACCTGTATTTAGTGTCGTCCACCTGTGATGCGATCAACCAAAATGTATCTTAATACCAGGTGTAAACGGGGCCTAAAATATTTTTTTGCTTTTGCTGTAGACCATCTACAAATGTTAAATCCACAAATAACATGTTAAGGTTACAACTGCATCTAAAAACAGCAGTGATTTATTTTATTATTGTTAGTTCAAAGCTTTGTCAAAGCATTGTCAAAGCTTTCAATGTTTTCTCATTATAAAGGGAACTTTAATAATGTTTTAGTTCTAAGGAAAGTGCACAGGAAAGACTTCGTGTTGTTTCCAAACAAAAGGAAAAAAATATCGGCATCAGCGATCCACCAAAATTAGTTGAAAAATATCGGCATATCGACAAAATATTGTGCATCCCTACTCAAAATGATAGTAGGTCATGCTTTGAACTGGGTTAATGTTAATTCCTCTCTTTCCTCCCTTCATGAAGAATACGAGTAAGGGAGAGACAGACAAGGGAGGATATCTCAGGAAGGGTTTCTGATTCTGGGCCAGATGCATCCTCTGTCAGACATCATCCAACAGTTGCCCCTCAATATTTGGCTCCACGACCTCAATCTGCTAACCAGCCACGAACACGGAGCACTGAACCCCCAATCCAACAACCGAGTCAGCTAGCAGAGGCCCGTCAACAAAGGGCACATAGTGCAGAGCGGCCACGATTCCAGCGCAATCACAGTATGGATTCACCTGCCTTTCAACACATACCTTCAAGTGAAATGGGAATTCATCAGCGTGCCCAAAGTGCAGAGCCCCCAAGCTATGAACAGATTCCAGGTGTACACCCTAGCACCATGGGTCATCAGCCTGGAATCGGGAAAATCAGGCAATCCCTACCAAGGCGAGATAGTCAAGATGCTCAACAACTGACACAAATGACACAACAACCACGCCCAGCATACAAAGACCTCCAGCAGCCATTACCTGGTCGCAGAGATGCCCCACCACCTGTACAAAAGTATCGGGCTATCCTTCAACCAGTGCCTTTGGATCGGGACTCTCGCCAACCAGCTCAAGCACATGCAACTACTCAGAAGCCTCTACTTGAATATGAACACACCTCGCATTTGCGTCCGTTACATAGGCATTATGGTCACAGCCAACCTTTGCAGTATGGTACAGTCCAGGCATTACCTCCAGCCTACGGACAAATTGTCCACTCTGGTCCTTCCCATGCATCTAGCCATCTATCCCCACCTTCAAATGCTCACGTAGCTCATCCTATGCCTAGACCTCCACTTGGCATTTCTGAGATGCTGGATCACAAAGAATGCTTGGCCTCACCTGGTTCGACATCTACTGGAAAAGAGGGTGAAGAGACAAGATGGCGTCCCAGTGCTGATCATATTCAGCCCGTTTACAGAGAGGGTCAATCAGCATCCAGGGTACATCCACCTTCAGAAGGGCTACTTAGGAGCAGAAAGGCTGTGCTACCCTCAGAGATCCGCCGCAGACAAAAAAGTGTGGATGATCCCAAACGTGGACAAACTGAAGAAGTTTTAGAAAGTCAAAGAATCAGAACGATTAGCCAGTCAGAGGAGACCGAGGGAAGAGGTGGAAGAAAGTTGCACCAGTTGGAAGGAAGGGAAGGGCCTGATGGAAGTGGAATGGCTCAGATGGAAGAGGGCACAATAACAGGTGGAATGGGTCTAGTAAATGACAGAGAAGGGCTTGTTGACAGAAGGGACAGACAATCTGAGGAAAGGGAGGTAGATAATGGCACAAAGAACAGTTGGACAGGTGAAGATGTGGGACGTAGTGTAAGGAAGATTGGTCAAAGAGAAGAGAACAAGCAAAGGAGGGGTATTAAAAAGGAGGAGGGTCAAGGTAATTGGAGTATTAACCAGTTAGAGGGGATGGAGCAAGGAGGTGTCAGGAAGGTTAACAAATTCAAAGAAAGAGAACGGGAAGTTGATCAAAGAAAAGGCCAAGCTGAACAGTCTGTTGAACCACTGGTACAGGGTGATAATAGAATCAGTCAGGAGGTAGAAGAGCAAGAAGGCCAAAGGTTCCTGCAAAAAGAAGTGGTAGAAGGACATGGTAGAAGACAACGGATCAATCTGTCAGAGAACGAGGAAGGGCAAGTCAGACGAAGAAGGATAAGTCAATCCAAAGATGATTGGGAGGGACGTAGGGTACGTACAATTGGCCAGTTGGATGAATGGGAAGGGCAAGGAGTGCATCGAATGGGCCAACCAGATGATCAGTTTGAAGGACGTGAGGAAGGAAAACAGAGGTATAACCTACAAGTATCTGAAGGTATGGGCACCACTCCCACACAGGCAAAGCTAATCAATGAACAGCATTTTCCACACAATAAGTTGGGGGAAGTTGGAGGGTACTTGCAGAAAGGTTCCTCCCTCCCACAAGCTCAACATCGTGCGAGTCAGGATGCATGTGACCTCAGGCCAAAGGCACGAATCCGCTCCATGTCAGATATTGGAGTAATGCAGCGATCTGCTGCATTGAGAAGTCTTGAGCGTGCTGCCAGTCGAGAGTCTGCCATAGTGATGGGTCCTGGGCTTCATACGAAGGAGCCGGGTGCTGTGGCCAATGGTGAAATGAGCACCTTGGACACAAGAGTTTCTGTGGCAAAGCTGAGACATTCCTACCTGGAGAATGCTTCTGGACACAGACCTGAGCTGTACGTGGACTGGCCTGTCAGCATGCTTAGTCAAGATTTTGTCAAAGATGATGATTAAACCCACTAACCTTCAAGTAATAACCCTTTCTTTTGGATGTAAAGTTCTGCTTTGTTAATGCAGTGTTAACTCTACCGTAGGCTGCTGTTCTACCGTATGCTGCTGTTCATTCAGAAGTTTAATTTTTAATTGCTGAAACTTTACCACACATCCAATCAACTAAGTCTGAATGGAGGAATGTTGGCTTCAACTAATGACTTTTGCATTTAAAATCATTTAATCTAAACTTATTTTAAATCTATTTTGGCATCTCCTATAACTATATGGGCAGCAGGATGAGATTTTGTAGGGTTACAAACTGTTGGATCTTAACCTTGTCTTGATCTTGTGCGAATAATTTTGGTTCTGTCTTCATCAAATGCATTATCATCATTACTCAATAAAATTGATTGTGTGATTTGTTGATTTGATTGACTTGTGATTGATTGACTTGTTGATGTATTGCTCAGTTTAAGTAGATTTGGATTAGGGTTTTTAATTTGTGACTCTTGACTAACTTTGTTATGGAGTGTTTGTGTGTGTGTGCATGACAATTTTCTTGTATGCACATACAAATGTCTTGGGGTTTTTATCCTGCTAATTTTGCTTTAGAGTCTCTGTACCTAACAATTCTGAAAGTTATCTTTTATTAAGACAGTCTTTCCTGTCTAAAGGGAGTCTAAAGGTGACCAGGTTCCCATGGAGACTGATCCAGTTGTCAGCAGTGACCGGGAGAGAGGAGCACGTCGGCCCAGACGTTATATTTCCCCTGGTGATGACAGGAAGTCATCTGAGAGGTTTAGAACCCAGCCAATTACATCAGCCGAAAGGCTGGAGTCTGATAGGTACAGTGAAACAGGAAGTCATCTGTTGCACTGAAACCACCAAATTATTATTTGTTGTGGTAAATTGTCTCGGTTTTATTCTCAAATCTTTTAGAGTAAAAAAAAAAAATATATATATATATATATATGTTACTTATCAGAATTTATGAAAGCGTTTTTGAAAGGTTTAGTCAGTATCTGTAAAGTGCATTTGTTCTGGCTACAGTATGTGATTAATTTTTCTTTTCTTTAGTCATCATATTACACCAGTTGAATCATCAGGGTCAGTTATTTTTGTTCTGTTTGTACTTCTATCTTCAGGTCCCATCTTAGTCCAGAGCATCAACATGGAGAATGTGAGTCAAAATTTAAGCAATATCAAACAAACTGTTGTACCTAATATCAGCAGCTGTGATTCGGTCAAAGTCATGATTTTACACACCATTTCTATTAAAACAGTTCATATTGAGTAACTTAACCCTCTCTTGTGTGTAGTGGATGAGGAAAAAATGGATGAACGAGCTAAAATGAGCGTGGCAGCCAAGAGGTCTCTTTTCAGGGTATCAGCTCTCTGTAGCATACACAACTTGTTGAATATGAAATATCACATGAAACTAACGGCTACAAAAACAATATTGAATATATTTGTATATATATTTAGTTAGGTAATGCAGTTAATATTACCTTTGTATGTATAGCCATGACATTATTTTTCTTTGTGACCTTTCCTGGTCTGTCTGTTCTCGTCTGGCAGGAGCTGGAGAGGACTTCAGACGGAGGTGTACCCAAACCTCGGTCACGCAATGCTGCGGTTGAGCGGAGACTCAGACGAGTGCAGGATCGTTCACGGACACAGCCCGTCACGTCAGAGGAAGTTGTCATTGCTGCTACGTAAGTAATTTCATACTTTTTGTGATGTAAAGGATCTGGTTTTCATATAATTAAATTTTACCTGCTATTTTAAGTCAAGTCAACTTCCTTGGCAGAAACCAAGCCAGTTCTCCTGTGGCCAACGAGCAAACACTGTGTGATTATGATTCAGGCTGCATCACAAGTCAGAATTCAGATCGGGATCAGTAACTTTCAAATTTTCATCATTCAATTATTTATTTTAAAGAAATAATGCCAGAAGTTATTAATTCAGTTTACTCACCTTCATGTCATTCTAAACCAGAATGCTGTTGTTTTTTCTGTGGAGCTCAAAAAGAATTTTGAAGATTTGGTGGTCATTACGGTGAATGTTTTGTTTTTGCGAGAAAACAAATTACAGCATACAACAACATGTGAATGAGTAAATAGTGACAGAATTTTTCATTGTGGGTAAACTGTTCCATTCAAAGTATATACCCATATATTACAGTATATACCCATCACTGACCACTTCATCACCCCTTTTGCAATAATTCTTGTTCACTTGATTCCTTTTGTTTTGTCCTCCTCTAAAGTTCCCCTGCTCCCCCTTCCCAAGTCATCACTGTTCAAACCACTGCTCCCAGAATCCCCAGTCCTGCCGTAGTCAGCACTTCCATGACTAGCTTCAGGTATCATTTGAATGCTTTATTTTATTTTGTATACTTTTCTGTGTATATGTGATAATTTAGGAATTGTTGTCTTGAGCTACATGCTGTTTCCTAGTTTGTTCATTGTTTAACTTGGGCTTTTTACAGACATGTGTTTTTTGACACCATGATTGCATATTAATAGAGAATTCATACCATACTTGAAAGAAAGAGTATAATGTAATGGTTCATTCATTCTGGTGTGTTGGGTTATTCAATTCATTCTCAAAAATGTCTCTGTTGGAATGTTTATGTGACAGTGCGCCATCTGCTGGTGGATTTTACATTCACGCGCTGTTGTAAATTGTTGTTGGGAGTGTGAAAACAGAATGGCTGGCATGCAATTATGGGGTTATGCAGTTCCTCAATTTTGTAATGTGAGCATGTGCCTGTGTCTATGAAAAAGTGCGAGTATATTAATGTGTGTGAGCATGTGCAGATGTTTTGGGTGTCTACATCAGCGCGTGGTCACCCAGATTAGCTATAAATGGTCACATGGTTAGCAGCAAAACACATTCTGCATTCTTCATGCACACCCAAATGTCAGCGGTGTCACCCATCTGTCAAGAAGACTTTTATGAAAGTGGCAGAGGAGGAGAATACCTTAAATTAGAACAAAGGACAAACAAATAAAAAAATCAAGTTTCACTCAAATTAAATACAAGAACACAACACCAATGCATTTGAGTCCTATGTCTTTTTTTAAACCTTGTATAGATTGAAAAAATGGCTTGGCAGTGAATTGAACTCCATTTGTGTGTGTGTGTGTGTGTGTGTGTTTAACAAGGTAAAACTTACATTATTTGCACCCGATTACTTGTTTACTAAGTACATGTTTACTAAGTTCTTGCCACTGTAAGGACAGTTACAGAGTTACAATTATACAGATCCCTTGAATCTTTTTTGATAAATCTTTTGTTGTTGTTAGTCCATATTTGTTGGCTTTGATCTTAATGCTACTATACTAGGGTTAGGGTTAGTTAGTTAACTATACTATACAAGATTAAGTCAAGTTTATGCTTAAAAGATAAATAAAAAATGATTATTATAGATATAATACTCTTATTTATTATCATAGGTATTTTTAAAAAAAATGATTGAATTAATAATACAATTATAAATATTTAAAAATTAGAGAGAGAGAGAGAGAGATTGGAAACTGTTGAAATTCTTATTTTGCACAATATTTCTTATGTAAAATTTTCACATCTTTTAATGGAAGTATCTAACGTTACTTTCTATGTACAGCTAGTTAGTTATTTTGTATTAGGTGTAACAGAATAATAATACATCCCCTCAAGAGTAACTTTTATGAGTGTCATTTATGGACAGCTGACTGTATATAATGTATAAAATCATATTGCTCTGTTTGATGACTGAGGTCTGGATAAACAAATGCACAAACCAGGATAGTATACTGTGATGCTCACTGCGATTAGTTACTATAATTGTTTATGAATCATTTTGTGTGCAATTTTGTTAGCAGCCAGGTCTCTGTGTGCAGTGTTTTATTATTGCATAAAAAACCTGTAATTCTCCCCCCCAGTTTGCAGGCATCATCAGCACATGGATCGGCCCACCATGAGCAGGAGAAAGATGATGTTTCAAAGGAGGCGGGTGCGGGAGAAGAGGGCTTGGGGCTTAATGAACCGGACCTATCAGCACTAAGCCTGGCTGAGAAGATGGCATTATTCAATCGCTTGTCGCAACCCTCTGGCCAATCAGCAAACGGACCCCGCTCGGACACACGCCAGCGTAGGGCCAATGCCCGCTTTCAGACCCAACCTATTACCCAGGGCGAGGTTGATCAGGTGAGGTCTCCTTTTTACCTATTTTTGTGGAAACCACTTAAGTAAATGGATATTTTTGCTTTGAGTACTTTAAAGGTGAAGTCTAAAATGTCAATGCTAGATGCACCAAGTTTACAGAGGTTATGCATTATTATTAGTCAGTTATTTTTGTTATAAGGCCATTACTTATTTTATTGTCTTTGTGTGTTTGCATATATTTGGAAATTATTTCAGTTTAGTGGCGTTAGAAATGATAGCCTTCACTTTAGAGATGATTAAAGAGAGATTTAAAAAAAGAAAAACATTCAATTTGTCTTTTCATTCTGAATCATTTAGCGTTGTAATTGACTTCAGTCAATACTCTCTTGAAAGTGAAGAGACATTGTGCCATTCACAGGAATTTACAAAAGACGTAGACCCGTCCAGTCTCACAGATCAACGCGCTGTGACTAATGATTCTGTTGGTCCCCCTCAGAGCGAGCAAGTAAGAGACCCAGGACTGAGACTTTTGATTGGCTGAGCAGTGAGAGCTTTGCCTTGGCAGCAGCTGCTGATTGGTTAATTGCTGAAGCCCCGACAACATTGCATTTTCCAAGTGGATATTTGCTACTGCTGAGTTGCATTATACCTGCTTTGATTTTGACCGGTTTCATTTCTTAATCTAGTAACTGCATTTCACTGCATTCTGTCATTTACTCAACCTCATGTTATTATAAACCTGTATGCCTGCCCCCACCCCCCAATATGGAATGAGATGTTTGGCAGGATTTTCATGTTGATTTTTTTCTTCATATAGCAAAAGCATATGGAGAACAGGGGCTGTCAGTGTCCAAAATGTGGTCTTTTCCTCACACTGCGCTATATTATATGGCATCAAATGATTTGAATTATACCATGTCTGTCTGAATACTCGACTCTGATTGGCTGTAAGGTGTGCAATAAAACCGTTTAATGCACAGGTAGTTCCGAATCAGTTCAATCACTGTTTTATATTAATGCACAGTTTTCTCTGAAGCGCACATACACATCATTTGCACACAGATTGCGCGGCGCATACACAGCTTACACATTTAGGAGCACAGTAATTTATCAATGCTGCCCAAAGATTTTTAATTATTAAAATAACTTCACTATGGAATCGCTACATTATATGTCTCAGCAAGAAGGGGGTAACATCGCTGGTTTTGAAGTAATTAAACTTATAGCTTTGTTGTTAATAGAGAAAGACGCTGCACAGATGCAGGTAATTCACACATGCATCTCTCTCTCTCTCTTTCTCAATAATTAATTCAAATAAATGCTATATTTTTATTCATTCAAATAAATGTAATCTTACGCACTACTTATCTCTGTTTCTGATTTAAAGTGCACAGAATGCTAGATCTAGCTAACTGACAAAAATAACCATAATTTTTATCCTTCCAGTCAAATAGTGCACTGCAAACATCAATAAGAGCTTTAAGTTGTCAATGCTGGCCAGTGATTATGGTATAATTGGGATAATCCACAGCACTTAATTCTATTTAATGTGCACTATTATTTTTAAAAACTATTTGGAGACAATATAATATTAATGAAATAAGAGGCCACTTAAGTGTACTTAAAGAGTTCACTTTCATGACTGTTTCTTAACACGCATAAGTACACTTTAAAAAAAAAAGTCTAATAATGTTATAAAATATTTTTAAATCATTGTTTTAGTAATCTTTTGTCATGCATTAAAGAAATAAACATTTTGATGTGTTGACTAACATACTAAAGCACATGTAAATAACTTATTATTGGAACTGTAATGTGTTTTTCTATATTACAGTAATACATCTTAAATGTACTAAATTGCAACTATCATTACAAATGTGTACAAATATTTACAAATATTGCATAATTACATGATATACAAGTTTTAAATAGAAATTATGAAATGCATGAAATTATACATAAAGATTTAGGTGGGTCAAAAAAGCATTCTTAAGTTCAACTAATTGAGTTTAGTATCAATTTGAACTGATACATTTTCTTTAATTGCAAATAACATGCAGTTAAGTGCCCGAAAACGTTACATTTAGTTTGCACTTAAGTATATTCTTTTAAAGCATATTATTTCCATAATAAGTACTCTTTTTAGAAGTATGCTAGAGTGCACTTCATTTTTCACAATGGACAATACACATAGGCAACTTTTATGGTGCTTTTATTGAAGATTTTTTTGGGGTGAACTATTCCTTTAAATAAGCAAATCTGTGCTTGCTATGAGAGAAATTCAGCTATCGGACAGAATTGCGTTTTAAACACCCAGACCTTGATGATGATGATGATGATGATTATGATGATGGTGACGTAAACAAAAATTCTGGTTTGTTGCATGTCTGAGAAGTTAACTGATCAGGTTGTTTGGTATGCAAAGCACATCCAATCTCTGCAAGCTGCCTGTGTGTCCTGCATATGACCTCTGACCTCTCTGGGGACTGTAAATGTGAACGCCATCTAAAAAGACATCTGAAAATACAACTATTCTTTCTTTCTCTCCAGCTGCAAAATGGAAGCGTGAAGTTGGAGCCTCTCTCTGCATCACTGGTCCGCTCTGTTACTGCGGTCACCGCCCAGGCCTCTGTTGCCATGGTGACAAGCGCTTCCCCATCAATGACCGCAGATGTTCGCATGGGGATGTCCTCAGCTCCGCCCTCCACTCAGGCCTCGCCCAATCAGACTCAGCTACCGGCCTATGAGAGAGGAGTTCGATACTTCAGTCTTACAGAGAGTGGGGAAAATCCCACTCCTGATGTTCAGTCTCCGCCCCCCGCAGTGCAGCCCGGCCAATCAGGACACAGCAAGGGTGGGGCCGCACCGATTTCAGCCAATGGCCAGAGGCAGGACGAAAGTGGGCGGAGGGGAAGACTTGGGTACTTAGAGAGAGAGGAGAGAGAGACAGAGCTCCCCAGTGCGATTTCCCCTCCTCACACACATGCTCCCAGACACACACCCCCTCACGTCAGGGGAGATGCAGAGCTGAGCGGCCCGCGAGAGAGGGAAAAAGAAAGCACACCCGTCTCGCAGGGAGGCTACCTTTCACCAGACAATCATCAGACGGCAATAGGAAGCGGTACCAGAGCTGTCATCTCAGGTAAGGTTAGATAGAACAAAAAAGAAAAGTATTTTAAAAGGGGTGCAAACCTCTCAGATGTGTCTATTGTTTTTTTACATGCAATCACACACATGCATGATGCACGTCTGCAAGATGCAGCCGGCCTCTGATTGGGTTAACTGGGTTCCCAGCCAACATGCTGCTCGAGTCGAATGTGATTAGCATAATTTATCATACATCAAGCGTGTGGCTCTCTTTGTCTGAGCCGTGCAAAACTAATGATGCCGAAATGAATCGGGCAGAAGGCAAAGTGGAGTGATGCTCCCCTCCGTGGCTTTTGTTTGCGTTCCCAGCCAAAGCTGTTACTATCCATTCGTCTGGAAGCAAGAGTGAATGTGTGAATTGTGTAGTAAAGAGGGAGATGAATGAAAGACTGGAGCGGTAAGGCGGATGGAAGTGTGCCCACATTGATACAGACATGTTGTCATCCCACAGGAAAAACACAGGAGGTTATCAGGTTCATGTCTGCCACATGTTAAAGAACAGCCATGACAGCAGAATGCGACAGTGGCTTTCACAGGATAAAGAATGTTTTTAACATGTTATTTTTGTGTGTGTGTGTGTGTGTGTGTGGCAGTGGAGCTTTAGACTGCTGTCTGTTCATGTGTGTCAGGTATTGAGTTAGCCATATGATGAACATGAGAGAGAGTGTGTGTAAGCTGATGTGCAATGCAGTTTCTAGGTTTTATGTATGAAGTTTTCTTTTCTGTATCTGGTGCGTTGAATAGCTATGGCTAGACACATATTTGTGTATTCTTAACTGGATGGATATAAATGATTGGGTGTTATAAATGTATATTTTGATTGATATATACTGATATAATGCCTCTGGTTATAGGGTCAATCTCATGAATCCTCAGAAGTGTGTCATGTTCAGTTAATAATTTCACCTCCCTCGCCATAAAAAAGAATATATATATATATATATATATATATATATATATATGTATATGTTTATATGTATATATGTACATGTGTTTTTGTTTTCAAATCCTCATTCATGTAATTCTTTTTTTTCCCCAGTAATAATTTTCATTAGATTCTCTTTTTTACTGCATTAAAGTACAAAATATTGAAGTCCAAAGTTCTTGATCAGCTGTTTTGATTAATTCACACTGATATAATGCCTCTGGTTACAGGGTCAATATCATGAATCCCCCCTCTTTTTTTGTCCCCCTTTTAAATTCAGAAAATTTTAAAATCAGAATTCTCTTATTTAAATCATGATTCTCATTAGATTATCAAGTCTGCAAGTCTACAAGTCTTTGACTGTATTAAAGCACAAAATATTGAAGTGCAGTGTTTTTTTATTCAAATAAATTAGCAGAACAATCAGCATAGTGTAAATATTATGCAATGATCACTTTTAAAGGTAATACAACAAATACTGTGTGTATATATATATATATATATATATATATATATATATATATATATATATATATATATATATATACATATGCCATGATGTACATTACAATTTTAAATTAAAGTTATTTTTTGCATTACAGTAATGGGGATTTAGGGTGTGCTTAATTGCCACGATATTCCTAAAATGACCTAATTGTCCATTCTTTATGCAAAATGTATGTTTCTTTTTTTCCTTTTGGGAGAAATAGACATGTTTTTTTTTTACATGTTTTGTGAGATTTACCCTTTAAGGCTCTTTTTGTGTATTTGTGTATGTGTATTTGCTCTCATGCTAGACTCAATGTGTTTCTCCAGATGTCCCTGATCCCAGCGTTCCCGGGAGGGCGGTGAGCACTGCTGCGGTCTCCTCCAGAATTTCATCACACACCTCACACTCGCTCACTTACCTCCAGCAAAGCCAGTCCTACACTCCTCCGCAACCTCAACCAAAACCAGTGCAGCACCCTCAAGTTTACACACCGACACTCACCCGACCCCAAACACAACCCTACAGCCCGCCGACACCGCCCAAACTACAAACACACCTCGTTTCTGACTTTCAACCTCACGCCCACATTGACTCTTGGGCTCCTCCACGGCAAACTCAGGTGTCCTCTGAACCCCAACAGCAGACACAACCCAGAGTACCACCACAGACACAGCCGAAACCACAATCCTTCCTTCCTCCTCAGTCGCATGCCTACATTCCCTCTCAACCCAAGATACCTCCTCAAACCCAGCCAAAACCCCAGTGCTTCATACCACCTCAAACAAAACCCCAAGAAGAGATCCTGGGAAAATACGGCCCATCTGCACCCATCGTCTCCAAAGACCAGCAGCCAGAGATTCACGAAGATCCAGAGGCCATGACATCTATGTCAATCAAAGAGAGGTGTGTTGGCTACTTCACTTGTACATCAGCTGTGAGCATACCAGACATCCCACCCTGCATAAACTCATTCCCGGGAGATGGCACAATCCCCACCAGCACCATCATAATATAAAAAATTATACTATTATATTCATTCACGTAAGCCGCCTAACACAGGTTCATTCATTCAATAGTATTGATGCGCCAAAAGTGATGTAGTTGAGTGTGACGAAAAAGAGGCGAGGGTCTCCACAAAATCCGAAGTGGTCACAGGAGACGCATTTGAAACTTGTGATAATACCAGGTGTAAAGGTAATGCGTCTTTGCTGACCACTTGTGATTGGTTCACCGAAAATGCATCTTAATACCAGGTGGAAACAGGCTTTATTTCTCTCTAGCTTGCTCAATTTCTGGGATATTGTATATATAATTTGCGGCCGTCAGGGAGCCGCTATCAATATGCGGGAGACTCCTGCACATTCCAGGAGAGGTGGGATGTCTGGCAGGGTTGCAGACATATATTTTAAAATATAATTTATTTGTGTGATGACAAATCTGAATTTTCACCATCATCACTCCATTCTTTAGTGTCCCATGATCCTTCAGAAACCTGCTTTTTAATAAGAAAAAAATCTTATTATTATCAATGTTGAGCTCAGTTGTGCAGTCTCATATTTTGGTGCAAACAGTGATGCTTTTTTCATGATTCTTTAATGAATATAAAGGAATTATTTTAAATAGAAATCTTTTGTACAGTTATAAGTGTATTTACTGTCAAATTTAATGTCTGCTTGTCGAATAGAAAGTATTAATTTCTATCAAAAATAATAATTTTACTGTTCCGTTGTGTATATATAATTTTTTTTAATGCTAGAAAGCAATATTTTTATGTGTCAGGATTATTTTATGAAAGGTAGCATAATAATAGCATGTTAAAAGCACACTCATCATAGCATATTGCGGTGTAAGAAACAATGGCACATGGCTGGAGATGTTTCAGGGTGACTGGAGCTGTTCTCCTTCTGTCTTGTCTTATAAATGAAATTGGGTCATCTCTGCTCTCCGCGAGCGCTGATAATGCGGACAGCACTATTTTAGTACTCCAGCTTTCCCCACAGGGCAGGATGAAATGAGTATAGACAGAGAGAGAGAACGAACCATGACGAAGTAGTATGAGAAAGCTGAATTGTGAAGAATTTGGTGTGATTTCTGAATGAGTTTTAACTACCAACATCTCTTTAATTTCTTTTTCAATTGTCATTTCTTGCATTTTATACAGTATATCTGCATGATTTTCGCCTCTACAATGTTCAAGATGGAGTGAAGCGTTTGACACTTTTCTTTCTCAGGTTAGCCATGTTGAAGAAGAGTGGAGAGGATGATTGGAAAAACCGGATCAACAAGAAACAGGAAGCTATACAGGAAGTGGTGTCTGTAAGCGAGAAGACAAGTGAAATAGTGGAGGAGCAAGGCTTTAAGAAAAAGGTAAGAATATGATATAATATTGATCTAAATCAAATATGGAAACTCATCACAGGTTTTTATATATAATTTCAAATTAGTCCCCGCCTCCACTCCATCACACCAGTTTGGACTACCTGATCCACTCAGTCAACTGTATTAAACGCTACACAATGTCAAGTGGAAATATAGTCATATAGCCATAACCAGAAACTGACTGAAGAGTGAATTATACAGGCTCATCTACAAGTCGATGTATCAGAATGGTAATGCATTTTATGTATCGCTCTCTACAGTGTCGGACACATAACGGTAATTGATATGATTAGCCTTTGGCCTGACTACATTATCAAACAGCTAATCATGTGTTGCTAATGTTGCTAAAAATCAGCATCCTTATTAGAAACGCTTTGAGCATCATAGAAAGTCACTGGAGAAAGGGATAAACTGTAATTCATCATAACATCGTAATATACATCTTATACACCCGCTATATTGGGATATGAACCCGGTTTTTCCTGTACCTTCTTAAAGGTGTTCTTGCTCACTGTGGAAAAGCACGTTGACGAGTTTGGTTACTTCTTTGTGATGGGTGGTTTCAAACCACATCTTTGGTACACTGCAGTTTTAAGGAGAAAATACTCTGCAGTTGTGTTGACTGATGAATTTGCACATGGTTTGTACACGGTTTAAAGTATATTCAAAACACCCCACATAGACATTAAGTATAGTAGTGAAGTACTAGTATACATCACACATATGATGACATTGAACATGGACTGCTGCTATCAATCTGTGAAATTACAAAAAATCACCTTTAAAGCGTCAGAAATGATTCGTTCAACTCTCTGTGCTTTATAAAATTACATGAGTAGAATTTTTTTTCACAAGACGTGAGAACAAGTGACATTTAATGTCATTGACCTAATGCAACACCTCTAATTGTGCCATATGGACATGGAATACTTTTATGGTGCTTTTTTTTAACAAAATGGCTTTAAAAATTCACCCTTTCTGTTCCAGAGAACAAAAGAAAGATGACAGAGTAAATGAGGGTCATTTTAATATTTGGTGAACTATTCCTAATCCAAACTGTGAATCAGATGTGTTATTTTAACTTGTGAATAGTAACACGTTAATGTATTGTCGCAGGCAAAGCTGTGAATTGACTGCCCAGTCTGATGAGTCATTTCACAGCGTGGTGTTCACTGAGTTTTATAAAGTAACTTGTGCCTTCCTGAGTTATTGTGATTCTCGCAATTCAGCAAAGTGCAAAGGTTAAAGTAAACCCTGTTCAGTTTATCCAAAGATAAATGCCAAGTCTTTCACACCAAACAGCTTTTTTCTAGTCTTAGCTTTTTGTCCCTCACACACACAAATGCATCTCCTGTGTGTTTAGGACAAGACTGTTATCAGTGAATTCACATCATCTGAGCAGCTCTGGGTAAGCACCAGCATCAATGGCTGTCCTAGGAAATTTTGGCTTTAGCTGAAAGATGATTGGCTGACCTGCTAGTGCAAACTGCAATTTGATTGGCTGTTTCTTAAGGACTGACACTGCTTGCTTTATCTTCTAAATTCATCTTATTTGTCATTTCACTTGGTAACCCTTACAATAAAGTCTCATTTGTTCACATGAGTTAACTCTATTAGTTAACATGAACTAACAGCAAACAATAACTAATTGCATTAAATTTCAATATTTACTAATACATTTTGTATTAGTGCAGTTGCATCTGTTAACCTAAGTTAATGCATGGTTAACATGAACAATTAACAATTGCATTTTTATTAGCATTAACAAAGATAAATACACGTTGTAAAAAAATATATTGCTAGTTCATGTGACTGTATCTAATGCATTAACTAATGTTAACTAATGTAAAGCGTTATCTTTTAGTTTGTTTTCTGGTGGCTATAATAAATGAATATTTGCTTCTCTCTAAAATGTTACTGCTGTTGAAATGTTAGGAACATGCTGTAATAATTTCACTTAACATTATAAACGACTCCTCATTATACTCCCATTATAGACATTTTGCTTCTCTTGTTTGTCTTGATGTGTGTCCAAATCAAATTCTAGCATGTTTTAGGATGAAACACCTTGCTGTTCTAGATGGACTAGTAGCTGACCAAGAACATGAAACCTTTATATAGAAACCAAAATGGTCTGTGTAGGTTATCAAGCCTTTGTGGTTCATATTAATCTTGTTAGATTTCAGTTTCCGATTTTTGTTTACTTTTGTACACAAAAGGTACAAAAATAGTCACTGGGTTGTCACCCAAAAAGTAAACATTTTGTAGTATACATTAATCAACATTCATGAATTTAAATGTGCCCAAATTAGCCCGAAGGCTAGTTTTCATTGGTTGTCCCTTTGCCAGATGTAATTAGGCCTAAAACTAGAGAAAAGAAACAAGAGAGAAAAACAATAACAATACTTATTTTCAATGTACTTTTCTTCCCTATATGTTGTGACGTGTATTCAAGTGAAACAGCTTCTAAAACGAAAAATGTCGGGCAGAACTTGATTTGGTTTATGGGGAATTGATTGGGTGGTTGGATCCTTGTGGTTTCCTATTGGTTGATCTAATGTGAGGGACAGGTTGCCCCGCCCTCGCGCCAGTTAACACGCCTTTAGAGAAGAGATGTCACTAAAAGTTATTTTGTTTAAAGATCATGAGGCCACATGAATTTAAGTAAAATTATGCACATGAATGAACCATTCATAATAAATACTGAGTTGTTTTATAAAAAAATTATAATTGTTTATTTTTATTTCATAGTGACTTTACCCTTAAATGGTATATTTTATTATCTTAAAGGTACATATTAGTACCTTTTGAAAGGAAACTTCCCCAGTGACAGCTTTTGTCCCTTTATTTCTGAGAAAGTGCCAAAACGTATTATTGTACAATGTTAGCTGCCACTCGATGTCGATTGCAAAATCAGTGTCCTGATGCTAAACCAGCTGAGAACCACTCCACACTTAGAGGTGTTGCATCCTTTCCTTTGGCGTTTTTCCCCCCTCATTCATTCTTAGCCATATCTGAGTTATTTTCTACTTCCTTCACTATCAACGCCCTGTAATCATTGTCTCTTGCTCTTTCATCCACTCTTGTTTTCTATCCTGTTTCGTCCTTATTCACTGTCTGTAGGGGCCTGTCTTTTCCTCCACCTACTCTCCTCCTCCTCTCCCATCTACCCCAAAATGCCAATATGTAGAACATCAAGGCCAGGTAAGAGAGAGCTTGTGCATTTTGGAACCATTTCATTTCTAACATAACTCTACAAAAGGTCTGAAATTTTAACTTTTCCTTCCTTCCTTCCTTCCTTCCTTCCTTCCTTCCTTCCTTCCTTCCTTCCTTCCTTCCTTCCTTCCTTCCGTCCTTCCTTGCTTCCTTCCTTTCTTCCTTCCTTCCTTCCTTCCTTCCTTCCTTCCTTCCTTCCTTCCTTCCTTCCTTCCTTCCTTCCTTCCTTCCTTCCTTCCTTCCTTCCTTCCTTCCTTCCTTGCTTCCTTCCTTCCTTCCTTCCTTCCTTCCTTCCTTGCTTCCTTGCTTCCTTCCTTGCTTCCTTGCTTCCTTCCTTCCTTGCTTCCTTCCTTGCTTCCTTCCTTCCTTGCTTCCTTCCTTGCTTCCTTCCTTCCTTCCTTCCTTCCTTCCTTCCTTCCTTCCTTCCGTCCTTGCTTCCTTCCTTGCTTCCTTGCTTCCTTCCTTCCTTGCTTCCTTCCTTGCTTCCTTCCTTCCTTGCTTCCTTCCTTGCTTCCTTCCTTCCTTGCTTCCGTCCTTCCTTGCTTCCTTCCTTTCTTCCTTCCTTCCTTCCTTCCTTCCTTCCTTCCTTCCTTGCTTCCTTCCTTGCTTCCTTGCTTCCTTCCTTCCTTGCTTCCTTCCTTGCTTCCTTCCTTCCTTGCTTCCTTCCTTGCTTCCTTCCTTCCTTCCTTCCTTGCTTCCTTCCTTCCTTCCTTCCTTCCTTCCTTGCTTCCTTCCTTGCTTCCTTCCTTTCTTCCTTCCTTGCTTCCTTCCTTACTTCCTTACTTACTTCCTGACTTCCTTACTTCTTGACTTCCTTCCTGACTGAATGACGACAAAGTCACAACAAATACTTAACACATATCTCTGCTTTAATACATCTGCGGTAAAAACTGGCTGGTTTCATTTAGTTTATAAAGGACTGTTATTATTAGTTTGCATAATTTATCCTAAAATTCACTGTGAATGATAGTAGAAAACCATTATATTTCTCTGATGGAAACAGGCAGCTCTGTACATATTCCCAGGGCAAATGCATTCATTAAATGAGTGTTGGCAGCATAATGCATAAATCTAATTTAGAAATCCACCACACTTTGAGTAAGGATTACTGCATTTTTGGCTTTTGCTGTTGACTGATAAATGTCAATACTGTATGTACAGCAAAGAGAATAGTCATATTCAAACGTTTTGTAAGTGCTTTGGACAGTTTGCTGGTGAATGCTCATGTGGTCTGTCCTGTATGTCCAAGTCGTTGGTCTTTCCTTGCTGTGAATTTATCAAGATGATCTATAGCCATCATATTCGTTTTGTCTCATCTAATCAGAAACTTGAAGAGGGGGAGGGGAAGATGTCCATTGAAGAGAGGAAACAGATGATCTCGACCCGAGAGGAGGCGTGGCAGAGCTCAGGGAAGGGCGTGGCCAATGACTCGACCCAGTACACGGTGGCTGCCAGGATGGTGAAAAAGGGTTAGAATGTGCAAACACATGGATCGGATATTAAATACTATATTGTTTTATTATTAAATGCTACAAATATTATTAAATGCAAAAAATACAAAAAAATGAATCTAATACAGCTTCATACATTTTCCTAAAACCAACTAAACACATTTAATAATCAAATAATGAATTACTGAAACAACTTGAAAGTGTTACAACATTTTAAATGTTTTAAAACCACATTGATTAAAAAATGTAAAAAAAAAAAAAAAAGTTTACTTTATAGTGAGAAGACACCCTAGCCATCATAGACATTATACAAAACATTTGTTCCCATAATGCTGCTTTTGGCGAATAAGAAATATTTCAGTGGGTATATTTTGTTGTGTTGAACTATTTCAATTTTACAGATATGGAATAATTAAAATGAAACAAATTGAAACTGTGTAAAATATAAAGACTTTTTTTTAATGTTTCATAAAATGTATTATAAAAATGCTGTTATTAAATGCCTGATTATGTGTGTGTGTGTGTGTGTCAGGTCTGGCCGCTTCCTCTGCAGTGATCAGCCCGATTCTGTCTCCAGTCTCTGCTAAACTGAAGAGCAGTGTGTCGGCTATCTCTAAACCACAGGAAGGTAAATTAGACAAACACTCGCTACATTATAAGAAAGAAGATATTTCTCTTTTGAAAGTCACAAAGTTTGGAAATGTTGTTGCGCCGTAATAACTGGGGCAAAACCCTGATGTGCTGCAGATATTGAGGCCAGAGCAGAAATGGAGTCTGATAAGAAGCTGGAAAAGCTAGAGACGTTTCTGGGGCGTTTGAACAGTAAAGGTAAGTTGATTGATGCAAGATCTGCTCATTTTCTTGTCCTTTTTGCAGGAGGATGTTATAAGTCCATTATAGAAGTCAGAGTAGAAATGATTATTGAATCATTTGGAGTCTTTAAAAAAAGGAGCTTCATGACATATTATTTCAATTGCTGTCACAGTGTCCTAATAATGTACCTTTTACTGAAGCCATCGCACTGTCTCTCTCTCTCATTTTCTTCCTTCCTTCCTCCTCCTCAGTATCAGGTTTGCAGGAGACGACACTGACGGTAACAGAAAAGGCAGTGAAGGAAGTGATGCGATTGGATGATGAGGTCTTTTCAAAATTTTACCGCCACATGACAGATATTCCCCGCAGCATGAGTAGCAGAATGCATCTGGAGGAGGACTTTGATGCCATCTTTGGAAAACAAGCACCAATGTAATTTTTGTACTTCTTTAATAGGCTATACATACAAGCACGCACATTTATTTTTATATTGAAAAAATATTGTATACAATTTTTATTAAGTTATATTTATTTATTTTATCTATAATTATTTTACAAAGCATAATGTATCTTTTCTTTTGTATTACGTTTTTTTTTTAAAGGGACACTAAGTAACTTTTTAGTTAATTTATAATCTAAAATCAATATTTTTATTCATAAATATGTCCTCAATGGTGCACAAATACCTCTGCCAATTATCTGATTTATCCTCGTAAACAAAGAATTTATTATATTTATATACATGGGACGGGTAAGTCCACGGAGGCTTCCATGTAGTTCCGCCATCTTGAAAAACTATAATAGCAGAGAGGGACAAAAAGTACTAGGCCAACGCGTTTCCACAACACGTTTTCATTCAGAGCCGGCGTGACGTGACTGAACGCAGCAGAAGCGGAGGAGCAGAGCAGTGAGAGGCGCTTGTCACTGCCCCGGCAAGTTTAAAAGGCTGCATTGCAAATCCTCGTCGCCAGAAAAGTCCAAAATAGATCGTAAAAGGAAACGTGACCGGAGATTACAAAAAACACAAGTTAATGTCGGGATAGCTTTTTCCAGGTGGATAGAGCTAATGCAGGAGAAAGATTTCAAAAGAGACGCTGAAGTCCTGCTTTCTTCTCGACAGGCAAGTCAGTGTTACAGTCTTAATTACAAGCTTTTTTCATTGTTTGCTTGTGTACTTTATTTTATAGACAGATGAACATGTATAGTTAAAAGTTGATGATGATATCTAACAATGCACGTAGGCTACTTCAGAAAATATAACGAATAAAGAAGGCATAACTACTAATTACAATAGTTCATGTTTTTGACACTCATTATTTCATACTGTAACATTAATTTGTTCGTTGTGTCAATTTGAAGTTTGTTTGAAATAACAAACCTGTTCACCCGAAGGAAAACTCGATGAAGTGCTATTAGAAGACATCCTGTCATAGCTTTTTGGTACATAACGGCTACCGTAGATGCAACACGCATTTGAAAACGCGAGGCGCTGGAGAGCACAATTCGTTTGAATGCAAAATACAATTTCACCGCTAGATGGGAGTAATTCTTACTTAGTGTCCCTTTAAAGACACTTCAAGGCATTGAAATTTTTGACATTTGAAAGACTTGGCTGTCTGACTTATGGCCTCTCCTTGGCTTCCAGGTTGACATCGGCGATGGTGCAGCACAAGCGGGCTGTCCGTCCCTCTCGTAATGTCCAGGCATCCAGGAACCCCTTAAAGATTCTAGCTGCAAGAGACGACATCCGTCAGGAGTACACAGAGCAGAGACTGAATGTCGGGCAGCTGGAGAGCAAGAGAATTAAACAGGAGAAAAGTGAGTCGACCAGTTGTGGATGGAAAGGTGCCTCAGTTCAGTGTTGTTACCATATGCACCGTTACTTCCTGGTTTTCGATAAGCCAGCTTGGGCATTTCCAGTGAACTATTAGCTGTCATTCTACATTCGCTGTACATCGACACAAAACCATCAATACTTGACTTTTTAATGTTGTATTTATATTTGAATGCAGTTATCACACTTACCTAATTTGCCAATAAACCAGTTGTATTCATTGAAATGAAGAGTTGAAGCTAATGCCAACATTGGAATAAGAAACACAGTGTCTGTAATTGGAGACGCACACGCAACATTTTTCCAGCACTTCAAATGTTATTTTAATGTGATGACCAAAAACATTATTTGTTCATCCTTCTGAGATTGTCCCCATTTGTAAAAGTGAACTTCTCAAGATGTAGGAAATCCAACATTTGATAGAAAACAAAAAATAGAAAGGGATATTAATTAACGCTATAACCGGTAGATTGCGGAAGAGGAGCATTTATTTTAATATTTTTCATACGTTTCGCTTTTGAATAAATATGAATGATTATGAGAATCCATTATGAGAGCATATGAATAAAAAAAAAAATTATGATGTGCCCGGGTAATTCATTAATAATAAAATCTGTAATCAATTTTGATTTCATGGTGTCTTTAATATAAGAAGATTAATAAAACATATTTGTTTGTTTTTTTTCCTGTTGTAATGATATGGTTTTTACGTGTGTTTTCCAGTGAGCAAGAGCTCCAGTTTGTCAGACGCAGCCCTGGCTGGTCTGGCCAGTAAAGAAAGCTACAGCAGCGTGAGTCTGCGTAGTGTCAGCATCTCAGAGCAGATGACCAACAACAGCGCAGCTCCCTACAAAAAACTCATGCTCATGCAGGTCAAAGGTCAGTCTGTAGTACCCTAACGCTGTGTCTACGCAAGCATGATGTGATTCATGGAATGGATATACCAAGCGTATTTCTCAAACGGGAGGCTGCATCTCTCGGCTGCCACGTCACCAACTCAATTTGAAGGATCCTTGGAAGGCAGCCTTGGTTTCTCGGCCTGTTTTGAAGGATGCATCGGATGTATTCTTTGCGGCCTTAAATCACCCACAATCCTTTGCATGCATTCCAATTAACGAAAAACGGAAAACGAGTTGTTACTGAGCTTGAGTTTATTATGAAATGTTTTTGGACATGAAAGCATAGACGTTATCTTTTATTTTGCTGTAAATGTATCACTCTAAACTGACATTAATGTAAGCCACTTGGAGACCGCAGACAGCTGTCATTCACTGTATTGCATTCATGAAAAGCCAGTTGATATAAAGATTTGTAATATAAAGTATTTTTCCAAAATAAAGTTTTAATAGTATTTTTGTGCCGTGACCGTGGGGGCGGGAACATATGTGACGTAGCCATGCATACTTACTAGACCGCCTCATTCTAGCGTTTAATGCTGAGGAGGACACTAGCATACAAGCCTCAGAAGGACTGAACTAGGAACTAGGAAGGACACAGGCTCAGTAGGATGCAGCTTTCCGTTTGAAACACCCCAAGTGATGCATGGAATAAGCTGCATAGCCCCGCCCACAGCAAATTCCTATTGGTCCAAACATCAAATGGGTTCTGATTGGCTTCGGAAAGCCTTTCACTTTTAGTAAATGACTTAAATAGCATTACTCTTGATTAGAATGCTGCAAAACACCAACAAGAGGCATGGAATATGATATAAATAGTTATATAGTAATGTATCACTGCAGTTTTATGAGTTTTTGATTGTTTGTGTGAGTTAAACTGTACTTGCATGTATGTTCCCCAGGTCGACGACATGTCCAGACCAGACTAGTGGAGCCTAGAGTGTCCTCTCTGAACAGCGGTGACTGTTTTCTACTGGTTACGCCTGAACATTGTTTCGTTTGGATTGGAGAGTTTGCTAATGTCATTGAAAGAGCCAAGGTACAACCTGACTTATATTCTGACATCTTACTCATGTTATTCTTCATATGATCAGATAGCTTTTTACATTACTGTTGTATTGTACCGCTTGACATCTAGGCATCAGAACTGGCCACTTTCATCCAGCTGAACCATGACCTTGGTTGTCGAGCAGCACTGGTGGAGACGATTGAAGAAGGAATGAAATCACAAAGCCCCGCAGCTGCAGAGTTCTGGAAGATCCTGGGAGGAACAGCCAGCTACCAATGTACATACCCTGAAATCAAAAAGATACAATTTATGTGCCATTATCTTAATTGAAATTAATAATATTTTTCACTCTATGCGTGCAATGATCACAGCGGCCGGGTCTCCAGACGAGGATGAGATGTTTGAGAGTGCCATTGTGGAGACAAACTGTATCTTCAGTCTAGTGGATGATAAACTGCTTCCTGATGATGATTCCTGGGGGAAAGTGCCTCGTAGCACACTATTGGGATCTAAAGAGGTCAGAAAACAATATGTTGTGTATTTTTTAAAAATATTGTAGAAACATCTTCATACATTTTTTTATTTTTGCATAAATATAATATAGGTTAACCCTCTGAGGTCGGCAATCGCGCCGGCGCGATTGTCTCGCTTTTTTTCTTATCAGTGCAAAAGGGACTCAAAATACTCTGTTGATTTTGATCTTAAATATAAGTGGTATACATCAATCGATCATGTTAAGTGTCTATTATTTTTCTGTATACTCACAATAAAAACAAAGTGTTGTGCTTTTCGACAAATAAAGAAAAATAAACATGATGCAAGTTCTGCCTACTCTCTGTCGGTGAAGTCCATTCTGAAACGCGTCCTAAGATTAACTATAACTCCGCAAATACTTGTCATACAGGCACGAGAGATTTTTCTTTATGAAGCTTGAATTCTCTTCTTTTCAATGAAGTAATTTATATAAAAAACAAATATTCTCTGTTTATGTAATCTGTATGAAAAGAGAGTGATTTCAGTATTTTTTTCCCCAGCTCATTACACTTCATTACGCGTTAATCTGACACGCCCACGGAGGACGCGCGCTATTCAAACGCAAATGTTGAGGCAAGCCATGACAACGCCCACATCAGCCGTTCCACCGCGGCGGTAAAATGTGTGGTGTATTTGCTGCCTTTTACCGCTAAGAGGCGCTACAATCATAGACTCTGAAAAGTGTTCGTTTATTCTCTCTATTGCGTAATCTGCTGCCGCGCATTCAGAGCGATTGAAAGCTGGTAGCATATGAATTCAAGTGAAACGTAGTTAAAATAATTAATAATCACAATGCTGAAATTAGGCTACCAAAATTAAATTGAATAAATAATGAAAACAATTCAACATAAAACATTGCAATAAAAAACATTTAGCCTACATCAATGAGGCTTTTAAACAGCATACAGACGGTAGCTCAGTGGTTAACGCAACAACTCGAGATTCAAGGAGCTTCAACCGACCCGAGATCGAATCTCAGTGTAGCATACATGTTTTTAACCGATGTTGGCCGACAGCGTTTATATTTTACCACCTTGATGCTTAAATAGGTAACTGTTTATAACTGTTTACTTATTTAAAGTCAAGAGTTTTGTTTAATTATCATTACAACATACATTTGCTACATTCCCGTAGAACCGCAGCCGCTGCACAAACGACAAAAACTGATGAAGGAAGATTGTCAGCCGATTGCATCAGAAAATGAAACTGAAGAAGCTCGTCTTTAGTCTGCTAAATTATTGTGTAATGTAAAAGAACACTTAAATTACTTAAGTTTGAAACCAAGTTCGAACATTTCAAGGTTTAAATAAAGTGTCGGGACAGTTTTTTTTTTTTTTTTTTTTTAACAGGATTGCATCGAGTTTAGAGTATTTCTTTTGCGATGCAAAATAAGAAACACTATAGGCTAATCTTATTCTTGCGAAATTTTAAAATTGTATTGCCAAAGAAATTACAGCTAAATTAAACAATTAAAACAGTACAAAACTAAAATTGTCCAAAGCAACATAGCCTAATTAAATTAAAAACATGCGTTTTTCTTTGCCTCTCTCGCGCTGGATCTCTTTTTAGCAGGTTTATTTAGTCTCCCTCGCTGCACCCGCCGGGTCTCTCTCGAAATTAAACATTTAAAAACATGTAAAAACACATCATACAGCTGATAATACTGTATATGTCGCTGCGTGTCAGCCATACAAATCAGGAAAAAATATTTAGCCTTTAATTGTTGCTTCAAAGACACAGCATGCCTTGTTGAATTCACCTTACAATAACTTCAATTGAAATTTTGTGTGAAAAAAAAACTTTAAATAGGCTACAATAAATAAACTACAATATTTATAATTTAATAAGATATGGGGCCTACATTTGGACACAGATTTATCCTTACAATAATTTTGCCTGCTCATCTATCCGACACTCTCCATATGAAAGAGGAACATTAACACCTTTGTCCAGCAACTGTCCCTCCAACCCCCCACAGGCTATCGGAGTCTGAGGCTGACTTAACACAAAGAGAAGTCGCAATTCACACTTAAATCGCTATTCTAGACAGTGTTGATAATGAAGGAATTAAATGATTTAAGTTACATGTAGACTAGTGATATTTCTGTCATAAAAGTTTATTACTAAATATTTTATTATTTCAATAATTGATGAAATAAAACTGGTTTGGGCCTGCCTTTTCCAAGCAAAACTAAATATAATCTGAAAAAACGCATGTTAATGTGTTGTCATGAACAAAAAACTCAATATTATTCTACAGGGATCTTTGGATCCTTAACCAGGCATGCAATTAATTAAGTTTTTTTTTTGTAGCTATTATTCAAATAAATATCGAACCACGGTGCTTCGTGGTAATGCTGCTAAATTAAATAACATTTATAGAATAATTATGAACTTAAATGAAACAGTATCGCAACATTTCGACAAATAAATTATTTGATCTGTTTTTACATTTTAATTCAGGGCGATTTAGCCTACAAAATGGAGGGAGATTTTCACCCTTGTCTTGTCATTTTCTCATTGGGAAGCGCTTACATTGAGTATAGATCCTCTGTACCTCTCGTTTTAATATGGATTACATAATCAGATAACATTTATTAGCCTAAATATTTAGACATTTAAAGACTTTAGACATAGCCGATTTCTTATCGTGACTGAGCTGAATCGGCTTTTGGTTCATTTTTGTGACGCGCAGTTCCCGGAGACAGAGACGACAGATAAACTGTTGTCGTTAGCCTAATAATATGAATAGTTTACAGTTTTGAACGATGTAAGCTACTCTACTCTTATCTGTATGACCAAAAAAATTACGGAGTCGCCTATAAGTTATTTTAGCTGTAATGAGAAAAATAAATTGCCAGAATAAAACCCGACTTTAGAAAAATGCATAGGGCCACTCGGCGTGGTGTGCCAAAACACTTATAAACTTCAATATTTCATTCAAAATAATCTCAAAACGCTTTGTGAAATTTGAAAAAACGTGCATGCATTAGGCCACTGGAACTAATGAACAACTGAAACGCTGGTTTTGATTTTATTGTTTGTCGTTTAAACGTGCCTGTTGCATATCTCTATTTTATATATTTGATATGGTCTATTGGTGAAGTAGCCTTGCATTGATTAGCTACTGTGGAGGGAGGGATGTGGGGATTCAAATAATTCAGCAGAAGCAGGGATGTTTAGACCAGAAGGAAATCCCCGTCCCCCCTGGCAAATCACACTTTACTTAAAACCATTTTTTTTAAAACTCTAGGTTGTAGGGAATCAAAAAAAAAAAAAAAAAAAAAAAAAAAAAATATATATAAAATTATTTTTTTTAACAGAACTGCTTTTGAAATTACGATTGGTAGCCTATTATTATACAGATGCAAAGTCGTTCTGTTGGATTTGTTCCTTAGTGTAAAATGGAAATGCATGGTAATTTTATTTGATAAATATAAGCAAAAAACTGTTTGGTGTAACAGAGTTTTAGAGCTAGACAAATCTCTCTGCATTAATGAATATAAAATTTCCAGTAGACCATGTTTGATCGGGATTCGAACCCGTGTCATCTTGATGGTCGAACCGTAAGTTCTACCGCTCGGCTATGAATTTACTTACTGAGAATTTCCCAAACTTTCTCACATGAGCGAGAAAACGTTTTGTCGTTAGCCTGTGAGTGTAGGCCTATAGCCTACTGCATGAATAAAAGTAGACCTTTTACAGTTTTAAAAGATGATATCTTATCTGTATGACCAACAATTACGGAGTAGGCTTTAGCCTATTAAGTTCTTAGCTGTTATGAGAAAAATAAATTCAAATGAACGCGCCGCCGCGTTTGTCAAACTCTAATTCAACATGCCAGAATAAAGCCAGATTTTAGAATAATGCATAGCGCCACTCGGCGTGGTGTGCCAAAATATCCTAATTATAAACTTCAATATTTCATTCAAAACCATCTCAAAACGCTTTGTGACATTTTAAAAAGCCGTGAATGTATTAAGGCCACTGGAACCAGGATTGTAACTGAAACGCGCTGCATGTCTCAATACAGGAGCAGAAGCGCTGGTTCAGATTGTATTGTTTGTTGTTTAAACGTGCATGTTGCATATTTAAAAATATTTGTTAAAAATAAATGTTTGTTGTAGGCTTATTTGGAAATTACCATAACTTGTAGTATTTCATCCTTACTGTTAATTGCCCCACTTACGTTTTGCTAAATGTCCCTTTGCGCCACCTGGCGGTCATTTCGCGAACTACTTTGAAATGCGACTGGTTTATTTTTACGGCGGTGGATTTGCCGCGGCGGTAATAGGCATTCTGGTTGACTACCTACTGTACTTTAGTAAACGTTATTTTTACATGTACACATACAAACTATATTGCTATAGCCCACTGAGATTTCTTCTAATCGCGATATACTGTCTGTAATGACAACATTTCGTTGACTAATTTTGGATAGATTATAAAGTTTTTACTATAAAATAGACATCAAATAAGCTTTAATTAGACAGTTTCTGCTCATATGTAAAATATATAGGATGTTTTGTCACAAATAAACTAATCAACTGTTATAGTGTTTGTTCCAATGCAAGCTATATCAAAATAATGAATCCTTAACTTTGAAATATGTATGATAAAATCTATTGCCTACTTTAAAAAATAATACTTTATAAGACATTTATGGAAAAAGACAATTTTATTTTCAAGATGTTTCCAACTCAAACTTTGAACCAATTCTGCAGAATTGCCCATACAACCTATTTGACCAGGATTTGTTTCCAGGTATGACTAAAAATGTGCTTTTGGCTTTCATTTATATTTTGATTGTTTGTATATATATATATATATATATACACAAACAATGTATTTATTTATGTATTTATTGTCCTTGCATTCTTTCTTGTGTGACACCCCTGAATGAAAGGCTCATTATTATGCAGGGTCATTGTCTGCTCAGGTGAGAATCACTTAATTATTCATGATAGGGGTTGGGCCGTTCACGCCCATCCGCATATTGCCTTTGCAAACAAAAAAATGTTTTTCACAATTTAAAACAATTTATTGTTTTATGTGAATGATTAGACAGGATGATTTTCAGATCATTTTGAAGCCTAAACTCTAGGCGACAAGATCCATTAGTCAAAACTCTTGTGGACACATATTTGTGTGTTTTGTGGCCTTATTTCAGAAACTTTATTTTTTTGTTTTTTCAATAACCATGCATAAACAATATTCTCTCAAAAATACAAACATGTACAAACATGTTGCTAACATATTATGGTAGCCCTGTTTGTGCTAAATAGAGTGTAATTACACCAGTGCCATTAATATGTTTCTAAGCAACTGAAAAAAGCACAAATGTCAGGGCATGTCAAAACATCTCAAGGACCCCAAAAACATCTCAGACCTCAGAGGGTTAATATTCTTTGCATTTTGTGGGAACTTTATATTTACCAATATTTATTTTATGTAATGGACCTATTTCACATTTCCACGGTTCTCAGAAGTGACATTCCAACTTTCCAAAAGAGGGAAAAAGTGTAGTGAGTGATTATAGCAGTCAGAAGAGAGAATGATGTCAAATTAGCTGTCACTCCCTATGCAGTTGTATTAGAAACACTGACGCTGCAGCGTTAATTCGTTGTTTGTGTTTTACTGCCAAGGTAATATATCACAAGGTATAGTGTTATTAATGTATATAAAAAAATAAATTATGTGGAAAACGTGTCATCACAGTCTATGAAAAGGGTCCATTGTGTGATTTGAACATTCTCAAAAGTTTTTTTATACTCTTATTTTATTTAATAATAATAAAGCTTTTTCCCCATTTCGGAGAACCATATATTCATCTGAATATATGTATGCATTTCCACTGGCTTTCAAAATATAAATATATATGTATTTATTTTTACTCGCATCTTACACATTTTGGCTATTTTGTATTAACATCTTTGTACTGTGTATTATTTTATGTCTGCATTAACATTGTGGTCAAATATGAAATAGATTAACATTATTTGAATTTTGTGGCAACTATGTTTATCATTATGATTTATTTTATATAAATGGATGAATTAAACATTTAGCATATTCTTTTCTATTTTGCATGTTTTGTTATGTTTAATAATAAGACTTTTCCCCATTCAGGGCAACCAATTTTTCATCAAAATAAATGTGAATAATATTGTTAATAATGTGAAAAATTAGTTTTTCTTGGCTCTCTTTTTCTCGTTAGGTGATAGTGTTTGATTTCGGTAGTGAAGTGTACGTATGGCATGGTAAAGAGGTCACACTGGCACAGAGGAAGGTGGCGTTTCAGCTGGCCAAGCACCTTTGGAACGGGAACTTTGATTATACCAACTGTGACATCAACCCTCTGGACCCTGGAGGACACAACACACTCATACCAAGGTGGGTACACTACACACATTTAAAGTAATTCACTTTAATTATCCACTTAAATTCATCTTACAATTTGTTTTTGTGTAACTTTATAGTCAGTGTAAATTTGTATTTTTTTTTAAAAATTTTTTAGGAAAGGTCAAGGTCGCCCAGACTGGGCCATATTTGGCAGACTGACTGAACATAATGAAACAAGTCTTTTTAAAGAGAAGTTCCTGGACTGGAGAGATGTTTCTAGACTCTCGCCTAAAAATGTCATCGAACACCCATTCCAACAGAAGGTGGGTGGCTGTGTGTTAGTATCTGCTTTTTCCACACAAAAAAATCTGCTGGACAGAAAGGAAAAAATCCTTTGACATTCATTATAGTGATGGGAATTGTTAGGAATGTAATGAAATAATAAGAATAATTTAGTGTTATAGTGAATTAAATAGTGATTCCTACGGAGCCCCTAAAGGGACGTGGTGGTGGAAACATTTTTAGGATGGGAGAATTTTTTTTTTCAAATCTTTTGCGTTCCCTCGCAAAACGTTTGCGTTCCCCCGAGAAACGTTCCCTCGCAAAGATATTTGCGTTCCCACGCAAAACCTGTTGGGAGCTCGGACAGACACTTCCTGTTTAATGTCCCGCTGGCAGTGTTTCAGAGCTCCGTACGTTAATGGAGCGTTTCATAGTGTTTGAACTTGGACTCAAATTTAAAGAAATGCGGGTCAGTGCTTAACTCAAGGAGTTCAGTGAAGTTGGCAATACACATAGGCTATTCGAACTTCCCGGATCAATATTCTTGAGCTAAACGTTGTTAAAACACAAACGACACCTATTTACAATCACAGTAGACAACGAGCTACAACCCAATTCTCCTCAAAATGAGCTTTATAATATAGGCTAAATGGATCTCTATGAGCAGGCGGCGGCTGTCTCTGAAGGGACCATCTGCAAAGTGCAATATAACCCAAAAAACGACTACAGCATCAACTCATAGTCAAAAATATAAAAATAGTCATTAACTTCAATGTTACAAACCACCCAATTCAGTTTACACATCAATGGTAAACCCACTGGTCATACTGCACTGCTTTTGCACATTTTATATTATAAAAAATATATTTAATAACTTCACTGTAACACCAAATTTAGTTCACACATCACTGCTCTAATGTTGGTTATACAATACTTAGTTTGGGAAGTAATTGCACAAAAAAAATAAGTAGGCCTATTCTTTACACAAAATATATTGGTAGTGTACGCAGCTAACATAAGTTACAACCATAGCTTTTGCATTATATTTGCTTACTGAATTTGATGGCATTACACTGTATAACGAAGTTACTGAATATTTTTTCTAAAAATGGTATTATTGGAACTGAATTTGGTGACAGTAGCCTACAGTGTATCACAGTGGAGCTATTGAATATGTTAAATAATATAAAATGTACAGAAGGGTTTTGGGATTTGCACTTTGCAGACGGTCCCTTATTCGGACTTGTCTCTCAATCGGCCGGTTAAAGACAAATTTATTAAAGCTCGTTTTGTGGAGAATTGGGTTGTAGCTCGTTGTGTAGGTTACTGTGATTGTAAATAGGTGTACTGTGTGTTTTAACAACGTTTAGCTCAAGAATATTGATCCGGGAAGTTCGAATAGCCGATGTGTAGCCTATAGGCTATATTGCCAACTTCACTGAACTTCTTGAGTTAAGCACTGACCGCATTTCTTTAAATTTGAGTCCAAGTTCAAGCACTATGAAACGCTCCATTAACGTACGGAGCTCTGAAACACTGCCAGCGGGACATTAAACAGGAAGAGTCTGTCCGAGCTCCCAACAGGTTTTGCGTGGGAACGCAAATATGTTTGCGAGGGAACGCAAAAGTTTTGCGAGGGAACACAAAGTTTCTCGGGGGAACGCAAAGGTTTTGTGAGAGAACGCAAAAGATTTGAAAAAAAAAAATTCTCCCATCCTAATTTTTTTTCCACCACCACGTCCCTTTAGGGGCTCCGTAGATTCCCTACTGTTCCTTTGATTTGATCACAACTTTTTCTTTTTGCTTTTCTCTTTCTCTTCTTTTAATCCCTCTTGTTGCCCATCTCAGGAGTCTCCAGGCACAGATTCTCGTTTGGAATGCCAGGCGTACAGCGCCTCTCTGATGCTGCCAGTCCTGCAGTCGCCCATCAGCACGATTCTGGACGGTCAGGATGTGGGTCGTGGACACGGTCCAGTGGAGAACAGCTCAGATGACTGTCTGCGGTCCCTGGAGATCAGCACGGTTGCCGTTGACGTCTGGCACATCCTGGAGTTCGACTACAGCCGACTGCCCAAGCAGAGCATCGGCCAGTTTCACGAGGGAGACGCGTATGTGGTGAAATGGAAGTACATGGTGAGCGCTGCAGGTCAGTAACTGCACCCGGACAAATGAGCTGTGTTTGCGTTTATTCAAATGCTGTAGGTGTTTGTCAACGTATATTGTGCAGTAAAATATAGCTATTTTGCTTATTGGAATAGGAAGTTGTTGATTGATTGCTTTATTGGTATCCCGCAGAACTGCCGTGAAAGTGTAACATTTAATATGGTAAAATCCTGTGTTCCATAATATAAGCTTTCTGTTTAGGGTTTTACATAATCTCATTCCTTTTATATATAAATGTATATGTACATGTATATATACATACACTGCCATGCCCAAATTTAAATAGGCAAATGCGTAAGGGTCTGTGATCATTATTGCAGTGATTATTATGTTTCTAGCATGTTATATGTTTGGCAATAGTTATTCTAACCCTAATTGATGGAGTGTGTAGCTTTTCATTTCATAAATGTGCTGGAGTACACTTTACAGACTTTACATCACAACATTTATTTCCATCAAGATGTGCATCATTTTTTGGTCCAGATCTTGTTTTGACAATGCAAGAGTCCAGCACTCTGTAAAGTCTCCTCCAGCACATCCCAGAGACTTTCAATGAATTTAAGAGCTGGACTCAGAGGAGCCAATTCATGTGTGAAAATTATTATTCATGCTCCTCCCAACCATTCTTTCACAATTTTAACCCTGAAGAATCTTGACATTGTCATCCTGGAATATTGCCATGACGTGGGTTCCTACATGGTTGTTTAAGAAATTAAAAGCGACACACTCCTTCTATTAGGGTTAGAAGAACTGCTGCCAAACATTTAACATGCTAGAAACATAATAGTCACTGCAATAATGATCTAATCATAGACTCTTAAGCATTTGCCTCAGCATTTAAATACAAACAGTGACTTTTTTGAAAGTGAACTTTTTGAATCGGAATAAAAAGTTAATCACAAAAAAATTATTTGACATACTGTATATGATGACATACTATTATTATATAAGATATCAGATTATCTTTTATTATGCTGTTGGGCACCATTTTTACTTTTAGAATGAGAAAAAAAGTGAATTAGAAGTATAGAATGCACCTCCTTTAAACTCATGTACTGGTATAAAAATGTCAGTGCTCTTCTCTAATTGTGTGTCATCTGATGTGTGTGTGTGTACAGTGGGCAGCAGGCAGAAGCCGGATCAGGTGCGCAGTGCAGGTCCCGGCAGGGAGAAGTGCTGCTATTTCTTCTGGCAGGGCAGAAACTCCACGGTCAGTGAGAAAGGAACATCTGCACTCATGACTGTTGAACTGGACGAAGAGAGAGGAGCACAGGTAGGACGAGATGCTGGACTAAACGCGGTTGACTGCTTTCTGCTCCTCTCTTTCTCTCGCTCACTCCTGCTGTGACTCGTATTCAGATGCTGGTCCAGCAGGGGAAGGAGCCGCCCTGTTTCCTGCAGTGTTTCAATGGGGGGATGACCGTGCATTCTGGGAAGAGAGAAGAAGAGGAGGAGAACATTCAGAGTAAGAGTTTTAGGGTATTTTAGGATTGGCAGACTGCCTAATACTTTTGTAGAAGTACTATACATTATGCATACTCATTATAGTATGTGCATTTATTGTATTCATGGATTTCCCAAAATGTGCAAATATAATCACAGCACATAGTGAAGCAATGTACACAATGTAGTGCACTTGACTTGACCTTCCGTTTCCCAATGTCATGTGCGACACAGAAGCAATTGTTATCTCTTTTTTGATTCCTCATTTATTCAAACTGTTGATGTTTTTACACAATATTGGATTAAAAATGTAAAACCAGCCATATTTTTTCCATAAGATACCTTGCTTACATGCAAGTAATGAACTCATGTGAGAACAATATAGTAATCTTTATCCATGCAAACCATTTTAAGTACTATTATCATTAACCATGGTATACTGTGCAAGCAGAACACCAGCATATTCATTTAAAGCTACACTGTGTAACTTTTTTAGTTTATTCTTAGCTAAAAACACTTAGTTATTTCAAAAATATATGTGCTCATTAATGTATATTTACTTCGTTCAAGTAAAAAAGTATTCTCGTGAGTGTATAATATGCCATTGAAAATACATACGGGTAAGGGGTTCTAATGTCGGTCGCCATGTTGCCCCTCCATCTTGAAAGTACATTAGCCAGAGAAGGACATCAAGCTTCGCCTTTCGCGTTTTAACACTCGATGGCACCGTGTCGAGGAGGTCGTACTGGAAGCCATGTTAATCTTGGACTCCATTGGACACCGTAGGAGTTAAAACGAAATCGAAATTGAGAGGAACAGAAACTAATATTCACTGGATGGTCATATACCTTTTCACCGCTAGATGGGGGTAAAAATCACACAGTGTAGCTTTAATATTTGACTGTTTGACCCTGTTTTAGATGATTGGCGTCTGTACTGTGCGCGTGGTGAGGTACCCGTTGAGGGCCACCTGTTGGAAGTGGCGTGTCACTGCAGCAGTTTGCGATCTCGCACCTCATTGGTCCTTCTGAACATCAACAAAGCCTTCATTTACCTGTGGCATGGCTGCAAAACACAAACACACACGCGGCATGTAGCTCGAACCGCCGCAGACAAGATCAAAGAACAGTAAGTATTTCACACACAAAATCATTAGATATACACAACACATGAACAAGGATGCATTAAAATGTTCAAAGGTGACAGTATAGACATTTATAGTTTTCCAAAACATTTCTATTTCAAATAAATGCTGTTATTTTGGACTATCTATTCACCAAAGAATCCCGGGAAAGAATGCATCACGGTTTCCACAAAAATATTAAGCAGTGCAACTGTGTTTAACAATAATAATAACTTATTATTATCATTGTTAAACACAGTTGTACTGCTTAATATTAGCTTAATAATCAAGAAATGTTTCTTGAGCAGCAAATCAGCATATTAGAATGATTTCTGAAGGATCATGTGACAAGGACTAGAGTAATGATGCTGAAAATTCAGCTTTGCCGTCACAAGAATAAATTGCATTTTAAAATGTTTTCAAATAGAAAATATTAATGTGTACTAATATTTCACAATATTACTATTTTTACTTTAATTTTGATCAAATAAATGCAGCCTCTGTGAGCATAAGAGACTCAAACTATTAAAATATCTTACTGACCCCTAACTTTTAAACAGTGGTGCATATTAAATCTATTAACCAATGATATAATGTCTTCTTGATGTCATATTTTCCATTTCAGAAAGTTTTTTTGATTGAAATCTGACTCATATTTGTGTTTCCAAGACGACCGCTGGAGGCTGGACTTCACAGCAGCTGTAATGTGACCATTCAAGAATGTGAGGAAGGTGGCGAGCCAGTGGAATTCTGGGAAGCATTAGGCAGGAAGGACCGTAAGGCCTACGACTGCATGCTGCAAGGTAACACACACCGGCGGTGAGCGAGGAGGAGAGTCGCGTGATTTTGCAAGTCTGTGATGAGTTTATATTTCCCTCGCTCCAAAATCACGCCAAAAATAATCTATCTCCAGCATAACATGTTCATATGGAAGCGCATTTCCACCGCATAAGAAGAAAAATGCTTTAAAAAATCATAATTATCAGATATAAAGTCACAATTATGAAATGTTGAAATTGACACAAAATAAAATTACATCTCAAGCATTATTTTTTTCTTATTTGGTGGAAATGGCCTTTGGTGGAAATGGCCTGGTTCACGAGTCATAATGCAAATTTATATCTAGAAATTCATGGACAAGCAAAAGATTTGACCAGAAAGACCTTTTTTCTCTGAGAGCTTTTTCTGTGTTTGTATTTTTTTCTTTCTCTCTTTTTGTAGACCCTGGCAAGTTTAACTTCACGCCGCGTCTGTTCCAGCTCAGTAGTTCTTCGGGGGAGTTTGTGGCGCAGGAGTTTTTCAACCCATCCAGAGCTGCAGACCTTGTTTGTTCCCTGCCGTTCCTACAGGAGGATCTGTACTCTGCCCCACAACCAGGTAAAAAGATATTATTTCCTGTCTGAGATAAAATAGTTCAAGTGTGTCATAAAAAACAATGCATGCGTTTTTCTCTCTCTGTCTGTTTCTAGCTCTGTTCCTAGTGGATAACTATCATGAAGTCTACCTGTGGCAGGGCTGGTGGCCTCAGGATGCAGAGAGTACCGGCTCTGCCCGCATCCGCTGGGACTCAGACAGGAAATGTGCTATGGAAACAGTGTTGCAGTACTGCAGAGGTGATTGACAGCCTTATTAGACAACATTTTTTTTCAATCTTCCAGCAAATCAGAGGCGTGCATCTAAACAAGCACCTTGTAATGATGTATATGCTGCTTCAGATGCAGTTCCTGTTCCATTTATGCCATGTACACAGATATCTGATGCCTCTTATTGTCTAGCAGAGAAGAACGAGAAGAAGCCTCAGAAGTCGTACCTGATTCATGCTGGACTGGAGCCTCTGACCTTCACAAACATGTTCCCCAACTGGGAGCACAGAGAGGATATTGCTGAAATCACAGAGAGGGTGAGACACTCAATGTGTGTTGTGTCTCTATGTTTCTTTAGGTCTTCTCCAAACCATGGTAAGCTTTCTAACTAGACAGTTTCAGGCTTCATAGACAGTGTTGGGGAAAGTTACTTTTAAAAGTAATGAGTTACTTCTTTAAAAAAAAGTAACTAATTGTTACTTTTTATGGAAAGTAATGCATTACAATACTTTTTGTGATGAATCATCATCACTTACTTTTTATCACCCGGGCTGGTTTTCCTTGTTTTTTTTCATTAACAACAACAAAAAAATCTAGTGAAAAGTTTTGTTTTTGGCAAATGTCAAGGCCCTTTCACACTAGAAGTGCAAATGCAAAAGGAAATGCAAATCCATGCCTGTACAGTAAAGAGCAGAGCTCAACTAAACATTTCAGCTGTACTGCCATTCTCGGTTTTAGAAGAAATAAAGCCACAGGAGAAGAAAGTTCAACGGTCCAGCAAGAAACAAAAAACAACAATTGGATCGTCGAAGATCAGCAGCAAAGACGTTGGTCAATAAAGTGAGATTAAATAAATAATAAAAATATACTTTATGTAACATATTTAGTTATTGCAGATTCGCTTAATATTCTGAGTTTGCATTTCACACTTCTCATTCATTTTGAGAAGTACTGAATGTGTTTTTGTGCAGGTGAGGTGAGTAACTATAGTAGAACTGGAACTACAATAACGTTATTGTTCCAACAGGAAGGAAAATTACATCATTCATAAAAGTGGTCTCAATTGTCAACAACAATATACAAAGGCCCCATGACTTTTACCAACATTTGTTCATTAGTTACAAGGATTTAAAAGTAAAAGTTTGTATTTATACCCCATACAATATTTTAGAGCTCGGCTAGAAGTGAAAAAAACGTAAATTGAAATTCCCAAAACTCTCTGTGTGACAGCTCACATTTGAAGTTTTTTTTCTAATCAGTTATGTACAATAGGGTTTAATGTTATATATCATTTTGTTTAAATTATTGTTTATTGCATGAATTTCATCTTGTGTGTATTATGTTAATTTGTACATGACACTGTTTGCACCCTCTATAGTATTTAGCTCAGCTTGTGTAAAAGCCACGTGTTATGAACTTTGATTTGTCATATGGCTTTCTCTATACAACATGTGTTTTTAAGGTGATTGTCAGTATATTAAATAGGTAATCTATTTTAGATATTTTTACATATTTTGTCAATTTATTTGAATCTGTAAAACTTAATATGTTACTACCATATTTTTATGGTAAAGTTCTGGCTACCACAGCTGCTGGTTTTACAGTAAAATTCACAGATTTGGCTTCCTCACACATGTCTGTGTGTGTGCAGGAGGCAGAGGTGTGTAACCAGATCATTTTAGTGGAGGATGTTTTGGCACGACTCTGTCAGAGCACCTATCCTCTAGAAACGCTGCTAACCCGTCCCCTTCCCCACGGCGTCGACCCTCTGAGAATCGAGATGTATCTGACCGATGAGGACTTTGAGGTAAGGCCCTACACAACTATGAGAGAGATTGCCTGTACAGCCTGGGATATGTGTAAAAAACATATAAAATGGATACAAAAAAAGTTTACGCTCCAGAATAATCTTTTTATATATATATATATATATATATATATATATATATATATATATATATATATATATATATATATATATATATATATATATATATATACTGTATATATATATATTGATCTTTTCATTAACATGAAAATACTAACGTGCCTAAGGCTTTTGCACAGTAGTGTGTGTTTGTATATATATGTATGTATGTATTTTTGCAACACTTGTCCCTGGTTAGGCTTTTATTGCAGACATTAAATCTAACCAACAAACAATCTAAAATTTCAAACACTTCAAATCACAGTAATTCAATACGGGGGGGCGGGGGGGGGATAACAAATTACCAATTAACCAATTATGTAAACCCTAAAATAATGTATGCTCACAAGATTGATTCTGTATAAACCAGTTTTTAATAGGTATATAGATTTTTCAGTTCTGTTTATCCTTTAAATTCTATTGGTAAATATAATTGGTTGAGTAGGTTGCTCAGCCTATGATTGGCTTGCTTAAAGTATGACATGACTAGATACTAAGAATGTAATGTTTTGCCGTTTTAGGCGGGGAAGTAGGGAATTCCGAATAGGTAAGTATCTCTGAAATTGACTGATGTCACAGGGATCAATTGTTTCTATGCTAACTACTCAAGTACCATTTCCTGACAGCCTCACTTTTATCCTTCGTCTTCCTCCCTGTGTCTTACTCACTTTGGAAACCTCTTCTTGTCCTGCTGAATCCGGGAGAGCTCTTTGACACCCACATTAAATCACACAAGCACACATGCATGCACACAAACACAATGTGAACATGTTTCCTCACAGGCTGTTTTTTTTTCCAGCAATAGTTGACACGTTACTTGGAATGTTTTTTTCTGACAGCACAGTGTCCTAACTAGGCGTGACATGATAAAAAAGCAATAAATCATCTCTTCCACGTCAGTGTCGCACAGATAGCAATTTGCTTTGATAAAGCAACCAGAAGTAATTTATATTATATTTTTTTATTAAATATTAGTTGCACATAAAACCTTCAACTTTGATCAAATTTGTGTTTTAATAGGACTGCATTTTGTCCACACTGTGTTTTGATGAAATCTTTCTGTGGTCTTAATTTAATATAGATGATCACAGTTAATATGCATGTGAGGTCTGCCATTGGTCGGCAAACCAGTGGTCCCGCCCCTGACTCACACCATTGGTTGAGTATGTTGCTCAGTCCATAATTGGCTTGCTTAAAGTTGTCTCTGCACATTGTGCTATGATAAGAGAAAGTATTTTTAGACAACATATCATTTTTAATCTACATTTCTGCACAAGCAGCAAGAAGATAGCCCTGCCCCACCCACAGGGAATTTGAATGGGTCTAAAGTCCCACTCTATTTATCTGTAAATGTCAAATCTTTTCCATTTCACTGTGATTTATGTTGCATTTTGCCTTGTGTGGACAGAAAGTTACTTTGGAAACACAATGTGCCTAGTTAGGACACTGTGCTACTGTAACCCTTTTCTCCTGCTTTTTCTGCTAATTTAAGATTCTTTGTGCACACGTACAATACCATTCAAAATACTGGAGTCAGTACGATTTTTTTTTTTTTTTTTTTTTTGAAAGAAATTAATACTGTTATTTAGTAAGGACACATTAAAAAATGACAGCAAATACTTTAAGGATGTTACAGAAGATTTCTATTTAAAATAAATGAGGTTCTTTTAGACATTCTAATAATCAAAGACTCCTTAATAAAAATGAATCATGATTTCCAGAAAAATATTAAGCAGCACAACTAGAAATGTTCTTGAGCACTAAATCAGCATATTAGAATGATTTCTGAAGGATCATGTGACACTGAAGACTGGAGTAATGGCTGCATTATAAAGTGTTAACATGAAAACGGTAACTCGGCGAGCTCAGTTTTTATTATGTCAACTTCAAATTTGAAACAGAACGTAGACAGATGGCCTTGGTTTTTATGCAATTTTAGAGTGCAGATTATTTTGTAAAATATATATTTAAATAAAAATATTTAGTTCAACACACTTGCTTTTTTGTAAACGTAAACTTCTATAACCTTTTTAGACTTTCTGTAATAATCTGCTGAGTGTCGTCTTTTAAAAGAGACCACCATAGGTCTGTATTCCATAGCATTCATAAAATGCAGCCATTGATAGTTATCCCAAAAATGAAATTTCTGTCAGTAATTACTCACCCTTATGTCGTTCCAAACCCGTAAGACTTTTGGTCATCTTCATAACACAAAAGCAGATATTTTAAATGTATATTATATGCAGATAATATAAATTAAATATGAACTTTTTCAATGGTGGGACAGAAAACTCTCAGATTTCATCAAAAAGATCTTCATTTTTTTTTTTACGAAGGTTAATGAAAGTCTTTCGTGTTTGAAACGACATGAGGGTGAGTAAGTAATGACTCTGGGACATGACTCTGAATTTGGGACAGTTGTTTTAAATTGTAGTAATGTTTCATAATATTACTGTTATTGCTGTATTATCTTACCACCCCCAAATTTTGAATGGTAAGTGTATTTATATTTGTATGCCAGTGTGTTTCAATCCCTTCCCTCATTGTAATATTGTCTGTGTTCTCAGAGAGTGTTAGACATGAAGAGAGAAGAGTTTGACCTTCTGCCTGGATGGAAGCAAGTGAACCTCAAAAAAGCCAAAGGACTCTTTTAAAAGCCTGACGAAAATCCTCACGGTGACAGAATTATCACTGTCCATTTCCACCATGACCACTGGTTCTGCGGTCGCCTCTGCATTGTGACCTCTTTCGGTTAATGGAGGTGTTTGTTCAGATCGCAGGGTAAACGGTCAGGTCAAAGGTCACTTTAGGATCTACAGATGCACCTGCTGTAGCGTCCTCTTTTGATGTATCTATTAAGTCCGTGGAAGTGACGTCTGTGTGTGTCAGTGTGTGTCCTCGCCTCGTTCATGTACAACGATTAGCAGTCTGTGAGTATGTTTATCTCTCGAAGTACATGGAATCAAATACTTCGCTCAGCTTCCCATCCGGTCTGATCTGCAATGTGTGTTTGTTGTTACATGTACGTTTGATAAATCTGCTGATAAATTGGAAATTGTATAAACTTTGTAGCAAACAAAGAAAATGCTGTGTGATCGCTCTTAATGTTGTCATATGTCTTAGGATATTTCTTTTTGATTCGAGAGGAGTTTACATGGCGCGTCTGTATTTTGTGTGTGTTCTTCTCGTGTGAATGGCTGTTGCTTGTGGTGGTGATGGTCTCTTCTTCGTTCTTCCTGAGGTGTGAGGGACGTCATGTTTGTTTGTATTCGGACAGCATGGAGTAATGGACGAGAGAAAGAAAAGATATCAATTTAAATGTACAGTATAGTGCCTTGCTTTTGTGTACAGTTTCTATACCAAACACACTCTATAGTCTGCATTTCAGACACTTTCTTTGTGATATAAGAAATAGTGAATAAAGAAAGGATATTCAAATCAGTTTTTTCCTCAGTCTTGTATAATTTTTCACTAATTTGAGGGACAAAGAAGTGGGGAAAATATGCATTTTGGATTGATCTGTTCAGCATGTTCAGGGGAATTCAATTACACAAATGTATATCAATGTGGGTCAACGGCGTCAGAGACTAAAGCAATACTGTCATGTAAAATATTTACATAAATGTAAATATTTCGAAAGTAGCATTCCATTACAGTGTATATAATAAAAAAGTCTACAAATGAAAATGAAATGAAATGAAGATGAATTATATCAGCACCTTTAATGTAAAAATTACAACCTATAGCCTACAATGCCACTGAAAACCAAAGTGACACATTTCTGATAAAAAAGATGGCATATTAATAAAAAACCTCAAACTGCATTCTATTAAGAAAGAGTTGAGTGTATAGAATGGTTTCAAAGTGATTCAGACACTGTCAAAAAAAAAATTATGTTGCCCAATGCCCACTTAAGGCTGGTTTCGTTGTCAAATTAAAAGTGAAAGTATTTCCCTCTCAGGCATCACTGTCTACTCATGCTCGCAGGATACACAGCGATGTTCAAGCGCCAGGTAAATATAGCGTTTATTCTTAATCTTGACTTGACTATGATCGTTTAAAAAAAAGTAAGACCACCGAATCACAGTATTTCCTGTGATGTGATCTATTAAACATCTATAGTTACAAACACAAGACGTAGCCTACTTTTATTAGCCTACGTTTAGAAAATTTTCAACATTTCATTTTCTACACGTAGCCGATGACATGTAACTTTTCTCCAGAGTTGGTAAGATGAACTAGCTAGGCTAAATAGGCTACTGATGAATTTTACAACGGAATTGACCAACACCGAACTAACTTGAGCTGGACAATGACTTACTTCTAGAGCTGCTGTAGCCTACAGCCAAAATAAACTTTGTTGCCTTATTTTCCAGTTTATCACTGTAAAGCTGGTTTGAAACAACCTGTAGGCCTATTGTAAAAAGTGCTGTAAATGTAACTACTTATAATTAGATTTCTTCGTCAGTTTTAAGTGACAGCCTACTTGAGATTCGGTTTTACCACAAATCAGTTATTTAAAATAACATTTAGCCTAATAATATACATTTGCACAACATATAATTTAAGCTAAACTAAACTGAAAAATTGCGAGTTGAGTGATGAATAGATGCAAGCAAAAGGATGACCACTCATTGTACTTTATAAAGTCCTCTCGCAAGTACTAAAAAATTATGGACGTGGTGTTCAGCGTGACAAAAATGATTACTAATAATGATGCGCGCATGCGCAGTAAACCCTATTAGGATAATCTGACGGGTAGGATGAATTGAAATGTCAGGACACCGACAGAGGGCGCTACATGAATCCAAAACTTTTATTAGCCTTCTTAGCTTTCGATTTAAGAAATGCTTGTTGTTGTCGTAAATGACTCATAGGCCTACTATTAAGAACACACGTCTTTTTTAATATATGGGCCATTCTACAGAAATCATTACCACGCCCATCATTTTTTAGTACTTGCGTGAGGACTTCATAAAGTAGGCTACAATGAGTGGTCATCCTTTTGCTTTCATCTATTCATCACTCAATCGAAACTTTTCAGTTTAGTTTCGCTTTTTACAAAGATCCTTCTGTTAGGCCTATCTATTGAATCCCACAGTATTATTTAAAATATCAGTAAGCTTAATATATATCAAATCATAATTTCTTTGGGTAGGCCTACTTTCTATTGGGAGGTGGCTGTCCCCTAACCCCTAAATTTCAACTTGTGAAAATGAGATTCTCAGTTTTTTCCATTGTTGTTTTTAAAAATATATATTTCTTTTAAAAACTGAAGTTAAAAAAGCATTTATTTTATATACATTTTTAAATCATGAAACTATGCAAAACAATTTGTCCCGCATTTTCATGTCACAACGAAACAGTGTGTTTTAGTCCATTGGCTGAGACTGATTTTAACCATACCCCTACATTTTTGATCAGTAAATATTCCTGTGTCCCTCTCTCTCATAGCCTCTCTTTCATTGCAGATATAGGTATACTATCATTTTGAGGGAAATTTTCAAAAGTCTTAAAATCTGTGTGTACCTTAAGGAACGTCATTTTGGTACCAAACACCTTTTTTCTGCAATTAAGCAAACTTTTTTGGGTGTTAATCCATAAAATTTTGTTTTTATGTGTGTACAACTGTTCAGAACTGTTCTAGGTAACCATGTGCTGGTTATCATCTTTGAACCAGGCTCAAAAGTATCTAAAATAGTCACTACCGAAACGTGGTGAAATTTCGGTTGTGACATCATGGTTTTTTGAATGTTACTCTATTTGGGGGAAATAAACAACATTTTAGTACAGTTATGCAAATCATTAGTATCTTAGTATGCTTTCGTAGTGTTTTAGTATGTGAGCTAAAATTTTGTAATGTGATGTGGTTGCTAAGCATTACTGTCACTACCGAAAATGTACTGTCACTACCGAAAATGTACCGTCACGACCGAAACATGCATGTTTTGTCTAAAATAAAGTATATTGAATTATCAACTAAGATGATGATAAAGTGTTTCGTTCAATATAGATTCAAACTAATGAATCCTTAACTTTGAAATCCGTATGATTAACTTAATGCCTTTTACAAAGAAAGATTGGATTCAAAATACAACAAATCTTACAGTATAAATTACATTTGAAATATTGTAAAAATATATATTGATTTACCTGTGAAAACTTTTTTTTTTAAATAGCAAAAAATATATTTAGAAGATAGATGTGAACAAAATATTAATAGGTCAATATAAGCCTTCTTATTAAATTCTTTATTATTGTGTTTCGGTAGTGACAAATTTGGGGAGAGGAAAAATATTTCAAAACTTTCTGAAAATACAATATGATAATTACAATTACTAGAAATGTGTCCCTTGGATTTTATACAATTTCCATACATACAAAATTTGTGGCAAAAGACACATTTGTTTTCAAGACGTTTCCAACTCTGACTTTGAACCAATTTTATAGAATGGCCCATATACATAGGCTACTCCAACCCGTTCTTGTTGTCAAAAGATGTAGCCTAGTCCTTAATTTAACCATGGCCAACTAGTTGTTCAAATGTAAACAATAATGTAATAATATCCTAATAAAATTTTAACATAGTATCGAATTTAAGAAGCTTTCAGATTTTTTTTAGCCTGGGAAAACCCAGACAACTTCCGGCAAATTTAGATTTGCTCCGAAAGTTAGTCTGGCAAAGAGCTCATTTAAAGCTGCTGTAGGTAACTTTTGAAAACATGAATTTGCTAAAACTGTCATTATGTCCTGACAGTAGAATATGAGACAGATAATCTGTGTAAAAATCAAGCCCCTCTGGCTCCTCCCAGTGGTCCTATTGCCATTTGCAAGAAATACACGCTCCCGGTCAGAAACAACCAATGAGAGCCAGGAGGCATGTCTTAGCAGTGTCAATCACGCTCGTGTACGCGCTGATCACACCCCTCTCTTGCACAGCGCGAGCGCCGGAGTGCGAGCCGTCGTTCAAACTCAAGATTGCCGGCGAGGTGCAGCTGTGCTTATGACGGAGAAACAACCTAAACTGCCAATTCTCGAGTGACACCTGCTCATAAAACAAAGAGGTAAAAGGAAAAAGACTGATGACGATAAACAAGCGAAAAAGAAAGAATTACACAGAGCCCATTGACTCGGTGTCAAAACTCTAGCCGCATAACATGTAGATAAAATGTCACGCACTCTGCTAAGCAACAATTGAAACCTGCTAATTCACTGGCTTGTCATGTTGCTGAAATAATGTACTAGCACACCTTATCTAGCATTATATATCGCTAGAATAATTACTTACATACTGTAACATTAGTTACCGTTATATTAACGTTATCTTACTAGCTATTTATAACTTATAGAAAGAGTGCAACGTTATAAAGTTACATGGAGGCTATTGGAAAATACATAATGATTTGAGGACCAAGTTTGTAGTCAAAGTATGGGCAGGCCATAGTCAATGTAAAGCATATTATTGACATTTAGTCCCTATTAGTGAATGTGCCATATAACTTTTTATCCGCTGTTATCGGTGGGCCTGTTTACTAGCCTGCGCGTTCACGACAGGCTCCGCTGTGGAGGACGAGCTGTGGAGGGAGGGCTGTAGCGCAGCAGAGAGCAAGGGGGTGAGACCTGTAAGCTGTGCTTGTTCAAATTTTCAGGCTAAGTAAACGTTTTCTCAAAACTCCCTACTGCAGCTTTAAACCCATTTCCAATCCGTCGAAATCGAGGTACCAATCAGAAACGTTGGGGCGGGCTTTACACGATGACGACAGCGCTGGGATTTTGAAGCAGATTTTGTAGCCTACATTACAAAGATGGATGCCGCCGTCGAACATCACTCGTTCGAATCAGCTATCGCGTCTGTTTTAAGCGATTTGCACGTTTCCTTTTTGTTAAAAACCGAGCAAAGAACAACAATGTTTCTGCCGCTCTGCATACGTCATCTCCTTCATCGCTCTGATTGGTTTTAGGTCTATCCGCGACGTCCGTTGGTGACGCCCCTCTGGAAATGATTTGTCTATGTCTATTTGCCAGACCATAACTCAGTTACAACTGAGAATGGTCTGGTTTTAACCAGGCTAGACTTTTTTAGTCATTTTTTATAATAGTGCTTGCTACTGTCAGGTTACCATGGTTCCCTTTTCGAGTTACGTCGTGACGACGAAATGGGGTTTCGCTTAGAAAGCCTATCAACTTCGAGTATTACAAAACGAGCCAATGGCAAAGAAATGCCATGGGTCTACGGATTTTGCATAGCGTAACTCCGCCCCACCTCGTGGGTATATAAGGAAGTATGCTGGCAACATGCAGTTATGTTTTTGCTTCGGAGCCAAGAGGTCCTCTTCACTCCTGCAGCCTATTCTCTGACTATCTTCGAGAATCTTCTAGACGAGCAGCTTCCGGTCGTGTTGGTGTGATGGCAAGTTCCAGCAGTTTCACTGCAACAGCGTGTGTGCTTCTCCCCGGGCGCTTCAGAACTGCTGCGACCTTTTCTCTCACAAAAAGAGCTTGCATGTCACATCTCTTTAAAGCCGTTCTGCCCGTGTATTTCTGAGTGCGATAGATTCAGCTGATGGGCACGAACGCTGTTTGACGTGGGCTTTGCTCACGCTCAGACAGCGTTCATAGATGCGTCATGTTCTCACTGTCCCGAGGTGGGCACGGCAACCAGGCAAGCTCCGAGTACCAGTTACTCCGACCTGCCGTCAGACCTTCACCCCGTGGACGAACCTCAGCTTTCTACGGGCTGGAGTGCCCTTAGAACGAGTTTCCAGGCATGCTGTTGTCTCATGTTTCAGCACCTCTCATATTAAACTCAACAGTCACAGGAAATATTAATATTTCTAATTACTTTCCAGGTGAGTGGTCTGTTGGTGGACATGCCACAGCTGAACACATTTTGTCAATAATTATACAAATGCACAGAGATGTCCAAAGAATTCAATAATATACCTTCTGTAATATTTGTAATAATCTAAGATTTATTATTCCAGCTCTAGGGCCTGCAGCTGAAATCACAGGTAATATACACCACTGGGTAAAATTACGTATATTGCCATTTTTTACCATGTTTACATATGTAAGACCTTATAAACAGTTAAAGGGAGTTTTGCTTACCCAAAAATGAAAATTCGGTCATAATTTACTCACCCTCATGCCATTCCAAACCTGTATGACTTTCTTTGTCTGCAGAACACAGAAAAAGATATTTTGAAGTATATTGGTGATAACCAAACAGGTTGCTATTTTCTCAAAATGTCTTCTTTTTTTTGTTTCACAGCAGAAAATCATACTGGTTTGGAACAATATGATTATGAATAACGATTAAAGAATTGACATTTTTTCGTGAACTACTTCTTTAAGTAGGTAAAATACCCAATTTCTTTACCATATAGTGAGAATTATCAGTACTTATACAATTAGTTATGATTATATATTTGGTCAACAAAATCTAATATCTAAAATAAACCGTCGTTTTTGCAGATACAAGCTCATTGATCACAGAATACAAGGAGTCCCTACTGTCCGAATATGCTTACATTACAGAATACACTTCCCGTGCCGGTGAACAGGTGCTGCTTAATGACCGCTACATTGATCCGCTTATAGTGCAGAAACACAGAGAAAAGAAAGAGCGAGAGAATGAGATGCGCTCTAGAGGGGAACGATTCTTCAACGCAAGAGAAAGTAACCAGAGAAACCAAAACATCAGCCTTGATAAGCTGTTCGGTCCAGAGAATGGCCCCAAAAAAGTGACTCCAAGAGCTGTGATTCTCCAAGGTGATTCTGGAAGTGGGAAATCAATCACTGCGCAAAAGATCATTCTGGACTGGGCCTCTGGAGAGCTCTACGCTAGACTCTTCGATGTAGTGTTTCATCTAAGATGTAAAGAGCTCAGCGGTCTCTCAGGAGAGAAGAGCTTGGTGGATCTCCTTAACTGCGGTTTAACTCCTAATGAAATTGGTCAGATCTTAAAAGACATACCACAGAGGATCTTGTTCATCATTGATGGTTTTGATGAACTCATGCTGTCAGCATCCAAAGAAGCATTGCCACCAAAACCAGTCATCAAATCCCACCCATTGGCCATTGTTTGCTCTCTTCTGAAAGGACGTATGATGAGAGAGTCCTTCCTGCTGGTTACTACAAGATCAAACGCTGTTGACAAATTGGAGAACATTCTGAAAAAGCCTCAATGCTTCATGGAGATCATGGGATTTTCGGAGAAAGGAGTGAGTGAATACTTCCAGAGGTTCTTTGAGGACAAAGAGTTTTCAAGTCAAGTGTATGAGCAGGTAAAGAGACAAGAGCTGCTCTACACCGCTTGCTTCATCCCGGTCATCTGCTGGATTGTCTGCACAATTTTCAAAAGAAAAGGAAAAGATGGTGTTGTTACTAGCGAGTTGACGACCACCACGTCCATATTTGTTGATTTTGTGTTCACTCTCTTGAAGCATCACAGTAGTTCGAGTCAGCATGAAGTGCTCGACCTCCTCAAGAACCTGGGTCAGCTAGCCGAGAGTGGAATGTCAAAACGGCAAGTCCTGTTTCCCAGAAACGATCTTCCAAAAGCAATCTCTGAATTACCAAACATTCCCTTCCTATGCACATTCCGCCAGCAAGAGAGAACTAATCTGAAGGAGATGTTTGGTTTCATGCACCTCAGCTTTCAGGAGTTCTTCAGCGCTCTGTTCTACGTGTTAACAGACGAGGCGGATGCAAAAATCAAAATCAAGGAGCTATTGGAATCAGCAAGCAATGGGAGGCGCAATGAGCATCTCTTCCCTGTAATCCGGTTCCTTTTTGGTCTCTCAAACAAGAAAGTTAGCCGCTTAATCCTGGGGGGAAATCCACGGTCAACATCTACCGTTATTCGCTCCCAGTTGGAAAAATGGATCAGCAGAGTTATAGAGAAGGACTTCATTGGCACATTGTTCCCGAATGATTTCATTCTTCATTGCTTGTATGAGCTTCATGATAAGGACATACTGAAGAACATCATGAAGCGGTGGGAACACTTAGGTATTAACATAAACTGGTCTTTGAAGGGCATCGACTGTCAGGTTGTGATGTACTGCCTCAAGTATTCTTCACGCATTATCAGTATGAATGTCAAGTGCAATGCAAAAGATCTAAAGATGCTTCATCCTGCACTCTGCAGGTGTACATCTTTATGGTAATTTATGTTCTTAAATTATATGATCTTTCAAAAAGTATTTGTATTCCATGGTTTCCAAAGAATACCTTCACAGTAGTGTCCAAAAATGTTATTACCATCTCATCATGTTCTAAAAACCTTGATGATGTATAATGTATTAAAGTTCTTATTATCATATGAAGGATTTGGTTTATGTCATGAAGAATTATAGGTTTCTGTTTTTTGTTTTTGAAGGCTGGATTTTGATTCCTTATCTGACACCGATGTTAACCTCCTGACATCAGCCCTGGGGAGGAGAAAGAACGTGGACTATTTGAAGTATGCGCTACTCTTTTTATACCTGAAAAAATAAAACAATGCCACTATTGCCAATGAGTTTTTTAGGCACTGAATGTCTGCACATCCTGATTTTCCCAAGATAAACACGTCCTCCAGCTCTGATTGGTTGATTGGAATGTTGTTCCAGCATGAACAAAGATGTTGATCCACATGTTGTACTTGGTAAAACCAGGTTCTACCTAAATGACTTGCAAGTTGTGGTGAACGTGATTTCACCACGTACAACATGTTCCTGGTCTGGATCAACATCTTTGTTCATCATGGAACAACATTCCAATCAACTAAGCACATATGAAAAAAACAACCTTTCTTCATTTTTATGCTACATAATAATTAAAAGTGTTATAAATGCACTGCAGCATGGAGGATGGAGCCCTATCAGATGAAAGTGTGCAGACGATCCTGAAAACGCTCAGTGGGCAAACATCAGTGGGTAACATTCGACTGGTGTTGAAGAGCATCAGCGACACAAATGTTGAGTTGACCATGAACTTCCTTGTACAAGAGATGATGGATAGACGGTTCAGGTAAACCAAACACAATGACGAACTTGGTAACAAACAGGTAGCTGACAAATATCATGGACATGAACGTCAAGGTTTCTGGTTTAAATGTACATAATTATAGGGAAATTTGAGCATAAATATAGGGAACATATGCATAAATCTGCATACATTTCCATAATGTACATAACTATAGAAATATGTACATACATAACACTTTCAGCTTTTTGCAGAAAAGGGCCCATTTTACAGTACAAATATTACATCCTGCCTCTCAATTAAACAATATGCATAATAATTATAAAAGAGTAGAAGAATACTTTAAAGTTTTAAGATGAAGTGTAGAGATGTGTCAGCTGCCCAAGAAACAAGAAGGCATGAAATCTTTTTACATTTGAAACCAGGTATTTTGTAGATTAATGCTCATTTCATTTGATTTTCACAGCGTATGCATTGCCAGTCAAGCAGAAACCATACATACGAGTCTTTGCTCAGAGTTCACCATGGCAAGCAAAAATAATTCTGTCTGGTAATTCAATTCTTATACATTTTCCAACCAACATCATTCTCAAATAAAATGTCTTACGTTTATTCTTGTATTTACTTGTATTTAATAACAACAAATTATGAATCATTTAATAATTCTTTTGTCCTAATTTTAGGTTTACTGTTGAGCATTCAGAAGGGCATCAGGGTGAAATCTCAGAAAAGCTTGGTCTTTCTTATTATCAAGGGTTTTCAAAAATATCCTTTGCGCTCTGTCCTTTCTCTGCAATGCCCATGACTGAATTCCTCAAGTCATCCCATAACCTCAGATGCTTCTCAGAGCTGTAGGTATTCTCATTTTACTTAAATATACTCATCCTTTTTGTTTATTTACATACATAACATTGGTATTTGTGTGTTTGTTCCAAGGAAAAACATGGAGTTTGGTGTGAATGTGGATGCACTGCTGTCTTTCATAAGTTGTGTTCCTGGTTTAACTGAGCTGGACTTACGAGCAGAGTACCTGACAGATATTTGGACCTCCAGAATTCTGTGCTACCTTCAAGTCAATCCTAAGATTTCTCACATAAAGTAGGAGCAAATAATGTTTACATATTTAAGATGTAATCTCTCAAGAAATGTACAGCTGATTTATTATCCGATCACATTTATGATTTATTAGGTTTCATGTGAGCAACCTCATGATTAGTGATGACGAAAGGGTCTGTTCGACATTTTCGGTCTTTAGAAAGCCATTTGAACCGTAAGTCATCCTTTCTTTTCATTTTGCTTGGTCCATCAAATCTATGGTTGTGCTAAATAAATCTTTTTTAGGTACAAGATGCATGAAAGTGAATGGAAAAACCCATCATTGACTCTTGCAATGGACAGATGGGCTCATGATATTGCGTAAGAATTCTTCTGCGTTCTTTTAACTTTCACACTTTAAAAATTTTATGAAGTTTCTTTTAAATTTAGGGCAAAGCTCATAACCATTTTAAGTCCTACTGCGTGAACATTTACTGTATGAAAATGAATGTTTCTTTCCAGATATGGTAGCAGTGGAGAGCCGGGACATTCACATTGTCTGGACAAACCGGCACTGGTGAAGCTCACGCTCAGTTTCCCTCCTCTTAAAGGGTCTAGTGTCATTTGGGAGGTTCTTTTCAAAAGGCTTTACAATGTCATTCAATTGACAGAACAGTGAGTTTGTAAAAAAAAAAAAAAGAATTGTTGGGAGAGCTTAAAAATGTAAGGCAACATTTAAATTTTTAGGTTCTCTCAAATACCATCTTAAAATATTTTCTATATTTTGTCCATTTTAATTTGTTCATTCAATTTGTTCATTCACAACTTTCTGAACAAGACATCTACAGTTGTCTTGATATATTCATTAGCTGAAATTTACCCAATAAATTCAACAAGCTAATACATCATCATCTTTTTTTAAGATGCCCAGAGTTGGATGAGCATACAGATTCTCTGCTGCTGTTTCTTCACTCTGTTCCTGGTCTGAAGGAGGTTAAAGTTTGGCTAAACAACCTGATTGAGAGCTGGGCGGCTGGTCTGTTCACACTCTTCCTGTCTTGTTCCAGCTTACTTCACTTGCAGTAAGAATAACCTGTTGCGTTTTTCCACTTGAAAACGTACAAAGAGGTGCCATGGTGTGAAAAACATTGTAGAGATTAAATATGGTATCAAAGTATCATGGTCTTATCATCTGATACCATGCTACTTACACAATATCTGTAAGGAAATGGTTGTATCTTCTTTCTGTACTTACATCTAAACACGATAAATTCTCTTTTTGCAGATTAAATACCAGTATGTCTCTTGTAAGTGATGTGGAGAGCCTGGGTGTGATGAGAGAAGATGGAGTGAGGTAACATCGGTTTTAAACTTTAAAACCATATTTTCTAACATTAGCTTAGATTTATAATTGACATTTAGCAGTTATTTATATTTTCCCAGAGCTTCTTGCAGTGCTCTCTAGAATTGCTTTATGTTGTGATGCTGTTGGGGGGCATCAGGTATTCTGAAACGGTTAATAAACATATCACCAACTTTCCAACAGGTCTGGATATTCTGAGAGAATATAATTGCTTAAATGCATTTTTGTGCTTTAAAGTAGCATCATGCTACGTTTGTCCTCTGTTTTTTGCAGGCTCTCGGTCGGCTGTAACCATCTGAATTATATAGACGATGACTGTTGTGGTATCGACCTCTTTAAACCTCCAGAGCACAAAGTGGTTCCCTGCATCACCATCGCAGTGACAGATGACTCTGAGAATGCAAATGCTGACTGGAGGAGATTCTTTCAGGTCTACAACCAGCTGAAAGACTTGACTGAGTGGTAACTATTTCAACCCCAGAGAGAGAAAGAGAGAGTGAGAGTGTTTGTATGTGTGCAAAAGGGAAAATGACAGAGAAATAAGCAGTGTTTTAGTTCACAATGTTTCAAAATGTGTATTTCTATGTTTTTAACAGTTCTTCAGAGTATGATGAGAGTGTGTGTGATCTACTCTCTGCCCTGCACTCGGCCTCTGGTCTGAAGAAGGTTGATCTTTTCTTCAGATTCATGACTGTGGATGGAGCGTCCAGAGTCCTGGATCTCATTCAGATGAACCCCAGTCTGAGTGAATTAACGTGAGAACTCAGTTCATTTCTGTTACCCATAAAATGACAACATTAACTTGGATCTTGTTTGTTTTTTCTTTTATTCCTATCATGATGAGATGTACACATTAAGGTTTTTTGTTGCTATTTAGTGGTAGTAAGGAATATTTATGTGCACATTTGTATGCGGTCAAACTGTAAACACAAAAACAATTTACAATTAGTATCCAGTAATGTTTACATCACCTAATACATTACTCCAAACATTATAATAGCAGCTTTAGATAATAAACATTAAAGTATATGCTTATAAATCAAAGATATCTCCTACAAGCAACATATTAACATGAAACATTATGTGTAATACAACTGTCAATATAGATTTCTAAAACAATCGCTGTATTATTAAACTTTGTTTAACAAATAAATGCTACACATATTGCATATATATTTAAATAGGCAATTTAAACTGTAAATGTCTAACCAAACATAATAAACTAATAGCATTAGGCGTTTAGGCGCTAATCGCAAATAGCGATCTACATAGTGCTTTTATCAATATACTTATAACAACAACATGCTACTTATCACGCTGGGAATATATAGTTTAGACTAAGGTTTTATCTGTAATTGTTATAGAATATTTGAAAGTCTGCACATGAGCATCAACATTGCTTTCTCACTCAGTTCGGTTCAGTTCAGTTTTTTTCTTACAGCGCCTCTTCCTAGGCGATCACATGAGCCCACCGAATCAACGTCCTTAAAGGGGCAGCACCCTACACTTCTTTTCATACGAGTATAGGCTACACACTGATTACAGTTACTGTAATATGCAGTTACTTAGTGATGGTGACATATGCATGTTGAATACTGCATTTCATGATGAGAAAAGCTCATTGGATTACTAATAATAATGTAATTCTAATGATTCTAATAATGTACTTTTTGGCTCAGTTTTTTGGCAGTCGAGCGGCCAGAGACAAGTAAAGCAAACTTCAAGAAGGACTTCAGGAATGAATTCTCCAGGTGAGGCATTAGGGATTCCTGTATTCTAAAGAACAAGCATGAAGACATGTGCCACCAACTGATGCTTTAGAGAATGTAGTTACTTAACTATGAGAATGGAGAATGCTATTACTCGTCACCCAGCGCCCTCTAGTGATGCTATAAAGCAATAACATTATCAGTGCAATAATAACAATACGAGTGTTATTGTAGTAACATTTTATATACTATAATAGAATTTATCATTTTTTTTAATTAGCTGTTGTCTTTATTTTTTTAGTTAAAGTTTTTGAAATTTTTGTTTTTGAAATTTTTATATATTTAGCTTGAATTTATTTTAGTACTTGAACTTAATTTGATTTAAACAAGTTATTTATTTAAGGCAACATTTAAGTTTCATCTAATATTTAATCTAATATCTTTATCTTTATTTCAAATAACGTACATTTTTTTTTAATAGGTTAAGTTTTAGTTAACGATAAGTTACAATGCACAATACGCTGCAACAATATAATAACTTTCTATGATTGGTCATTAACAAACATGTTTAACGGGTCTGTAATTTGTAAACATTTGATTATGAATATATATTATATGAATCAAGGTTTCATGACATTTCTAGCCATTTCCACTAGATCTGTAGCCTAATGAAGGTTAATAGCATGAATTTGACAGCGGGTCACTGATCTTCTTTCTGTTTGAGATTTCACTCTGCTTTTATTAAATATTGTAAAATGTTGTTATTTCTGTGGTTGTTTTTCAGTGTCCACAGGATGTGTGAGAGTGACGAGGACAGTGATTCAGACAGATCGAATGACTTTTGGTGGGATGACAGTTTTTATTCAAGAGTCTAATTGGAAATCATTATACTTCTGTAATCTGATGTACAGCTTTACAGAGTGAAACGAGATATTCAATGACATATAATATATAGGACAAGTCTTGATCCAATCAATCTGAATTTCATTAAAAAAAGTGACAGGTTTGACTTTTTGTATTATTTGTGGTGAGGGTATGCGATATATTTTTGGATCATTCAGCACAGTTGTATTTGAGGAAGGTGTTCATCTATCTAACAGTGAAAATATTCACAGGTGTCAGTCTGCAAGACAGATGTCAGGTGACAGTGATGAAGACAGCATGTCCTCGCCTCTCAGTGACTGCAGCCATGAAATCAAGTGAGAAAATATTGTATAATACTGATGCAATCACTACTTCTGCTCAAAACATCAGATTGTAATAAGTTCAATCTGCAAAGAAAGCTAACACAGGCTGTGTCTTTTACCTGAAGTGATTCTGATCAGCTGGACAATGTGGAGCGTATTCTTTGCACAGATATCAGGATGTGGAAAACTTTGTCTGGAAAATGCAGGTAGAGAGCACTATTACTTAAACATACTGTAGACCACAAACCAGAATTATGGATATCCATGAGAGCTAGTTGATAAGTGTTCATTGGTTTGTTTTGGTTTGATATGACTATTGTAAGGTATTTTTTGAGTAATATTAAATTACTGTATATTTTATGGAGCTACTGTATTTAGAGCAACTAAGAATGGCTAGTAGTAGTTAAGCCCTGTTTTAAGCATTCCTGTAGCTCAACCAGTAGAGCATAGTGCTAGCAACGTCATGGTCATGGGTTCGATACCCAGGGAATGCATGTATTGATAGAACCTGTACCTTGGATGCAATGTAAGTCACTTTGGATAAAACCATCTACAAAATCCATTTTAAAACAAGTGGATTCACATAAATCTTAAACAAACATACATTTGATAAGATGTTAGAATGCCCTTCTAACATACTGTGTTTCTAGAAGAGCAAACATTAAAAATTCTTCCAAATAAATGTTTTAAATACACCTCATGGTGATATACTGTACAGTATGTGTGCATCTGACTCAGTGTGTTGTTTTGAAACCGCCACATACAGTTGTTCTGTCACCAAATTTTATAAAAAAATAAGTAAGATATTATTTGTTATTATATATATTATTATATATATTATGGCTAATTTGACTGTTTTATGTATTTATTAGTATTCCTATTTCCCTTTTAGCTTGATTGTAAAGTGCAATGACTCCAGGCCCAGCACACAGTCACTGCTCTCACGGATAGAGCTCACGCTGTCTGAAAACTCAGGAGAAACTAGCGGTGACTGGAAAACCTTCATACAAGCTTATAACCAATGCAAAGGGCTCTCTATAAGGTAAAAATCAAATTGTCATTCCTCACTATGAAACAGAACCTTCATTTTAATATGACATCAATGTTAATTCATTAAAGAGGCCATATTATACCCTTTTACAAAGTCTTGATTTTGTCTAGAATAGGTTTTCATGTTTGAATGTTCAAAACACGCATTATTTTTCACATATTTTACCTTATTGCAGCACCTCTCTTCCCAGTCTGTCAGTAACACTGTTTATTTCCTGTCTGTATGAAGCCCCTCCTTCCGAAAACCGCAATGTGCTCTGATTGGTCAGCTGGAGCAGTGTGTTATGATTGGTCAACCTCTTCCAGTGTGTGTTTTGGAAATGTTCCGCCCTTACCATAACCACTAGTTTCAACACACTACTAACTAACCCGTTTTTTTGGGTATGCCTTGGGAGGAAATTATTTACATGAGTGATATTGTCAGACGTATACGTTTCCGGAAGAAAACTCATTACAATGGAGTTCAGAAACAGTGCGCACTGATTTAGAGAATAACTCCCTTTGGACTGACTGTAAATTTGCAGACCTTTTTTCATACTGAAACCGCAGCATTACACACTAGAGATAAAGCATAATTGGTTCTCTTTAACTAAATATGAATCACTTTCCATGTAACAACAGAAGTCCTGCGTTTGACGAGAGTGTGGACGCTCTGCTGTTGTCTCTGCACTCGGTGTCTGGTCTGAAAAAGGTGCAGTTGACGACGGACAGCCTGACTGAGAACTGGGTACCAAAGATCCTCTCCCTGTGTCACACGTGTCCCAGCCTTCATGACGTCTGGTATGATGATCTGACAATACTTCTGCTAGAAAGAATGAAAACTAAATCTTGTTCAAAACTAAAAATTGTTCCACATGAAATAAAATTAAAAGTTATGATAGTCTTTTCTTCTCCGTTGTGACGTATATCTGTGTGAAACGTGTTCTGGAATAAGAACAAATGTAGGGCGGGACTTGATTAGATGGTTGTGGTTTGCTATTGGTCGATTTATTTATTATTATTATCATGCAATTTTATAATGTTGTTGTTTTATTGTCTTATACTCAAAGATTAACTTTAAGCAGGTGGATCGGATTAAAATAAATATTTTTAAAGTTTAACCCTGTTTTTTTTTTTCTCACCTGTCAGTTTGCAGGTGCAGAATGATAAGAGATACAGTGTGCTAAATGTGTGTTCCTCTCTCATCGTCACCAAAAACATCACAGACTCTACGTAAGTCCATCTCAACTAGTATCCAGGCTGTGAAGAAATGATACAGATTTCTAATATGAGCATAAAAATATGCTCTTGTGACTTACATGGTCATCTCTTTTCTAGCTGTACAGTTGACATTCGGTTGGCCCGTGATAGCATGATTGAAATATCCCCATCATTCATTTCATTCACATCACCATGTTCAGAGATTCCTAAACTCGATGGACAGGAGCTCTTTGAAACCCTTGACCTCCTCAAAGGTTTAGAAGAAAGGTAAGGATTATGCCGTTTCATTATAAACGTGAAAATGAATAGGTCATAGAAAATATCCACCATTTATATTTGTTATTTGCCAACAGTGAACTTCAAATTTCTAATTATTTTGCTCATAATCCAGCTGTTCAGAGCATGAAGAGCTTGTGGGTAATTTGATGTCCAGCTTACTCTCAGTTTCTGGTCTGCGGAGAGTCGGACTCCAGATCAGCTGTCTAACAGAGAACTGGGTGAGGAGGATTCTGTTCTTAGTCGAAGTCTGTCCCAGTCTTCAGGAGATCAGGTAAGAGGATGTTTAAAAGAAATTGCAGTTTTTCCATTTCTCTTAAACATTCAAATGGAAATATTTCTATTGAGATGTGTTATTGTTTCAGATATGACTGCATTGAAAGTGGTGGCTTGTTGTTGGAGGATGTCGTGAGGATCCTCCAGAGCTCTCAGGTGGATTCAGATTGCAGGATTATCGTCACAGGGTTTGTCCTATAATCTTATTTACCAATTTATTAAAGAATTGCGTCACTAATTATGGTTTAAGGACTGTTGTTCAATCTCTTTGAAGGATGAAGTGTAGTGAAACGATGGATCGCCGCACTGAGATCATGATAGACACATCCAGATCATCATCAGCCTGCGATGAGAAAGTGAAGGTCACCTTCTGCAGGGACTCTCTCACAAGACTATTCACTATAGAGAACATTGAGACAGAAAATCACAATGACGATGACCCCGAGGACCCTGATGAAGAAGACTTTATCGTTCTTTAGAGATTATGGCAAAAAATTTATCTTAAAATAAGAGTGTTAAACAATCACATAGTTTATTATATTTGTATCTTTTTTAGAGTGACAGAGTTTTAAAGAATTAGTGAAAATTTGTAAAACTGGGTTAACTATGGTTTAACTCTATATTGTAAGATAAAATTAATCAGGACAAAACTAAACATAGGGATGTCATGGAAAAATGCTGAATACACAGTATGACCGCAGGTGCAGTCACAGTCATAGCATGTGTTGAGCACATATGAACATACAGTGTCCTTATACTGGTAATTGTTTACTTGGTTCTTCAATGGGTCCTTTGACAACATGTTGATTAAACAGAAAGTTATGCATTAAATAATATTAATAAACTCATTTTTAAGGATAAGATGTCCCCCACACCCACATTTTTTTCTCTTGACTATTGATGGCACAAACTCGCATCTCAACATCATCTGTTGAAACAGTTTTGAGGTTAATTGATCTAATTTAGTTTATCTGGAAAATAATGATCTGTGACAGTATTATGTTTAATATAAACGTTTTTTTGTGTACATTTTTTTTAATAAGGAATTTGTGGACGTCAAAGAAGTATGTGACAGCAATTTGAGGGAAGTCAAGCGACTGCACCCAAGTGTTGTTATCTGCAGATCAGAGTAATGGGCGTGCCGAAACGTCTATAGGATGTGGAGTACGGTTAGGGGTTAGTTTCTGTTGTAGCATTAGGCGTCTTCGTCTTCAACTTCAACTTGTCTACCTTTTCCCTACGCCAACTGTGTTTTAGATTATGGTAGGCACTTCTGGTTTGGGGAAGTTCCACTCAAAAAGACTGAAACAAATCATTTAAAATCATAAGGTTGCACTGCAAACAAACCTTGTCTGCCAGTTTGACTGAATGAGCTGTAAAATCCCTTCATATTTCAGATGTCAGAAGAATAACGTAATGCTTGATATTTTTAACAGGGTTGCCACCCATCCCGTAAAATACAGGATCGTCCCGTATTCACATAGTCTAAAATGATTTGAAGCGTCCCATATAAAATCAATACAGTATTTTACCTTGGATTAACACATGTGTTTGCAGTGTGGAGAATACCAATAGCAAATATCAAGAAATCAATTTCACAATAAATTATTACATTGTTTAAATTGTTAAATTGTTTAAATGTTTAACTAAATTAATATTGTGATTTATGAACAATTCTGAAATGTATAACTTAACTTCGGACAGTTACCTCTGATAACTGTTCACTCTAAATTGTAATGTGCATTTTCTGTAAAGATGCTTTGAAACCGTGCGTATTGTGAAAAGCGCTATACAAATAAATGTGAATTGAATCAAATAAGCAGTAAAGAAGCTAATTTGCACGTGATTGCATTTTGGCGTCCTTGTTTCAATAGTGACTCAAGATTTGTTTTATATACAATGTCGAGCTCAAGCCCACGCGTTAAACACAAGAGGCTCATATAGCGCTAAATGGGAAAAATTGGTATGTCCAAATGATCATGAATTTGAACCGCACAGTTTACAGAAAACTATTTTCATTTGCTCATGGTGGGCTGTGCTGCTAAAGGGTATGTGGCCTATTGTTGTTGTTTTTATAATCTATTAGTAGCCAGGCTATCTATTAATATGATATTCCATGTTATCAGAGCTTGGTAGACAGATGATTTTTTATATTTTTAGATATTATTAGATGGATCATTAATGAATAATTATACATTTTTATTTTTTATTCATAGGCTATAGGCCTACAAAAAAAAAAATCATATCTGGCATATAGCCTACAATTTATGTCATTTAAAAAAAAGTTAGTTTATTTACTTAAAAATGGGACAAATAACATAAAGTAGTCCTAATTTAAGTAAATTACTTATAATGTAAAAATGAATCCCTTCCAGGTAACCGCTGCAGAAATGGCAAAAAAGAGATAATAGTTCAGACAGAATGACTGCTTAAACGTAGAGTATTGGAGTGGCTTGCAGTAGCTTGCTTTGAAAGCATAAGATCCCACCTGGCCATAGTGTTATTTGTATTTATGCATATTTTCATGATTAATAATAGTATATTTTTCTGTGTTTTTTTTTAATGTTTCTAAACTATGTATTTGGTATTTAACATGGTGTCTCTTTAAGAGAACAGGATGTAAATGTTTAGAGGATGTATTGTTTAAGCCTGTAGGGACATTACTTCCTGCTGTGGAAGCACATTGTTTATCTATCATGTCTTTTGTTTGCTTCGGTTCTGTTTGGAAACTAGAATAAATCAGTTTTATGTTAAGGAACATAAATGTATAGAGACTTTACTGACACAGATAATCACCAAATGATGTTTTCATTTTTGGTTGAACTATCCCTTTATTAGAACAAGAACAAAACTGAGAATTGTTCAACTTTGTTTAGACACTACCAAGTCAAAGAAACTCTACTGATGAAATCATTATGTTACACCAAAAACCCGAAGTAAAAGTTCTATAATAACATCGTTAACATGCATCCATTTTTCATACCTTTTGAGAGTCAGTAAAATCAAAACAGCCACAGCTGACTTGTCAGTCACTTTTCAAACAAAACTAGCAAGACCGGAAATTCAGCATTCTGCAACCGTGCCATCGCTCTCTCCAAAAGCTTTTGTTTCTGCATTCAACTCCTCCTCAGACACCAATCTCGCAGATCGATCAGTTAAACACAGCTGCAGCCGAAGTCAAACACACCTGTAAGCTTCTGTGTCGAACGTAACGTATAAACTCTAATTTCAAGCATTGGGTAGCCCTAATAATTCTATTATGTTACAGTATATGGCATTACATGGTTTGTTTACTGCTATCTGAACCATATAAAAGAAAATTGGTTAACAGTGTAATTTCTATGTTATGTGTTCTATGTGAAATGGAAAGTGTGGCACTGGCAGTGCAGGTTGCTGACGTTCAGGTCTTACTAGTTTTGTTTGACAAGTGACAGAGAAGTTTGACTTAAAATGCATAAAAAACACACTAATACAACATTCACTGTAAAAGGGAAATATCATTTAGCATGTTCTAACTTTATTTACCAATGTTTTTCTCTCACAGAGAAAGAGCTGAAATGGACCGCAATGACAGTATGTTAAACTTAAGAACTTTTATTACTGTTTTTGATGTAACATGATGATTTCATCTGTAGAGTTTAATTGACTTGGTAGTCTTTAAACAAAGTTGAACAGTTCTCAGTTTTGAAAAATTCTCAGTTTTCTTGTTCTATTTATTCTTTGTCACACTTAACTTGTAAACAAACAAGCAAGCAAAATTACACTGTACAAAAAACATTTATATATCCTACATCTATGGTACAAACATAGGCATAGGTTACATGATATGATTCAGTTTACATTTACGCATCCCTGCATTCGCATCTGTATGAATGTAAATTAATGGAGCATAAAGTTTACTGTGATCAGACCTTTATCTAAAATAATTTTTCTACCTCTCATCTGTGTAAAGCTTGGATTAATCATTTTATTGATGGTTCAATTTACCATAACAGTAGTATCGATATAATTTAATTTATATAAACCTAGTGCTTGTTATATAACCTCCTTGTCATCTCTAGACCTTTGTGGTCGCAAGGACAATTCCAGATCTCATGATGGCCTGAATGTCAACATTGCAGCTCAGAGTGAAAGCCATATTACAGCACCTGTGTTCACTAACAATAACATCACAGGCAATGTTCAGATCATACATCATGCCACTGGTAAAAAATTACAAATAAATTGTTATTCACAGTTATTTATTTTTTCTGATAACATATTTATTTTCAATTGTATATATATGTGTAATCATCTACAGGTATCACTGGACATCACTTAAACACCCAAAGTGAGAGAATCCAGACCTCAGGTAAATGATGAATGATGGTTTCACTTACCATTTCAAAGAGGATTTGATAGGACTTGTGGATTTTCAGCGAGAGCGCCCCGTCTGGCTTTGAGTATGAATGTAACATACAGTACATTACATAAGTGTTTAGTGCTCCATAGTGCTCACTTGCCCCATTGTTTTGTAATAATAGGAAGAAAAAAAAACCTTCTCCCTAAAATAAATTTTAATTAATCAAATGAGAATCAAAATAAAGTTTTCTCCAAACAAGCTAAATTTTGGACTAAAATCCCAGAGGGTTATTGTTTAGTAAAGGACTATGATGAGAAGTGTACAGGATTTTTTTTTTTTTTTTTGAGTTGATGCAAGAGGCTCACATTTCATATGAAAGGTGACATATTATTCACCTTTTCACAAGATGTAATATAAAACTATGGTGTCCCCAGAATGTGTCTGTGAAGCTTTTCTTTGAGAAAAGAACAAAGAATGGGACTGAAGTCATTCTTTCTCTGACTACATCACCTTCTTCGTTGCTCTGGTTGGTTGTAGCGCTATCCTATTGTGTGCAGAGGGAATTTGAAAGACAACCGTTTATCCCACCCCTCGGATTGAGCCCTGCCAATGGTGTGTTCCCAACATCTTGATGTGGGTCTGGCTTGTCATGCTACAAACTTTTGCCATTACGTTAGACCTGGTTACACTTACTGTTGTTGTGGGTGTTCAGCGCGGTGCCATGGGTGGAAATGTGCAGATTAAGGGGCGGTAATATTATAATAAGATCCCCTTCATCCCCTATGTCAGAAGGGGGGCGAAATCTGATCGACTCATTTTTTGACATGCTTGCAGAGAAAGGCCTAACTGGGTTGTCACTTTTCATGTTTTCTGGGTTGGTAGATGCACCGGGGACACGATTATAGCACTTAAAACCGAAAAAAGTCCGATTTTCATGATAAGTCGACCTTAAAGGCATGGACTTTTGATTTTGCATACCTCCTGACAATACCTCCTCAGATTAAGCATATATCATTATACTTATCACTATAAGATATTTATAGTTTGTATTCAAAGCCCATTGCCCTTAACCTGACTCCGCCAGATGGATTTGCTCCGCATATCCATCTGGAAACCTTCCGTTGAAGTAGTTTTGGGAAGGGGCGTAAATACTGGTTAGCTGATTGGCCTATATTGGTGATAGACGGGCCAAATCAACCAATCAGATCAACGAAGCATATGACGTACTAACAGAGCGACGACGAAAACAAAACCACAAGCCAGGCTACTCTTGCTGCTGCAGGTAAAGGCTCGTTAGCTCAGCAAATAAGATACATGTCGGCAAAGGATATTTGCCGTTTATGTAACGACAATTTGAGAATAAAAGGCACCATTTCAGGTGCCCGGTCTATATTTAACAAGAAGGATGCAAGAGAAAAAAGCATTAGCGAGCGGCTAAAAGAAATAGGACTACCGCTGTCTGAAAATGTTTCTAGATCAGGTCGTATTTGCTTGCGTTGCTTCCGCTTGGGTTGAACTGTCGCACTTCTCGTTGCGTCACACCTCAACCCGCCTCTGAGCCAACGCTGATTGGACGTTCGTTTGGTGAACTGCTCCCAAATTTTCTTTAACGGAAAGTATCCAGACTGATCTGCGAGTGAAAACTTGAAAGCTCGCGAGATCAGGATGGTCTCGCGAGGCTACATTGCCCTATGCAGTTGTCTAATTTGCCTATACTGTAGCTAGCACCGGCCCCGAGAAACAGTATTTAAAAGTCATTCAATTTTGAAACATTCTAATCTTTTGTTCGTTTTATTTCTGCAGTAAGGAGATCAGCGCTTCTCAAATATAAGGAGCAGATTCGCAATGAGTACCAGTATGTGACAGAGTACAACTCTCTGCCTGGTGAGCATGTGCTGCTGTCTGATCGCTACATACAACCTCTGATTATGCAGAAACATAGAGATCAGAAAGAACGAGAGGAAGAGATTTCCTCCAGAGGAGAGACTTTCCAGCAGGTGCTCAGTTCCAGGAGCGCTCAAGAATCCATTGGTCTGAATACTCTGTTCAACCCCGATAGCTGTGGAATCACTCCTGGTGCTGTCATATTGCAGGGAAATTCTGGCAATGGAAAATCCTTCACTGTGCAGAAAATGATGATGGACTGGGCTTCTGATCTCTACAGAACCAAATTTGATATTGTTTTCCACCTGAAGTGTAAAGAAATAAGCCACATGTCTAGCAGAACGAGTTTGGTAGAGCTCCTGAGCTGCAATTGCTGTTTAACATCAGATCAGGTATCCACGATACTGCAGCAGTCCTCAGAGCGAGTGCTCTTCCTCGTCGATGGATTCGATGAACTTAAAATCACAGAAGACATTTATCGGATGTCGCCACCCACAGATCCGAACCAGAAAGCTCCACCTGAGGTCACTCTTTGCGCCCTGTTAAGGGGACACATCCTGCGAGAGTCATGCCTTCTGGTCACCACCAGATCTACAGCTATTGACACCCTGAAGAACGTGCTTAAGGAACCTCACAGTTTCAGTGAGATTGTTGGCTTCTCTGAGAAGGCGGTGGAGGAATACTTCAAAAAGTTCTTCCAGAATGACAGACTCTTCAGGAAAGGATATGAGTATGTGAGAGCAAATGAAACTCTCCTCACAGCCTGCTCCATCCCAGTTATCTGCTGGATCATCTGCACGGTTATCCGAGAGAGGCTTAGCGATGGCGAAGATGTAACGAGTGGACTGGAGACGACCACGTCCATTTATGTAGACTTCCTGTGCACTCTACTAGATCATCACTGCCAGGGTTTGGGTCAGTCCATCCCCAGCCTAGTGAAGAGTCTGGGTAAGCTGGCAGAGAAAGGGATACTAGCACAGCAAGTCCTGTTTGATGAGAAGACCGTGAATGAAATGGTTTCTGGCCCTGCTGGCAGTCCGTTCTTGTGCAAGTTCCTCTTTAAGAAAAGAATCCATCAGGAGACAATGTTCAGTTTCATGCATCTCAGCTTCCAGGAGTTCTTCACTGCTCTATACTATCTCATTCTTGATGAACACGAGTCAAAAAAGAAACTCACGCAAATATTTTCCATTCATAAGAACCCAGACATTTTCAATTATGAGGCGCCACGTTTTGCAGCTGTTGTGCACTTCATTTTTGGTCTGTTGAATGGGAACACAAGACGCACACTTTTGGAGAGACATGGTCTGTTAGTTCATTCAAACATGCGGGACCATCTGAAAAACTGGATCTTTGAAGAGATGTCTCATTCTTATTCTGAAAGGACTCTGTTTTTTTTCCACTGTCTGTACGAGCTCCATGAAGCGGACTTTGTGAAAGAAGTTACAGAAGCCTGGCCAAGTGTTTATATATACAATACAGTCCTAAGAAAAACAGACTGTTGGGTCCTGCTGTACTGCGCTCAGTGCTGCCAGTGCATTGAAGAACTGTTTTTCGCTTTCTGCCACTTAACATCAGAGAAGCTGGCTATTATTGGGCCTGTACTACACAAATTTCGCTTAGTAAGGTGAGTACTTTGTCCAGCAGTGAACTGAGTCGTTACAATTGTGCAGCTACAATCAAATCCATCTTTTCATCATTGATCAATATCTACAGTATATATCTATCTACTCTAATTTCTGGATATAGCTAAACAGGCCAACAAGTATTTTTTGAGATAATGCGTTTCAGAAAATGCAGTTTTTTCTTAGCACATAATTATTTGGGATTATCAGTATAAAGTTTGTACATTCATGTTTTGGAGTTTATATTGAAGGATTCCAGAAGGTGAATATTTATCAGATTCTGATTTTGTGGGCATAATGCAAAGTTTTGCAAGAGGACAGACCCTAAGATCACGGAGGTAATACTTTTTAAAATACCATTGACTCAAAATAGGAAGTTCAAGCATGCTTGCACAATAACCATTCATTTTTTTTATGCTTTTGTTTGCAGTGTGGAAATCCATCATTTGAAATATTCCGGCAAAAGTTTATATCTGACAATTGACGAAGAACTGTCCAGGTGATGGAAAATAAAGCAAACATGTATAACATTTTGAAAATATTTTCTCATCTTTTAAATCTTGTTGATAACCAGTCGTATTATTGACTAGTTCAATTACCATAGTCTTTTTACGCTGGTTAAATCTCGGGCTGGCAAAATCTGCACATCTATATATTGCCACAATCTGCAACAATGAATCAAAGATTGAACCTACCAAAACATTTAGCTTTCAGTGAGTTTTGGAAAAAAAAAAATCACAATCGTGGCCAAATAACCTTTTAACCACGTTTTGTTTTTTTAAGTGCAGATGTTTGCTTGACACCTGAGGCTGTATTTTAAAACTGAATACCAGCCTAGTATACACACTACGAGTGGAGTCCACTTATTTGGGAAGAAGATCTGTTATTTTGCTTATTTAATCTAATATTGTGTAAAAACATCTTTCCCCGGTTTCACAGACATGGCTTAAGCTAGTCCTAGACTAAAATGCATGTTTAAGATGTTTTGAGCTCAAACTTGCACTGATATATCTTAAAATATCTCAGTGCCATTATTTTGTCTCAAGATGCACTTAAATGCCCTAATTGAGCTAAAGAGATGCGTCTTTAATCTAGGTTTAAACTGGGACAGCGAGTCTGAGCCTCGAACAATATCAGGAAGGCTATTCCAGAGTTTAGGAGCTAAATGTGAGAACGCCCTCCCTCCTTTAGTGGACTTAGATATCCTAGGAATGACCAGAAGCCTCGAATTTAGTGATCTTGAAGAACGCGATGGATTGTAGGGTGATAGAAGATCCGTTAAATACACAGGAGCTAAACCATTTAGAGCTTTATAGGTCAGTAGTAATACTTTGTAATTGATACGGAACTTAATAGGTAACCAGTGTAGAGATGATAAAATTGGTGTTATATGATCATATTTTCTTGACCTAGTAAGAACTCTAGCACCTGCATTTTGCACTAACTGTAGCTTGTTTATTGAGGATGCAGGACAACCGGCTAATAAAGCATCACAGTAATCTAGTCTCGAGGTCATGAATGCATGAACTCCTTTTTCTGCATCAGAAACAGATAGCATGTTACGTAGCTTGGCAATGTTTCTAAGGTGGAAAAAGGCTGTTCTTGTAACATATGAAATATGATTTTCGAAAGACAAGTTGCGGTCTAGTATAACACCCAGGTCCTTTACTGTAGTGGATAAAGTAACAGGACATTCTTCTAAATTAAAGTTGTATTGTAAGAGGTTTTGTGGGTAGTTTTTTGGACCAATAAGTAATACCTCCGTTTTATCTGGATTTATTAATAGCAGGAAATTACACGTCATCCAGCATTTTATATCTTTAAGACACTCTGTCAATTTAGAAAAGTTGTGTAAAGTGTAATCAGCATAACAGTGGAAATTAATTCCATGTTTTCTTATAATATTACCAAGTGGCAGCATATATATTGAGAATAGCAGAGGGCCTAACACCGATCCTTGCGGCACTCCATAGTCTATTGACGTTATCTTCCCCATTTAAACAGACAAAATGATAACGGTCTGATAAGTACGATCTAAACCAGCTTAATGCCTGTCCCTGAACACCAATGTAGTTTTGTAGTCGATCCAAGAGTATTTTATGATCTATAGTGTCGAACGCAGCGCTAAGATCGAGTAGAACTAGTATTGAGGTACAGCCTTGGTCAGAAGCTAAAAGTAAATCATTTGTAATTTTAACTAGTGCAGTTTCTGCTATGATGCGGTCTGAATCCAGACTGAAAATTTTCATATCATTTTCTTGCAAGAAAGAGCACAATTGAGCGGAGACAACTTTTTCTAGTAATTTAGACATAAATGGAAGATTTGAAATGGGTCTGTAATTTTCTAGGTTATTTGGATCTAATTGTGGTTTCTTAATGAGAGGTTTTATTACTGCCAGCTTGAATATTCTTGGAACATGACCTAAAAATAAAGACGAGTTAATAATATTGAGAAGAGGCTCTTCCACTACAGGTAACACTTCTTTCAGTAGTTTAGTGGGTATTGGATCTAATAAACATGTTGTTGGTTTATTTAGCTCTTCCTGTCCTATAGTTGTAAAGCAGTGTAGTTGTTCTTGAGAGGCGATAATTGAGGCTGAATCATAAGACACCATAAAAGATTGCACATTTGTGTTTCTGACGCTTTCTATTTTCTCAGTGAAGAAATTCATAAAATCATTACTACTACACTGTAACGGAATATTTTGCTCAGGTGATGTCTGTTTACGGTGTTAAATAAAAACCTTGGATTATTTTGGTTATTTTCTATTAGTTTGTGGAGATGCTCAGCCCTGGCTGCTTTTAGAGCCTTTTTATGTGTTGAATGTGTTGGATGCAGGAGAAATGGGCAGGATTAAAGAACTAAAGGAAGGGCCAAATTGTTATTGAAAGGCGACTGAGTAAGAGTATCTCTGAAACGGCAAGGTTTGTGGATTGCTTCCGGTCAGCAGTGGTGAGATTTACCAACAGTGGTCCGAGTAGGGAAAAAAACAAACCGGTGACAGGGTGTTGGGAACCGCAGGCGCAATGAAGGCTATTCTGTCTGATGTTCTGTTGGGAATCCTGGGTCCATTTCATGTGGGCGTACATTTGACATGTGCAACCTACTTAAAGATTGTTGCAGACCAGGTACACCCTTTCATGACAATGGTGTTCCCTGGTGGAAGTGGCTTCTTTCAGCAGGATAATGCACACTGCTCACATTGTTCTGCTCAGGATTGTTTTTAAAGGAACACAATGAAGAGTTCAAGGTGTTGCCCTGGCCTCTGAATTTTCCACATCTCAATCCATTTGAGCATCTATAAGATGTGCTGGACCAACAAGTTCGATCCATGGCGGATCTGCTTCACAACCTACAAGACTTGAAGAAGGATCTGCTTCTAATGTCTTGGTATCAGAGACCACAGGACACCTTCAGGGGTCTTGCAGTGTCCAAGCCTCAGCTGGGTCAGTGCTGTTTTGGCAGCTTGTGGAGGACCAACAGCATATTGGGCAAAAGAAGACTGTATTTTAAACCAGTTGTGAGCTTGCAGTGCGAGTTCAAAATCAGACCGTATAAAACTCATAAAAACTAAAGGACACCAAATCTGGGTGGTTTAAAAACAAAACAAATAAATGTTGTGTGTGTCTCTGTTGCTACCATTGAAATTAACTCTGCCTTTCATTTTTAGTGTTCACATGGAAGGTTCTGAAGATCTGCCTCGCTTCAGCCTCTCGTTCGCACGCTCGGAGCTTATGAGCTTTGACTGGACAAACTTCTATCGAATGCGTACACTAGTAGATATACTACTATTTTTACTGAGTTCTTTGCCTGCACAGAAGTTGGAACTGAATTTAAAAAGTCTGACAAAGGCGTGGGCTGATAAGATCCTGTCCTTCACCAGAGACTGTCCCAGACTAACAGAAATCAGGTAAGAGATGATGTTGTGTTACTGAACGTCAAACTGTGCAAAAGTTGTTATCGTCACTATAAGTGCATTTTTTGTATTACCAAACACTCGCTTCTCTCATGAAGTGAAACTATCTAAAATTTAGAAACTTTTCTAAATTTGTCCATTTTATACTAACCAAATACACCTGAATGCACGTACATGTTGTTATTACGATTTCCGAACGGTCCGGGTCAGTTGAGCCCCCGAGGCTGAGACTAGCTTTGGCTTTACAAAGCACTTACAGCTTTACATTTGCCCTCATTCACAAACAATGTGGTGATGGAAGTTTTCAAATAAATGTTGGAAGCAAAGTATGCCGTACTATATGCTGATTGTAATATGTTGTGTTATTCTGTAGCTTAAAAGCTTGCAGGTTACTAGAGGAGGCAGTCAGTGTCTTAAAGAACTCCCAGCCAAGGCCTGGCTGCACACTCACTTTTGAAGGGTCTGTACTTGTTACATACAATTCCCACATTTTCTCTTGTTACATACGTAGAAGCAATTGACTAAATGCTATATTACCAAAATGTACCATGTTGTAACAATCTGATTGAACTATGTGAAATGTCCCAGGTTCATATGCAAGAAATCATCTGACCAGTGCACTGACCAGCAGGTGAAGATTCATCTAAACAAACGGGGCTTTTCTGTGGAGACTTTGCGAAAGTAGGTTTTACTTGACAAAAAATGTCATCTTATAGGTCCCTTTGTAATATATTTTAACATTTTCACTTTAAATGTTTCTAAATTGTATGTTAATCTTTCATTACCACATGTTTGGTTATATTACATCCTGTTCATGTTAGAAATATGAATATGGTCTGTTTAAATCACAAGACAGATGTTTTTTTTCTCTGTTTGATAACAATTCCCGCTCTTTCTTTTTAAGCCCTTTGTTTCGGGACTGATGGACAGACTGATGACAAGGAGTGTGTTGGGGAGAGAAGGAAGGTCTCATCTGTAACATTGTATTGTTCTTTGAATAGCATACATGTACTGTATTTGCCAAGAAAATGGGTGAAGGCATGGATTTACATTTACAAGCGGTTTTATGATGCTTTATCTTTGAATTATTAAGGAGTTGAATAAATGTATGCTCTTAATCATTTTTCCATATTAGGATTTTATACATTATTGACTGGCTTCCAGAGGATAGATATCCTATTGTCTTTCATTTGTTGATTTTTGTATAAAGTTTAAACATTTTCAATGAGAGAGAGAGAGATTGTATTTTTGCTTTATATTTCAGTCACATTTACAGCTTTAAAAATATGATTGGACTGTGTTATAAGTTGAAATGTTTTTGTATATGAGTTTTGCTCCATGTTGCCAGAATTTCTTTCAGATTTCTGGCCTATGTGTGTCTAACAGTGATTTAATAGTGGTTATGTCTAAAACGTTGTTGACTTTCTAATAATGATCTAAAGAGGCCACTGCTCAGAATAGGACTATAGTGACACCAAGAGACGACGAGCAGTTGTTGCCAAACTTCTCATAAATGTAAAAACTGAGTTGTGGATGTATTTTTTTAGTTAACATGTAAACTGATATTATTAAAATATGCTTAACAGCATTCAATTTAATGCAGTTAATGGTTTTTCATAATTGCATGTTTACAATATAAAAACATACCATGGACTTTTCAAGACTCAACAATATTTTTTTCTGTAGGCCTGCACACGTGTTCCAGTTTATTTACCATCCTACCGTCTATCTTAGGTAGGAAGGATAGATATGATAGATCAAAAATCAGGTCCATTTGAGGAATATAACAGGCAAAGCATAAATATGAAATCATGAAATATGAAAATTTTCTGGCTTAAACCGCAAAAGCAAACAACAAAATTATTGATATATTTTGTTTACTATTCCATATTGTTTTACAATATTGTTAAAAACAATTAATTGTATTGTTTTTGTTAATTTATTTAGTAAAATAAATATATTTAGTAAATTATATAGGGTTTGTAGCTCTTCCTAAAGCAGGGGTTCTCAAAGTGGGGTCCACAATGCACAAAAAGCAGGCAGAATCGCGGAGTCCATTCATAAAAATGTAATTTACAGCATAACACAGAATGTCACAGAATTTGGCAAAATTTGGGTGAATAAATCAAAAGTAGGACTGTGAATATTAAGCTACAAAAATGCTATTTAAATATGAAGATGGTCTGAACATGTATGTGAATGAGCGCTGCATGCGAGCGGTTTTCACAAAAACTCAAAATAAAAGTATGGTTTAACTTGAAGAAATTATAACAAATATATTAGGCTACTATTGTACACAAGAATGTACTGCACTTCTCACAGTACTAATAATACTAATAATACAATAATTAAAACTAAGGAATAACCACACAATTCTTTTGAATTTTGAATAGTAAACCCTTTGTTGTGCAGTATAAAAAATAAAAGGAACATTTAGTTACATTTTCATTTCATTACATTTTAAAAGATTACGTTTTAAAAGATTAGCCTTTCATTTCACTACCGCTTGAAACTGCTTCTTGATTATTAAAATTGAATTCAAACATTAAAATGGGCAAAAAAGTTTTTGTTAAACTTTTAATAAATCGTTAATAGATTTTATACGTTGTATAATTTCAATTAATTAGACATGATTTTTGATTACAGAAGTATAATTGTAGCAAGCATATGCTTAATCACTGTTATAATTATGAGGGGGGTCCTTGGCCCCAAAAAGTCTGAGAACCCCTGTCCTTAAGCATGTAAATTTGGTTTGATTATACAGTTCAGTCTGATATTTATTTATTTTAAATTCATCAAGGGTCTTTCTTTGCGGTGTTCCACTGTCACCCTTCTCCCTTCTTTACACACACATTGTTTTCACAATTATTCTATTATGTGCGCACAATGTGTTTACAACTTCAAAATCATAACCTATTCAGCACAGTTATTGAATGTACTTTTAAAACGAGACACTGGTACATACAGTAATAGTGAGCAGCTTTAATGTTCATTCACAAACTAACACATCAGGCCTAAATATTTTCACATTACTTTATTACTTAGCCTATAAGCAACGAAATTTGTAAAGCTTTAAATATAAATAACAGATCTATATCATTATTTTAAATGTTAACTTTATAGTAAGTTTATTTCGAATTTATGTAAAAAAAAGAACATCTGACAAGAATTTGATTACAAAAAATTCAAATAGACAAATCAAAATGATAAGTATAACACAAAAAAATTAATTAACAATAGTTACAGCCAAGGACTTTTTTAACTTTTGTCAATGTACGTATTCGAAAAGGAGTGGGAAGAAGAAATCAGCTGTTCTGAGATGGCAGGCACATCCTGTACAATTACAGTAAATGCTATTTTTAATATTGGATTGGTCTATTATCTAAAACATGGCTTCTTATAGAAGGGTAGCTAAACCTGACTTCTTGACTTGAAAAAATCCCCAGTCACGATTTTTCAACAACAAAAAAAAAGGAAGAAAGAAAAGAAAAAAGTCCACATTCCAAATTAAGAAGAAGATATTAAAGCTGCTGTAGGTAACTTTTGTAAAAAATATGTTTACATATTTGTTAAAACTGTCTTTATGTCCTGACAGTAGAATATGAGACAGATAATCTGTGAAAAAATCAAACTCCTCTGGCTCCTCCCAGTGGTCCTATTGCCATTTGCAGAAATACACCGCTTCCGGTCAGAAACAACCAATCAGAGCCAGGAGGAATGTCTTAGCAGTGTCAATCACGCTCGTGTACGCGCTGATCACACCCCTCTCTTGCACAGCGCATACTGTCGTTCAAACTCAAGATTGCCGGTGTGCTGCAGCTGTGCTAATGGCGGAGAAACAACCTAAACTGCCAATTTCTCAAGTGGCACCTGCTCATAAAACAAAGACGGGTAAAAGGAAAAAGACCGATGACGATAAACAAGCGAAAAAGAAAGAATTAGACAGAGCCCATTGACTCGGTGTCAAAACTCTAGCCGAGTAACATGTAGATAAAATGTCACGCACTGTGCAAAGCAACAATTGAAACCTGCTAATTCACTGGCTTGTGAAATAATGTACTAGCAAACCTTATCTAGCATTAGGCCTACATCGCTAGAATAATTATTTAAATCCTGTTACGTTAGTTACCGTTATATTATCTTACTAGCTATTTATAACTTATAGAAAGGGTGCAACGTTATAAAGTTACATTACACGTATTGCAAAATACGTAATGATTTGAGGACCAAGTTTGTAGTCAAAGTATGGGCAGACCTTAGTCAGTGTAAAGCATATTGTTGATGTTTCGTCCCTACTAGTGAATGTGCCATACAGTAACTATTTATCCGCCGTCATCGGTGGCCCTGCTTACTAGCCTGCGCGTTCACGGCAGGCTCCGCTGTGGGGGAGGAGCTGTGGAGAGAGGAGCTGTGGGGGAGGAGCTGTGGAGGAGGAGCTGTGGAGGCAGGAGCTGTGGAGGGAGGAGCTGTGGAGGGAGGAGCTGTGGAGGAGGAGCTGTGGAGGAGGAGCTGTGGAGGCAGGAGCTGTGGAGGGAGGAGCTGTGGGGGAGGAGCTGTGGAGGGAGGAGCTGTGGAGGGAGGAGCTGTGGAGGGAGGAGCTGTGGGGAAGGAGCTGTGGAGGAGGAGCTGTGGAGGAGGAGCTGTGGAGGGAGGAGCTGTGGAGGGAGGAGCTGTGGGGAAGGAGCTGTGGAGGAGGAGCTGTGGAGGAGGAGCTGTGGAGGAGGAGCTGTGGAGGCAGGAGCTGTGGAGGGAGGAGCTGTGGAGGGAGGAGCTGTGGAGGAGGAGCTGTGGAGGAGGAGCTGTGGAGGCAGGAGCTGTGGAGGGAGGAGCTGTGGGGGAGGAGCTGTGGAGGGAGGAGCTGTGGAGGGAGGAGCTGTGGAGGGAGGAGCTGTGGGGAAGGAGCTGTGGAGGAGGAGCTGTGGAGGAGGAGCTGTGGAGGGAGGAGCTGTGGAGGGAGGAGCTGTGGGGAAGGAGCTGTGGAGGAGGAGCTGTGGAGGGAGGAGCTGTGGAGGGAGGAGCTGTGGAGGGAGGAGCTGTGGAGGGAGGAGCTGTGGGGAAGGAGCTGTGGAGGAGGAGCTGTGGGGGAGGAGCTGTGGGGGAGGAGCTGTGGGGGAGGAGCTGTGGGGGAGGAGCTGTGGAGGAGGAGCTGTGGAGGAGGAGCTGTGGGGGAGGAGCTGTGGGGGAGGAGCTGTGGGGGAGGAGCTGTGGAGGGAGGGCTATAGTGCAGCAGAGAGCAAGGGGGTGGGACCTGTAAGTTGTGCTTGTTCAAATTTTCAGGCTAAGTCAATGTTTTCTCAAAACTCCCTACTGCAACTTTAATGTAACTTGTTTGTTCTGTTTTGTTTTTGTTTTCAGTGTTTCCTGTACTCATTTTCATGTGTTCTGTGTCCCTGTTTCCTCGGTTGTTAACTAACCCCTCACCTGTTCTGTTAATAATCTCTCCCTGTGTATTTAGTCCCTGGGTTCTGTCTGTTCATTGTTCCGTGTTTTTTTATTTACACGGTTGTTTTGCTCCCTGTGATCTGATCTCCTGTTTGTTCTGCTGTGTATTATTGGATTAGACTATTCTTTGAGTTCTTCGTCATGCACTCTGATCGCTTTTATTTATAAACACAGCAGATGAAACCCACCAGAAATTTTGAATTCATGAAAAAAAGACAAAGCATGCACACACATTGAAAATGAATGAAAAATAAACATTAAGCACAAAATGCTACCATGTTGAATATACGTATATGTTTTAAATGTAGTAGCTAATACAGAAAAGACATGGTAGCTACCATTTTACAATGAGGTTTCATTTGTTAACATTATAACTAGTAACATGAAATATGAACAATACTTATAAAGCATTGTTAATCTTATTTCATTTTAATCCAAATATTTACTAATAAATATAAGATCAAAAGTTTTATCTCTTAAAATTATTGTCATTTTATTTTCCTGGTCTTAAAGTGTTTAAGTTTCACTTAGTCCTTAAACACATGTGTAAATCCAGTAGGCTCTAACAATACATCAATTCATCTTAAACCCCGAAACCTCCACATCTCCCCCATATAACACATGCAAGGGGGTTGAGATGAGTGTTAAAGTCAATACTCTACATGTGTGCGAATATTGCATGAGGTTTACTTTTGTGCAATAGAAAATATTTATCAAAAGAGCACAAAAATTATTGTTGTTTAAATTCTATATAAACAGGGGGATGGAGGCGGATGAGCAAATTAAAGCCCCCAGCGTCCCTTCAAAATAACTTAATCTTTCCAGGAAGTGGTTTTGTCGAGTGTTGCATGCAAAGGCAGTGACAAATCTCTAACAGAAATCTACAGCAACCATGTGAGATTTTGCATTCCTGTCTGAGTCACAAGTTCTGAACTTTTACATAACAAAATAAACATAACTTTTATTTATTTAAAAAAGACAGAACTTTCACATTCAAATATTTCAAACACACCATAAATTAGCTAGCACATAATACACTGCAACTGTAGGCTACTGTATCACTTCGAATCACTGTAGTAGTTCAGCTTTATTGAAAGGTCGATTTTATCATATTTACAGATTCATACTCTGCTGGCGGTTTACTGACCACAGCATAAATGGTTTCAGTTTCAGATTTGGGAAGTTTTGGTTGCTTCCGAATGGCACAATAGATAATGTCTGGTGCGTTTGGGTTGCTCAGTATCATAAATGTATCATATAATTCAAGTTGTTAAAGTTTTCTTAATCTTGTTAGCTCGACTCAATCGATTCAATGGCGGCATTCGATCAGCGGGTGAAGGTCTCTGCGTGTTACTGTCTTTCCTCGTGGCAAAGTAATTTGATTAAATTAAATACATTTAATTACATCCGACTCCATTAATGAAAAAGTTTGAATGATATCTGTGCATCATCAAATGTCAGCAAAGGTTTGACTATTCTCTCTTTACTGAAAATAATGCCAGAGTCCGTTAGAATAAAATAAAATATTTACAATTTATTATGTCAGGTAAATGCCAAATTCATAATCAGTTCAAAGATAATCAATACAATAACATCAAATGAGTAAAAGATAGGTTAAACCCAACATTTAGAAAAATACATAATGCTGAGGTCCTTTAACCTTATGGGCTAATCTGAGTTACAAATCACGCCGAGCCTCATTAGACAGAAACATTTACTAACAATAGCAATTTGGATTCAGCGGTTACACCTCTTGGGGGCAGAGTGCCATTTGCCTGGAATACACATCCTCCTTTTTTTAAGCAGAAGAAGTGCTTTGGACTCTTTTCTAAACTACACAACTTTACATTGACATTGACAAGAGAAACATGAACTGAGAAAAAATGAGGGCTTAAATATGCTCATTCACGAATTAGGGAACCGGTGTCCCCTCAGCAGCTCAGAATAGAACATCACATGTTGTCATCTGGAAATTACGGTAATTATGACAGCAGAGGCAAAGAAAACCATGACCAGAAACTTAACAAGAAAATTTAACTAAACATGGCCGTGACAGAAACTCACGTCCAACTTCTGCATGGACTGTTTGCTCATTCTGCTGGGCAACTATGATGTTTAACTATGATCTGGAACTTTCCAAAGGAATATTCAGTGTTACTTTGAACCTTACAGTGATCAGCCTCTGTGGCAAGACTGAGAAAAAACACAGTAAATGCACTTAGTCATGCAGTCTAACAATGAGTCAGAAGAGAAGATTTAAAAGCAGAAGTTTTAAGCTTGTTATTATCAGTAATAGGAAGTGGCAATTCCTGTGGTGACATGCTAGACTCTGTCTCAAAATATTTTAAACAACATTGTGCGGTCCTTGTATTTGTGATAAACCGTGTGTGATATTTATTTTAAAGACAGTTTACAATAGGTGTGTAAATAAGTAGGGAACAAACATTGAGTGTCCGAAATACCATCTTTAATGTAAAAGTACTTTCCTGCAATGGATTCAGGATCTGCCGTTGACATGCAAGGACCCTGGTCAAACTGGGCTCAAAATATATCACCCAACATCGGGAATTTTATGGCCGTTTGCCAGTGTAGGTTAATTGCACATTGATGCTTATGTGTGGCTGAAAGAAAGAAAGAAAGAAAGAAAGAAAGAAAGAAAGAAAGAAAGAAAGAAAGAAAGAAAGAAAGAAAGAAAGAAAGAAAGAAAGAAAGAAAGAAAGAAAGAAAGAAAGAAAGAGTACTCAGGCCCTCACTGAGATCAGATTATGTCAGAAAATATATTTTTTTATTATTCCGTGGTTAAATCTGCAAATGGTTTACATAAAGATGGAAATATATAGCTATTAATCAATACACTTGGCCAATAAATATATAGCCAATAGCCATAACTGATGCCCCCAATACAATCACTAATCATTATTGCAGTTTCGACAAAACTATGTTATCTTGGTGACAAGTTTTTAAAACAGGTTTCCCAAACACTGTCCCCCACTACAAACAGATGAGTTGTGTCTCAGATTACGTACTATGCTGTGCACTTACACTATATACAATATGTACAATAGGGCTGGTCAAAAAAAAAAAAAAAAAGATTTTTCAATTAATCGTTTTTTAAAATGTGTCAAAGGAAACAAATCGTTTTTTCCCCAACTTTATTTATCGATCACCCAAAAGCCAGTATTAGTTTTCCTACACTGTTCAGAGGCTTGCAGCGTCCATGTTACAGCTAATGCTGTGAGATTTTATGTTTGTTTTTTCTTAAACATAAAATAACCTGATCCTGTTTGATCAAGGCATGCGACTGTTCTCACTTGTCATCTTGCATCAAAATCCTGTCTGTTCATTGTATGCATTTGAAATATAGTTGGGTTCTGTTAAATGTACCCAAGTGTACCTAAAATAAAAAGAGTTTAATATACAGGTTTGTAGCTCTTAATTTCTTTTAATTTCTTCTTAACTTGTAAACTTGTTCACTGTTCTTGTTTTATAAATATAGGATTTGTATTACATCTACATTCATTGAGTCAAATCGGGAATCGAAATCGAATTTAGAATCGAAATCGGAAATCGAATCAAGAATCGAAAATCGAGAATCGAATTGAATTGAGAGCTTGCGAATCGAAATCGAATCAAACTGGAACATCTGAATCAATACCCTAACCCTATGTACAACACCATGTAGTGCATGAATTGGTTTTGAGAAAGGTTATCCCAATTGGAACATGTTCAATCGTAGGCTGCCTCCACCACTACATCTATTTATATTGATACCTGATACCTATTTTAGATTCAATACTCTAAATGTGTGGGAAGTATGTTTTTTATTATGCAATAGAAAATGTTTATCAAAAGATCTGTACAGGACTGAGATTTCTTGTAATACTTGGAATTGAGCATTATTGTATGTCTTAGCATATGGACAAATGAACAAAAGAACTTAATTTTTTTTGCATTCCTGTCTGGCCACATGCAACAAATTTACATCAAAAATACTTCTGGTTTAAAAAAAAAAAAAGACTAGTTTACATTAATTTACATATTCGCCATGGATACAATGTACTTGCTGCTCAAACTACAATGTACTTGCTGCTTATTTACACCGAGAACAACAGCCTTGTTATTTGAATCACTGTAAGGGTTTAGCTTTATTAAACATTCACCTTTATTATATTTTATTCTGGTTTTGGATGTACAGATTTATCCTCGGCTTGCTGTTTATTGACCACAGCATAAATGGTTTGATCAGTTTCAGATTTTGGTTGCTTCTGAATGGTACAGTAGATAGTGGCTGGTGCATTTGGCTTGCTGTTCTCTGTTGGTGTTGCACTCTGAAATAAAGAACAAAATCATTTGCATTCATTAAAAACATTTTCCAATACATCATTTAAACATCCACAGGTTCTCACGCCTGAACGTGTCTTTAATCAATTTTTTTGTAAAATTAGAGTAGTTTAATCTTCACCTGATTCACAGAGTCATGACTGGGTGAGATCTCGTTGGTTTCCATCGTAACATCAGTAGGTCCATGTTCTCTTACAGTATCATACAGTGTGCAGGGTTTCGTTGATTTCTCCAACGTCTCCAGTGGACTTTGTTGTGGCTTAATATTCTTAATATTCTGACAACATTCAATCAACATCAGACTCAGTGATGCAAAACTTGATTCAAAAAGAAATAAAAAACATTTATCATCAGTGGTTAATGAAGAATAGTAAAATAAAACTTACATCAACTTTTTCATAGACTGTTTGTTCATTCGGCTGATCAGGGGAGTAATGATCTGAAAACATCATAAATCTCATCGCGTCAAAATACAATCGATTTAGGATGCTTATTAAAAATCTTTATTATTAAAGGCACAACTGAACTTTTAAGAAACATCCTTCCAGCATTTAATTCTGGCATTAGAACTTTAATAAAACATTCATTTATGAATAAAAATGCTAATATTACATACAATAATTGTTAAATAATTGTTATATAACTGGTTGTGTATAATACATTATTAATCTTTCTGTGTTTCTGTAAGAAAGACTAAAGATTTCCAAAAAATAGTAGCTTTATTAAAAAATGATGCCACTATGAAGTTTAGAACAACACGTTTAGTTTAAACTTTAGGTCTATTTCATATTACATTCAGCCAAACATTTAATTTTACACGCATTTAGTCAATGGTTAAATCTGCTAATGGTCTCCATGCTACTAGAATATAATAAATACATTTTGTTTTTTAAACCTGAACTGATAAGTGAAGTTATTTCAGCTCCAAAGACGGGCAAAACTACTTTTGGGTCAAAAAAACAAAACAAAAACAAAAATCAAGTCATATAGCCTATACTCATTCAAAAATCACTGGAAAAAAAGTAGGTTTTGCATTACATTTTGATGTCAAACTTTAACTGTTTAAGTGTTTTTCTTACTGTTGAAATGCTTAATGAATGAGGCACAATGTCATAAGCATTGTGCAAATACTGTAAATACGATTATATTTGTTCCTTAAAATGAATAAAAGACATTTGACATACAGTACACGCACAGTTACAGTCTTATTTTATTTTCAGACAATCAGAAAAACATACAGTACGTATGTTGTACGTTTATAGGCAATATGAAATAGTGCCTGCATTACGGTAATTCAATTCTCTGATGTGTCCTTAAAATGAATGTAAGTTTAGATGCTTTGTACCCTTTTTTCTCTTGTAGAGACACCAGCCGATCACTGATGCCAACAAACACGTTGTCAAAAAGCAAATAAGGAAGATAAACCATGTGGGGTACGGTGAACTTTGTATAGCTTGTGGTGTTTCTACATGAAAGATAAGACAGATAACAATCAGTTTTCCCAGACTGAATTTCAGACCAGTGTTTAGTTACATTCTCTTATTGATTTTGTGTTTCTTCATTTGTGAGTGTATGGATGCAGTACAGGTATGTACCGTGATTAACAGTGCAGCGTTCATTAGCCTTCTTTTTGTCAGTCTTCCAGCTCACTGGGTTGCTATGGTTACACATGATGTGGTCATCACTGCAGTTCAGATTTAAAGTGTAGTTATCAGTTGATGTCTCTTCTTCTGGAGAACAGCTGCTACTATTATAGATGGAGCTGATTATAATGTGACTTCCTTTACATGTAAAGCTACAGGGGTCAGGGCTGGACCAGTTTGAGTTTACAGTGAGGACCGGAGCTTCCACTTCATCTGAAACACACATTACAACATTTTGGCCACATACACAGATTCAGTGAAGCTAGAACTTGCCTATTCAAAACTTGAGTAAAACAGGACAAATCATAATTGACATTGTCTTATATTTACATTTATGCATTTATGATTTTGTATCCAAAGTGACATGCATTTCAAGGTACACATTTACATTCTTATCAGTTCTTGCTTTCCCTGGGAATCAAACCCATGACCTTGGCGTTGCAAGCACCAACACTGTTTGAGCTACAGGAAAGCTCAATGGAGTTACATCATAACCGTACACATCACTCACCTATAACAGATACTCTGTATGCAGCAATATTTTTATTCAATAATCCACTTGTTCTTGCTGTATAGAGTCCACTGTCTGTCTTCTGCATGTTCTTCAGTGTGAGAGAGAAGGTTTCATTATTGAAATCCATTCTGTTATTGTACGAAGGGTGAAGTTTTACTTTTTTAGAATCATTTATATATTTAACTATATTCTCTGATTTATTATGTATCCAGCATAAATCATCAAACTCTGGTAGTTTCTGTGTCTGTATTTCCAGTTGGACAGAATCTCCCGTCTTCACAAACACAGAGATCTCAGCACTGAACCCTGAGGAGAGAGAAAATAAGACTTTTTTTAAAGGACACTGTTTAACTCTTTGCTTACTGCTGTTTTCATGTACAGTAACAGTTTCCACAAGCTAAAGGTTTTAGTTGGAATTTAATTTAGTTAATGGGCATTTTAGCATGCAGTAGGCTACCTATAGGGGAAAAAACAAGTTCTGTCAGGGCAACTATCGTCAAATACGATTGACAATTAGCATACAGTTTGGATTGGCGGTATGGTTCCGTTCTGGGCGAGAACTCCCTGCGCATCCATGCAGCCTAGCATAGATAAGAGAGGGCAGCAATAACCCCCCTTAGGGTCAACAGAACAGAACCAACATGAATGTATTGCAGATATCATTAATTCAAGATTTTAAAATACAACATAATTCGAGAATGTATTCTGATTCAAGGGGAATCAGAATGCCAAACCCTGACTGGACGAGAGGAGCTGGGGATGGAGGAGGGTTATTAGCTCCTGAGAAACACGATGCTGCTGATAATACTGAGGGAGCTTATATATGAATACAGTGATAGGAGTCGTATTCCTATAGGACGTGGATCAGCTGAGAGTCAGCTGATGCGAGCTTGACTAACGTGACCTGCCAGAACTGACGCTACGCATGATATCTTTCTCTGTAAAGAAGAATTGAAAGCAAAGTTCAAGACAAACTACTGTAACAAATCATTTAAATCTCGGCAAAATTTTAGTGAAACATTTTTGACATTAAACTAAGCATAAGAGCTAGAAAAAAAAGGAAAAAGGACTGGTAAATAAACATTAAGAATTAAAAGTAATTTTTAAGAGGATCTTAAATCTGTCCTTCATTTCAGTCATTATCAAAAAACAACAACAACAAAAAACATTAATCAAACATTTATTTATCTTAGTAAAATAATTGGATTTTGTACCTGTGTTGTAAGTAAGAAGAGAAATGAACAGGAGCAGCTTAAAAGCCATCGTAGCAAACAAAAATGCCCGTTTCTGTGCGGGTTTTTCAATGGAGGAAGTGTGCGAAGTCATGTGACTTCAGCCTCAGGACCACAGATAGGAAGAAACTCTGCGTCATTTCCTCTTTGCTCTAGCACTATTAAATCATAACTGTAAGGGGACCAACAAAGTGCAAATGCAAATACCTGACTTTAGCTAGGCCTATACAAAAAACATTACATCATTTGAGCTCATGTGAGAAGAAATTCACCCCTAAAGAGTCAGAAAGTCAAAGATGGCCCAGAACTACACAGCAAAGCCAAACAACACAAAACTATTGTTGGTATTTTAGATAAATGAACATTGTTTTTCTTCTACAGGGTCTATATATTTTCCAAGATCCTGTAAATTGTGTTTGATTGAAGGGTTATATGGTTCGATCTGACTTTCTTTTTAAATTCATGAAGGGTCTTTCTTCAGTGTTCCACTTCACTGTCCCCCCACGTCTCACTTCTTTACCCCTACACACATCCTGTTCACACGTTAGGTTAAGGACACAAGTCATAACAGGCACACACAACTAGCATAAATGAGTACATCTAAAGTAAATGATCAAGTATACTTTACAAATTAGTTTTAAGTTAATGGAACTCTCTTGTAAGTGTACATTACTAGACATGCACTTGTTAGTGCTACATATTACTACTAGATGAACTAACTAGCACTATGAGCACCATTCTCTCTAGAACATTGGATATTGTTGCACCCATTAAATTAAAAAAGGTCAGAGAAAAAAGTATAGCACCATGGTACAATAATACTACGTATGTTTTAAAGAGAGAAACCTGTAATTTAGAGCGTAAATGGAAAAAAACTAATTTAGAGGTCTTTAGAATCGCGTGGAAAGACAGTATGTCACGTTATAAAAAGGCCCTTAAAACGGCCAGGGCTGAGCACCTCAGCAAATTAATGCAAAACAATTGAAATAATCCAAGGTTTTTATTTAATACCGTGGCTAGACTAACAAATAAACAGACGTCGTCTGAACAAAATACCTCGCTACAGTTTAGTAGTAATGATTTCATGAACTTCTTCACCGAGAAAATTGAAAGCATCAGAATCAAAATCGTAAACGTTCAATCTTTACTCGCGCCTTATAATTCAGCCGCAATTATCACCCCGCAAGAACAATTACAATGCTTTACAACCATAGAACAAAAAGAGTTAAATAAACTTATCACTTCATCTAAAACAACAACGTGTTTATTAGATCCTATACCAACTGAACTACTGAAAGAAGTGTTACCTATAGTGGAAGAGCCTCTTCTCAATATTATTAACTCACCTTTATCTTTAGGTCATGTTCCAAGAACGTTCAAGCTGGCTGTTATAAAACCTCTTATTAAGAAACCACATTTAGATCCAAATAACCTAGCAAATTACAGACCCATCTCAAATCTTCCATTTATGTCAAAAATATTAGAAAAAGTTGTGTCCAGTCAACTCGGCTCTTTCTTGCAAGAAAACGACATCTATGAAAAGTTTCATTCTGGATTCAGGCCACATCATAGCACTGAAACTGCGCTTGTTAGAATCACAAATGATTTACTTTTAGCTTCGGACCAAGGCTGTATCTCAGTACTAGTTTTACTTGATCTTAGTGCTGCGTTCGACACTATAGATCACACAATACTCTTAGATCGACTACAAAATTACACTGGTGTTCAAGGACAAGCATTAAGCTGGTTCAGGTCATACTTATCTGACCACTACTATTTCGTCTACTTAAATGGAGAAAAAACGATCATAACTTTTATGCTGATGACACTCAAATATATATTTCATCACGGCCAGATGAATACGCTAAATTATCCAAATTGACAGATTGTGTTAAAGATATAAAAGATTGGATGACGCGTAATTTTCTTTTATTAAATCCAGACAAGACAGAGGTAATACTTATCGGTTGTAAAAACCGTCCACAAAACCTTTCACAGCACGACTTTAACATAGTAGGATGCCCTGTTACTTTATCCGCTACAGTAAAAGACCTGGGTGTTACATTAGACTGCAACCTGTCTTTTGAAAAGCATATTTCATATGTTACAAAAACCGTCTTTTTCCACCTTAGAAACATTGCTAAGCTACGTAATATGCTATCAGTCTCTGATGCAGAAAAGTTAGTTCATGCATTCATGACCTCGAGACTAGATTACTGTAATGCTTTATTAGCTGGTTGTCCTGCATCTTCAATAAACAAGCTACAGTTAGTCCAAAATGCAGCCGCTAGAGTTCTTACTAGATCAAGAAAATATGATCATATAACACCGATTTTATCATCAATTCATTGGTTACCTATAAAGTTCCGTATTAATTACAATGTATTGCTTTTGACTTATAAAGCTCTAAATGGTTTAGCTCCAGTCTATTTAACGGCTCTTCTATCGCCCTACAATCCATCGCGCTCTTTAAGATCACTAAATTCGAGGCTTCTGGTCATTCCTAGGATATCCAGATCCACCAAAGGAGGGAGAGCATTTTCACATTTAGCTCCGAAGCTCTGGAATAGCCTTCCTGATATTGTTCGTTGCTCAGACTCGCTCTCACAGTTTAAAACTAGACTGAAGACGCATCTATTTAGCCAGGCATTCATATAAATTTTTTATCTTACAGTTACTGTAAATTCGGCCTCTAGTTCATAAACGCCAGAGGAGAACTGGCCCCCGACTGAGCCTGGGTTCTCCCAAGGTTTTTTTTTTCTCCATTGGGTCATCTGATGGTGTGTTAGGACACCTTTAGGTCACTGGATGGAGTTTTTCGGTTCCTTGCCACTGTTGCCTTTGGCTTGCTCAGTTGGGGATATTCAAATTAATTAACCAATCATACCATTGATCAGCTCTACCAAACTTGGATGTCTTTTTTTCCAGTAATAAACAAACATTGTTAAGTTGTTTTGATTGATACTGTGAAGCAGCTTTGATACAATCTGTATTGTGAAAAACGCTATATAAATATATTTGACTTGACTTGACTTGATATTATTCCTATTTCACTTTACTTGGTTATTTGAGTGTAATCGGTTTGCATGCTTTTTTGTCCTGTCTTTGCTTTTGTTTTTATCTTATATAGACTTGTCTTCCTGCTTTTAGTATCACGTCATGTGTTTACTTCCTGTCTAGTTAGTTCCCTTTAGTTACTCATTTATATCACAATTCTTTTTTTCCCTTTTCTTCCCTCATACCTTTGTATATGTAGCCTTATGGTTTTCCTTCTTCTTGGTTGTTTCTTGCTTTAACTTAATTTAGACTGTTAAATTGGTGCTCATTTGAATTTTGTCTTTATGTTGTGGATTATCCTTTGGACTGTGTTCTGATTTTGGTTTCTTTTGTGTTTCAGTGTTGTTTTTTCTGATAAATCTACAAACAGCTTGCATTTAGATCCACACCTCATCATTACGTGACAACAGCCTAATTAATCTATCATTATTTTAAATGTGACCCCTAGTCTGTGTGCCTTATACTGTCAACATGCATAATGCTACTTTTAGCAATCTAAAACATGACTGCTTACAGAAGGGTAAACCCCCCATAAAATCCCTCTGACTCACGACTGGTTCCACAAAATTATTTTTCAACGCAGTTCTTTGAATGTACAGTCATGTATTTCAATGAGAGAAAAAAAAAAAAACCTTTCAGATGAATCGGAGAAGATTCATTAAATTATTTGAACATTTTTATTTATAAAGACAAGTTTCAAGTCTTTCTAGAGCACATTTAAACACAACGGTATAGCTGACCAAAGTACTGTAGCCTACATAAAGGTTCATAAAACAAACAACAATAATATATATATATAGGGTCGAAGAAAGGGGTCACTTGCGCTCCAGCCTAGTTCGTGCTCACGGAGCAGGACACCGAAATCAAAGAAGGAAGACCCAAGGTCGAGCTAGGCCCAAGGAACGGAACCAGAGCACAGAACGTTTTAAATTCTCTTTATTATACAATTCCTAACGTTTCGATGCCCAAGCGTCTTCTTCAGAGTCAATAATAGGGTATACATAGTACAAGACAGCAGCTGAAACCCACATGTAACAGAAAAAAGCCCAAACATACATGCACACACATTTAAAATGAATGAAAATAATGTGTACTCAAAACATTGCTAACATGTTGCAAATTGAGCGTGAACACGAACACTTCGTCTCGAATAACCAGTTAACAAGGATACAGCTTTCCATAACATCATCACATAATTACATCAAATGGTCCCTTTGACTCCAGCGTAGGAGTGCAACAGTCTGTTACGGGAGTATAAAAAAATATATATAAAACGACAGAGCTGTTATGAGCTACGGCTAGGTTGTTAACATGGTAGGCATACAGGTAAGCTTTTTGTTGAAGGTTCACATTATTTTAACTTAGGCTGGCCAGAGGAGAACTGCCCCCCTGGTTTCTCCCAAGGTTTTTTCTCCATTCTGTCACCTGATGGAGTTATGGTTCCTTGCCAATGTTGCCTTTGGCTTATGGCTTGCTTAGCTGGGGACATTTAATATTCAACAATATTATTGATCTGCCTGCATTGACACTATTGAATGAAAACTGAACTGAGCTGGACAATGACATCACTGTTTTCTCCAGAGCAGCTGTATAAATAAATGAACTAAATTAATAACTTTTTTTTTACAACAGAGATTAATGAACACTGAACTTACTTAAAATGGTATATGACACTATTTTCTTCTAGATCCGCTCTACAGCAGAAACAAACTCTGTAGCATTATTTTCCTGTTATCACTGTAAAGCTGCTTTGAAACAATCTGTATTGTAAAAAGCGCTACATAGACTTGACTTTTTTTTTTAAATAATCATATTTAACAGCAGAAATTTTGAAGAAAAACTTTTAGAAAATCGGAAAATAAATTGTCCGATTTTCAAATACTTTAGTTTTTTTCTTCAAATAAATTTTTGTAATGTTGTTATTCACCTCGTAGTTGGTAACTCTTCAACAAAGACTTAAAAAAAAATCCCTATGGGAATAATGAGTGCAGAAAAACTCTATTACTGTACATAGGCCCTACTTCAAAAATCAAAACATTCAAATAAAGCCATATTTATGCATATACGTATCTTCATTGAAAATATTGCGAATAAATAAAATATAAACATTTCATAATAAAATTCCATTTATTAAAACTAACCATCATAAAACTTCTATTCGGCTATTAAAGTGACTGATTAACCACTCTACTTCAATATTATAATTTCTTTCGGTTTGTTGGCTGCCCCACATATAAACCCTAGGCTAGTAAAAGTAGTAAGCACAGTAGGATTTAATCAAATGAATTCACAGTAGGAAGAGTAAACAAAAATCAGCCTACTCTAATGACCATAGACAAAGAAATGACTTACTGCCGGCGAGATTCTGAAGTGAGGGTGACATTCATACTATATAATTTATTCAAAATAAGTACCTCAAGAGAGTATGTGATTTGAACAAAAAGTTATTCAGAGCAGTTCATTAATTCTCTAAAGAACTAAAATAAAAATAAAATGAAACTATGAAAACTAAATTAAAGGCACACTGTGGAACTTTTCAACCTTTATAATATATATCCAAAACTCATTGAGATGGTACATCGACTTACAATAGGTTGAATGACACGCCTGCCGTAGCCTGAAGGTGTCTGTATCGCTTTTACTAGCACTATGTAACTTCGGGTTGCGGGTAGGAACCCAAGCACAAAAAGAACTACAAAATTCGACCGGTTTACGGTATACGTCACTTCCCCAAATTCTAACGTGAGAGCTCAACTCGCATTTGATTGCCGTCTGCATGTTGTCGTCATGGCTGAACCAACAGTTACTCGGAAGGAGGCAAAGATTTTGTAAGAGGACACAAAAAAAGAAAAAGAAAAAGGGAGAGTGATAAACTAAAAGCCAGGACGAGGATCAACATTGGCCCAGCGTTCGCTCGCTGGCTAAAGGAGGAGGAGGGGTGCCCGACCGATGCTGACCTGGCCGTCATGCTTTTGGCAACTTAGTAAGTTTAATATATATTAGGGGTGTAACGGTACACAAAAATCACAGTTCGGTACGTTTTCGATACAGCAAAAAGAAAGAAATGCCAGAGAAATGTCCTATTTGTTAAAAGAATTTTTTAAATAACTGAGTTTTCCTACATCTTGAAACTTTCAGGTTTATAAATGGGGGTTATCTTTGAAGGATGAACAAATAATGTTTTGGTCATCACATTAAAAATAGCATTTAGATATATATTTATTTATTATTTGAGTTTTGAAGTGCTGGGAAAAGATGTGTGAAGTACTTGAAAGCATTTCACTATTCCAGCCAAACTGGTTACAGTGAGTGTTACTAAATTAAATCCATGGTGAATGTTGTTGGTCTGTGGACGTAAAGTATTACTAGTTCATTCACGGCACAATGTTTCTCCTGGTTTCCACGTCAGCGCTGTTTGATCTAGTAATAGAGATCTACGGTTAATAACGGAGAAATGTGAATGCTTCTCACTAGATCTCGCAGCGATGTCATTACTTCAGTGGCGAATTCAAATGTTTTCTTCACTGGATCTGTTAGCGCTGTGTTGTAACAGTGTCGCTTGATCGAGATCGGCTCGCGCTGCACAGATGTTGGTGGTCCGAGCTGATAAACGATCCGTGAAGCACATAATGAGTACCGCAGTTTCGTTCCGCTTTCATTACGCTTGACATTTGATGTTGCGCAACGTTGTGGTGGTAGCGCCAGCGCGAATTTTGTCGGCAGGAAAAATGGTCTATGCGACTTACCTGATCACACATTGTTCTGTGTACTTTTGTTCAATTTATGTTCTTTATATAATTTATATTATTAATCTTATATTTATATAATTATTTTGTTCAATAGTGAATCGATTATCTTTCTTCAACCAACAAGTCAACTACTGTCTGCACACACATAATCTAAAGACAGGGAGGCTGACCGGTTGACTGTTTGTTGACTTTTGCGACAGTGCTGCGGCGCTTCTGGCCTCTAGGGGAAAATTACAGGTCGGGCGCCACTAGTGGCCAAAAGTTCCACAGTGTGGCTTTAATTCAAACCCTGCTTCATCTTATATACCTGTAGTTTTTACATAAGCCTGAAGGACTTGATTAACTGGATCAGGAGGATTTGAAGCTAAACTGTGCAGCTCCAGGAACTACTATAGAACATAGATACGATGTCTCCATCTAGTGGATATCTGTCAAAATGCACGTGGAAGACTTGTGATTTTGCTAATAGGCATAGATAAGTAATATTGGATTTGCAGAACTGCATTAACTTCTCTGGCTTTATACCCGTTGTATAAATGTATAATTATTAAATATAACATGGGAAGTGAGGCCAATATTATATCTGCAGTTTTATACTGATTTTGATTCTGATTCTACTTTCAGAATAGGATACTAGAATACATTTTCTTATTATTTCTACCATATGCTGATATGACAGATATATAAGAGTAGGATGCCATTTTGAGATCAGCCCTTGTGAAACTTCCTGTGTCAAACACTCATGTTATGCGTCATCAGACTAAATGGTGGGTGGTTTCTTGGTTGGTTGTTTGCACACCGCTGAATAAATTGTATGGTCTGTTTCGACAGGGACTGCAGGTTTTTGGTGTTGGCCTACTGTGCTGTAGGTTGTGTTGGGTCGATTATCTCCCGTTTGCTCCTGCGTCTGATCTTGAACCTTATGAATTGCATATAAAAAGGTGTATTTTTAAAATATCCCCTTAATAATCATGCTTAGCTGAACAATTACTAAAATAAAGAAAGACATTTTAATCAAACATTCACTAACCTACAGTTTACAAAACATGCATTTAGCTAATAGAAGCATTTTTCATAATCTTAGCCATTTACTTTTTTGATTATTCTCACCCGTTCTGGAACATCATATGTATGACCATCACTGTTGGTTATCTGCATTTCTTGAGTCTATAAAAAAAACGTTATTTATAATGTTCCATCAAAAACAAATAGTAAGTGTATATGGAGCACACGGACACTGGCTTAGGCTTGCCACGCTGTGATAGGCAGCTTGAAAGAGAGCAAGACCAGCTGAGAAGAAAGTCTCTGGTTGGACTCCACTGGTAAATAAAACAACATAGACTGATACAGAGATTATAGCAAGGACTAAATAAGTGAAAAGCTCAAAACAATCCAGAGGACATTTGAGGAAAGGAAGTACAATATATAGGGTGAAAAGCACATGAGGAACAGGTGAGCACAATTAGTCAAACGGGGACTAGTCAAATTCTGAATCGTATACTGGCTCTTACTATTCTTACCATGTTTTTCCATAAGTGTAGTATGCTAGAATGCTGTTCCGAATTTAGAAAGGATTAAATGAGTTATTGTAGCAAAAGAAAACATGGAGGCAGGACAACAGAAGCGAATGGTCATTCTTCTTAATATAGTAGGGTAAAAACAGTATGTGACGAGTAGTATGTCCGAACTCATAAACGAGTAGACAAAAAGTATGATGACAATATGATGACTTTACAATCCCATGAGGCCACGGCCAATAGTTAGGCCTATTATTTATAACCGAAATGTGTCTAAACACTTTCTGCTATGCAAAGTCAAACATGCGAAGCACTGCTACTTGGGCGCAGAGATATCACGCAACACCTGAAATCCTCCAACTTCCGTCAACATACCGGCGTGAATAGTAGCTGGGTATTTTTCCTACTGTAGACAAAGTAAATGGCGATGAACATGGCGGATTTTGTGAGAGACGAAGAGGGTGACTTCTCAGACAGTCAAGAATCAGAACCATAAGTTCTCTTACGAGAGTATCTGTCGTACTGCGTAATATCTTACGCTACGGGGAAAACCTCTTTTCCACGAGATATTGAAGCCAAAAATTATCCTTAATTTTGAATTAATGTAAAACGCTGTGCAGCAGCATGCAGACATAGGCAGAACAGCTCGCGCGCCTATTGGCTGCCCTTCGGCAACAGCAGCAGCCTATCGAGAGAGGCGCTGCGTGACACATATCCAATGGGGGCATTTCGCGCCCATTTCGTCACGTCCCGCCAGAAAGGGCGTGGTCTCGCCCTATAAATATAGTTCGATAAGGCTGGTACACTGATTTTCATCTCTTCAGCGAAGCATCACGCATCGCTGGATCCGGAGTGAGAAGCCACGCCGTCTGAGGAAAAGCACACAGCGGGACGAGCCATTGAGTCTGAAGTCGCTGGCATCGCCGCCTTTAGCCGCCGCCGTACCTGCTACGCTTTCCGGTGTTATATCCTTTTCAAACTGTGTGTGTGTGTTCGCCGCTGCGACACACATTTTTTCACTGTCTCTCTCTCTGCTAAAAGAGCTGCGTCTCTTTCAAGATGCAAAGATCCTGCGGCTCGTGCTGAGCCACACTCAGCGACGGGGACCGTCATGTCATCTGCGTTTCCTGCCTGGGTGAGGATCATGGGGCTCTCACTCTCGTCGACGGCGGATGCCCTCACTGTGAGCTACTTCCTATGGGGACTCTGAGGACTCGCCTGGCATCTTTCTCAGAGCCTGCACTTCAGCCCAGCGCGGCCCCGAGCCTTTTCCTGCCCGCCAAAGCTCGCCGGTTCGCCCGCCAGCTTCCGCCATTGAGGTAGACGAAACAGCCGAGCCTTCTCCAGCCCGTGATAGCCCACCCCCCGTGGGCATGCGTCACCGGCGAAATGAGGAAAGAGTGTGTTTTTAGTCCCGCCGAGGCCGGACTAATCTCCATTTCTCAAACATTTCTCAGCTCCTCTTAGTTTGAGCGGCTGAAAATGTCAATATTGCAGCAATGAGCCTGTTGTATAACACGCATGCCTGCTAACAAACGCCAACACACACAAACTGTGATGACGCTCTCTTATCTGCTCGAGCTATTTTAAGCTTTTGTCGCCTCCCCCTGTGGCTCAGCGGCGAAACCCAAAGCCTTCGCACGGGAGACCCGTGTTCGATCCCAGGGGCCTCATTTATAAACGTTGCGTACGCACAAAAGGAGGCGTACGCCGCTCTCTACGCAATAATTGGTATTTATAAAAAGCAAATTTGACGGGAAAATGTGCGGTTCACGCAAGCTCTGACCCAAGCGTACGCACAAAAAAGGGTGAAATGAGAAATGGCGACACCGTCGGCAGAAGGAAGAAACATGTGAAACTGTAGACCGTTGTGTAAAAGAAATGGCAATACTGGCTCTCATAAATAACATGAAGACTTCACAAAGCAAGTCTTACAATTAACAGCCTACATGAACACCCGTTTGATCGATCTGCAGTGTAAAACAAACAAAATCAAACAACAATAACAACAGAAATGCAAATTAACACATATTTGCAAAAATAAAAGTGAAATATGTTCTGCAATAATAATTATTGCATGTTATGCAATTCATCCTCATAACACATCTGTAGCTTGTCAGATGCAATCAAATGGATGGTAATAAAATGCCATGATGCCATCACAATGCGTAATGACGTAATGCGTAATGCAACCTTTTACCACTCAAGTGCCTTTTTTGGCATTAATGCCCACACTGTGCCCTCCAAACAACATTTTACTCCTCTGTTCCACCTCGCCAATGATAATTTCTACTTCACATTGAGTGAAGTTACGTTTCTTGGTTTTCCTCTCTGTGTTTGCCATGATTTCGCAATCGATGAATATTAACTTGTGGGCGTTTCACGGACTATTTATGGGCAAATATGGGCGTGACATGAAGCCGCAAAAGCTGCGCTACATTTAGAATTGATTGTGATTTATTAAGGGAAAACTGCGTAGGATGTGCGCACAGTTTTATAAATCTGAATATTTCTGTGCGTACGCACGTCCTATGTTTCATCCGTACGCCACTTCTGACGCAAATCCTAAGCAAAGTTTTATAAATGAGGCCCCTGGTTTCGCAGCAGATAAAAATTTAGTCTCGCCGCGGCCAGACTTGCACCGAAACTTTTCGCTCGTTCAGTTCCAAGAAAATGCAACTGTTGCAGTGTATTTTGCAGTAAACAAGCCGGTACCATGGCCCGCTTGCCTGCACAAAAATGCCGTTTCCACGGCGACCCAGAAAAATCATTTAAGCAGTGTATTTTCTGGTATTCCGGCCACAGCCGATTGGGCTGTGGGCATTTTTATTACACTCATAACACCGTGTTCATTTCTACACACAAACGCAGCCCGCCACAGTGCAGGGCACGCACAAATGAGATCGACTCATGTCATTGTGCATTAAATGTAGTGAATGTGCCCACAACCCAGTGCCCACAAACACTACACACTGCATGTGCCACGTTTTCTGTAAAACGAAACCAACACACATACAGTCAGCTAAAACCCACGGTGTGTAAGTCTCGCCGCGGCCAGACTCCACCAAAACTTCTCGCTCGTTCAGTTCCAAATAATGTGACTGTTCCAGTGTATTTCGCAGTAAACAAGCCGGCACCACAGCCCGCTTGCCTGCACACAAATGCCATTTTTACGGCGACCCAGATAAATCCCAAAAGAGTGTATTTTCTGGTATTCCGGCCACGGCCGATGGTGTTATGAGTGTTGTAAGAATGCCCACGTCTCAGTGCCCATTCCCACACACAGACACAGCCCGCCACAGTTCAGGGCTAGCACAAATAAAATCGACTTATGGCGATTGTGCAAAAATGTAGTGAATGTGCCCACGACACAGTGCCCACAAACACTACACGATGCGTGTCCCTCGTTTTCTGTAAAAACGGAACCGACACACATTCAGTCAGCACAAGCCGACGGTGTTCTCAGTGCAGTGAATGTGCCCGCCGTCCCACGCCCACATTCCTTCACAGACACGCTCAACCCCACGGAGTTTGTCCCGCTCGCTCTCTCTCCACAACCTGTCATAGAGAATTTGAGCGCGACCAGGCTGCCCGCCGTGATCGCTGCGCCTCCCTCCTCGCACACTATAAACACAGTGTTTGTCTCAGCACACCGAAGCTCTGCAGCCACCGCTATGCCGCGGCCAGAGCCCGGATTTCATTCTACCCCTAGCTATTCACGCAGATGCGTGAAGCTTCCCGGGGTATCAGAATGGGTGTTGAACACTATAAAAAGAGGCTATTCGCTACAGTTCGCTCGACGTCCCTGCTGTTACACGGCGCGAGTCGAAACCACGGTAAACAGTGAAGTATCACATCTACTTCGAGCCGAAATAGCGAAACTGCTGAGCAAAGGGGCCATAGAACCTTTATCTCAGGCTCAGAGCGAAGGGGGGCTATACAGCAGATATTTTCTGGTACCGAAAAAAGACGGGGGTCTCAGACCCATTCTAGATCTGCGACAGCTGAACAGAGTGCTTATGAAGCGCCAGTTCAGAATGCTGACAACCAGGAAAATCCTCGCGCAAGTGCGCCAGGGAGACTGGTTTATGTCAATAGATCTGAAAGACGCCTATTCCCAAATACAAATAGCGTCACGTCACAGGCGATTCTTGAGATTCGCCTTCGAGGGGCAGGCATATCAATACACAGTCCTACTGTTCAGCCTATCCCTAGCACCCCGTACATTTACAAAGTGCATGGACGCGGCCCTCGCAGGGGTGCAGCCAGGGATTTTGGGCCCCATGAAAAAATATGAGGTAAGGCCCCTACTACTACACCCGTTCAATTAATAAAATCGATCTCTGGGGCCCCTAAAAGTTTGTGGGCCCTTAGAATCGTCCTAATTTTTCCCCCCTTAGCTGCGCCCCTGCCTCGCACCCCTGAGACTTCAGGGCATGCGAGTTTTGAACTACTTGGACGATTGGCTGATTCTAGCTCGATCACATTCAGAGCTCACAGAACACAGAACCACATTACTCGAGCATCTCGAGAATCTGGGTCTCACAGTCAATTGGGCGAAGAGTTCGCTGTTCCCCAGCCAGAAAATCTCTTTTCTGGGAACAGTACTGGACTCGCTGTCTATGACAGCACGTCTGTCGCCAGAGTGAAAACTGGACGTTCAGCGCGCCAATCCTTTCGCCGCGGAAATCCTTTCGCAAAATCCTTTCGCCGCGGCTCTATAGTCCCGCTCAAAGATTTCAGAAAATGCTGGGCCTCATGGCCTCGGCATCTTCAGTACTCCAGCTGGGCCTGATTCGCATACGCCCACTGCAGTTATGGCTGAAAGTGCGAGTTCCACCCTGGGTATGGACCTCTGGTCTGTTTCGCCTCAGGGTCGACATGAAATGCGTTTCGGATCTGGAACCTTGGAAAATAGCTGACTGGTATCAGTCAGGCGTGGGTCTGGGGACTCTCCCTCGAGTGTGACGGTGGTGTCCACGGACGCCTCCACCTCGGGATGGGGAAGGCTGCTCGAGGGCAGACCGTTCTTCGGCCAGTGGTCAGAACGGGAAAAGCTCCTACACAAATGCTGGCAGTCGACAACGCGCTATGGCGTTTTTGTCCCCAGATAAAAGGCCGCCACGTCTTAGTCCGGTCGGACAACATGTCAGTGATGGCATACATAAATCACCAGGGTGGCGTCAGGTCCCGAAACCTTACAGGCTGACAGAACGCCTCCTGGTCTGGGCTCAGCACAACCTGCTTTCACTGAAAGCAGCACATGTGCCTGGTCGCCTGAATCTGGGACCAGACCGTCTGTCCAGAAACAATGTCCCAGCAGGGGAATGGTCGCTGCACCTGCAGACGATCCAACTGCGGTGGGAGACATTCGGCAGAGCGCAGGTGGACCTGTTCGCGCCCCAAGAAAATGCTCACTGTCCGAACCTTTTTCTCCAAGAGCAGGGATGCGCTTGCCCACGTATGGCCCCGCTGCCCCCTCTATGCTTTTCCCCCCGTCTCGCTCCAGCCTCAAGTGCTGGAACGAATCAGGGAAAACGGATGCCCAGTGCTACTCGTGGCTCCGCTCTGGACAAACCAGAATTGGTTCCCAGTCCTAATGCGGCGGACCAGCACTGCCCCGTGGCCGATACCGGTGAGGAGAGACCTCCTCTCTCAGGCAAAGGGCTCGATTTGGCATCCTTGCCCGCAATTATGGTCCCTACATGCATAAGCCATCAACGGGTACCCGCTAACCTCCCAGAGGGAGTGTTAAATACAATCACGCAGGCTAGAGCCCCGTCTACTAGACGGCTCTATTCCTCAAAGTGGTCAGTGTTCTCTGCCTGGTGTCAAGCTCGGGGCTTTTCACCCGCAGACTGCGGGGTTACGGAAGTGCTCTCCTTCCTTCAGGAGCTGCTGGATAAGGGCAGAACCCCATCCACGCTCAAAGTATACGTGGCGGCCATAGCGGCGTTTGCAAAACCGACGTCTGGCCAGTCACTGGGGAAAACGACTTGGTCGTGCGATTCGTCAGGGGAGCTCGGAGGCTGAATCCTCCCAGACCCCCCCTCAGTCCCTGTGTGGGATCTTTCTACGGTTTTGGAAGCCATGAAAGATGCCCCATTCAAGCCAATCCATTTGTCAGACATGAAACATCTGTCTCTCAAAACGGTATTCCTTATGGCTCTCGCTTCAGTGAAGCGCGTAGGGGACTTGCAAGCGCTTTCGGTAAGCGCGTCATGCATGGAGTTTGGGCCTAATGACTCAAAAGTCATTCTCAAACCAAGGCACAGGTACGTGCCCAAATCCCTCAACATACCGTTCAGGGCCCAGGTTATTTCCCTGTGCGCTCTCTCGGTTCATAACGAGGAGGAGGATGCGAGTCTCCTTTTGCCCTGTCAGGGCACTGAGAACTTATGTGTCCCGCTCGTCTGCCTTCAGACAGACCGAGCAGCTCTTTGTTTTGTTTGGCGGACGATCCAAGGGACTGGCCGCATCAAAACAGAGCCTATCCAGATGGATAGTCGACGCCATAGCACTGGCTTACACTTCTAAGGGCCTGCAGTGTCCTTTGGGTGTCAGAGCGCACTCCACGAGAGGCGTGGCCTCGTCGTGAGCGTGGTATAGGGGGGTTATCTTGCAAGATATCTGTACGGCCGCGGGCTGGGCCTCGCCGTCTACATTTATAAGGTTTTATAACCTAGAGGTTCCCGCCTTACAAGCCAAGCTTCTGTCGGTATAGAATTCAGTACTATCTGCCCCGCTGTGCCGGCCCAGATGCTGAGTTTTGCTTGTGCATCGCTCACTGGGCGATAACACGGCTCCATGGGTGTTGAATAACCTGTACTATTACCCAGTTCAGGCTGAACACGTTCACCCTGTCTGTGTGAAACACTATTAACATAACTAGCTCATATAGGATGCTATTTCATGGGGAATGATGCTTGCAGCCTCTCTTCTCCGACTCTCTGTGAGTCTATGGTGATTATGCATTACATGAGCACCGGGCTACTGCCCTTGGGACTTTGGTGTCGGATCCCAGTACGCACGGCGTTTTGCATTGTGTTCCCCATAGCGTAAGATATTACGCAGTACGAGAGATACTCTCGTAAGAGAACGTACTCGGTTACTAACGTAACCTCGGTTCTCTCTAGAGAGGGAACGAGTACTGCGTATCTTGCCGTGCATACAACAGCGCTGGTTCGCTTCGGCGATGAAAACCAGTGTACCAGCCTTATCGAGCTATATTTATAGGGCGAGACCATGCCCTTTCTGGCGGGACGTGATGAAATGGGCGCGAAATGCCCCCATTGGATATGTGTCTCGCAGCGCCTCTCTTGATAGGCTGCTGCTGTTGCCGCAGGGCAGCCAATAGGCGCGCGAGCTGTCCTGCCTATGTCTGCATGCTGCTGCACAGCGTTTTACATTAATTCAAAATTAAGGATAATTTTTGGCTTCAATATCTCATGGAAAAGAGGTTTTCCCCGTAGCGTAAGATATTACGCAGTACTCGTTCCCTCTCTAGAGAGAACCGAGGTTACGTTAGTAACCGAGTACGTTACCTCAGAAGAGAATGCTTTGGATAGAACGACAGGAGGAGGTTGCGATCGCTCAATAGACTGAGGACGTGAGTATGAGAGCCAACACGAACTGGTGGTGTGAGTGTTTGTCCTTTGCTTGTTCTCAAATACATTTCCAAATATTCAAATAAAGTAAAATAAAAGGTATAAATTAATTATCTGCCTTATGTGCCGTTAATCCTCCACCGTTTCCCTCAAATAAACAAGGAGTAAGCACCTTTGGCGACAGAAATTATTACAAATGCGCATAAGCCCCGTAAGGTCTGCCATGCTGGTTTGTTTACATCTAACGTTACCACAATTCCTTGCGCTCAGGTAGTTTGGCGTGACTAGCCTGGAATGTCGTGGTTTGAAGTCGTGATTTACGTGCTGAAAAACCTGCCTGGAACGCAGCATACGGCCTATTTAAAAAAACGGTGGAGTGTTCCTTTAAGGTAAATGATGTGTTAATGGGTTAAATAATTTGGTAATGCATTATGTTTAGATTTTATACTGCATAGTAATACATTTGCTAGACAAATATGACATCAAATATAACAAGGAAATATGAAACCAATTATTCATGTTGATAACATGAATAGAAAACATAACATGAATAAAAATAACAGCATGACAACATATTCATAAAGTCTGCGAGCAAAATTATTAATAGTAATGTAAAGCTTACCTCAACTTGAGCATAGACTGTACTATCAGCCTTTTGGGCACCTATGAGGTTTAGAATGTACAATAATATATCAACATCAAAATAAAAGTGAATGTATTAATTTCTCAAACTGCTCTAATCAGTGTGTCTTCTAATTTGTGGACCTTCTGCATCTGACTGAATAGAAAAGTTGTTGTTGTTGTTTTTTTACAGAAAAGGTTGTTTTACACTGTGTAAACAACAGGTGTAGTGTGAACCATTTCAGTTATAAATAAAGATACCTATTGCATTAGTCTTTAGTAGTAACCCATGTATTGCATTTAATATTTTGCTAAATATTATGATTGTTCTTGAATTTGTTGTTTTCCTTTCCTTGTTTTTTGGAACCAGCAATAAACAAATACATTTCTGTATGTGCAAAACATTGTCATATTTAAACCTGAAAAGGTCTTGAGGTGAATATGAATTTAACTGGGAAAAAACAGAATAGTTTAAGATGAACAGATTTTTTTTTAATTGGTCACTAACTTATGATATTTACATGATGTGATGAGAGTCTTTACTGAATTAAGGTAGGAGAAACCAGTATTCTGCACTGTTAAAATGGACCAAAAGAGAGAAAAATGGAGTAAACCTATTTTTAACTTCATTTTCAATTAGGCTATTTATTTTAGTGCAAATGTACTTGATCAAATTGATGAACAGAGATGTTTTCCATAGAAAATATGTATGAGGCAACATGGGCATACCTTTTTTACACTTCCAGCAGAGAAAGACTAGAAATATTGCAATTGCCAAAACACACACTGCTGCTACCAAAATATATTGCCAAGACTGGAGAAGTCCTGGAAAAAGAGAAACATATCATTAAGAACTGTAGGTGTCAGTTAAGCAGTTAGACTAGCTTTAGTAAACCAAAATGCAATGCAATGCAATTACTCAACTGTGTGTGTGTGTGTGTGTGTGTGTGTGTGTGTGACCAAATGTCCCCACAAGAATAGTCAAACGTGAAATCACCTACATTGTGAGGACTAGCCAATGGTCCCCACAAGGGAAATTGATTAATGAACATACTTAATAATGTTTTTTAGAACATGTAAAACAGCAGAAAGTTTTCTGTGATGGGTAGGTTGGGTTAGTGTAAGGGGACAGAATATACAGTTTGTACAGTATAACAACCATTACGTCTATGGAGAGTCCCCACAAAGATAGTGGACCAGACATGTGTGTGTGTGTGTGTGTGTGTGTGCGTGCGTGTGTGTGTGTGTGTGTGTGTGTTTGACCAAATACCTTTGACACAGAGCTGTCTAATGTTTATTCTGTCTTTTTTCCAGCTAACTGGGTTGCTATGGTTACAGATGATGGATTCCTCACTGCATTGCAGGATGAGACTGTAGTTCTCGTGTGATGTCACTTCCTGTGGAGAGCATCTGTTGTTCTGATAGCTAGAGTTTATCATGAGGTCATGAGCTCTGCATGTGAAGTTCACAGTACAGGAGTCACTGCTGGACCAGCTTGAGTTTACAGTCAGAACAGGAGCCTCCACAGCGTCTAAAACACATTTATTTTTAAATAAATCATTCATCACTCTAATGTAAGCTGTCAAATTCCTATAGCTGTTTACAGCATGTACTGACTGAAACGTGGGCAGATAAATGATGAATACATTTTTTTTTTTACATTTAATTTCACTACTTGTATTGTACAACAGTCCAAAGAATAAAAGACTGAACATACATGAGTCTTATGATCTGCAAACGTCAAACGAAATCACACTCACCTATAACAGATACTCTGTATGTAGCAATATTGTTCTCTGATTCTCCACTTGTCTTTGCTGTATAGAGTCCACTGTTTGTCTTCTGTGTGTTCTTCAGTGTGAGAGAGAAGGTTTCATCATTGAAATACACTCTGTCCTTGTAGGAAGAGTGAGGGTTTACTTGTTTATTTACATGTATATACATAACTATATTCTCTGATTTATCATTTGTCCAAGATAAAGTATAAAACTTTGGTAGTTTCTGTGTAATATCCAGTTGAACAGAATCTCCCGTCTTCACAAACACAGAGGTCTCAGCACTGAACCCTGAGGAGAGAGAAAGTGTTTCTGAGTACAGCTGGTGTATTCACTAGACCCATTGTACACATTTTTCTGAAATGAGCATGATCAAATAAATCAAATGTTTTACATTTAAAAATACTGCTTTCAAAACTTTTTCTTTTTATATAGAGAATATATTAAAAAATATATATATAATGCACATATCTGGAATCAAAATAGGGAGGAGGTGACATAATTATGAAAATGTAAAATTACACTCAAAACGTTATTTGTTATGCTGTTCACTTTATTTAAACAAATCATTTTGATGTAACAGCATTGTAACAGATTTCTCATTCAAACATGATTGCACAATGTTAAACTGACCTGAAACTGTTACTCTTTGGTTTAACTCAATGTTTTAATTTTGAAATATCTTGATCAAAAAGAGCACTCACAGAAAATTGTTCAATACTTTAATTAATCAAACAAATTAATTGTTCATTCAGTTTACTTAATCCATTCAAGTCGAGATGACATAGATTATTTTATTTGTGTTAAAGTAGTGGTATGTCCAAGACATATGTTTGTGTATATTATAACATATAAATTGTGCTTGATTATAATTGTATTGTGCTATTTTGGTGTGTTTGGTTTGTTTTTGGCACGGTCTCTCTCTTTTCCACCATAATGCAGGAACTCAGATTGTTATCAGCTGGGGTTGATTAGCTTGTGCCTGAGATGATGATATGACTGATGGTGAAGAGGAGGGGCACAGATATAAGCAGCATTGGATCTGTGGAGATGGAGAGAGACTCCCTTTACCAGGATGGGTTCATTCTCCTGCCTTCCAGAATCATTTGTTGATTCAATATTTGTGTTGTCTTTGGAGTATAAGTGGTCTCAAGATAATGTGATAAAATGTTTCTTTACAGAAAGTCAACCAAATCTGTGTGCTTTATTGGTTTCTGTTATGTTGGTGTTTTGGGGGTTAACTATTGTTGCACATTAAAAGACTTTGAATATTAAAGTGCAAATTAACACCTCTTGTGGGTTAGCTAATAGCTACTGTTATGATTAAAAACCGTAGAAGGGAAAAAATATGCCAGGCAGACATTGATGTAAGCAACAGCTACAACTAAAAAAATTGATAATGGGTGTGTTAGATTTATAGTCTGAGAATAATCAAGGATTGTAGTTTTATAATATGTGTTTATCATATGTTTAATGTCTCATTTTTAAAAATTCAGAATTATATATATTTAGAAAATAATAATGAATTCAGATTTGTGTATTGAAAAAGACTTGGATTTAAACAAATAATAGGACGGATTTTTCAGTGTGATTTCTATCGTTCGTTCAAATTTGTGCCGTACCCTCCACTAGATGACAACAGGAATGGACCGATCTTATTTCAGCTAACTCCAGAGTTTATGTTATTGTATTTTTTATATATGTCTGTTCTTCTAGGATGGATGACCTTTGGGACTTTTTGAAGTCAAGAAACGTCTCTGATGACATCACACAGCAAATGCAACAGGATAAGGTAATCATGAAACGGAAAAATATGCATCACAAGTGCAGTCCAAAAATAAAAATATGACAAACACATCTCGAGATTTGTTCATTTACAGTATGTTAATGAGAAGGGTTGAATATGTGATTAAGTGAGTTTTCTTCATTTTTCCATTTAGAAGATAAAACGAGAAAACAAATTATCTGAAGATACACGGACAATAAGTCACCTTTATTTATATTTTGCTTAATGCAATACATTAATAGATTAATTTGAACATCTGACGTATTTTAAGATATATCAGTGCAAGTTGTTTTCAGTTAAAACAGCTCAATAACACAGTCTGGGACTAAGCTTAATTTGTCAGTGAAACCATGATTGTTCCAAACAACTTTACAGTAAGAAACGACTAAATAATGGTTGTAAAAAAATATTAGTTGGTGTCATTGTTCAGCTTAAGTCAGTTAAGTTCCGTTCAATAACTCTGTAAGATCAATTATGAAATTGGCTGAATTCAGCTATCAAGCAGCTCTGCAGAAAACTGTAATGTCATCGTCCAGCTCAGTTCAGATCTCATACAATAAGTTACAGTTCAGTCAAATATATAATATTTCTGAATTATACCTTACAGGGTCACTGTCATCAGATAACTTATGTCTAAAGTGTTTGTGTTTTAAATTGTTTTTTTTTTTTTTGCAGATTGATTGTAGTGTCATACAGCTTATGACAGATGACCAGCTGAAGGAATATCTGCCTTCATATGGTGACCGACTGGCTATTCATGGATACTGCAGGCGAAAAGAACAAGATCCCAGAGGCCGAAAATCAAAACTTTTTGACCGGCTGAGAACCAGGCTAGCAAGAAGCAGAGGATCTGACAATGTAGACGAAAAAAAAAGGTCAAAAAATGCTCAAATGAGTATGCGAAATATTGAAATGGGATGGATGCAATATAGAGTGTGGCACATGATTGCATACGAGACAACAAACACGTCTGTACGATATTTTGGAGCTGAGATATGGATTATTCATTAGTTTGTGTGGTTACTAGGGTACCCTATATGGTTGCTATGGTGTGCTTATACAGTTTATGAGATGATATTTAAAGACTAGTTGACAGTCTGAGTCAAAAAAGGCAAACTCCATGTTTCTACTATTTTCTGGAGCTGAAATATGGCTTGGAAATGTAGTTTTATGGTTGCTAGGGTGCCCTAAGTGGTTGCTAGGGCGTAAATATGAAGTTATTATGTCACTACTTATTGGCTACTTGACAGGCCGAGTCAAAAGAGCCCAACCCCAAGTCTCTGTGACCTTCAGGTCAAAAGATATGATATAACAAATTTTGTGCCAATGTTAAGTCTATGGGACTTTTTTACCCAATGATTTGCCCCTGGGGCGAACACCGTACCCCTGATCGCTAAGAAAAATCATACCACACCTCTCCTCAATAATCCGCACAATTTGACGCCTCAATCAGGGGTGTGTGATGTCGGCATGTATTTTTTACCACATAATTACTGTGGAGTTTTTATTTGGAGTTTTTATAGAGTTTTTATAGAGTTTTTATAGAGTTATTTAGTATGGCACGAGGCCTATGGAAGCCCATTCCCGCCACATAAGAAAAAAATTCGAGCCTTCTTAAGTCATAATTATGACATAAAAAGTCGAATTTATGACTTACTAAATCGAAATTATGACTTTAAAAGTCATAAGTATGAGATACAAAGTCAAAATTTTGACATACTAAGTCGAAATTATGACTTACTAAATCGAAATTATGATTTACTAAATCGAAATTATGACTTTAAAAGTCATAAGTATGAGATAAAAAGTCGAAATTTTGACATGCCAAATCGAAATTATGAGATTAAAAAAAATCGAAATTATGACTTTAAAAATCGAAATTATGACTTTCCGACTGGCACCCTCATTGTTCTGACGCGACCCGACACATGATGAACAGATTAAGGAGTATTTCGATCGTGGTTTTACAAATGATGAAATTCTTGCCGTACTAGCGGAACGGCATGGAATAGCTTTGACCAAACGCACTCTTGAGAGGATTCTGAGCAAGAACAAACTTTGGCGCAGAAAGAACAAAACGGATGTGGCGGAGGTGGCAGCTTTCATAGAACAACAACTTCAAACATCTGGGCAATGTCATGGCTATAGATGGATGCACATCAAATGTTGGATGAATGGGATTGTAACTGATAGGGAAACAGTGAGAGTTCTGCTACGGCTTTTAGATGGTGAAAGGGTTGATTTGAGGTCAAGAAATCGACTGAGGCGGCGTGTGTATCATAGCCGTGGTCCTAACTTTGTGTGACATATAGATGGCTATGATAAGCTGAAGCCCTTTGGAATTGGAATAAGTGGATGTATAGGATTTTCCAGGAGCATGATGGCTTGAGGCATACAAGACCATCAATGATCCAAGACTTATTGCTGGATACTTCATGGATGCAGTAATTAAAGCTGGGGGTTGTCCTGATAAAGTGAGGGTAGATTTAGGATCAGAAAATGGTCATGTGGCTGAGATGCAAAGATTTTTTACTTTTTCTGAGGATCATCGACCTGAAACAGACCATGTTACTTTTGGCCCAAGCACTGGAAACCAGCGCATCGAAAGATGGTGGCTCACTTTGCGAAGTGAATGTGTCCAATTTTGGATAGACCTCTTTGACAAGCTGAGAGAGGACGGACACTTCGCTGACACTTTTTTGGACAAATCCTTGGTGCAGTTCTGTGTCCTTGACAAAATTCAGGTGAGTTTATCTCGTTTATCTCAATTGCCTTGAATGCCTAGCATACATTAACATATTTTAATTCATAGAGGAGATTGTAGTCACTAATTTTACCGTAAATTCTCTGTGGAGTTCTGTAGGCTTAATACTAGGCCTACCTACATTTATGTCGTGATACTGTATTCAAAATTATTTGGCTTATGCATTAAACGGTACAAAAGTATTCTTAATAGAAACGAAAGGGGAATACTGTGTGATTTAAAAAGAGTAATAATTTAGAAGTTTTGTGCCATTAATTATGAAAAATAGATGACTGACATGAGAAAATTTGCCAACAAAAGAGTTTATCTAAAAACATTAGGCTATTTAATTTCATCTGATTGGAGTAAGGCTCTGTGATTTTGTCCACACGTGGCCTCACACAAAAAAAACTGATTATTTTAAATACATGTTCTTACATTTATTTAACTTTAACTAACTATAGTTTTATTATATTATAGTCTATTCCGTCACTTCCCAAAGTGTCCATGAAAATGCGTCTCTATACACGCATTGTGTTTATTGTGCAATTTACACGCCAAAATTAGTTTTTACGTGCATATTGTAACGGTCACTTTGTGTTTTATGGCAATCTGAGTTAAACTGAGAACTGCGCTTGTGCGTAGAGTGTCAGTTAGATTTTGACATGTGAGGAGAGGAGATAACCGCTCTGCTGACTCTCTTTGTATTCTTTCTTTTATTTCCTTTTTCTATTGTGACCAGAGTTGGATGTTTGTTTTTGTGTAGCCTACTTTTTCTCGCTCGATCCCCATGTATGCGGACGAGTGTGACGTTTGAGTGGTTTTATGAAACGCGGGGAAAATACGACAACTCTCGTCTCTCGTGCATCTTTTCATCCGACTAATGTTTTTCTCTCTGGGCAACATCTCAACTTTGCGTTACAATATATACGCAGTTTTCGCGTGCATTAATTTGTACGCACCCACATCACTAATCCTAACCAAACGTAGGCCTATAATACATAACCCACACCACTACTAAACCTTCCCAAGCATACCATGCAGGAAAAAACAAATTTTCGCGTATAAATTGCACGATAAACACAATACTATAGAAACGCACTTAGGGCCCTATCTTGCACCCAGCGCAATTGACTTTGTACACCGAAGCATGTATCATTCCTATTTTGCACCCGACGCGCAGCGGACTTTACCCTCCACAGACGCACGTAGGTAAATTAGGGAATGAACTTGCGCTCCCGGTAGCGGTTCAGCGAAACGAGTGTTCCAGCGCAAACGTTCCCTGGTGCTATTTTGCAGTTCCAGAAAACAATTCCGCCACTGACCACGAAAAACCTAAAGTCAGTGGCGCGATACTCCGATGCTATTTTAAGGGCGCATGCATTGGTGATACTGATAGTTTACCCCAAAAACATGAAAATTCTGTCATAATTTACTCACTCTCGTGTTGTTCCAAACCTGAGTTTCTTTCTTCTGTTGAACACCAAATTAGATATTTTAAATAATGTCGGTAACCAAATAGTTGATGGTAGCCATTGACTTCTATATTTTCTTTCCTACTATGGAAGTCACTGGTGTCCATCAACTATTTGGTTACCGACATTCTTTAAAATATATTCTTTAATGTTAATCTGAAGAAAGAAACTCATGCAGGTTTGGAACAACATGAGGATGGATGAGTAAATTATGACATAATATTTTTTTTTTTGGGTGAACTAACCCTGTAACTTAAGTAACAAATTGTAACTTGACTCAACTAATATCCATTAACGCCCTCAATTTAGTGCATTTTTAATGTTATAAATCATATTAATAATGTATTATGCATACCAAAAATGTAAAATATCTTAAAAACCTCTTCATTGCACATTTTCTGTAATTTGAGTACCTGGTTCCATGACTCATGCTCTGTGTGATTCTCCTGCTACACACACAGCTTCCCAGACATCTAAAACTATTTCAAAACATGTTTCCTTACAGGAAGAGCTTGATGAGATTGTCTTCGCTTGGAACAACCACAGAATACAGCCAGTCCACAACTCACGGTCACCACATGGCCGACCATCCATCATCTATGCAGTGTCTCATCTATATGGAGCCACAGACCATCTGCATCCAGTGTGTCTGGAGAAGGTTCAAGTCTGTTTAGAAGAGTGTGTTTTCAAGGACTTTCCATGCGATGAAGACACTTTTAACGTATGTGTTGATCTCATGACAGCATGATTTGAACCATACAAATGATGTGTTTGCAGCAGTGGACTTGTATATAACTCTTAGAGAACTAATTAAAAGTGAGTTGGAGCCTCATAACTAAAAAATATGTGTTGCTGAAGACATAACATTTGAGATTTGTATTATAAGAGTCAATAGGGAGGACAAACAGGTTATGTTTTAACCAGGGAATGGTTTAATTGACTCAAAATAAAACATTCCAAAATTGCAGAACAAAAAAACTGTACATTAAACTGTACTTGTGTTATAGGCATGCCAGAACAAGGATGCTAGAAATGAATAGAAAATCAAAAGGAAAGTGTTGTATAATAAAGTTAATTCAAATAAAAACATTATTTTTATCAACATACATTGCAAAAGAAATGATGGTAGTACCTTTGTAACTGACCCTTTCAAACCTTGTGCCTCAGAGAGAATACTAACAGGAACTTTGGAAATGTGTACATGTAAAACACATCTTGAAAAAAAAACATCCAGAAATAAAGCCTGTTGTGACCTCAATTATGTTGTTTGAGCTTAACTTCAATTGAAGCTTAAAGGGTTAGTTCACCCCAAAATGTAAATTCTGTCAGTAATTACTCTCCCTCATGTTGTTCCAACCCGTAAGACTTTCGTTCATCTTCGGGACACAAATAAAGATATTTTTGATTAAATCTGAGAGCTGGGTGACTCCACCATAGGCTTCTGAGGGATTGAAACTTGTTCCCAGAAAAGTTATTAAATAAATCGTTAAAATAGTCCAAGTGACTACAGTGGCTCAATCTTAAGCTTATCAAGCGACGAGAATACTTTTTGTGAGCAAAAAACAAACAAAAATAACGACTTTATTCAAGTATTTATTTCCTTCTCTGTCGGCCTCGAGTGAGTTCACGTAGTGTAACAGCGCAGCGCTTCTGGGTTGTACACGTAGCCTCACTATTGGCCGACGCTGGTCATGTGTGTGACGTTCAACCAGAAGCTCTACGCAATTACACTACGTGAACTATCTCGAGGCCAAGAGAAAAGGAAATAAATACTTGAATAAAGTCGTTATTTTTGTTTGTTTTTTGCGCACAAAAAGTATTCTCGTCGCTTGATAAACTTAAGATCTAGCCACTGTAGTCACTTGGACTATTTTAACGATTTCTATAATAACTTTTCTGGGCTGGCAAGTTTCAATCCCTTAGAAGCCTATGGAGGAGTGACCCAGCTGTCAGATTTAATCAAAAATATCTTTATTTGTGTTCTGAAGATGAACGAAAGTCTTACGGGGTTGAACAACATGAGGGAGAGTAATTACTGACAGAATTTACATTTTGGGGTGAACTATCCCTTTAATCTTCCTATTAGTAAGTCTGTACTAAGTGTACTAGACTATAATTTATGACCCATATGTTGCTCTCTAACACTTTGTTCATTTCATGGCGAAACTCTGGGTAGTTATCATAATTCACAGGCAGCTCCAGGTAACAGCCACATGTGTGTGCAATGGGTCGTCTCTGAAAGCCTTCCAACTGTGTGAAGCTAACGGTGATGTTCTTTCCCAGGAACAAATCTGACCCGGTACAAAACCGAAGGAAGAGGGACAGGTGTTGTTTATCTGATTCTCTAAGAAATGTACTTAGATACCGGCCAGTGTGTTTTTGTTGTAAATTCATTGTAGGGGTGGGCGATATGAGCAAAAATTCATATCACGATATTTTTCACTGTCCGGGCGATATCGATATTATATCGCGATATGAGAAAAAAAATTGGAATCACATTTTAGTACACCTTAGTTAAATTACAGGGAAAATATGTATTTTAACACTAGATAACTAGAAAAAGGTGAGGCATTTCATTGGACATAGACCTGAAATGTTTTTATTTTATTTTATTGTGCCATTTTTTTTCTCAAAAAGTGCAAACGTGCAACATGAGGTAGGCCTGAATGCACTTGTTATGTCTTTCCACTTTTTGCTCGTCTTGTCATAATGAGAACCGGCAGCGAATGAAGACTTTATTGATTTCTGAGTGAGAGCCGTACAGGTGTGCTCTGTGTCCGGGAATATCTGTTGTTATAGTTTAGCTTTAGCAGAGCGAGCAGAACACTTCCAGTGTAGACCAAAGCGAGACGTTTAATTTAAGTTTAATGTTTGCACAGATTACAGTTAACTCTTGTGCAGACATCTTAATAATAAAAATAAAATAATGGTTTTAGATTGAACAAAGCACCAAATAAACAGAACTTAAAAGTATACAAGAAAAACAATGAAATTTTTCATACAAACTAATTCATTAGTGTAAGGAGACATAATAAAGGCCTACAGTTTGTACAGTATAAAACCCATTACGTCTATGGAGAGTCCCCACAAGACCAGTGTGTGTGTATGCGCGCGCTTATGTGTGTGTCGTGTGAATGCGCGCGCTTATGTGTGTGTCGTGTCCTCCTGTTATTCATAGCCTAACGTTACATTGCGGGGAAATGTCTCCACGTGGATAATATTATTAGCAGTAAATGTTTTGTAAAAACAAAGATAATAATAGCAGCTTTCAGTCTTTCAACCTTCATGAAAACATGACATCTCAAACATACAGTAGCTTTAACGTTTTTTTGTGCTTGAAGAACTTGTTTTGGTGTTGCACCCGCGTCTCGGAAATGAAACGGCACTCTAAAAATGCTGCGCTCAAGTTAAAAGTCAAACTTGCGTCTCATTACCTTGTTATTTCCCAATCCACCGCAAAAGATGCATCCTTTATGAACAGCCGCTGAGGACTAGCGATGTGTTCTACGTTACGGTCCTTCATTGAACGCGTCACAGGACAGCGGTTAATCGCCTCAGCAACTTCACGCGTATGAAGCGCCAAATCAGCCATTTCCTTAAACAGCGTATTCGATTCTGTATCGTCATTAGTGTTAACAGTTGTAAAGAGTACCAAATTGAACAAAACAATATAACTGCAAAATTTTAATTTATGAATACGGTATCCTCGGTATCGCAAAATCCATATCATGGCACAACATAATACCGGTATTCACGTTCCTACCGGTATAGCGCCCACCCCTAATTCATTGTAGCAGGGTAGGCTATTGATTTCATGACCTTTCTTGATGTCGGTTGTAGTTCATCATAGGCAGCTGCGATGTCCTGGAGCTCAATTCTCAGAGGTGCAAGCACATAATGCCACTGCTCTATCACAAACGCAGGTTCTTGAATAAACTTCTGATGTGCCATCTTCTCCAATAGCTGCTCGATATTATCTGCTGTTGGGACTCTTCGAGAGTTATGATGATCCATGACCTCAAACAGCTCTTCTTGGTCCACATCTTCAAAATGTGAACGGCATGATTCTAGGATCATTCTGTCTGATTTTGTGACATATCTGAGAAAGCAGTGCACAAGACTTGTTGTGACACATCCATGGGCCGCCTGTTCCAGCATTACAGGTGCTATTTTTACAGGCAGGTACTTCTCTCTTTGCCAACCAAATGCAATGATTCGGCCGATGCTTTCCCACTGTTGTTGACCAAAGTCGTGTCGTAGATAAGGAACCTTAAAGCTATTTCCCAAAGTGCATTGCTCATAAAAGTCATGCCAAAACTCTGAAAGCACATCCCTCAAAACCCCCCCTTCATCAACAGCATTTTCCAGCCGTCCATCGGGAAGAATGACTTTCATTGATATGTCATCCGTCAAGACACTTTGGTCACAAAAATGTTCAATAAGCTGTCGAAACGCCTGACCACGATGAATAACAAGAATTTTCTTCACCCTTTCACTCTGAACAAAGGGCTCCAGTGAGTTATCAATTGGAGAAGGTACAGAATACGCTTCCTCTAAAATAGGCAATGTGTCATCAAGTGCAGTGTCGTCCAGCCCAGAGATAAGTCCTGTTGAGATTGTTACAGTGCCACTATCCTCCAAATTGTCCACCTCTGGCTGCCTGGCTGCATCAATCTCAAACACACTTGATGCATCAGTCATGCTAATTATGGAGTCTGACAATAAAACATCATCACTGCCTGTTTCAATTAAAGTGCTACTCCCTACATAAATTAGGTCTGACTGTACATTCTCAGTCAACAGAGGGGATTGGCTGGTACGTGTGGGAGATCTGGAATCTTTCCTATTTCCCACCCTCCCTGCGCAATTGTTTCGTCGTTGAAGTTCAACTGTGTGTCACTAGCGATGGCTTTCTTCTTGGTTGTCAAGTAAAAACGCAAGACTGGTAATTTGGTCAGCTCATAAATTCTCCAACTGTTATCTGGTCATCTATTGTTTGCTCTTGAAAGTCTGTTACATCGACCACAAAATCTGTGAAGCTTCCCACGGAAGATTTTTCACCAGGAAAAAACAACTCGGCAGCCTTTTCAAGTAGATCCTTTGGATGGATGCATTTTCGAGAAGGGAAGTTTATTCAGGTCAGAACAAAAAAAGGTGGGGGTACACGTAAAATCTACGTGTCAAAGGACTGTACAAAAAAGGATCTACTTGTAGGCCTGAAACGAGACTTCAAGAGATTTCCACGACGCGCACGCGCGAGAACTTAACTGAAGTAGTTGAAGGAGATCGCAATTCTCGCGCATGCGTCGTGGAAATCTCTCGAAATCTCGTTTCAGGCCTACAAGGAAGAAAAGGAATAGTCGAATAAAGTCGTTATTTTTGTTTGTTTTTTCGCACAAAAAGTATTCTCGTCGCTTGATAAACTTATAGTTGAGCCACTGTTGCGACATGGAATATTTAAACATTTTCTTTAATGACTCTCTGGGCCGTCAAGTGTCATTCCCATAGGCATTCCCTTGACTGCCTATGTAGCAGTCATGAACCTCTCAGATTTAATCATAAATATCTTCATTTGTGTTCCGAAGACGAACGAAGGCCTTACGGGGTTGGTACAGCATGGGGGTGAGTAATTAATGACTTAATTTTCATTTTTGGGTGAACTAACCCTTTAATAAAATATAATAATAAAATAGTCAACCTAACAACAAATACACGGCCCTGTTTAAATAGTACAGTAGTAGCCTACAATTCGTACCATTCACAGTAAGCACTGCTCCACTGTTTCCAAGCACATTTTTGCGCATACGAGGATGATTATTCCCGTCGATTTTGGAACGTGAGTGAAGTACAAAGCCTATTGAATAGGATAAAGAATAGTTCAGCATCCAAATACATCACAAATGTTGAAACATTTTGATTCTAATGAAAAGAGTTACGTGAGCCCAACTTACTTACTTTCACTTTCGCTTTAAATTATTTTGTTTTGGCTTGTTTATAGTTCTTTTTAAATTATTTTTCTGTTCTGAATATTATTAAATTTAAAGGTTTTGTTGTGGGATATTTTAAGTGTATCATAAAATCAGAATAATTCTTTCGTTTTAGTGATTCCCTAGTTATTTTTTTATTTTTATTTTTTCATTGTTCTAATCAGGTCAGGCAAGTAAAATTCTCTGTCTTGTCCCTTAATTTAAAAAAAATAATATATATATATATATATATATATATATATATATATATATATATATATATAGCTGCGAGCAGTGATGAAGGGCCCAAGCCGGTGGTATAGGGTAACTAAAGGCACCGGGGTTGCGGTGCCACCGGCTTGGGCCTGTAATTGCTGCTCTCAGCTATATTTATTATTATTATTAAATGTCATCTTTTTGTGTTGTTTTTGTGCAAGAATCGCCTACAGGCTCCAATTTGAAATTTTATCGCGTAATGTTTTCAAAATTATTGTGATTATTTGTGAATCATCTATGATTGTATACATTGTTGTGATATATTGTGATAGACTTTTTGAAGAACCTGGTAAGAAAGAATAATCAAATCCATAATTAATATAAGTATGTAATTTTAATTATTAAAAATGATTTTTTATACATAAAATATATTTTTATTTCTAGAAAATATTCACACCATTAACCCTCTGGGGACCAGAAACGCGCCGGCGCGTTTTGCTCGTTTTTTTCACAAATAGACTTAAAGTACTACCATCATTTCTGTTCATATAGAGTTAAGAAATATGAGAAAATAATCTGTTAAATGTCTACTTTTTTATGTGCCCACATACAATCGAAATAAAATATTGTGCTTTTGTAAAATAAAGAATATAAACAGGGTGTGCGTTCTGCCTCTCAGTCACCGTGAACTTTTTTCCTGGAGCACGTCTCTAATCTTCAACAAAACTCAGCAAATACTATTCACCCAGACATTAGCAATATATCTTTTAAATCATTTGAGTTTGTACTTTTAAATGATCCGATTAAAAACTAAAATAAATATTCTCCGTTTATGTAATCTATATAAAAAGAGAGACGTGTCAGCCATTCTAATTATCTTTCTCTCAGCTCATTATCTCCGGTAATGTGACACGCCCACGGAGAGCACGCGCTATTCAAACGCAAATACGTGAAGCACCACATTGAGACGCGTTAACGCCCATAAACTCTGAAAACACACTATATTTTTTAGTCAGATTAATCTACTGTCATCTTGAGCGGCTATGAGGAACAATCCTGGGACATTTACCTACCTCAGAACAAGTGCTGGTTTATTTTCACCACGAGGAGGAGCAACAGATTCAGCTGAGAAGTGTGTAAGTGTTTTATGCTTGTGCTTTGTTCTAATCGCGATATAGAATAAGGTTAGTGTCTGTAAACGGAAAAATAGCATACTGTTTAAATGTGAATCATGTTTCTCTGTGTGTGTGTGTGTGTGTGTGTGTGTGTGTGTGCGTGTGTGTGTGTGTGTGTGTGTGAATGAATGAATGAATGAACGCACAGATACGCACTGTTATAGACGCAGTGGCGGAACTAGAGTTTTATACATGGGGTGGCCAGGGGGTGGCCACTGCTACTTTCGGGGGTACACAGTACACACACACAGTGGAAAAGCTTGTGGAAGGAATTGGGTCACTCTGTTTGTGTCTATAAGTGTTGAACATCCAAAATATTTGCAGAAAACAAAGCTGAAGCACCAAGTAGATAAGATACTACATGTGTCTGTTATGAACTGCTGCATTTATTTACAAAAAAACTCACATTTACAAAAAAAATTTTTTTAATTTTTTAATTTTATCTTTTATTAGATACAGCAGGCATCAACCAGACATGTCCTTGAAAAAGTAAAAAAAAAAATATTGCCCATCAATATAAAATCTTATCCTGGGAAGATTAAATACAACATTATTCTTTCTTTATAATAATTTATAATAATTCTAATTATTTAATTTATTAAAAAAAAATTGTGTTCATTTTTGGGTGAACTATCCTTTTAATCTGGCAAAATCATCTCAACTTAAATTCCTGAATTGGGTATGTGATTGACTGCCTGTGTGTGGTAGATGCTCTGACCTGTTGCTGGTTCTGAAGTCGGACCACACTGACTCTGACTAGCCAGTGGTGATGCAAGGGCTGGGGGGTCTGTTTGCACCTGATCTGCCTGTTAGTCCAGTCATTTTAAGACAAAATTGGAGTCAACCTTGAACAAATTGCAACAAGCAAACTCAACTGATTTTGTATCCTCAATATGTCCTGAGTAAGGAAAAAAAAGTCCCAAAGAATCCCATTAGGGAAAGTTTAGGAAAAAACAAATATAGCCTATTCATACGCCTATTCATTCTTTTTCTTACAAGAATAGGGTAAAAAGTTTAACCTTTAGATATCACCATGAAAATTACTGAGTTGATTACTTGCATCAAGACAAACAAAAAATGTATTCCAAGTTTTTTAAAATTGTTTGTTAAGATGGACAAACGGTGCATAATCTAATTACGTATGTGCTAATTTGCATAAATACCACAACAGATCTAAACATTGTGTCTAGCCAGGTGAAAATGTCTTGTCGAATCTTGTTGACACATAACAGTGAAATACTTAATGTTAAAGTCTGAATGGAACCTATTTAGGCTACTCATGAGCATTAATACGTAGAGGCAGGAAGAAATACTTTAGAAACCAGCCTTTTTTAATTATTAAGAGATGGGGTTTGGGGCTGGGTCTGTGCGACTGTTTCTGGGGGACGAGTCTAAGGGAAGAACAGGAGACAAGGGTAAGGAGAATGCAGAAGACAAAAGGTAAGTAAAATAAAAAGTGAATCCCCAGAAACAGATTTCGAAACTTTCCCCAAATGGGAATCTTAGGGACTTTGTTTCCTTACTCAGGACATAATGAGGATACAAAATTATTTTGTTGAGTTTGCTTCTGTTGCAATTTGTTCAACCTTTTTTTCATAAAATGACTGGACTATGTTTGTGCTTATTTTAAAATAACTCTGATATCTCTCCCTTTCTTTTCATGTTTAATTGACCCTGTTTAAAAATATGACAAATTTAAAATATGATTCCAATCATATTCATATTCTAATCATCATCCAATAACCAACATTTAACTCTTTCTCGCCAGTATAAAAAAAATGTGGTTTTGGTAATTTTCACAATTTCATGGCACCCTAGAATATTTTGTTGTATGAAAATCTGAACATACCAAAAGAAAGAACAAACCCTGTGCTTTTAAAACAAAAACAAAAAAATAATGTTATTCTAGCTTCGTGCGTCTTTTTTTTTAATCAACACTTGAATGTTGGCAAGTTTCATAAAAAGCAACATGAGCAAAATGCTGAGAAAATCGCATTTTTATCAAAGACTACATCTAGATAAGATTCATAATGATGATCAAAACACAGTAGATCGAGTCCATCAACAACCTACACCCATAAAGCTTCATAGACCTATAGTGATCGCATTATGATATCGCTTGTTTCTGCTCTTCTTTACCTGCGTTTTGATCTCCTATCCTTACATTAGCTAGAACATTTGTGTAACGTAGGCTACTACACACGGCAAGGTACTGTATATGCGTGTATTAGGCCTGATGTAGGCTTTTGGGAGCAAATCACCCTGATGCTAAATCTTAAAAGCTTACTTCAAATATGATGTTTTCCTATTCGGTGAAGTTCGGTATCTTGCAACCATCTCTCGTCCTCTGCTCGTCCTTTTGAAAACTGCGCGCGCTGCCGGCGAACGTATATATATTTTTTTTAAATCAGCATCAGCAACTGCCAGTAGCAAATAAAATTTTGGGGTGGCACCCGGGGTGGCCAATCGCATGTCAGGGGTGTCCAGTGCCACCCCGGACCCCCCTCTGGCTCCGCCACTGTATAGACGAAATAAAAGACATTTTGTTGACTAGTTTTGGATAGAGTATAAAGTTTTTACTCTAAAATAGACATCAAATAAGCTTTGTTAGGAGTTTCTGCTCATATGTTAAATATATAGTATGTTTTGTCAATAAACTAATCAACTAAGATGTTATAGTCTAGTGTTTGTTCCAATCCAAGCTAAATCAAAATAATGAATCCTCAACTTTGAAATATGTATGATCAAACTAAGACATTTATGGAAAAGCAAATCACCATCAACCATTAAAATTGCACTGTAATGTCACTCTTTACATTGTCGTCATCTGGCCTTGGTACTGGCTGGCAGTACTGCGGAATGTAACGTTACCACAAGTCCACATATATTGTTACCACAATATTTTCTGTCTACACCTTTTTATGTTAGCCTTAAGTTGACTGAGCTAACGTTAACATACACTGCTGCTAGATAACTTCAGACTGTTAGCTAAATATTTAATGTAGAACATTCTGTGTAGGCCTACCATGAAAACAAGTCCACTTTAAACCACAGCATTTTCTGTCAGCAGACGTTAACGAATGCTATTAATTTAACGTGTTAAAATATTTAAGTAATTAACGCAGCATTCCTTCTTTCTGTAGTCCATTAGCTAGGCTTTCTTTCTGTAGTCCCCCCCCTAAAGATTTTTTTTTCACTTTAACCCCTGTAAATTGTTGTAGCTTCCTCATGACTTTCAAATGAGGAAGCCTCTATGACGTATGTGGCCGACAAACCTTCGGAGGGCACAGCCTTCAAAATGTGACACAGCCACTATGTTCCCTTAACGGAAATTCTAAAGCGCAAATCATAAATCGCGTGAACCAACTCAATACACATAATGACACGCGAAAGATGTTAATTATGTTTCAGACTAAATTGAAACATAATTATGTGGTTTTGTTTTATTTGGTTGTGTTAGTTTGCTTCTATGGTCTCCTGTACTTTCCTTTGTAGATTCACAAATAAGTGTTTGTTGGGATTCTCTGGCGTGGTGTGATTAATACAGCCACAATTTGTGATACACAAAATGTACTTTTCAAAAACATAAACAAATAATGTCAGAATTTGCACTGCTGTTGTGCATAAATACCAGAAGCAAGAGAGTAGCTTGTACAACGAGGATGTTGTCATGTCACCAGAAATAGTCATCAGTGTCAGTGTGTAGTGAGGGTCCTCAGCAGTACCTGAATTTGTGTACACGCTGTAATGACCTAGAGAGCTAGGTAGCTGATTGAGAGACACATCTATCGCCTTTCAAAATATACTCCATTAGATGTACATGTACACTGGCAGTCAACGCATGTGGATTACAAAAACTTGCATTACCTCATTAGGGCCCGAGTACCGATGGTGAGAGGACCCTATTGTTTTTGCTCCGTTTATTATTATTCTTCTTCTCCAAAGTGAATCACTTATTTGAGGGCCTAAACATGCTCGAAAACTCATGAAACTTTGCACACGCTTCAGAAGTGGTGAATATTTACGTGTAATATGGGTTTCAGAATTGTGTGGGGCAAAATGGGTTAATTGCCCCCTCAACATTATTGCCCCGGCTCTACATTTCACGTACAGGTATGAAAATCGGTACATGTAATACCTACAAAAAGTCTCTTGGAGCATAGCCCTAAACACAACAGGAAGTGAGCTATTTTGTACTTTGTACTACTTTTTGTACTGAAATTTCCAGACGTTGTACTTTAACAAACTCCTAGAGATTTAATCAGATCCACATCATATTTTGTCAGTCTAATCTTAAGGCCTTTGCGACGTTAAATTGCGAAGATCTAGAGTTTTCGTCAAAGGATGTGACCTCTGCGGCCTGACAAATGTAGATGTGCAAAACCCAATTTCAGCCTCTGGGACGGGTGAAATATGCATCATCAGATAATTTCTGTGTAAATGTTGCATGCAGTTCCGATGTTGCTAGCCAACCACAGACAGCCTGCAGTAACTCAGACATACAATGTCCGATCTGCCCCAACCTTCACATATTTGATAAGAGTCCTGTCCTGAACACATGACCATGCTCATATTCGGTTTTAGCAATAGCGCCACCTGCTGGTAGCAGAGTGAGGCAAATACAAATTAATTTAACATAGTATGTGGCAAATACAAATTACTTTAACATAGTCCTCCTATTTTTGCGAGGGCCCTTTTCATCGCTGCTTACAGCTTTAATTTGGATTATTTCTCACTAATAGTTATAACTCATATACACATCTTTATAATCTTTTAGGTTTAGACAAGCTAGTAAGAGCTGTGCGTGTAAACCTCACTGATCAGAACTGCAAAACATTTAGTGACTAACAATCTCTCCCTTACACAACACTCTTCACGCCTATGGTTTATGAATAAAAAAAAAAAAATATTCTGCTTGTAATAGGTCTAAAATAAGAAATAAAGTGTGGTAAGTTTATTTCATTTTTTTTTTTTTTTTACAAATGAATAATAAAAAACAGATTAAACAAAATAATTGTACATTTTTATAATTTTATAAATAAAAATATAAAGCGGTAGCCTTTAGAGGATATGCTAATAAAAATGGTGATCTGAGGCAATCATCACTGTCACAATAATCATTATCAATCAACAGTTATATAACAATATATATAACACAAATATATTTTACCTGTTTTGAAGGTCAGAAGAAACAGAAATAATACAAGTAGATTATTTACTGCCATTGTAATAAACTAAAAAGATCAAATGAATTATGTGGCTTCCTATGTGTTAAAGCGGAAACATGAAGCTTGTAGAACGAAAGCAAGTTCCTCTTCCGCCTCAAAGGCGTGTCGCTAAGCTGGAGGAAAGGGCACTGTGTGCAGAGCATTGGGGGCCGAGTTCTACAGGGGCCCAGAAAACCTAGCGATGCCACCATGAGGAAAACAGCTTATAAGTAAATTATGTGTTTTTGAAAATGTAAATATGCAGGTTTTGAGTGGGGTTAGGGGGTAGAATACAGTTTGTACAGAATAAAAGTCAAGTCACTGGAAAGTCCCCATAAAACATGAAAACACAAAGTTTTTGTGTGTGATACTCAAAGGGTTTTTAATAGTTTTTAACAAAAAACCTTACATTTAACAAGTTACACCTTTCTTTCTCCTGGCTTTAGTGCTGCAATAAATCACTTGTGAATTCAGCCAAATACACTTTCTGATAAATTTTTACACGTTTAGCAGCACATCCTACTTCTTGCATCAAGATGCATATAGTGTAGAAACAGAAGTTAGTGAGATAACTTGGAAAAACTACATGGTCTGTGCAGGAAACATGAGCATTAAAAAAAGAAGTCAGCTGAAGCTTCAGCAAAAAACACTTCCTACTCAGCAGTGTGTGTGTGAGCACTATTACACTAATGAAACAAAAGTTGTTCAGAATGTACAGTATAAAGGATGAAAAATGGTAACATCAGCAAACATTATTTAGATGTGAACAGAAACAGAAAGTATTTCCTTTGGCGGATTGTTTGATGCTGTGTTTGGAAGGGGCGAGTTGCAGGAGCCAACTTTCTGTTGACCGTATTGCGTTCAATGAATGTCTGCATATGTCAAGCTGAAATAAAGGTGAAATCAAGTGAGATCATCAGTCTATTGTTTTGGTAACGATATGACGATCAAGTGCAAGCGGGTCACGAACCATCCCGCTACATAGCCTCTATATGACTACTAGATGCCGCGAACATCTTGTATTTTTTACAATATACTGTATTTACATTTATGCATTTGGCAGAAGCTTTTATCCGAAATGACTTGAATTGTATTAAAGGTATAATGTACATACATTTTTATAAGATTTTGCATTCCAATCGAACCTATGACCTCTGAGCTGAATGAATGCTGTGTATCAATATTTTAAAATTGAAAATTTGTATAATGTTTTGCTTGAAGTGTGTTAGTTCCATCTTTCTTTTAAAAACCTGTCCCTTGTTTTGATATTTTTTATTTATCTAATGCAGTGACATCAAGTGTGACTTAAAAGTTACTTTAAGTAAGGCTGACGTGTATCAAGTGTAGATCATCTCATGTGTTCAGATACATTATGTAATTTTAGATTACATTGTTTGTTTTCACACAGTATTCTACAGAATTAAAATTGACCAAAAGAGAGAGAAAAAAATGTAAATCTATTTTCAACTTATTTTTTAAAGGTGGGGTATGTGATTTTCTTTTTTGACAATTTTTTTCAAAATCACTTGAAATCCTATTCCTAACCCACTTACAGCCACTGAGTTAGAAGCACTGAAATGAAAATTAAGCAATTTAATCATCTGTGGAACGGGCAGGACTCAAAAAAACTTCATCCAATCATTTCCAAGACCACCGGTCGTACCATACCCCCCCCCCCCCCCCCCCCCCCCCCCCCCCCCTCTTCGAATGGGTGGAGTCAGGGCCAGCGTTGGAGGAAAGAAGGTAGGACCTTTTGAGTTGTGTATTTTCAAAATCTGCCCGCCGTTTTGCAAATCCCATACCCTACCTTTAATTACTATTTTAGCACAAAAGATCAAACTGATGAACAGAGAACAGTTTTTCATAGAAAATATGTATGAATCAACATGGATGTACATTTACATTTTACATTTAGTCATTTAGCAGACGCTTTTATCCAAAGCGACTTACAACTGAGGACTAAACCAAGCGAGTCATCGTGAAGAGGCAAAAACAACGCAAGAAGTGCTCAAAATACAAAGTTCAGACATTGCTCGGAGTAGCATAAGCCAGACAAGCGAGGATTTAAAGGAAAAGGAAAGAATTTTTTTTTTTTAATGTTAAGTGCTCACGGAAGAGATGAGTTCCCTTTTGTAGTCACTCCGAGTTACGTCTGATGACGGAGAATGGGGGTTTCGCCTAGAAAGCCAATCCTCTTCGAGTATTAAAAAACGAGCCAATGGCAAGGAAATGCCATGGGTCTGCGGAATTTGCATTACGTATGAGCTCGGAATTTGCATTACAACTCGCTATGCTAGCACATCCGAGGACAGCAGCACAGACGAGCCATCTCCAGAGGACTCCAGCTCACCTTGTGATGCGGCAATAAACATGATTTCATCAGCTGGGGGGCCGAATGAGAACGCGGGACCACGTGGGTTGCAAGGTGAAAGACGGGGTGTGGACCGAGGAATTTTCGTCGGTTTAGTTCCAGACCTGACGTCTTAGTCACCCTGGCCACCAGCCAAAGTATTATCTCACGTGGAATTTTCGTCGGTTTAGGAATTTTCGTCGGTTTAGTTCCAGACCTGACGTCTTAGTCACCCTGGCCACCAGCCGAAGTATTATCTCACATGGAGAAAAATAGATCGGGTGGTGGATGAGGGGACTCTCACTCTATTGAGCTCACGGAGTCTCGACCGTATACATTGCGATGGTTCCAGTTCCCACTGAGAGAACGTGACACACCCTCGAGCGCTGTCTGAGCGTGATCAAAGCCCAAACACGCCAAACAGCGCTCGCGCCCAACAGCTGAATCTATCAGAATACCGCACTCAGAAATACACGGGCAGATCGTCTTTAGAAAGACGCGTCTTTAAAAAGACGTGCCGCGTGCACGCTCTTTTAGTGAGAGGAAAAAACTCCGCGGATGTTGAAGCGACCAGGGAGAGACACACAGACCGGCAGGCCACTGCTCAGATCGCAGGAATATGAAACTCGCTGGATACCGCCGTCACACCAACACCAGAGAGTTCGCTCGTCTCGAAGAGATGTAGTCAATGAAAATACTCAGGATTTGGCTTGTGGAGTGAAGAGATTATCTTGGCTCCGAAGCGAAAAACATAGCTGCGTTTGCGTCCGCATCCTCCCTTTATACCCATGTGGTGAGGCGGGGATACCTAATGCAAATTCCGCAGACCCATGGCATTTCCTTGCCATTGGCTCGTTTTTTAATACTCGAAGAGGATTGGCTTTCTAGGCGAAACCCCCATTCTCCGTCATCCGACGTAACGTCTCCGTTCCCTACTCAGGGAACGAGGGTTACATCCGTAACCGAGACGTTTTCAGTTGTCTTTTGAATGATGTCAGGGATTCTGCATTCCAGATAAGGGTGGGCAGATCATTTCACCAGCATGGTACCGTGAATGAGAATGTTCTGGAGAGTGATTTTGAGGATCTCTGTGATGGTACCACGAGCCGTCGCTCATTGACCGATCGTAGGCTTCTGGTAGGGATGTAGACTTGTAGTAGTGAGTGGAAGTAGGAGGGAGCTGAGCCTGTGGTCAATCTGTAAGCAAGTGTCAACACCTTGAACTTGATGTACCTTTTGTACCTATGTACCTTTTTTTACACTTGCAATTGAGAAAGACTATAATGCAATTCCCCCAAAAAGACACACTGCCCCCAAAATATATGTCCATAACTGGAAGGCTGGCTCAGTCTTGATATCACTTGAGTTGTTTTCTGAAAAGTGAGACACGTGTCATTAAGAACTGCAGTTGTCAGGTCATGTATTCTGAGGTCACTCAGTAATGCAGCAGTTAGACTATTAACAAAACAGAGACATTTGATTTGAGAGATGTTCATTTGCACTCTAAATGTATTATTTGTGTGTGTTTGGCCAGATACCTTTATTATTGACACAGAGCGGTGTAATGTTTATTCTGTCTTTTTTCCAGCTAACTGGGTTGCTATGGTTACAGATGATGGATTCCTCACTGCAGTGCAGGATTAGAGTGTTGATTTGTGATGTCACTTCCTGTGGAGAGCATCTGTTGTTCTGATAGCTAGAGTTTATCATGAGGTCACGAGCTCTGCATGTGAAGTTCACAGTACAGGAGTCACTGCTGGACCAGCTTGAGTTTACAGTCAGAACAGGAGCCTCCACAGCATCTAAAACACATTTATTTTTAAATAAATCATACATCACTCTAATGTAAGCTGTCAAATTCCTATAGCTGTTTACAGCATGTACTGACTGAAACGTGGGCAGATAAATGATAAATATTTTTTTTTACATTTAATTTCACTTATTGTACAACAGTCCAAAGAATAAAAGAGACTGAACATACATGAGTCTTATGATCTGAAAACGCCAAGCAAAATCACACTCACCTATAACAGATACTCTGTATGTAACAAAATCTTTGTCTAAATCTCCTTTTATCTTTGCTCTATAGCGTCCACTGTCTGTCTTCTGCATGTTCTTTAGTGTGAGAGAGAAGGTTTCATCATTGAAATACACTCTGTCCTTGTAGGAAGAGTGAGGGTTTACTTCTTTATTTCCATGTATATACATAACTATATTCTCTGATTTATCATTTGTCCAAGATAAAGTATAAAACTTTGGTAGTTTCTGTGTAATATCCAGTTGAACAGAATCTCCCGTCTTCACAAACACAGAGGTCTCAGCACTGAACCCTGAGGAGAGAGAAAGTGTTTCTGAGTACAGCTGGTGTATTCACTAGACCTATTGTACACATTTTTTTCTGAAATGAGCATGATCAAATAAATCAAATGTTTTACATTTAAAAATACTGCTTTCAAAACTTTTTCTTTTTATATAAAGAATGGCATATTAAAAAAATTGTAAGATAATGCACATATCTGGAGCTCTTTGTCACTGCTTACCCAAATAATCAAAATAGGGAGGAGGTGACATAATTATGAAAATGTAATATTATATTACAACACTCAAAACATTATTTGTTATGCTGTTCACTTTATTTAAACAAATAATTTTGATGTAACAGCATTGTAACAGATTTCTCATTCAAACATGATTGCAAAATGTTAAACTGACCTGAAACTGTTACTCTTTGGTTTAACTCAATGTTTTCATTTTGAAATATCTTGATCTCAAAAAGAAATTTGTTCAATTTACTTTAATTAATACAAATTAATTGTTCATTCAGTTTACTTAATCCATTCGAGTTGAGACGACATCGATGATTTTATTTGTGTTAAAGTAGTGGTATGTCCAAGACGTATGTTGGTGTATATCATATAAATTGTGCTTGATTATATTTGTATATATTGTGCTATTTTGGTGTGTTTGGCTTGTTTTTGGCACGTTCTCTCTCTTTTCCACCATAATGCAGGAACTCAGATTGTTATCAGCTGGGGTTGATTAGCTTGTGCCTGAGATGATGATATGACTGATGGTGAAGAGGAGGAGCACAGATATAAGCAGCATTGGATCTGTGGATATGGAGAGAGACTCCCTTTACCAGGATGGGTTCATTCTCCTGCCTTCCAGAATCATTTGTTGATTCAATATTTGTGTTGTCTTTGGACTATAAGTTGTCTCAAGATAATGTGATGAAATGTTTCTTGACAGAAAGTCAAACAAATCTGTGTGCTTTATTGGTTTCCTCATATATTTCATTTATATTCGAAGTAGCTCTTTTTGTTCTGTGTTTTTGTTTGGAAATATTTTGTTAGTAGTCTTTCCTGTTTATGGGTAGACTGGGAGAGAGGGAGGAGACCCTTACGATACAAAAATATATGGGAATATACTGCAAAATATAATGCGATATAATACATTTCCATTTGTGGGGAAGCTAGTGCTTATAATTTTTCTATATACTGCAATATATGCATTGATTATTTATGGCTATATATTAATACATATCGAATATGTATAAATGAAGACAATTAGCATCAGCATTATGTAATATTCACAAAGTTTTATCCTTTATTGTGTACATACATTCACATTTAAATGGGGACATGTATGTGCTATATATTTATATACATACACACATTCACGGAATACTACAGTTCCCTTTCGTTGTCACTCCGAGTTACGTCGGATGACGATGAATGGGGTTTCGCTTAGAAAGCCTATCGACTTTGAGTATTATAAAACGAGCCAATGGCAAAGAAATGCCATGGGTCTGCGGAATTTGCATGGCGCAACTCCGCCCCACCTCGTGGGTAAAAGAAGGAGGACGCCGGCAATATGCAGATATGTTTTCGCTTCAGAGCCAATGGTTTCTCTTCACTCTTCTGACTTCACTCTACGAGACGAGCGACTCTCTGGCGCTTCTCCCTGCTCGCTTCAGCATCCGCGGAGTTTTTTCCTCTCACAAAAGAGCTCGCACGCGGCACGTCTTTTTAAATGCGGCTCGCCCTTGTATTTCTGTTTGCGGTCGATTCATTTCTTAGTCTGATGGGCACATTCTCTGCTCTGTGTTTTTTGCATTGATCACGCTAGAGCAGCGTTTGTGGATGACTCATGTTCTCTCTGCGGGAACATGAGCATCGCGTCATTACGGTCGAGACTCAATGATCTTGTTAAAGAAAGACTCCCCTCATCCACACCCCGATCTACACCCTCCACGAGAGATGGTACTTCGGCTGGTGGCCGGGGTGACCTGAGGGTGAGAGTGTGTAACAAAACGCTGACTGTTTGTCCGTGGACCACGCCCCCCTCTTCAGTGACGCAACCCGTGAGTGTTCAGGGGATTCTCCCGGGTCTATTTTCGGATGCCCTGTGGGTTTCCCTTGACGCTCCAGATTCGGATCTGATGTTGATCGCAGCATCACAGGGCGGGCTAGAATCTTCAGGAAGTCATTCTGCTGGTCTACCAGGTCCAGATGCTCAGGGACATGCACGAGGGCAGGACTGACCCAGGGCTTTTTAATGAGCTGCGCGCCACCACTCACCTTGCTCTCCGAGCGACGAAAGTGGCCGCACGCTCCCTGGGTCAGGTGATGTCAACCAATGTGGTTCAGGAATGACACCTGTGGCTGAACCTGGCTGATGTGCGGGGTACTGACCGGACTCGTCTGCTCGACACCCCCATATCCCAGGCCGGCCTCTTCGGCGGTGCGGTTGAGGACTTTGCCCAACAGTTCTCAACCGCCCAGGAGGCTTTCCAATATATTCTGCCCCGACGGCCCGCTGCTGCCTCGCCGTCGGCTCAGATCCCTCAGTCTGCCCACCGCCGACGGCCCCTTCCCGCGGCTCTCACCCCTCCCGCACAGCCCCAGCAGCAGCCTTCACCGGGCTGTGTTGTGGAGGAAGCCGCAGGTAGGCGTCACAGCCGCTAAACGCCGGGCTAAGCGGCACTCCTGAGACAGGATCCTCAGAGATGGGACTCAGTTCTTTCCAGGAGGTGGTAGCAGGCCCACTCCTTCCCCCGGTGGAGGGCCGGGGGAGAATCCTCTTTTCTCAGAAAGAACTGGCTCTCCCGTCTCCCGCTCGAGCCATGCACCCCTCGTCCTTCTCTGTTTCAGAGTCGGATGACAGTGCGTGCCGTCCCCGGACCGTACCGCTCTCATCCCCCTCTGTCGCCAGACCCCTGGGAGAGCAGGCCCCCGTGGAACGCTGGTCCTTCCCTGGCCTCCTCTGTCAGGGCGCGGATGATGACCGTGCCCCCACACCGAGCCGCTATGCCGTCCACGTCCGGGCCGGTCACTCCACTTCGCTGCCCCACCGAGGGGACGTCTGTGGTTCGTCTGTCCCGCTGGGTCGCACAAACTATCAGGCTCGGCTACGCGATTCAGTTCGCGCGGCCTCCTCCCCGCTACAGGGGAGTCTGTTTCACTATGGTCGGTGGCAATGGTCGGTGGCCCCTGTCATGAGAGCGGAGGTTGCTACCCTACTGGCGAAGGGTGCGATTGAGACTGTCCCTCCAGCTGAAACGAGGTCCGGCTTCCACAGCCCCTACTTCATTGTCCCGAAGAAATCCAGTGGGTTACGGCCAATCCTGGACCTGCGCGTTCTGAACAGCTCCCTTCACAGGCTGCCGTTCAAGATGCTCACAGCCAAACGCATTTTTGAATGTGTGCGGCCACAGGATTGGTTTGCAGAGATCGACCTGAAGGACGCCTACTTCCATGTCTCCATTCTCCCTCGACACAGACCATTCCTATGGTTTGCTTTCAAGGGGCAGGCATACCAGTACGCGGTTCTCCCTTTCGGGCTAGCCCTGTCTCCTCGCTTCTTTACGAAGGTTGTCGAGGCAGCCCCTTTCCCTTTGCCCTCCTCTTGTTCCCTCTTGGGACCTCTCAGTGGTTTTAACTCCCCTGCAGAGTGCTCCCTTTGAGCCTCTGCAATCAGTGGAGATTAAATTCCTGTCTATGAAGACAGCTCTGCTGGTTGCACTGGCCTCCATCAAGAGGGTAGGGGACCTGCACGCATTCTCCGTTGACGAAGCGTGCCTGGAATTCGGGACGGCTTACTCTCACGTGATCCTGAGATCCTGATTCCCGGCCTGGATATGTGCCCAAGGTTCCCACCACTCCCTTTCGGGACCAGGTGGTGAACCTGCAAGCGCTGCCCCTGGAGGAGGCAGACCCAGCCTTGGCACGGCTCTGTCCAGTATGCACCCTCCGCGCCTATGTAGACAGAACGCAGTGTTTCAGGACCTCAGACCAGCTCTTTGTCTGTTATGGTGGGAAGCTGAAGGGAAAGGCTCTCTCCAAGCAAAGGCTGTCTCACTGGATAGTTGACGCCATTGCTTTGGTATACCAGCAGCAAGGTCGACCGTGCCCCCTTGGTGTGACTGCCCACTCCACCTGGAGTGTGGCGTCCTCTTGGGCTCTAGCGCATGGCGCTTCGCTAACAGACGTCTGCAGAGCTGCAGGCTGGGCGACACCCAACACATTCGACAGATTGTACAATCTCCGAGTGGAGCCTGTGTCCTCTCATGTACTCGCTTTAACCAGCTAGTACCGGAGCCGCTCAAGTGTCTTCGCTTGCTTGCCATTCCACTCCACGGACTGGATACGTGCGATATTTTCCTCCTCAAGCCCTGAGTTCCTCCAGCACTGCTGACGTTGACGCCAGTGTCTCTTGCCTGCGCATTGGCTAGGTTCATCCGTGTGCATGGTCCCCCCTCTGGGCGACCCCCACATGTGTATTTCCACTGTAAGCCTCTCTGAGCATGTGTCTTTTCCTCGGCAAGCCACCTTGCCACCCCTGGGGTTGAAATATTCCACCTGCGGCTGGACACCCCAATGTTCTCCATATGCATCCCTCTGGGTCATATGTGTATTCTTTAAGTCCCCCCCCCCCCCCCCCCCATTTATTGCACATTCTATGAAATATGAGATATGTCCCCCAGTGTACCTTGGTATTCCTGTGCTAATTAGGAGTCCTTCGTCCGTGCTAGTCTCACGACAGGGATCTCAGATTTACGCAGGGCACTGGAAGACAGCTGTGAAGGTGGCGTGATTAGACTGGTTACCCCATTCGTCGTCATCCGACGTAACTCGGAGTGACAACGAAAGGGAACGGAGACGTTACGTCTTCCTGCCACTTCCGCTGTACCGCGGGGATCGCCTGAGCTCAGTCTTGGCTCCTCAGCGAAGAAACATATCTGCATATTGCCGGCGTCCTTCTTTTATACCCACGAGGTGGGGCGGAGTTGCGCCATGCAAATTCCGCAGACCCATGGAAATTTCTTTGCCATTGGCTCGTTTTGTAATACTCAAAGTCAATAGGCTTTCTAAGCGAAACCCCATTCGTCGTCATCCGATGTAACGCCTCTGTTCCCTACTCAGGGAACGAGGGTTACATACATAACCGAGAAGATTTCCAGTTCCCAGCATGCTTTGCTTCTGAGTGTTATTTGATATGTTTTGCTCAATATTAATATGGGGGTGATCTGTTAGTGTTTAATGTGCTGTTATTTTCGATTTGAAAGTTTTCTTGTGTGTGTGTTTTTGGGGTTACCATTGTGCTAAAGAGTAGTCTGGTTTGGTTAACGATTGGTCAAATAACATTAAAGTTATAATTACTTCATTTTAATAGTAATGGCTGTCCTCTTTTCAACAGCTGCTAAATGTAAACTCTGATTATGGGATCAAATATGATGTGTAATGCAAAGAAGAGTGTTGCTATTATTAGAGAATGCTATTATTATGCTGTTTCCAAACCCTAAGCAAAGTGTGTAAAATTACATGCATTATGATATATGAATATCGTCACATATTTTTCAATATATGAAAAGCGGTAATTCCTTATGTATTATTCAATATAATGTAATATATTAACACAATATATTATTCTGTATAGTTTGAAATATACTGTTATATCATTTAATATATTGATCATTCACATATCGGGAAATATTTTTTTTCGCAAGGGCATAGCATAGCCCTTCTTTTCCTTGATTTCTTTTATTAGGTCATTTAAAGGACTCCTGGGTTAGTTACGTTTTGTTTGTTGTGGCCATCCCTATTATTATTATTATTACTTATTCCTATGTTTGTTATTATTATTCATTGGTGGCCAAAAGTGATGTCCAGCCAAGGAAAATAGAAATCTTCACCCTTTATTCAAATGTTTGAATTTCTTAAAGATTTTGTAAGCATATTACTTTACATATTACATTATTTTTATTTATTTATTTATTTATTTATTTATTTTTTGCTTGGAGTCAATTGTTTTATTTGTGATATCAACGCAATGAAACATACCAAATTGCGCAACATAATTTTTGCCTAGGCTGTCATACAAAGAAATTGAATGAACAATTTAAATTGAAATGAACATGCAAAAACAAGAGAAAACTAACAAAATAACGTATTATGCTGAAGTCAATGCATGCGTTTTCCTGTGAGCTTTTTGTTTTTCTGCATTTATTTGCATAGTAAAATAAAGCCTGCTGCTGATAAATACCTAAACTAAGTTTCGTGTTTTGTTCTTCACTCATATTTAATAAATATAAAAATATATTTTGATGGTATAATCGAACTTGTAGGGTCATTTTAAAAACAAACATCCCTCTCCAGCGGACATCACTTTTGTATATGACAAAAAGTTACTTGTGTTGGAATGGTGTTTGTGTTTTGATTCTTGAGCAAAAGCTTGGATCATCCTTTTTCTCGCCATGGATATTTTTGTTATTAATTTTTTTATTTTATTACTTGCTCCCAAACCTAGATGAATATCTATGTAACAGTATTGCATTAAGAAATGGGAACATGATTTCCACTTTCTATCATGTTTTGCACAGAGCTGGATAGGGAGATTAAATGTTCAAATAAAGATGATAAAACAGTCAGTCTTGTTAGTGTTTAATTTGATTAAGTTGGTACGTTTCTGTTATGTTGGTGTTTTGGGGGTTAACTATTGTGGTTAAGTGTTGAGGGTGTGCTTGCGCAGAGGAATGTTAAGAAGAGATGCTAACCAGTTGCTTAACCCAAAGTATATATTTTTTATTTCACAGTTGAAGGCAGTGCGGGGAGGGGACTGGACGGGAAGTCTGCCATTTTTAAGGGCTGTCTCAATTAAAACCAGGAAGTACCAGTGCTAACCCAATTCAGAGGCTGCATCCTTCAAAACACTCAGACTTCACAGGCTACACATTTGAAGGCAGCGAAGGTCGGATCTAGCATTGCTAATGGGACTGTGTAACCTACTGAGGACTGTTCTGGTTGCCTAGGAACTGTGACAGCTGTTGATAAGCGGCAGTAACATTTGTATTGGACTTTAATTGAAAGTGATATTCAACTGTCTAAAACAAAATGTGGTTCAAAACCTGTCGAAATATGTTCACCTTGGTCCATTTATGTACATAATAACGAGTATAAACTGTAAATCGATTCTTTGTAAGATAGTCAACATTATTTTTACATTGATGCATTCGATTATTCAAGTAAGTTGAAACCCAATATAAGTGCAATCCTCTCAAAAAATCCTGTCATTAGGCGCGATGAATGAATGGTTAGGGTTAGGGTAAGGGTTAGGGTAGGATGCAAAGGATCCATCCTTTATTTCCCGCAAAACAAAGGACACATTTGAAGGAGTCTTTGACTTGGGACAGCCTTCGTCATGCCGCTGTGACGCAATAAGCCTTCGAATGCAGCGTTCCAAGGATCCAGCCTCTGGAATGCAGCTAGTGTCGATCATTTCGAAGGCTGCATCTTCTAGAGGTCGTATTTGCCATTCGTATGTCTCATTTAAAAAAAATAACCATTATAAGATTGACTTTTATTCCTTGTGGAGCGTAAATTGTTGTAGATCCTAATCATCCCCATATATATATATATATATATAGGCCTACACTGATTGTATATGGTGACAGTAAGCTGGTGTGTGGCGGGCGTTCTGGCGCACTATGGCTGCCGTCGCATCATCCAAGTGAATGCTGCACATCGGTGGTGGTTGAGGAGATTCCCCCTTCCATGTGAAGCGCTTTGAGTGCCTAGAAAAGCGCTATAAAAATGTAATGAATTATTATTATTATTAGATTCTTTATGACTTTCAAATGCAATGGTTACATTACTGAAATGAGGAAGCCTCTATGACGTATGTGGCCAACAAACCTTTGGAGGGCACAGCCTTCAAAATGTGACACAGCCACTATGTTCCCTTAACGGAAATTCTAAAGCGCAAAACATAAATCGTGTGAACCAACTCAATATATAATGACACACGAAAGATGTTAATTTATGTTTAAGCATAAACATAAATAACCATACAGGTACAGAATATAATCTAGCTAACATTTATAATTATTTTATGTCTGTAAGTTGCAGGGTCAACTGTTCCCCAGTTCAGTGGTCTGTTATCACACATTAAGTAAACTTTTTAAAGGCCAGAACTCATTTTCTAAGCACCATATCAACTTAATGAATGTCTACACCCAACCTAAGGAAGCTATGACCTTTTTTTCAGGTTCCCACCATAGACTGTAAAAAAAATATGGACGTAGTGTCCGTGACGTCACCCGTAGGTTCCTGAAGAGCGTTTTTGAAGCCTAAAGTGGGCGGGGCCGGCCGTCGCCATCTTGGCAGCGCGTCACCTTTCGTCACTACCGGATAGCAGAAAATGGGCAAAAAGGCAGGACGTGGGTGGAGCTACTGGCCTCACGTTAAAGTGACAGCTGATTGAAGAATTAAAGCCAATAGTTAAAGTTCATGTTTTTACCCTTCGAAATATTATAATAGTTAAAAGACGTAACTAAAAGTGAGACTGTGTATTGTGATGTATTATTATTCTGCTATGAAAATGTATTATCATGCAGTAACTTACAATATTGCTCTGAGATTGTGCGTGTGACAGTGATTCATGCGCATACATGTCAGTCAGCATGGCATCGCACGTCAAGTTCGTAAAGAGCTTTTTTCAGTCCATTTTAAAATCTGATTTTGGCCGCCTCTCAATTTCTCAAATGGGTTAAACCAAAGATATTACCTCAGAAGTTCAAGTAAATGCACTAGAAATCCGCGCTCATTCAAGGGTGTGCATCTAACTTAATGTTAGGCTACTGCATGGACGGAGAGAAAGCACTAGGGTTGCCAACTGTCCCGAATTAGCCGGGACGTCCCGATTATTGGGCCTAATTTATTTGTCCCGTACGGGACCTCTCTTGTCCCGATTATTGAGTGCTACGCTGATCTGACTGATACAACAGCAACACGACACTTGAATGACCACGACACCGGTCATCATATAGTCACGCGCAACCGACCATACAAATAAACTATACATTGAGAATGAATGATCTAATCTATCTAGATATAAATTATTTACAAATATCCCGCATACTGAAGCCCATAAGTGAGCTCAAATCTTCTGGAATCTAGAGCTGCACATGCGGGACGGAACATGTGCGCCAGCGCCAAACCGTGTATCGCGCCCACAGCAGAAAGGGGGAGACCTTGCCTGCGACATTTTATTTAACACTAAAAAGTTAAATAAGCATATCTGTTCCGTGAGAGCAACAGTACCGCATAACGAGTGTGGTCTCTATATCTATAGACGTTTTTAGCAAGGAAATTGTCAGACATCCATTAACATTAGTGCATGCGAGGAAAACAACTGGAAATACAGCGCTGGTTGTTCTCTCCATACTCGACAACAACGGAATCCAACGGCGTGGGCGAAGGTATACTGCGTGTATTAAATTGTATGAAATAATCCCGAAAAAGGCACAAACACGGCAGAGATGGCAAGTACAGCAGCTGCTGGAATTAGCTGAGAGTGACGCTAACAGCAGACAAACGGCCGCAATCCACCTGTCACTCAAGTGGCCACGCCCTTAATTATGCAGGCTTAATATAATTTAAACAGATGAGTTGTAAAAAAAATCACCCCCCTCACAGTTGTCATGAAGGGCAAAATAAGCTATAAAGACCAAAACCACTTTTTGCTCCAGGCTGTAGACATGTTTTTTTTTTCTGCTGTAAAGTTGGGCATTTTAACATGGGGGAGATGCAGATTTGACTCACTTCTGCAGCCTGCCTCAAGCGGCCAGTCGATGAATTGCAGTTTAATTCACTTCCGTGTTGGTTTCAAGAGAGAGACGGGGAGGTTGCCGCTTGGTTGAGATGGTTCTCACTGCGGAACATGAAATCCACGGGGAGGAGTCGGATCCAGATCCAACTCCTCCCACCTTACATACACCTAAACCTAGCCAACTCCGCCCCCTGATCCCTAAACACACCCCTAATCCCTAAACCCAACCCTAATCCTACCCATCTCCACCCCTTGGATCTTGATCCGACTCCTCCCCGTGGATCTCATGTACTGCATTGAGGTGCTACTGGCTTGGTTACCACTCTCTTTGTGTAATGGAGACAAGCTAGTAAGAGCTGTGCGTGTAAACCTCACTGATCAGAACTGCAACACATTTAGTGACTAACAATTCTCTCCCTTACAACACCCATCACGCCAATGGTTTATGAATAAAAAATAAAAAATACTGCTTGTAATAGGTCTAATAAGAAATAAAGTGTGGTAAGTTTATTTCAGATTTTTATTTTTATTTTTATTTTTTACAAATGAATAATAAAAAACAGATTAAACAAAATAAGTGTACATTTTTATATTTTTTTTAAATAAAAATATAAAGCGGTAGCTTTTAGAGGATATGCTAATAAATATGGTGATCTGAGCCTTGCCATGTGCAATCATCACTGTCACAATAATCATTATCAATCAACAGTTATATAACAATATATATAACAAAAATATATTTTACCTGTTTTGAAGGTCAGAAGAAACAGAAATAATACAAGTAGATTATTTACTGCCATTGTAATAAACTAAAAAGATCAAATGAATTATGTGGCTTCCTATGTGTTAAAGCGGAAACATGAAGCTTGTAGAACGAAAGCAAGTTCCTCTTCCGCCTCAAAGGCGTGTCGCTAAGCTGGAGGAAAGGGCACTGTGTGCAGAGCATTGGGGGCCGAGTTCTACAGGGGCCCAGAAAACCTAGCGATGCCACCATGAGGAAAACAGCTTATAAGTCATTCTAAATTATGTGTTATTGAAAAAGTAAATATGCAGAAGGTTTCGGTTTTGAGTGAGGTTAGGGGGTAGAATATACAGTTTGTACTGAATAAAAATAAAGTCACTGGAAAGTCCCCATAAAATACGACATCACAAAGTTTTTGTGTGTGTTGTTCAAAGGGTTTGTAATAGTGTTTAACAAAAACCTTACATATAACAAGTTACACCACTTCCTTCCTTTCTCCTGGCTACAGAGTTGCAATAAACCACTTGTGAATTCAGCAAAAAACACTTTCTGATACATTTTTACACGTTTAGCAGCACATCCTGCTACTTGCATCAAGATGCATATAGTGTAGAAACAGAAGTTACAGCAGGCTGGAAATAGTGAGATGTGCAACACGAAAGAACTACATGGTCTGTGCAGGAAACATGAGCATTAAAAAAAGAAGCAAACTTTCCGGTGCTCAGTCAGCTGAAGCTTCAGCAAAAAAACACTTCCTACTCAGCAGTGTGTATGAGCACTATTACACTAATGAAACAAAAGTTGATCAAAATGTATAAAGGATGAAGGATGAGAAATGGTAATATAAGCAACCTTATGTGAACAGAATACTTCAAAACAGACGATCTCAATTCATTTGCAGAATTGTGTTTGTTTTGGCCCTGTTTCCATCTGTATGTAGCCCTGACCACTTGCAGTTTAATAGATAAAAACGAATCTTAATACCAGGTAAACAGGCCAAATGGTCTTTAATATATTTAAAGATAGCCTACTGCAATGCCTCCATCTGGTGGCCAACTACAGCCATTTTGTCATACTGAAATGAGGAATATAGTAATAGGTATAAGGACACACAATTGACATTGCAGTTTTTCTCGATTGCTTAAACACATTTCTTGAAACTATGCCTCGTATTCTCAAAACAGTAAACACAAATCCATAATGTCTCACCTAATTCCCCAAACATCTTATTTTCAGGTCAAAATGAAGCTCTACACTCAAAACCTTTCATTCTTGCTGAAAAACCAAACTTTGCCCTCAGACATCACACACTGACACACAAGTGTATGACACCAGTGTCAAAAAGAAAAAAATCCTCTCTGTGACAAACAGAATGGACAATAAAGTTAATATTCTAACCATTCTTCAAACACATTCTCTGACATTACATTCACTGCATGTGCAACTGTCCCATGACCTATAACCAAAATGACATATTACTTGACAGTTATTTAATAGTCAAATACCTCGACAAGTAAAGCCATAACATAATGATACATTTGCAAATCATTAGCTAAGGATGAATTCAATCAGACAACTGAAAGTTGAAGTAGCTTTGACCCATTATGGCAATAAACACATTCATTTACACTATTAGGTAATCAATGATTGCACATTTAATTTATAGCAATTCATATATTCCTTAATCTATTAATTATATAGATAGACTCTTTATAGTTGCGGATGCAGTAATCATTAATACATGTAGTTCTTCATGAGTCATACATTAACACATGATTATCTATGCATAGTGCATCAGTATTGTAAAGTGTTACAGAGAAAAGACGTAGGCTATTAAATGTGTGAGTCCATCAGGGTCATGTGTATCACACAGTATTCTACAGAATTAACATTGACCAAAAGAGGGGGAAAAAATCTGTGTAAATCTATTTTCAACTTACTTTTCAATTACTATTTTAGCACAAAAGATCAAACTGATGAACAGAGAACAGTTTTTCATAGAAAATATGTATGAATCAACAAGGATGTATGTACCTTTTTTACACTTGCAATAGAGAAAGACTATAATGCAAATCCCCAAAAAAGACACACTGCCCCCAAAATATATGTCCATAACTGGAAGGCTGGCTCAGTCTTGATGTCACTTGAGTTGTTTTCTGAAAAGTGAGACACGTGTCATTAAGAACTGCAGTTGTCAGGTCATGTATTCTGAGGTCACTCAGTAATGCAGCAGTTAGACTATTAACAAAACAGAGACATTTGATTTGAGAGATGTTCATTTGCAAATGTGTTATTTGTGTGTTTGGCCAGATACCTTTATTATTGACACAGAGCGGTGCAATGTTTATTCTGTCTTTTTTCCAGCTAACTGGGTTGCTATGGTTACAGATGATGGATTCCTCACTGCAGTTCAGGTTTAGAGTGTTGATTTGTGATGTCACTTCCTGTGGAGAGCATCTGTTGTTCTGATAGCTAGAGTTTATCATGAGGTCACGAGCTCTGCATGTGAAGTTCACAGTACAGGAATCACTGCTGGACCAGCTTGAGTTTACAGTCAGAACAGGAGCCTCCACAGCGTCTAAAACACATTTATTTTTTTACAAGTTTATACATCACTCTATTGTAAGCTGTCCAATTTCAATAGCTGGTTACAGCATGTGACTCACGCCAACATACATGAGTCTTATGATCTAAAAACGCCAAGCAAAATCACTCACCTATAACAGATACTCTGTATGTAGCAATATGGTTCTCTGATTCTCCACTTGTCTTTGCTGTATAGAGTCCACTGTCTGTCTTCTGTGTGTTTTTCAGTGTGAGAGTGAAAGTTTCATCATTGAAATACACTCTGTCCTTGTAGGAAGGGTGAAGTTTTACTGTTTTAGATTCATGTATATATCTAACTATAATCTCTGATTTATCATTTGTCCAGGATAAAAGATCAAACTCTGGTAGTTTCTGTGTCTGTATATCCAGTTGAACAGAATCTCCCGTCTTCACAAACACAGAGATCTCAGCACTGAACCCTGAGGAGAGAGAAAGTGTTTCTGAGTACAGCTGGTGTATTCACTAGACTCATTGTACAGATTTTTCTGAAATGGGCACGATCAAATAAATATGTTTGACATTTAATAAAACTAATAGTATAATACAATTTAAATACAGCTATAATGCACATATCTGGAGATATTTGTAGCTGGTTAACTATAATTAATATAGGGAGGAAAATGTAGGCATGAACCCTGGTTTATACAGGTGTCATATTTATGAAAAATAAAAAATATATCCATACTTGTTACATTTATTGCTGCAAAAAGGCTACTTATCAATAATTCGGTAATCAGGTAACTGCTTGTTTTGTAGTCTAGAGCCCATTGTTGTCTTTTTATCTAGAGAGCCCATTGTTTCATGCCTGTGTAATCTGATATTTAAAAAAGTAATTCCTTCGGCTCCCATAGTGAAGTAGTTGGTTTGGTAGAGCTGACTACCTTTCCCAACACATGGGTTAAAATAATAAAACATTACCCAGCAGCCTGAACCCAGCATTTGGGTTAAAAATAGCTAAATAAATAAATAATAATATAAGGATTGACAAAATAAACTGTATAAAAATGTTATATAAAGTGGTATCATTTAGATATGCCAATAAATGCTGACCATATCCAAGCCATGCCCTGTGATCACTGTCACAATAATCATTAATGATCAATCAACATAATGAACATGTGTTTAACTTTTTACCTGTTTTGAAGGTCATGAGAAAAAGAAGAAATATGTGTAGGTAATATACTGCCATCTTCACAAAATAAAAAGATTAAAAACAGAACTGAAAATCACTGCTGCTGAGTCTCCCTATAACGGAAATAGAAGGTTCCTCAGAAGTCCTGTTTTAAACAGTGTAAGCACATTTTGACTTCTCATTTGATATATCTATCACATTCATATATGCTGCAACATAAGGGTGTGTCTATGTGTGTGTAATTTTTTTTTTTCAAATTTAAAGATATCTATATAAAAAGTTGCAATCTGCACCACATTGCAACATTCACGTGGAGTCGGCTAACAAATGATTCAAGATCTTTTCTCAGATCTAATTTCAGTTTTTTATTTCCATAATGCTAAAACAAAATCACACATTCTGTAGCTGATACTTCAAAGCAGTTGATCTCAAAGCAGATTGACAAAATTTTGTTTATTTTGACCGTGTTTCCACCTTACGCCCGTTTCACATATACTCCGTGTGCAGTGCGTATGCGGTACAGGCGCAGCACGCCCATATAGTGCTTTCACATATGCTGCGTTTGCTGTGCGCAACTGATCCGCGGCTGTACCACAAACACATATTCACTATTTTTATTTCAAATCCAGAAGTTACGCAGCAACTTTTATTTAAAAAAAAGGTTTTGTCAGCATTGCGATTCTCTTTGTACACATAAACTTGAATGTACGTATGCACGTTTAAACACAATTTAAACAACATAGCCGACTCTGTGTTATAAATATGTTAGACCTATAACTTCTGCCACTAAAGATTGCTTTATCAATAATCTTCCTAATCAGTTTCATCATCTCAGCATCCCGGATAGCTTAGAAGAACTTGATATTGCAACAGAAACGTTTAACTCTCTCTTCTCCGGCACTTTAGACGCAGTTGCTCTGTTGCGCTTAAAGAAGATTAAAGAAAATAGTCCAACGCCGTGGTACAGCGAGCACACCCGGGCCCTTAAGAGAGCAGCCAGAAAAATGGAGCGCAACTGGAAGAAAACTAAACTAGAGGTATTTCGGATTTCGTGGAAAGAGAGCTCGATTGCTTACAGAGAGGCTTTAAAAGCTGCTAGATCTGCTTATTTTTCAACCCTATTAGAAGAAAATAAACATAATCCAAGGTATTTATTTGAATCAGTGGCTAAACTAACGAAAAAGAAAGCTTCAAGCTCAGAAGTGTCCAAGCAACACAGCAGTGATGACTTTATGAACTTCTTCACTTATAAGATTAATAATATCAGGGACAAATTTATAACTATGCAACCGTCTACCACAGTATCGCATCAGGGAGTGCATTGTAGTCTCACTGAGGAAAAATTTGATTCATTTGTTGCTCTAGGAGAGGAAGAATTCTTCAAACTCGTTAATTCATCTAAATCGACAACTTGTATGTTAGATCCTATACCGAATAAGCTACTGAAAGAGATGTTTCCAGAGGTCATATCCTCTTCTTAATATCATTAATTCATCTTTGTCTCTAGGATACGTACCAAAAAGCTTTAAACTAGCTATGATAAAACCGCTTGTTAAAAAACCACAACTTGATCCTACAGAATTAGTCAATTACAGGCCGATCTCGAATCTGCCTTTTCTGTCAAAGATATTAGAAAAAGCAGTATCTTCACAACTATGTTCCTTTCTAGAAAGAAATGATATCTGCGAGGATTTTCAGTCCGGATTTAGACCGTACCATAGTACTGAGACTACTCTTATTAGAGTCACAAATGATTTGCTCTTATCCGATCGTGGTTGTATCTCTCTATTAGACAGAGAAAAGACAGAGATTCTAATTATTGGACAAAAAACTTCCACACGTAATAACCCAGAATACTGTCTAACACTTGATGGCTGCTCTGTCAAGTCTTCGTCGTCGGTTAGGAACCTGGGTGTGCTCTTTGATACCAACCTTTCTTTTGAAAGCCACGTGTCTAGTATCTGTAAAACTGCATTTTTCCATCTTAAAAATATATCTCAAATACGCCATATGCTCTCATTGGGAAATCCGGAACAATTAGTCCATGCGTTCATGACCTCAAGGCTAGATTATTGTAATGCTCTACTGGGTGGTTGCCCTGCACGCTTAATAAATAAACTACAGCTAGTTCAAAATGCAGCAGCTCGAGTTCTTATCAGAACCAGGAAATATGACCATATTAGCCCGGTTCTGTCAACACTGCATTGGCTCCCTATTAAACATCGTATACATTTTAAAATATTGTTGATTACTTACAAAGCACTAAATGGTTTAGCTCCGCAGTACTTGAGCGAGCTCTTAACGCATTATAGTCCTTCACGTCTATTGCGATCTCAAAATTCCGGCCAGTTGATAATACCTAGAATATCTAAATCGACTGCAGGCGGTAGATCCTATTCCTATTTAGCACCAAAACTTTGGAACAGTCTTCCTACCATTGTCCGGGAAGCAGACACACTCTGTCAGTTCAAAGCTAGACTAAAAACACATCTCTTTGACCTAGCATACACATAATACATTATAGACTTCTATAATTCAATGTTAGGCTGCATAGATTAGGTCAGCCGGAACTGGGAACACTTCCCTTAAATCTTGATGTACTCGTTACATCATAAGAAGAATGGCATCTACGCTAATATTAGTGTCTTTGTTTATCCAGAGGTTTTCCCGCAGCCTGCCGGATCTAGGCCGTATCCAGATCTGACGAAGGAGATCCGCCTGGACCCGATGACAATGCAGTGCTGAAGTGTCCCCTATCCTCTCCCTATGGAGGATCCCTTTCCCACTCTACAGATAAAGCGTTGTTGAAAATCCGGCTCGCGTACCCCGAAGTGATAAAATAAAACAAAATTCTGTATCAAAATTTATAGGCAAGACAAGTAGTTTGTTAAGGCATGGGTTGTATGGAATTACAAACCTGCGCACATATTTTCAAAAGCACATAACTATAGAATAAATTCTTAATGCGAATCTGAACGCCGTCAGCGTTAATCACAGGTTTGCGTTTAAAGTCTAATCATTTCGACGGAGGTGAATCAATCAAAATGAACTTTATCTGGAAATAACATTATTCAAGAACCGCTATAAAGCCAAAACAACCTCTGTTACCTTAAATTATGTTTATCTCTGTAAAGCTGGTTTGAAACAATCCATTGTTAAAAGCGCTATATAAATAAAGATGACTTGACTTGACTTGATAATTCCATGCATTACTTCTATACATATTAAGTTGCTCAAGCAAGTGGTCAAATATTTAACCATGTAGGCTACTTACATTAAAATCGCAAACATTTTAAATTCAAACTTAAAATTGACAAAAACAGCCGACTCTCATGCCTTTTCTTTTGCATTTAAATTTTAATACAATAAATCTTGCATGTCACAAAGAACTTGTTTTTCCACCTCCACGAATGAGACGAGTGGTGCAGTTCATTATGTCCTTGTTGAGGTAAATTGTTTTCCTTAAAACCCCGGTCTTAAAGTAAAAGATGAAAAGTAGTATTTAATTAAATGCATGTATGGTGAAATTACTACATTTTCAGGTCAATCTGTGTTCATTTTGACCACGAACCGTGCGCTGTCACTTCAGCGCGTGTAGCACAGCAAAGACTCGGTGCGGAGAAGATCTCTGCACTGCTGTATACGCACCGCAACTGGCACGGATCGCCGGACTGCATCCGCGTGCAATGTGAAAGCTCTAGCCTGTTAACATGGGTACGGAAAAAAATACGCACCGCATACGCACTGCAAACGGAGTATATATGTGTGAAACGGGCGTTATTAGTCTTTAATATATTTAAAGATACGATAATGTCTGTGGCCAATTACAGCCATTTTGTCATACTGAATTATTTATCCATATACCGGTATGTCACCTGACGTTCGTTTTCAACTTTTAAAGTCAGCTGACCCAAACACTTCCAATAATAAAATAAAAACGTTGTTAATGTACAATAACAATTTTATTTTGCTATTGTAATTGGACATTAATATCAAATGTTATGAAACTTCATACTGAACATACATTTTGCACAAAAGTACAATTCTGTCATTAGTTTTAAGAGTTACGTTTGAGAAAAATATGACTGAAAATCGTCTCCTATGCAAATGAGAGAAAATATTGTTAATAGTGTTTAAATCACATTTAACCTGCAACACTCCTTTAATATACAAAGACAGAGAGATATTCAAGCGAGACATGATTATATAAATAACACTGCAAAAATAAGTCAGAACACTACTGAGTTGTTAATTAAACAAACACTTTAATGACAATCAGGCAACTACAACAATATAATTATCACTTATATCGACTAACATTTGTATGCTTGCATGGCATGTTTAAGATGTATTGACAGATGATCTCAGCACCTACTATTTGCAGCCACATTTTTACATATATTCATCCTCAGTTATGAATGACCAAGTTGTCTCCCTTGTGAGGATTTACACACTATTGAATAAATTGTATTGTCTGTTTCAGTTGAAAATGATGTTTTTTGGTGCTGTCCTATTGTACTGTAGGTGGTGTTGGGGTGATTTTCTGTTTGCACCAGTGCCCGTATCTGTGAATATACAGTAAATACAAATTAGGCCTATATTTTCTATCTAACTATCTATCTATCTATCTATCTATCTATCTATCTATCTATCTATCTATCTATCTATCTATCTATCTATCTATCTATCTATCTATCTATCTATCTATCTATCTATCTATCTACTATCTATCTGTCAGAGGCTTTTTTATAAAAGTGTCTGCACAATGAGGAAAGTAAATGTCTTCTTCTCTTTCTTACCTCAGGACTAGGCATGTTCTGACTGGTATTGTGAGTATGCTTGTGCTCTCCTGTAAACCCATTCACAGTTTGAGGATTCGCTGAATTCTCCAACATCTCCAGGGGTCTTTGCTCTTGAATCTTTGGCTGAAGAACAATCCAATCAAACAGTCACAAACCCTTCTGTACATTTACAATATATGGCTAGAGTATGTGGACACTGAAGACGTTTGATGTATTTCCAATAATTCTAGAGAATTATGTTAATTATTTTGTTATTTTATACTATTATGTCTCCATTAATATGCTAGTAAAATACTGATTATATATTAACAGCATCAGTCAAACAACATGCAATCTGGAGCGCCCTCCAGTGGCAACAGGCAAGAATAAATTAACCCAAAAACATCACATTATGAATTAGGATTCATTCATTCATTCTTGAATTAAAAGCATTTATTATTTAAGATGGCTGCACAAAAGATAATGTGAAGCTTACCTGAACTTGGGCATAGATTGTTTGATCTTTCTCTTCTTTGGCCCCTACGAGATTTAGAAAAGTATTATTTTAAAGAATCAACTGACCAATATTGTTACCACAGAAAGTGTAAGTGTGACTATTTGTGTGTTCTTTGCTTTTTCTTCAGCCAGCGACTTGAGTACCTAGAATATGAGGATACAGTCATTTTTATTTCATTAAGATACAAATACCTTTTTTAAGCTTCTTGTAAGAGCAGCATATTACAGAAACTGCTGCAAAAACCAACAGTGGAACAACGGCGATGATCAAGCGCCAATGGAGAGGAAAAGAACTGTTGCTTTCTTTGGGATTCTCTGCTGAAATGCAATACATCACATTAACAACTACAGCCATCAGAACGCTCATACTTATTGAGTTAAAGATACTTTTCAGTATTGAGAATACATTTTAAAGAAAATAATTATAGATGATGTAAGTTATTTACTTGAGTTGAGCTCATGAGGTGTACAAAGTTGGTTCATCTCTATGGTGTCATTCTTCCAGCTGACTGGGTTGCTATAGTTACAAACAACTATGTTCTCCAAACAATGCAGGGCTAGAGTCTGCATTTCAGAAGATGTCACTTGCACTTGACTGCAGTTGTTCCTGCGGTAGCTGGTGCTGAGTGTAAGGACGTGACCATTACACGAGACATTCACAATACAGGAGTTAACATTGATTATGGTGGCGTTCCAGTTCAGAACAGGAGATTCCACTGGATCTGAAACATATTTAAGAAAATTTAGCATGAAGATATGGGTTAAATGACTTTTTAAAGAGCTATGCAATGCAACAAAGACAATTATTCTGGTGCTTTTCTGCTCACTTGATGTTGAGTGAGAAGACTTTCTATTTGACACTTTACTTGGATTTTTTTTAGATGAAGTGAGCTGACTTCTGCTCGTCACACCAGAACAACCACTGCATCACATCACACTTTGTTTATAGCCTAATTTTAGTTAATATAAAAAAAATGTATTTGCTTCCATTTTCATATAATAATAATAATTTTTGCCACTGCAGATTTACTTGAGATTGAAAAAAAAATACACTGTATGTTTGTTTACTCTGTAAGTATATGCACAACTAACAATATCCTCCATGTTTATGCTACATCAATAACGCAGATTCTCTTGATATTCTGATCTGAAAAATTGTCCAACAATCACCTATAACTGATACATTGTGTTCAGCAACAATTGTTTCTTTTTTTCCTATTGTTTTTGCTGTGTAGAGTCCACTGTCGGTCTTCTGCATGTTCTTCAGTGTTAGAGAGAGGGTTTCCGTGTTAAAATCCACTCTGTCCTTATATAAACTGTGAGGTGTTAAATCTCCAGATTGATTCACAAATCTGACTACATTGCCTGATTTATCATTTGTCCAGACAAATCTTATAAAGTGTGGCAGTGCTTTATTTGTTATGTCCAGTTTAACAGAGTCCCGCGTCTGTACAAACACATGGTTTCTGGAAGCTGAGGAGAGAAACAAGAAGAGAAGTTATTTTTAAAAAATGATTCATGTCTTGGTTTCAATTTTAATGGCTTTTAACCTTTAAATGTATTTATTTAGACCATTAGGGAGCAGACGTTATATCGCTGCAGCTGCTTGCACATTGTGGTGGCAGAAATACGGTAAAGTATCTCAATGCCATTGTTGTTTTTTTCGAAGGCATGTATATAAAAGCAAATGTCCTATAAACTAAGGCATAATCCTGGCTTAATCTAAACCCTGTCTGTGAAACCAGGCCTAAGTATGAAGTATACTTGCTGTATAAAACTACCAAACCTAGTATTTAAGAACTCTAAACTATCATACGTTCACTTGTAAATTGCAGTACAAACAAAAAAAAATTATTTGCAAACTAGTTGTGTACTAAAAGTTTACAAATGTTATACTTAAAGTATACTTTATGAACTAAAATGTGGGCCATTTTAGTCCCAAGTATTGAAATAGTACACTTATAAGCTATACTACAAGCACATTGATAGTATAATTACTATAAAATATACTTAAAAATATATTATACACTTGAATAATTAATAAAATGTGTCTTTTTTTGTGTTTTTTCTTCTCAGAATTGTAAGATCTTTTATTCTGTGGCTTCCAGAGACAGCTAACTCAGAACTGCACGTTCTGCCACCAGGTAGGCTCCGCCCACAAAACACGTCATCGCTATTTGCTAACACCCAAATTGGCATTTATGTATTTATTGTGCATATTTTTTTTCACAAGGTGGAGCTGTTATCTTAGTTTCAATATGGAGGCGGCTCAATTTAAACCTTTTTTTTTATTTTTTTTTTATAAAGATTCCAAAAGAGGATTTTCATAGTCTAATTATTTTTTAATTATTTAATAACCTAAAGAAACTTTTTTCCATTATAATGAACCTTTTGAGGAATGATAATGTTCCATGGATGTTAAAGGTTCTTCATCTAACCATCAATACCAATAAAGAACCTTTATTTCTAAGAGTGTGGCTAAAGAAATGGCACTAACAAAAGAGTGTCCTTTATTTACAAAGTAAAAAAACTATGTGAATATGGCATTTTAACAAATTCCACATTAATCCGTCACTTTAATTCCAAGTAACAGCCAGACAAAATAGTGATTTTTTTTTTTTTTTTCACATTGATTAACTGCTTGGTAGAGATCTTTCATTTTTTTAATTGTTTATTTGAACAGAAAGTACTCTTACAGAAGCAGCTGTTTTCTCTGATGAATGTGCTCACTCACCAAGAGGCAGGTTTTTTCATCAACTGCTAAGCAAAATTATTATGTTCGTACATGGAATTCTAAAGATGTTGTGAGTAAAGATAACTGAGATAGTGACAATATGGAGAGCTGTGAATGTTTTTACTGCTATGAGGTTAGGCACCTCACTGCAGCTCGTCCTGCTTTGAAACGGAAATCTATCAAAGGGCTAAAACTCTTAAAAGAGCGTGGCCTAGTTGACAGTCGCATGTGTTCACCAGAATGTGCATCTTTTTCGACTGCTGATTCCGCATTCGAACCGCTTTTCAATGGAAGTGTCCTTTGAGTCGAAGTCTGAAGCCGAACTCCACTCCTGAATTTGTTCCCTTTGTTTCTGGTTTTCACTATTTTCTTGTTAATAAATCTACTATTGTTTGACATCATACATAAGATTGTGAGTAAGCGCACATTCATTTATGTTACGGCTGGCCCTAGACAGTTGTAAATCATTTATAATACAAATAAATGCAAATATCAGTGACCTAATCCTTGGATGTGATCTGCAAATCAGTTTAAGTGAATTTCTGGAATATTTTGAATGTTCCCATATTGTATACAAACAAAATACATCTAGCCAGTTATGGAAATGAAATACTGTAATGTATTGCATATAACAATAGAAATAATAATTAACCATTAATCATGTGAGCAGTTTTTCATACCTGTGCTGGAGATCAGAATTATCATGAAGAGCGTTAGAAGGTGAATAAATTCCATTGCAACAGACAGATGGGGTCGATCCAGCTATATAGCACCTAGTTGTCAAGAAGAAGTTGATCGTTTTGTCTGAAACACTTATTTAAGTGGTCTAGCCAAAAATGCATATTACAGCATATTGCAAAAACTAAATGTAATGTTGTAGTCTATACTGTATGTCTGTTGCTCTGCTCTTCGTCACTGTCTTATAGCCTGTCCTTGCATCTGTGAAACTGAACTCAAACTGCTCAAAGTGATGCTAGAATGACACAAGCCCCTTCAAGAGATCAACAAAGGAAGATCTTACTGCCTTTGGTTACTAACCTCTTTTTTTATAAAAACCACTAGCCCTTCGCAGTGTGTGAGTGCAGACCAAAGGCTGCACTTGTCAACCTATCAGATTATTTTCAGAAGCCAAAATTTAAATCTCACCTCATAATCTCATGTTTGATGTAAATTTCATACCAGTTTCTTGGACATTTTAAGAATATTAAAGTCAAACATAAACATAAAAAGTCCAATCAACTGACAAAACAAACCATGTATGATTTTCACAAAGTCAACAGGGAAGTACAAGTTTTCTCCAAAAAAAACGTAAGGGCATTTGGTACAGGAGGCCATGTTTTAGTACATTAGATCAGCTCATTTAAACTTAATGACTCATGTTTTTTTAACATGCATCACAAATGTGGGATATACCACCATTTTAGGAGTTTAACTTTGTACAGAAAATACATTTGTAAAGCTAATGATTTCTCAGCACATGCAAAAATTGTCTCATAAACCATTCTTAAAAGAGTCTGGGTTGTTTTCTCTGCAGTGCCAGTAAGTATTCTTTTATCTTCAACTTTGCCTTATATCATAGCCTGTTTAGCTTCTAGACACAGAGAGAGAGAGAGGTGAAAGAGATGAGATAACTGAAGCTGAAGCCCACATATACTTCCTCTTTCAGAGAGGACATGTGCTGCTGTAGAAAGTGCTGCTTAAAAACTCCTGTGATAGATCATGTGATGTTATTGTAAGAACTGGTCAGTGCACAGCTGTGGCTTTTTTTCTTTTGCCTCACAATATTTTCTGTATTTATACTTTTTATTTTTATTTTTGTTATTATTTAACAGGGGTCTTGTTTTAGGCTCACTGGGTGTTGTGCTCCCACATGACATCTTTTGAGAAACTAGTCTTGTGATCTGAGCTTCTCCTTATTTGGACTTTCTCTAGCTTACTTCCTCCTTATGATCTGCCTAACTGACTGGAGTTTTTTTTTACCGTACTTAAGCACAAACATATCAGAATATGTTTGCAGAGATTTAGGAAACATACTAAGTTCACATACTTGTTTCTAAAAAAAAAGAGGATTTAAAAAAAATGCTCGTGCATGTGTTTGCGTACTTTTGTAAAAGATGAAGCAGAATATTTGTTAAGTACACAGAAGTTTCAGACGTTTTCATGTAGTCTAGCAGATACACTTTCATTCAATACTTTGTGTACATGCCTAATACAGTGCCTGCATGTAGAAGAATAAAGTTCAACATACCAATAAAGTAGGGTCTATTTATTTATATCAGTTTTATTTTGATAAACATGAGTCATGACACAATTATGATTGCATGTAAAGAGCTTTTACTGCTACAAAAACACGGATTTGTGAGCATGAAGGTGTTAGAATAAAGGTACATTAACGTCATGTCGTAATTACGAGATTTCAACTTGCAAAAAGCATTCACTTCCCGCGGAGCTCGTAATTACAACTTGTAAGATGGGAATTTTCTGAGAGCTCCGACTTGTACCACGTGACTGGTGTACTAGCTGACTGCTGCAGATTCATTTAGCCGTTGATAGTGTTGCCATAGAAACACATTATTCCCAGTCTGACGATGTGAACAGCTTCAAGTGATGTCAATGCAGTAATTTATCGGCATGGGATGAATGCAGCATGAACACGAGTCACACGTTATCATTGTCATCTGTGGATCTGGTCAATCGTGAAACAGCTGTGTTGTCATCAGAGCTCAATCGGCCGCTCTGGTGAATCTGCGCTGAATGAACCAGCCGGCTGCTCTCCAATCACTCTCGCGGTACTTTGATGGCATCACAATCACGTGGAGTCAAGACAGACAAAATTTCGAACCGCCATGCACTTTTTCAAGTCAGATGGCGAACTGTCTGCCAGCGAGGAGCTTCATCAGTCGAACCTACGTAAATGTTTTCTTGATTGAGAAGCCGTTTCACCACTAACACAAATGAAAAACTATTTAACGCAAACATCCATTTTATTTGACACATGAATATGCTGGCACTTGTAAAAAAATTAAATAAAATTGAGAGTAAAGCAGAAAGCTTTTCTGACCGTTTATAAGTTCAAGTGTCCATTTATGTAACGTAAGTTAATATGCTGGAATCATGTGAAAAAGCATAATTTTGAATAAAAATGTCTGTAGGCCTATTTTTGTTTGTTGCTTTATGAAGTTGGCCACATGGAATTAAAACTCTTGCTTTCTGTCATTAAAATTAGCAGTCTATTTACCAAACCAATTTTACTGGGTCACGAACTTCAGTAAATCTTTAATGATAAATCCTTGTCAGGCAACCTGAGAAACATCCACCCTTATTTTAATATTTCTGCAGTTACCTCGTGTGTACTGTAGTTTCTGTCGTCTGTTTAGAATGTCGTTCTGTCGTCTCATCCTGAAGCAAAGTCTTCATTAAAAGTAATAAATTATCTTACCAATGCTGATGCCTCTCTCTCTCTCTCTCTCTCTCTCTCTCTCTCTCTCTCTCTCTCTCTCCCTCTCCATTTGCGGTCTTTGATCTTGATCTTGCTTTCTTTGACATGAACGCCGTTAAATTTGCATAAAGCGCATGAATTGAAGATTAGATTTATATTCGTTTTGTGGAGACACCGTTACGTTGCAAACAGTTTTAACAAAACGGATAGCTATCTGATCATTTAAAATGCATCAATGACCAGGTAGTAATAAACTCAGAAACTTAAAAATGACACTTCATGACAAAAAGGTTGCTGAACCCTGGCCTAGACTGTCCCGTTTAACAACACTCAGTCCGACCTTCGTGCCCTTTAAAGTCAGAGTCCTTCGAAGAATGCAGTCTTTGAAATGGGACACAGCCTTAGCCTCAAATATCCAAAGATAGTGATGGTAATGGGTTAGTGTGGAGATAGTGTGTGGGTTTAGTGTGCATTAAAAGAGTAGTTCCCTTTAAAATGAAAATTACCCCATGATTTACTCACCCTCAAGCCATCCTATAGGTCCATATGACATTCTTCTTTCAGACGAATACAAACAGAGTTATATTAATAAATAGCCTGGCTCTTCCAAGCTTTATAATGGCAGTGGATTGCAACCATTGCAACCAACAGATTGAAGCTCAAAAAAGTGCATCCATCCATCATAACCGAACTTCACACGGCTCCGGGGGTTTAATAAAGGCCTTCTGAAGCAAATCAATGAGTTTGTGTAAGAAAAATATTCATATTCAAAACTTTATAAAGTAAAATAACTAACTTCCGGCCAAACAAACATTTGACAATTGACTTTTCCTTAGTTAAAAAAAACCATGGTTTCCTTCAACTCTTTTTTGACAACAAAAAACAAAAGTTTCGCACAAATGGAGGAACAGCTATGTTCATGCACAGCAGGGTAAGTGAAATGTGAAAATAATCTAATAATTACAAATCAAACAGCTTATCCATCAATCTAACACCGGGAGAGCCGTGATCGGATTGGGGTAAAGTTACTCAGGGGTAGGCCGTCGATGAACAAAATGCTGAAATATATTTTAAAGTATGTCAGTGAGCCTCCGTCTTGCCATTAATCGTCTTATTTTACGTTATATGCATTATGAACAAAGAACCGCCATTATTTCCAAGCAATAGGTTTTTTTTTTTTTGTTAATCCTGTCGACATTTAGTTGTGAATGGGTCTCCCACACTGCTTGATCCACGCCCGGCATTTCTCCCCTTTGGCTTTTAGGTTTCGGCAGTGGCGGCTCCTGCAAAATCTCTCAGGGGGGGGCAAATGTTTGGATGATTGATAAGGATAAGGTCCACCCATGCAATGGATAAATTAACAGCTTAAGCATGTAAAGGCAACTTCACTACTTTAAGATTTTGTCGCAGACCTGACAAAATAAATACATTTATTTTAGTTATAAAATAATTTATTTATTATAATATAAATATAGAGATACAAGGTTTCCATCCCGACAGCAACAATGTATCAGGCAGAATCCATATTGTATTATCTCCCTATTTTTTCAAAAATTAATGCTATTGGTCACCCTTTACATCTGTCAATGTGTTTTACAAATATTTTACCAATGGAAAGCATTAAAAGAGCTTGGAAATTATTTTGGGGGAAAAAAAGGTTTTCTTTCGTTTCCTGAAAAGTAACAGTTTTGGACATACAAGATTGTGTTGGTGTTCGAATGGAAATGTACAAATTTCAAAGTAAAATGCTAGGAGTAAAAAAGACTGCTACCATCCTTTCCTCAACTGATTGTAAAAACAAAGTGAGATTTTTCAACACTCGAGTATTAAAATGTTCAGCAATACCTCTTTAGACAGCCTCCGCTTGTCTTCTTCTCCCAAGGCCCGCCTAGATTTTGTTGTTCATGTTGCTACTTGCTCCTGCTCAATGTATGCTGATTACTACGACGGGCTGACTGGTATTTATTTTAATGACACGATAAATGACTGCGTTATGACTGCGTTTGCCATGACGTTGTTCAAGTTCAGCTGGCCTCAACGCGCGAGTCGCGAGATCCCTATCCCAACAGTTTCTCAAGCTCTCGCTCTCATTCTTTTTTATTTTTATTTTTTTTTAATCACATTTGATAAAGATATTATTGTAGTGTTTAATTTTTTCTTGTTATTCAAATTCAAATTGTTTTTAAATATTATTTGTCACTTAATCTTAAAGATATTTAATAGTGTATGTTTGTTCCCACCAATCGCTGCACAAGTTAAGGATACGTATGATGACGTAAGCACGTTAGTGCGAGCCCTCCCGGAACCCATAGAGAATGCATTGCAGTGCCTCCAGTTCGAAAAAAAACATCTTTGAATGGAAGTCTATGGGAACACTCGGGGCGATTCTCAGCCAGAGTGAAATCGCCCAAAAAGAGGCGGTACTCCACAGAACGTGACATGACGCTGATTGGACTAGCGTAACTTAGTCTGGTAATACCAGACTCTGCTACTTCACTTTGCTTCGTACACAGAATCTGGGATAGCATAATAGAGAAGTGTTTTCTCTCTCGCTAGGGGGCGCGTACTGAAGTTTAAAATCATTGGTTACCCGTAAGCCAATCAGATAAGTTTGTTTATGACGTATGTTATGCGCCGACACAGCCGCATCGAACCACAGACATCATGCATCGAACTCAAATCTATGATCGAACTTCCACTGTAAACACTTGATGATGTGAGCGAAATACCCGAGTGAACATGGCTATAAACGACTTTTTTGATCTGTGAGTGATGTAATAGAATGACTGCTGAGAGAGAGAGAGAGAGAGAGAGAGATAGAGAGAGAGAGAGAGAGAGAGAGAGAGAGAGATAGAGAGAGAGAGAGAGAGAGAGAGAGAGAGAGAGCGCCCCGGCCGCGCGCGCGCACTCCCACGTCTACAAACAACACGAGCGCTGTCTTGCTCTCTCTCCCTCGCGCATATTCATAAAAATCAATCGACAAGATAGTAAGAGGTCGGAAGACCGCGGTTTCACGTGGAGCATTTGGAGATTTTTAGAGATTATAAACTCTAGGAACAACATCTCAATGAACAACATCTCAACTATAAAGGCCTGTCTCATATAAGTTAGACGCCTATCTCAAGTACAAGCCGGTGCAGTTCGACGATTTGGGCAAATATAAGCCCGGGCTATTATTTGAAGTTTTACGGTATTTAAGACCTGGAAAAGAAAAGAGACACTGACCTGTCAAAAGGCTCCCCAGTTTCTCGCTGACGATCGGTAATAGTTGATAAATTAAACTTTTCCCAAAGGGAGTAGGGCCACAACATCACCTCCATTCAAAATGTTTAATACACACTCTTCGTGTTCGGGCTTCAGTTTGCTAATGCCGGGAATATTCTCCACAACAGAGCGAATTGCATCCGCGTCTCCATATCAGCGGTCGTTTTCGATTTCCCTGACCTAATCTTAAACACGGCGCTTACCGACTACGTCACGGCTTTCAGCCCGCCCTCTGTTCGTTGATTGGCCAGGCTGTTTTCAGGCCGGTGGAAAACAGAAAGATAGGCTGCTATCTCAGACTGACTACAGGAGCGAAATGAAATTAGCGGAAGTAGGAAGTCTGACGTAGTCAGGCTAAGCGTAACTCTGTTGTTGAATGAGATTGTGAATGTGATTGAAAAAAATCACTTTCACACTTTGGTGGTGCGTCGCCCAATCGCCCTAATGAAGAAACCGCCCCTGGGTTTCGGGAAGGGAAAAAATGCCACCCCACCGTCCAAACTTTTAGGATACAAGGGTAACAGATTTGCACAATCCATATGCACAACGCGTCAGCATGTTTCCCTCGCTCTAAAGCTTGACAGACCTCCCGCGCCTAGTTACGGTTGCTAAGCCACGATTGGCCAGTGGCGGTTTTCAGGCGTGGCTTAGCGAAGGGTCAATTGAATAAATGACCCCAATTGAAAATACCTAGATCAATATCTGTTAAGAAGACACAGCAAATGAACGCACTCTACATCAATAAGCGCGATCTCCGGCCAATTAGAGCGCCCTCCACTGCGTGACGTCAGCTAGTGTGTGCCTGGTGAAGGGAGAAAAGCATTAAGTTTCCTGAGGCTGAAACAACAGCAAAACTTCTACATAAAGTGGACATTCCCTTTAGTGGGTCATTGAAAATACGTAAGTGCGATTCTCTGTACTTTATTTGGTGACTTTATTTGTTAGTCAAGTGATTGTACGACTTATTGGTTTATTATCGTCAGCTTGTTCACTCGCACGAGCAGTATAGTTATTCGTGGCTACAAGTTCAACTTCTGTATTGCCACTTAATAAGTTTAATTCTTCATTCAGTAGTTTAATTGATGTTCGTAGGTAATACATTTATAGTATTTAGTATATTACATGTGTGGATTATTGATTTCATGTCGTTCGTCACATTTACCGTGCCATTTAATAACATAGCAAAATGACCTTTTACCTACTTTATTCCGCGCGCTTCATGCGCCACCTAGTGGCACTACATAGTATTGTAATAATGTTTATTTCAGTACGTGTTATATACTTTAAGGATATGATTGTTTCTAGCCAATGGTTATAAGTTATTGTGATTATTGTTTACTCATTGTTATCTTTGTTATTTACTGACCACATCTATAAATGTCCACTATATGAGACTTTTGAACAATAAATGCCCGTGGTCTGACTGTCGTGTCTGAATAATTTCATTCAATTCTGGAAACTGAATCTTCACTCCGATGTCCTGACCGACACACCAGTGCGAACACGCACCCACCTGAACTAGTGCATATAGAATAGATCCCTTTTCCATAATATCCAGAAACCACACATATTTAATTTTGATCCTCATTAAAATGTGTATTTGTACACAATGTAATATTTCATATGCATGCTAATGGTGTAGTTGAGGAAATTTGCAGTAAATGGGTAAACAAAAAGTATTCAATATCCCCCAAAACACAGCATAAATGCATAGATGATAAGTAAACGAAAAAATGTTATGTAATTTGTATTATTAAAATGTATTTATACAATCGCTCTATAAATGTTTGGGGTCATATCTCCCCTCAGCCACCATGAGTGTAAACAGCAAACAAACACAGTATGATGATTAAAGGCACAGTATGTAAGTTTTGTAAGAGGTTGTTTATTCAAAACAATCACAAAGGCATGCTTGACAATAACGTGAACGAGTGTGGAATCATTAGAGTTGTCAAATCGACCCCCACAGCCAATGGAAAGCAATCCAACGGGACTCGGGCAGAAATCATGATAATAGGTGAGTTAATGTAAAGTTTTATTTACGTTACAGTGGTTTGAAGCAGGGCGGGGCCAAGATCTTGCTTATTTTCCGCAGTTGGCTGCTGCCGCTCTTTTCATTTAGTTGTTTATTCATATTTTATGATTAACTTTAATCACAACATTAATCATATTTTATGATTAAAGTTGTGATTAAAGTTACGTTTAACTTCCACCTCCTTCTTCCCTGAAATTTAACTTTGCTACAGTTACGTGTGAAAATTTAAATTCACATTATTTTATTTTATTCTATAATAAAAGAGACGCAAGATCTAAAAAAGTCCCTTTATGTGACGAATTTAAATTGTAGGGTAACACAGTGCTGTTTTACTTGGTCAGAACAATCATACTAAAATACATTTGAGTGTGTTGAAAGTTTTGTTAATGTTACTCTGTGCAGTAGCTTGGTAACTGCTACAAGACACTTGTTACAAATTGCAGTAAGTTAGATCAATATTAGAATATCATATTAATAACAGCTGGATAACTTGTGTTGCTAAATGGCATGCACTTCATTTTAAAATATATTGTATGGTGGAGAAAATGCTGTATTACTGGTCCTACAAAAAAAAAAAGCTCTTTCTGATTATGCTATGTAAGCCACTTGACAAAATAGTGTTGCCTCTCTAAGGCACGATACAAACGTGTTACTCTCGGTAAATCAAGAAAACGAGATTCAAACAAAGACTTTGAGCTATATAACAATGATTAGTTTTCTGTCGAGATAGTACCCAAACTCTTGCTCACCTGTCCAATTAACTGCATAATATATTAAAGTGGCTTTGGTGTATCCCTGGTTTACTACGGAAGTAAAATGGAAATCGAGGGTAAGGTGGACATGATGTCAATGATAGCGACGCAATGACACGGGGCGTTATATTGTTTGAAATAGCTGATTTCTCTGGATTAAAACATTGTTGGAAACGTTCAGAATAATGTAAGTACACAATTAAAAAAATATATAAAATTTTTTAGTGTTTTTTGGATATTTTCATCCTAAAATTTTACATATTGTACCTTTAAGGATCCCCTATATGCGAACAATACAGTTATGTTTTTGTTTGTCTGTAGCTCAAATCATCATTGCACCCAAAAGAAAAAGGAAAATGATCCAAGTAAGAGAAAGAGATCCCGTGGTTGATCCATGACTGCTTGTCCCTATAAAAAAATGGTATAAGAAATGTAAGAATCTGTTAGTTTGTTATAATGAAGGTAAAAAACATTTTTTTACAAAACGCTTTTTACATTTTTAATAGAACTGACTTTAAATTAGTTCAGATTGTGCTAATCTGAACACCACAAAATTGTTCAACAATGAGTTGAAGTGCCACTGATTATACTTTCTTGTGATTGTTGAGTAAAGTTCTGAATTCTAAATTTGACAACAAAACTCCCAGATTACTTACCAACAGTTATATTGTATAGACCAATAATAACATCTGATTCTCCACTTGCTCTTGCTCTGTAGAGTCCACTGTCTGTCTCCTGCATGTTCTTCAGTGTTAGAGAGTAGTTTCCAGTATTGAAATCCACTCTCCCCTTGTAGGTAGAGTAAATAATTTTTGATTTTTTTTTAACATTGTATGAGACTACAACATCTGAATTATCTTCCAATCCATATATCCAATCCAAATCATCAAATATTATCTCATTTGCATGTTTTTGTACAGTCAGCTGAACAGAATGACCTTTCTGGACAGTTATTGCTGATGGTTGGATTATGTCACTGGATACTGTGGGGAGAAAAAAAGCAAGTAGTTATAACAATGTACAGTAATATTCAATTCAAAGAGGACCTATTATGCTTTGTTAAAACATTTTTAGTGTGTAGGGTTGCTGTTTACGGATAAATGTTATAAAGCACAAAGTCACTTATCAGTAAGCATTCCCTTACGGAACGAAACTTCTCGGTTACGTATGTAACCCTCGTTCTATGAAAGAGGGAACAGAGACGTAGTCGACGTGTCGACTGATTGGGATCCAAATTAAAACGCCACTGCTGCCACCTTCCAGTGCCTAGAAAAAAGCCTTCTGATCCCCCCGCATTATTAAGGCAGAGACGGGATAGGGCTTAGGCCAGGGAAGTCACATCTGTTCCATAAGACCACTGGGAAAGCGTTCCCTTTCTTTGGAAAGGAATATGCTGCGGAAGCCACATCCTGCCCGAAGGGAGCTAACATGTGGAGGATACACATATGGACTGGGCGTTACCGGGCAGTACAACATAAGGAATGTCACTGAGGTGGCTCCAGCCTATTAACAGGGGGAAGACTCACTGGACAGTGACAGCAGAGCGGGCTCTGCCAAGGGAAGACACGGGCTCCCCACAGGGAGCCGTACCGTGGAAGAATACTCATATGAGATCACCTTAGGGATCACAACATATGGGACCCAGCCTAACACAGGTCCCACCAGTGCATACGAGTGTTAGGCCTGGCATCAGATGCTCCGCCATGTCCGTTGCCGAAGGGTGTGGAAGAACTCAACAGGGTTCGGCTAAAGAGGAACTCTACTGGAGCAAGAAGGGCGCATGTATCCAGTCCATAGGCGGGGAATGGCGCAGCAAGCCGGCACTTCGAATCGGGCATGCAGTGAAACTGGCTTCATGTGAAGGGAGCCCACGGGAAGCAACTGTGTTTGATGTCGCCCAGCTCTAAAAAACATCTGTCAGCGAGGCACCCTGTGTCAACGCCCAGGAAGGAGCTACACTCTCTCTTTGGAGAGGCTCACTACCTAGGTGGGCACGGTGCACCTTGGGTAAACACACCAAGATGATGGCAACAACTATCCAGTGGGCCAACCTCTGCTTGGAAACAGCCTTTCCTTCTGCTGGTCTCTGTGACAGACAATAGCTGGTCTGAGGTCCTGAGGCTTTGCATTCTGTCCAGTTATAACCGCAAAGACGGTAAATGACAGAGAAAAGCCAGGGCTGGGTCTGCCTCCTCCGGGGCAGCGCTTGCAGGCTCACAATCTGGTCCCCATTTTAAGGGAGGGGTAGGAACCTTGGGCATACATCCAGGCCGGGGTCTCAGGATATCGTGATAGTTGGCCGGCCCGAATTCCAGGGACAATTCATCGACCGAAAATGCGTGCAGGTCCCCTACCCTCTTGATAGAGGCCAAACAAGCAGGAGAACTGTTCTTTTAAAAACAGGTTTTTAACTCAGCTGCCTGCAGTGGCTCAAAGGGAGGTCTCTGCAGTGCAGTAGCACCAGAGATAAGTCCCAAGAGGGAAAAGAGGGGACGCAAGGTGGATTCAGTCTCCTTGCTCCCCTCAGGAACCTGACGGTAAACGTTGTGCTTACCCATGGATTGTATCATGTATGGTCTAAGCACTAACAAGCTGACCTCCCGCTTCTGCAATCTCTAAAGCAATGCTGGCAGCACTCATGCGTCTGTTATTTTTAAGCCAGCTTCTGCACCTGACCTGACGCACAGCACGAGGACTCAACTTCTTTGATTGACCCTTGCGAGGCCTGTTCCGAGTAGAACCCATCTTGGAAAACCTCTGTATGACCCTGGCCACTGTACTGTAACTCAGTTTCAGGGTGTTACCAGTCTTCTTATAGCCTAGGCCATCTTTGTGGAAAGCACCAATTCTAATTCTCAAATCCTTTAGAGAGTTCTTTGCCATGAGGTGCAATGTTGAACATCTAGTGGTCAGTATGAGAGAATTGTCCTTAAAGCACTAAAATTCTAACTTCTCTAATACAAGATCATGGCAACAGCCATATAACCCTGTAGCCCAAGTCTGGTTGCACACTGAGGCTAAGCAGGGTAAGGCTGAGCCTGGTCGATACCTGGATGGGTACTGAACTATTTTCTGCAGCATTATGGTACTTACAGTAACTGCTTACTACAGTAAAGCTCAAATAAAGAAGGCAAAACGAGCACAGAAAACTATTTTATGAAAATGAAATCCTGCCAATTACAGAGAGCATAACAATAATAAGCAAAGCAAAGGGGTAAATGTTACAGGATTCACAAATTGCTGTCTGTACACTTTAGTGGTTTAAATAACTGATTTTATGATTATTGTGGTGCAACTTATTGTGATGATCAGCAAACATTTTTGGGCAATTGTTTTAGTGGTAATAAAAAGCCATGAAATCATGGTACATCAAATCTTCTTGCTTTCATATCTATTTTCAGGACCAAATAATAGAAATCCAAATAGTTTGTTAATCAGTAAAAGACAACAATATTTCTGAATTAGTTTAAAAAAAATCAAACTATTGCCTTCCCCTTTCTTCAATTTGTTTTAAAAATATAGTTATATCATTAAATATGAATTAGTAAGAATGTACTTTTAAACGGTCTTGGTACCTGTGTTGAAGATCAGAGGACTGATAAACGTCACAACAAAGATCAGAAGTAGATGTGTTAATGCCATTTTAATAAACAGATCAAGCAGGTTCACACTCACGCTTCTATCGACTCAGGAGGGGAAGTGTATACAGGAAGTTAACTTTACCACTAAAATATTTTCAACAAGTGAGTATTAAACAGAATTTGGAGTTAAGATATATATTTCAGCAGGTCTGCTGGTTCAAGTTGACACCAGCTTGAAAAATATTGTGCACAAGGTCCATATCATCCTCCAATATGGTGGTAGTCCAGCGGATTGGTCAGAGAGCCTGGATCTGTCTGAACCAGAAACGATTTAAACGTCACAAGCAAGTTTAAAGAGATAGTTCACCCAAAAATGGGTGACACACCCTCAAGTTGTTTCAAACCTGTATGAATTTAGAAACAAAAGGAGAAGTTATGAAGAAAGTTGGTAACCAAACAGTTGACTGCAGCCATTGACTTAGTTATTTATTTATTTTTTAACTTTTACCAGCATTCTTCAAACATCTTTTGTGTTTAACAGAAGAAAGAAACTCATACAGGTTAATTTGTAAACGATGACAAAATTAGCATTTTTTGGATTAACTATCTCTTTAAGATGGATATTAGCTGGTAACAAAGACTTTTAACTTTTAACTTGTAAACCTTGAGGAAGATACGTTTTATTTTTAATTCTGCTTCCCAGATTTAAAAAAAAGTATAGTTTTTTGGGGTTTAGATTTATTTCTTTAACTTTGTTTTGAGTTCTAGTTGAGTTCTTTATATGGTCAGTCATTTGCTATAGTGCATTGCTTGTAAAAAAAAGGTTACTTCCTTGTGGTGACAACAGCTTACACAACTCTAAAAAGTCCCCAAGCTATTGCTATAATTGATATCATATCACAGTTGTTTCATGGTCATTCACTAGCTTCTTAGAAATGTTTCCTTCCTTAGAAAAGATCATCTGTTGTAATTGTTGTTTGAAAAGAACGTTTGAATCAAGTGTTGTTTAAAAAAAGTGTCACAAGTATTTAGAGTAATGATTTCAGGTTCAGGTTCAGGTTCCTTTATTTGTACCCGTAGGTAGATTTGTTTTGCAGTGTCAGAGTTATCCACACAATTTTTACGACAAACACAGACAATACACATTTGACAACAATAAAATAAAATAGATAAAATAAATAAAAATAAATAAAACATAGCTTCTGTGTCATCTGTGCATTTTGTTCCTCTGATTGATGCCTGCTGGAACAAAGCTATTTTATATCGCTTTGTTCTGTGCTTTGGGACTGTATACCTTCTTTTGGAGGGAAGAAGCTGAAATTCCCTGTGCAGAGGATGGGCATCATCATTTAAAATTGAGCCAGTTATCCGCTGTAACGGTCTGGTGTACAGGGACACTGGACTAAACTGTGACACACCAATCAGCTTACTAGACCATTTGACAATTTTATTTAGGGAGTTTCTATTCTTTAAGGATAGATTTCCAAACCATGACACCAGAGAAAAAGATTAAATTGATTCAATAAAAGCACGATAGAGTAAGACCATCATGTTTTTGTCAATGTTAAAATAAGACAGTTTCCTCAAACAAAACAACCGCTGGTGCCCCTTTTTGCACAGCTTCACAATTTGCTTCAAAGTTCATTTTTGAGTCAATAATTGTCCCAAGGTACTTGTAGGATTGGGTACATTCCACAGTCTGACCTTAGATGTATGTGACTTCGTCCATATGGGCATTTCTTCTAAAATCAATAATCATATCTTTTGTCTTAGATATGTTTAATTGAAGGTAGGACTCCTCACACCACGTGACAAAGTCATCAATGACCGGGCCGTGACAGGTCTCATTGCCCTGAAGCCTTAGCCTCACTTCGTCATACTCATATTCTAGTCAGAATGTGAGTCTGATACTGCTCCATAGGGCTTTGATTATGAGGCGTGTCTTAACCGAACCAGGAAGAAAAAACCCTCTGCACTCAATTGGATAGACCTACAACCAATCAGAGCAACGCAGTAAGTGTTGGTTTTTATGAGCTACAAAGTTGTCAACAGAACTCATACAACTAAACGCACACTGGAAGAAGTAGTAAAATAATGAGTGTTACTTCTTTTACTTGGTCCTCCATGAGTGCGACCACAACGACCACAGGGTTTTCATTGCGTCCCATCTTCTTAGCGACCATTGGAGCCAGCTGATAAAATAAACTTTCGCCAAATCCCGTAGGAAGGACGGCAAACGCATCTTTCCGATCGACAAATGCCTTGATTGCAGTTCTCTGTTCGTCTTTTAAAATGAATGCGCTGTCGATTTCTTTTACAACAGACGCGATGGCTGAATCTATACATCTCAATTCTCCAGCTGCAGTCATCTCTGAGGGAAACCAGTTCAACCCAAGCACTCTTTGATAACGTGATGATTACGTAACTGCAGATCATCTGTCCATCATCGTATAAAGCCCGCCCTGGCAATTTGATTGGCCCGACTAATTCTGAACCAATCATAATTACTCCTCAATGGATCGAGTCCAGACCGAACTTCCTGACCAAAAAATGTTGTGGGCGGGTTTCGGGCTGGCATCCAGGCTACTGATGCCTACTAACAATAACAGAATCATCTGCATATTTTAAAATAGTCCTATTTTCATACCTACTCTCACACATGTTTGTGTAGAGGATAAACAATAGCGGTGAAAGCACACATCCTTGAGGGGATCCAGTTGAGGAGGAGACTTGGTCTGACAGTGTTCCATTTACCTTAACTCTTTGTGTCCTGTCAGTTAAAAAGTCGAGAACCCAACCCACAAGATTGTTACTCAGGTTGAATTGACCTACTAACCGAATCATCTATCACAGATGATTTTACAGAAGTAGGCATGCGATTATGAGTTTGTGACTAATAATGTTTCTGTAAAGCATGTGGGAAGTGACACATGAGGAAAGAGGGGGAAATTGCTCTCTGATGTATATATTTGCACCACAGTCACCTAAATGAACTGTAAGGAACTCAGCTTTTTGGAAATATTAATAATCAATAATAACTTATTATTATTAATTATGAATATTTGGGTCAGTTAATTGGATTAACTTGATGTGGCTGAATTAATATTACAATCAATTAATCAGTTCGTCCAACGAACTCTTTTGATTATTAATTTATTCTAAGAAAAGGGTATCTTCCATGGCCACAGAAGAATAATTATTTCTTAGCATGTACAGCACTTTGAGCAAGTAGCAAAAACCGCGATCGTAAAAGTGACTTTGTATTGCAAACAAAACAGAACCAAATACATATTATGTACAAGTTTTATTAACTAAATATAGATATTTATATGAATATAAATAAACAAAACAACATACACACATGAATACTTAAATAGGTGAGTGGTAGAAAGAAACCGAAAACGGAACTATTGAGAAGTTCCATGTAACTATATGAGAAGAACATCAGCATTTCATTTTCAAAGCATCAAATCAAAAGTATACTTGCATGCCTGGGTAGCGTACACTATTATCAAAGTTGTTGAAAACTGAAGTTGTTGATGATTCTGCGAGTGTCAGATGTTGAAGTCTCAATCATTTTCTTCTTTGTTGGATGAAGAAAATATGATGAACTTGCATGGTGGGTTAGAGCCCTTGTTACAAACTCCTAAGATTGTCCTTGGTTCTTTGTGAGAGAGTGTCCTCTCTCTTCCATGAGGATCTGAAAGGTTTATGAGTGTCATGATGATACAAATCCTTAACCATCATTAACCACCATAAACCTTTGTTTCATAAACCTCTGGTTGGGATCCAGGCCTGCTGGGAGGCCTCTGGGCCGCCATGGAGGGGGAAAGGGGGTTCCCCCCGTATCAGACAGTGTTTGCAAGGATGAAAACTACAAAGAGAAGGCGGTGACTGTTGCCTGCCTCTGATATAGTCTTAGAAAAGAACCAACCCCTGAGGTTTGAATGGGCCAATGAGTAAGGTGACATGTCCGAGAGGGGAAGGTTGCTTTCAAATAATTTACGAGTCTTTGTCCCAAGCGTGATTATACCTTCATTAATGCTCAGATAGATATAACACATCCACACTGCATTCTAGAAGAAGGTGATGTACATCAAAGTGTGTGTCATTAAATGAGGATTAATTAGGTAGGAGGCATGATACAGGTGAGGTTACATTGACCGTTAGTTGGTTGTATACCCAGGTACATACCATAATATATACATAATAGTACACAAGACAGTAAATCATTTACCCAATGTTATGAAGCATGTTCATTTATAGATCCGTTAGTCTATGATTAATGCAGAAAAGTCTGTTTTAAAGAAGGTTTCTGTCTTCCTATTGTCTCTCTCTTAGGCATGTGGCCAAAGGAATGTGGTCGTAAAAACCTCCTTATCAGCCCTGTAACATGACACTGTTTCAGCCCTGGTGTTTGTTTCATAAACCTTTGTATATAATGAATAATTAGTGTGTGTCTGACGGATCCAGACCCTACAGATCTTTCGATCTTCAAGGATGGTAAAACATAATAAAAATACACTTTACTTTATATTTCATTACATATTCTTGTTGTTCAGCCCAAACACATTCTGGAGGTATCAAGAACGCTATGTAACAGTTATGGGAGTCGCCAGTTAATTTTAAAATGCATAATGAAGGCATTTATACTTTACTTCATGCTACGATAAAATCATAGTTATTCCAATGCGACATGGACAAACAGATACACATAAAAACACATCGAATATATCTGGTTAAATGTCTTTAAAAAGAGAACTTCTTTCTCCTTAGCAAGAATCATTTTCTTTGGGACATTCCAATGGGTCGTAGAATTCCTTGTAACTGGACACCACTTGGGGTGTGTGGGGGGGGTGCTTGTGTGTGTGTGTGTGTGTGGGTGTGTGTGTGTGTGGGTGTGTGGGTGGGGGGACTTTCCAACTGTGCGGTTGAAGATGCCCACCTGGGAGACTCCAGAATCTCTACAGAACTAACCCTTTAAGAGATACAGTAACTGGATTGAAGTTTTTATCCACGACATTGAATGTATGAATGGACGCCAATTTACCTCAGTTTCTGCTTGCTTGTAGCAGCTAGGGGTAGTAAGTTTAGCTGTGATATGGAGTTGTTGACTGTGTACTATGTTAGATTAGAATCTATACAAATCCTTAACCATCATTATTGTTCATCTTTATGAATCTATACAAATCCTTAACCATCATTATTGTTCTTCTATATTAATCTATACAAATCCTTAACCATCATTATTGTTCTTCTTTATTAATCTATACAAATCCTTAAACAACATTATTGTTCTTCTTTATGAATCTATACAAATTCTTAACCATTATTTATATTGTTCTTCTTTATGATTCTATACAAATATGTGAACTTGTATTGTTACCATGGCACCTTATCATGGTCAGTGTGTCACAGGATCAGTCCCTGTCAGACCTTATAATCCCTTCTCATGCTCTTTACTTTTACATACCTGTGAGTGATTTGATTTTTTTTACGTGTATGCGTGTGTATGTATAAGTTACTGGATGTGTATCTATCTAAAGAATAAAGTACAATTGTATTACACATGGATGATGTCCTTCATAACTTTATAATTTAATATACTGGAACCAGAACAGGTCGGAATATCAGAAAACATAAAAAAAAAAACATTGGCACACTGGTCTAGGTTTGTAAAGGTATCTTTGTACATAGAAGTTGGTACGGGGGAATAATGTAAAATGGCCGGCCTGTATACTGTAAGCGTGGAAAAGGAACCAGAACATCAGAAAACAGGCCGTTCAAAAAACAATGATAGGCACAATAGTCTAGGTTTGTAAAGGTAACCATTTACATAGAAGTATGGAACTGGAACAGGTCAGAACATTAGAAATTAGATTAGGAACAAACCATTTAAAAACATTAACAAAAGAGAACTATATACATAAACAGATTATCAGTGATGTATTACATGATGCTTAAGAAGGCAGAAAGTGAGAGAAAAAGAATGTGTCCAATTTACATTTCATGTTCTCCCACTCCTTCGGTTGAAAGTGCACCCTCTCCAAGTGATGGTCATCACTGCACTTCACAAAAAAGTCACACCACTTCAACCCCCTGTTGGGGGGACAGATGTGTAGCCCTTCTTGGCAAAGTGAGCGAGAGTGTAGAGCAGCCCGATGAGATGGTTGCACTGCCCCAAGCCAGTTTTTATGAATGAATGGCTTGCTAACTGCTGTTGCTCTGGTCTTCGTCAACAACACGCGCTTGCACCCCCTGCTGGTGAGATCGACTAACAGCAAATGGAGATTATGCTCGGTAATCTACTGCTTTTCCTGCAGTTCCTGGACGTCAACGTTGAATTTACTGTCGAATTTGAACCACTGAATTTGTGGAAGCAAAATGGACCGAAAACTGCCTGTTGAATATTATAGGTTGTATTTTTAGAAGTGAAATATGAAAGGTGAATATGGATTATTGAAATTTTACTTATAAAAATGTGTTTGAAATGTTTTGAATTTAAATATTCACAGCTTAAATATTAAACCATTCTAAATTTCAGCCCATAAAAATGCAAGCCCTAAAAATACAATGCATTAAAATACAAGCATGGTTAATGCAATGCATTTTTTTTTTTCAAGTAGTGCAATTCAACAGGCGTTTTTGTTTAAAAAAAAGATTTGGCATTATTTTACTTTAAGGGTTGCACTATGTTGCCGGGTTTGAGTAGCAGAGATGATGTCCCCACCTAGTGTTCACATGAATGTGATTTAATCCTTGTATTGCAGTATGCTCAAATGTCCTCAAATGATCATTTATCCTGCATGAGTAAAAGCATTTAATACTAAAGTGTATGGAAAGATGCTGGGATTGAAATTGTCAGCCATTTCAGATGGAACAGTTTGTTTTTTATTTTGTTTTTACAGTATTTTCACATCAATAAAGACTTAAAATACCCACAACAGTTTGTTCTCTTTTCAGGAAAGAATGTTTCACAGGGCCAAAAGTAAAGTATGTCAATGGTCTGATGATTTGATGTGTGAGATAAATAGAACGAAAGTTTATGTTTGTCATGAACACAACTTGAGACAGTTTTTGACTATTTGTTGGCATTGGTAAACGATGGTCTTAGAAAATGTAAAGAAGCTAAAATTTGCAAACAGTAATGAGGAATCTTTCAGTATGCAAGATATTCTGTTCATATTTGTCTGAAGCACATAATAGTAGAATGATTTGAATAGCCTAACATAAATTAATTAATAATGTGAACCAGAGATACGCTTACATAATAATGTGATTATTATTTCCAATAATCAGAGTAGGACTTAATCGCAGTATGATGTTTACATGACACAAACTAACCTCTTCACTCCCGTTTACACGCAATTTTCATTATTCTGATTATTTGCTAGGAATTGATTTTTAGTGCATTATTTATATAACCCAATTCGCAGTATAACTAACAGTATGAACTCACTGGCCACTGTTTTGATCTACTTTTGATTAAAGCAAAAAAGATTTTTTTTTCCATGGACATATTTGATTTTTTTTTTTTTTGGGGGGCGATGTTCCTAAAATGTCTTTATTTTATGTTTTCAACCATCAATATACTGCATCATATTAGTGTTACACAACGATGTCAACATGAACTCAGTTTCAGTTTCTTGCCTTTTTTTACGGCATATGTCAGGCGCATCTTAAACAAGCCTACTGTGTGGATGGAACAGTCTGGGTAGAAGCGCTAGTTTTTATTTTTCCTGTAAAATTTACATATGTAGAATTTGTAAAGTAAATACTGTATGTCTTCAAGATTAAGTCTTTGACATTTACAGTATGTAATATGATAATTGCAGTAGAACTCTTATGGCTACAAAAAACACAAGAACACAAAACAAGTGGCCAGCGACTGTGTAGTAATGTGATAGAATGTGCCAGAAGATCTTCAATTGAAATGAGCTATTTGAATATGAAAATCACGCTTTGCTTGGCATCACATTCAAATGTAATTTAATCCTTATGCTGCAGTATGCTAAAATATCCTCAAATAATTATTTATCCTTCATTTACTACTGCATACAGTACGAGTCAAATTATTTTATTTAACAGTGTAGGGAAAGATGCAGGGATTAAATTTTCCAACATTTTGGAAAAAGTGGGAATGCAACATTAGAGTGTGATGATGCTAAGCCAAAAAAGATGATAGAAGTTGTGATTCAATCAGCGGGTGAGGATTCTTTATGAATTTAAAAATGATCTACACATTTTAACTTCATACCAAGTGATTTATTTCCATTTTTACCTCACCTAGGCTACATGTTTTGATTCATTTTGATGTCAAAGTATCGTAAAGACATAATGCATGTGTCACATAAACTGTGACTGAAGTGAAGCGCACGACAAAAATGATTCCAACAAAATAGTCCTTTTAATAAATCCAAAAAGAATACAGGAGATCGTAGGGGAATAATAAAAATAATAATAATAATAATTTAGCCGATACCCGACAAGGAACAGATTGAAACACAGAAACAAGGAGGAAACTAAAGGAACTAATCAAGATCAGATGAACAGAACGACTAATTAATGAGTAACACACAGGGAAATCAGGCAGGCTAACAGGAACATAACCAACAGAAACTCAACAAAAGAGAACATGATCATGACAACATCCAAAATGTTTTTCATTGAAAATTAGTATTTGAATATGGAAAGTACTTGTCATCACAAAAATCAGCATATCATTTTGCATTTGACCTGTGGGCAAATCCAAACAAGTAAACATTTTAAACATTTGCTTTCAGAGAATATAATGTGTTATAGTCCAGACGGAACCACTTCGTTTCATGATGTTTTAACAGGAGTAATATAATTTAATTATTTTTTATAGAACTGTAATTTGGTGCGTTCAGGTGCCATTCACCTTAAGTTTATTTTTATTTTATAATTGTTCACTTGCAGTTTCAGAAGCATTTACTAATTAGTTTAGAAATCGTGTTGCATACTACAAGAAAAAAATAAAAACTAGAGCTTCTACCCAGACTGTTCAATCAACACAGTCTCACCCCTATTCGTCACATACTGCCGTTTGGTCATTTCCCCCTCACGCCCATAAGCCTGACAACGTAGAGGGTCGTCCGATAGATTTGAATGCAAATCCCTCATCATGGGATTTTGACGAATTAGGGTTAGCCATCCAGCGGTTTGCCTGCTCTGGAAAGTATGGTTTCAGGCGATTGATTTTATGCTGCAAATGTGTATTTTGCAGTAAGCGTGCGGCCGCGGCGGATACTGTTACAATCATTGGTGCGGTGACCATAGCCTACATTTGCGTGGGGCAGATCCCTTGTCTGAATCGGTATCACGACATTAAATCATGGCTGGAAGATGGTAGGAGATTTCTGCAGAGTGGACTGGATGACACTTCCGCCAGCTCCAGAGGCCATACTGGAACTTGTGCACTGCTCATGTAAAAGAACAAAACAAATTGTGTTAAGGGTAGATAATGCACATGTAAACTGCATGAGCTGCCATGTACAAACCTCTGTCAGTGTGTAAACTGTGACAATGTCATTTGAAGATGACTAGGGCACATGTGTGTATGTATGTACACATGTGGGGAGTGGTTTGTTGGCTACTCCTGCAGAAGTAAATCTGTATGACATGTTTATGTACATTATAACTCTGCTCTGTTTGATAGCCTATGTTCTTTGATAGTTATGCTTATAATCTTATTTCTATTAGCCTACATGCAGTTCTAACTTGAGCTCTTAGCTCTCCGGTTAGAATATTGGCTGCTTACTGACCCTTTAACGTTATGTCAGATGTAACTGATAATTAAATATGTCTTAAACATCAACAGGTTTATGTTTGCCTTGAGTTTTTGGCGGTAATTATCCGCGAACATACAGTGCAGCTGTAGCCTATGTGAGTTGGACGGCTGAAACTACCCTACTTTAAACGACTCTAACGAGACGCTTACATACCTTTAAACAACACAGTGTACAAAACTACGGAGCCCCTTAAGGGACGTGGTGGTGGAAAAAAATTTTAGGATGGGAGAAATGTTTTTTTTTTCAAATCTTTTGCGTTGCCTCGCAAAACTTTTGCGTTCCCCCGAGAAACTTTGCGTTCCCTCGCAAAACTTTTGCGTTCCCTCTAAAAGATATTTGCGTTCCCACGCAAAATGTTTGCGTTCCCTCGCAAAGTTATTTGCATTCCCACGCAGAAGTTTTGTGTTGCCTCGCAAAGATATTTGCGTTCCCACGCAAAACCTGTTGGCAGCTCGGACAGACACTTCCTGTTTAATGTCCCGCTGGCAGTGTTTCAGAGCTCCGTACGTTAATGGAGCGTTTCATAGTGTTTGAACTTGGACTCAAGAAATGCGGTCAGTGCTTAACTCAAGCAGTTCAGTGAAGTTGGCAATACACATAGGCTATTCGAACTTCCCGGATCAATATTCTTGAGCTAAACGTTGTTAAAACACAAACGACACCTATTTACAATCACAGTAGACAACGAGCTACAACCCAATTCTCCTCAAAATGAGCTTTATAATATAGGCTAAATGGATCTCTAGCAGGCGGCGGCTGTCTCTGAAGGGACCATCTGCAAAGTGCAATATAACCCAAAAAACGACTACAGCATCAACTCATAGTCAAAAATATAAAAATAGTCATTAACTTCAATGTTACAAACCACCCAATTCAGTTTACACATCAATGGTAAACCCACTGGTCATACTGCACTGCTTTTGCACATTTTATATTATAAAAAATATATTTAATAACTTCACTGTAACACACCAAATTTAGTTCACACATCACTGCTCTAATGTTGGTTATACAACACTTAGTTTGGGAAGTAATTGCATAAAAAAAATAAGTAGGCCTATTCTTTACACAAAATATATTGGTAGTGTACGCAGCTAACATAATAGTTACAACCATAGCTTTTGCATTATATTTGCTTACTGAATTTGATGGCATTACACTGTATAACGAAGTTACTGAATATTTTTTCTAAAAATGGTATTATTGGAACTGAATTTGGTGACAGTAGCCTACAGTGTATCACAGTGAAGCTATTGAATATGTTAAATAATATAAAATGTACAGAAGGGTTTTGGGATTTGCACTTTGCAGACGGTCCCTTATTCGGACTTGTCTCTCAATCGGCCGGTTAAAGATTTGCCGGTATAACAAATTTATATTATAAAGCTCGTTTTGTGGAGAATTGGGTTGTAGCTCGTTGTCTAGGTTACTGTGATTGTAAATAGGTGTCGTGTGTGTTTTAACAACGTTTAGCTCAAGAATATTGATCCGGGAAGTTCGAATAGCCTGTGTGTAGCCTATGCTATATTGCCAACTTCACTGAACTACTTGAATTAAGCATTGACCGCATTTCTTTATATTTGAGTCCAAGTTCAAACACTTTGAAACGCTCCATTAACGTACGGAGCTCTGAAACACTGCCAGCGGGACATTAAACAGGAAGTGTCTGTCCGAGCTCCCAACAGGTTTTGCGTGGGAACCCAAATCTTTGCGAGGGAACGCAAAACTTTTGCGTGGGAACGCAAATAACTTTGCGAGGGAACGCAAAAGTTTTGCGAGGGAACGCAAAGTTTCTCGGGGGAACGCAAAGGTTTTGTCCCATCCTCATTTTTTTTCCACCACCACGTCCCTTTAGGGGCTCCGTACTGAACAAACATTTTATAGATATCATATTAAATTTAATGAATACTTACAATAACACAAAGAATGTCCTTGGCGATGGTCAATGTGCTGCCGCCGCAGACGCTGCTCATGTCTGACAGTTGAATCATCCACGTAACAGCTGTTCTAAATAAGTAATAGCAATAACATAATATGAATGAAATAAATTAAATATGAACAAAAACATACACATTTTCACTTTTCTTATTTCTCAAAGAAAAAAGATCAATCTTGGTAGAAAAATCAAAAAGGAAAAAAAACTAAACAAACCAAAAAAAACTAATACATCATAACAATGTTATGTTTCGAGCCACTTTGTAGAAGTAAACATGTAACACTTCACTGAAGCAAAAACAAGACATCATAAAGATTATAATAAACTAGGATTTACTTATCCTATAAACCTGTCCTAACAAAGACAGTTGTTCCCTGAGAAAATTAACTTGGAAAAATGAACTAGAAAACTGTCTGACACCATCACGCCTTTAGTGCACTCGAGGTATGTCGTCACTCTTTCCTGAAGTTAGAGATGGCTGTTCAGAAAAAGTATTTGATATGGTAAAAATCAATAATTAACAAAAAAGCATCACAGTAAGAGACATTAGATTCAAATTGTACTTTAAAAGATGTTTTATTCTTTTAAAGGAGGTTGTTCACAAAAACATACCACGACAGCTACCTTGTGGCAGGAACAAAACCTGAAATCATTTTCTTACCTTTCTAAAACCTTTGTCTTACCCCAATAAAACCAGATTGGTTGATTAGAAATACAATGATCTGATGGTCCCTCTGACACCCCCCCTTCTCTCTGGGCGTTGCTATTCTCACACCTGTGAGGTCAAAAGGCTGGATAGCCCCCTTTGTCTTACCAGATTCCCCACGAGTTCAGAGGCTCTTCCTGACCATTTGCTTTGTCTGTGTGTGTGCCTTTGTTCCTGCCAGGTATATGCAAATATTCCAGCAGAGAAAATACACGATTGAATAAAAAGAAAACCCACACTATGTCAAAATGAAAAACTAAAATATAAATTTTTCCACAACATATCGTATTCACATTTTTTGCTTTAAGACGATTACGCCTCTGGCTGATTATTTCTCCGGCCTTAGAGAAGAGTCTCTCTGCTGAAACAGACGTTGCAAAAGTTCAGAGGTATTTTTTCGCAACTTTGTTCAGCAGTGGAAATGTGGTTTCATTTTTTTTCCACCAAATCAAAGGGTCCTCACTCCTTGGGATCACCTTTTCCTCCATGTATATTCTCATTTCAATATATGCATCTGTGTTTGCTGTGCATTTGCTCTGAAAAGCCACAACCCGACTGTCAAACTCCCGCCATAATCCCTTGGATGATGAACACTCAGCAGGTGACCCTTGTGTCACTTGTGTCACAGTTGATGCAGTCGCAGCGGCTTCATGTCTGTTTGACTGTGTTTCAGCGCAAGCCATGGCTTCCATCTTTGTGATGATCCGTGATTTAATCATTTCCACATTTGCAGAATCACAGAACGCAATGTTTCTGAAGCGGATGTCCAAAAAGGTGCTGACTGCAAGAGTGTGGTTGCGTTCAATGTTTTGGAACCGTCGCTTGCATTGTGCTTCAAGTTGTGAAGCCAGACCAGCCCAGTCTCATCCCAAGGCCAGACAGTTACTCTGCCCAGCAGATGCGGTTGCTTGCTGGAGAAGAGAGACCAGAGGTTTGACTTTGGAAATTGTTACGTATACTTCTCTGCTGAAACATCCTTAGTGGCCTCTTCAAAAGGCCTGAGGACATCAATGGCCTGCCTGATGTGGGACCATTCTCCATCACTTAGGCACATCTTGTTTCTCCCAAGAAGGCAAAGTGCAGTTGTGATGGCTTGTTGTTGTTCATACAGTCTGTCAATCATGTACAACACCGAGTTCCATCTAGTATCCACTGCTTGGATTAGTTTATGCTGTGGCAAGTTCAACTGATTTTGTACTTCTGTTAGTGTGTCAGTCGCTCTGGTGCTGTGGTGGAAGAACCGAACAATAGCACTGCATTTCTCCAAGCTGGACTCAAGACTTGTGTCAGCCTTAATGGAGTCCTTCACAATGAGGTTAATTGTGTGAGGGAAACAAGGAATATGTTTCCAACCAGTTTTACGCACAGCAGAGACCATATTGTCTGAAACAACTGCATGAACCTTACTAGTGATGCCCAATTCATCAGTTATTTGTGTGAGGAGTTCAGATATATTGTCTGCTGTGTGCTGCACAGCTACTTGGATTGTTGTAAGATTGCAAGACTGCATCTGCCAGTCCTTGTCAATAAAATGTCCTGACAGAGTCAAATAAGCTTCGGTGGTTCTTGCAGTCCACATGTCGGTTGTTAAAACCAGACTGCTTGCTGATTGTATGGAGTCCTTTACTGTTTTTTGTGCTTACTCGTACAGTTTGGGAATTTCACCTGTCATCATGGATTTCCGACAAGGGATCTGGTATCGGGGATCCACCACCTTCATAAAATGCTGGAAACCATGATCCTCTACCATTGAAATGGGTTGCAAGTCCTTCACAATCATTTTGGCCAGGCCCATTGTGATATCACGTGCTCTTTGAGACTCATCTGAAAAGGATAAAGTTTTCACTTCACTTTCCAATTAACTGTCATATCTGAATCGCAAGAAGCTGCAGAAGTTTGTGATATCATTAATGAAATATGAAATTATGTCTTCCAAATGTAAGAAATCATGTTACAGATTAAAACCAATATCCCAACATCATAGTTTTTAATATTTTCTTTTCAATGGAAAAAAATAAAACTGTCATGCAAAGATGAAAAATCCCCAAAATTGTATCTCATATTTTCTTATCTTGTTTAAATACTCTGAGCCAGCAATTTTCAACTTCAATAAATTCCCCTTTAAGGTCTGGAAATAATTTGAATTTCGGATTATTACTTAAACTCCCTGTCTGATCGCTGATCGATTGCTCCTGTCTGCCTCGCTGCCTGCTGTGTGTTTGTTTGCTTCGAGGCTGTAAGCTCCGCCTGAGCCTCGTATTTCTTTATGTTTTGAGCCATCATCTACTATCTAGTTGTTTATACTACTAAATACAGCTTACCCAACATCTCAGATTAACCTTACATCTCTAGCTTCCGTTATTGTTAACACAGCACGCTAGTAACTCGCTAACGTTAGCCTGCTAACGCGCCACCCGTGCGCTCATTTATATATTTATTTTCTCTCGCGCGCCCGCGCCTTTGAGTTCATAAAGTCCAGGTAAGTAAGAAATCAGTCAACAAACACGGTGAGTAATGTCTTCTTGTCCTGTTATTGTCACCTGTGTCACATGTCATATGTTTAGTATAGCCTTCTCCGATGGCAATATAGGATTTATATGTGATAAATGCAAGGAGACAGTCAGGCTGACGGAGAAGATTTCAGAACTAGAGACACGCATCCAAACTTTAATTGAGGATGGTAAGAATGCTAGATCTTTAGATCGTGTTTTGGATGCGCCTAGCATAGTGAACTCTTTACATGACTCGGTTCCGGCTGAAGTAGAGCCCGTGCAGCAGGGCAGATGGGTGACCGTGAGAGATCGTTCTAGTCGCGGATCAAAGAACCACTCTTCCGTTCCGATTCCCATAACAAACCGATTTGCCCCACTCAGTGAAACACCCACTGAGAATTCTGTTGATTGTGCCCTGGTAATTGGTGATTCGATCACACGGAACGTGAAAATAGAGACACCAGCCACCGTAGTCACATGTTTGCCGGGAGCCAGAGCGCCTGACATCAAAGCAAATTTAAAAGTGCTGGCTAATGCTAATCGTAAATTCTCTAAGATCATTATTCATGTCGGCACTAATGATGTTCGACTCCGCCAGTCGGAGATCACCAAAATTAATATTAAAGAGGTGTGTGAACTCGCAAGTACGATGTCAGGCACTGTAATTTACTCTGGCCCCCTTCCTGTACGCAGGAGTGATGAGATAGTTAGCCGATTGGCCTCACTGAACGGTTGGCTGTCGAAGTGGTGTCCGCAGAATAATATAAAATTCATAGACAATTGGAAAAGTTTTTGGGGCAAGCCTGATCTGTTGAAAAGAGATGGTATCCATCCCTCCTGGGCTGGTGCTGCTCTTCTCTCTAGTAATTTGGCTCATAGTCTTAGAGATAAAACATGACAATCTGGGGCTCAGGTCAGGAAGCAGACAGACTGGCTAAACCGACCGTCTGCTAGCGGCCTCACGTCACCAAGGTCAGATAAATCCCATCACATAGAGTCTCTTTCACCTAGATGTCATCATATAGAGACTGTGCCTGTTCCCCGAATTTGGAAATCCAAAAAACGTCAGGTTAAAAATTTAATTGATGTTCAACAAATAAAAAACAGATATAATACAGATGAGCAAATGATAAAGCTTGGGTTGCTGAATATTCGATCCCTTACTTCAAAATCTCTCATAGTTAATGATATGATTTCAGATTATAATCTTGATATGCTGTGTTTGACAGAAACCTGGCTAAAACCAAACGATTACATTATTTTAAATGAGTCAACCCCACAAGATTACAGTTATAAACATGAACCTCGTCTGAAAGGCAAAGGGGGAGGTGTTGCTGTAATTTATAGTAATATTTTCAAAACCACTAAGAAATCTAGCTTTAAATATACTTCTTTTGAAGTATTGGTGCTTAATGTAAAAATATATAGTGTAAACGATAAATCACATTTGAGAATTATGCTGGCTACTGTATACAGGCCACCAGGGCACCATAAAGATTTTATCAAAGAATTTGCGGACTTTCTATCAGAATTAGTATTGGCTGCAGATAAAGTACTAATTGTTGGTGATTTTAATATACATGTAGATAATGAAAAAGATGCATTGGGATTGGCATTTAAAGACACTGTAAACTCAATTGGAGTTAGACAACACGTGTCAGGACCTACTCATTGTCGTAATCATACTCTAGATCTAATATTATCACATGGAATAGATGTTGATGCCGTTGAAATTCTGCAGCAGAGCGATGACATCTCAGATCATTATCTAGTCTCATGTAAATTACATTTAGCCAAGGCTGCAAAGCCGACTCCGTGTTATAAATACGTTAGACCTATAACTTCTGCCACTAAAGATTGCTTTATCAATAATCTTCCTAATCAGTTTCATCATCTCAGCATCCCGGATAGCTTAGAAGAACTTGATATTGCAACAGAAACGTTTAACTCTCTCTTTTCCAGCACTTTAGACGCAGTTGCTCCGTTGCGCTTAAAGAAGATTAAAGAAAATAGCCCAACGCCGTGGTACAGCGAGCACACCCGGGCCCTTAAGAGAGCAGCCAGAAAAATGGAGCGCAACTGGAAGAAAACTAAACTAGAGGTATTTCGGATTTCGTGGAAAGAGAGCTCGATTGCTTACAGAGAGGCATTAAAAGCTGCTAGATCTGCTTATTTTTCAAACCTATTAGAAGAAAATAAACATAATCCAAGGTATTTATTTGAAACAGTGGCTAAACTAACGAAAAAGAAAGCTTCAAGCTCAGAAGTGTCCAAGCAACACAGCAGTGATGACTTTATGAACTTCTTCACTTATAAGATTGATAATATCAGGGACAAAATTATAACTATGCAACCGTCTACCACAGTATCGCATCAGGAAGTGCATTGTAGTCTCCCTGAGGAAAAATTTGATTCATTTGTTGCTATAGGAGAGGAAGAATTCTGCAAACTCGTTAATTCATCTAAATCGACGACTTGTATGTTAGATCCTATACCGACTAAGCTACTGAAAGAGATGTTTCCAGAGGTCATATATCCTCTTCTTAATATCATTAATTCATCTTTGTCTCTAGGATACGTACCAAAAAGCTTTAAACTGGCTATGATAAAACCGCTTGTTAAAAAACCACAACTTGATCCTACAGAATTAGTCAATTACAGACCGATCTCGAATCTGCCTTTTCTGTCAAAGATATTAGAAAAAGCAGTATCTTCACAACTGTATTCCTTTCTAGAAAGAAATGATATCTGCGAGGATTTTCAGTCCGGATTTAGACCGTACCATAGTACTGAGACCGCTCTCATTAGAGTCACAAATGATTTGCTCTTATCATCCGATCGTGGTTGTATCTCTCTATTAGTGTTACTCGATCTTAGTGCTGCATTTGACACAATTGACCACAACATTCTTTTAAATAGACTAGAAAACTATGTGGGCATTAGTGGAATTGCACTAGCACTAGGTTTAAATCATACTTAACTGACCGTTATCAGTTTGTAGCAGTAAATGAAGAGATGTCTTATCGATCACAAGTTCAGTATGGCGTACCACAAGGCTCAGTACTAGGACCGCTGCTGTTCACTCTGTACATGCTACCATTAGGAGATATCATTAGGAAACATGGAGTTAGCTTTCACTGTTATGCCGATGATACTCAGCTGTATATTTCTTCAAAACCCAACGAAACTTACCAATTCACAAAATTAACGGAATGCATAGCTGATATAAAAAATTGGATGACTAGTAATTTCCTACTACTAAATTCTGAAAAGACAGAGATTCTAATTATTGGACAAAAACTTCCACACGTAATAACCCAGAATACTGTCTAACACTTGATGGCTGCTCTGTCAAGTCTTCGTCGCCGGTTAGGAACCTGGGTGTGCTCTTTGATACCAACCTTTCTTTTGAAAGCCACGTGTCTAGTATCTGTAAAACTGCATTTTTCCATCTTAAAAATATATCTAAAATACGCCATATGCTCTCATTGGGAAATGCGGAACAATTAGTCCAGGCATTCATGACCTCAAGGCTAGATCATTGTAATGCTCTACTGGGTGGTTGCCCTGCACGCTTAATAAATAAACTACAGCTAGTTCAAAACGCCGCAGCTCGAGTTCTTACCAGAACCAGGAAATATGACCATATTAGCCCGGTTCTGTCAACACTGCATTGGCTCCCTATTAAACATCGTATACATTTTAAAATATTGTTGATTACCTACAAAGCACTAAATGGTTTAGCTCCGCAGTACTTGAGCGAGCTCTTAACGCATTATAGTCCTTCACGTCTATTGCGATCTCAAAATTCCGGCCAGTTGATAATACCTAGAATATCTAAATCGACTGCAGGCGGTAGATCCTTTTCCTATTTAGCACCAAAACTTTGGAACAGTCTTCCTACCATTGTCCGGAAAGCAGACACACTCTGTCAGTTCAAAGCTAGACTAAAAACACATCTCTTTGACCTAGCATACACATAACACACTATAGACTTCTATAAATTCAATGTTAGGCTGCATAGATTAGGTCAGCCGGAACTGGGAACACTTCCCTTAAATCTTGATGTACTCGCTACATCATAAGAAGAATGGCATCTACGCTAATATTAGTCTCTTTGTTTATCCCAAGGTTTTCCCGCAGCCTGCCGGGTCCAGGCCGTGTCCAGATCTGACGAAGGAGATCCGCCTGGACCCGATGACAATGCAGTGCTGAAGTGTCCACTATCCTCTCCCTATGGAGGATCCCTTTCCCACTCTACAGATAAAGCGTTGTGAATTCTGGCTCGCGTACCCCGAAGTGATAAAATAAAACAAAATTCTGTATCAAAATTTATAGGCAAGAAAAGTAGTTTGTTTAGGCTGGGTTGTATGAATTATAAACCTGCGCACATATTTTAAAAAGCACATAACTATAGAATCAATTCTGAATGAGCATGTGAACGCCGTCAGCGTTATCAGGTTCGCGTTTAAAAGTCTGATCATTTCGACTGAGGTGAATCAATCAAAGTAAACTTTAGCTGGAAATAACATTATTCAAGAGCCGCTATAATGCCAAAACAATCTGTTACCTTAAATTATATGTTTATCTCTGTAAAGCTGCTTTGAAACAATCCATTGTTAAAAGCGCTATATAAATGAAGATGACTTGACTTGACTTGACTTAAACAAAATATTCAGTAAACTACTAAAAACCAAGGCCGGTTTTAAGTAGGCTAATCAACAACTGGACAGTAACGTTACTGGATATAATTATCCCCTTCACCTGAAGTGTCTGTTAAAATTAGATTGTGATCGTAATATTTATAGACTTTATCACTCCACTGTCAAGTCTGTACCTGGATACACTTGGCTATTTTGCAGACTCTCGTGCAGGGTCTTCTGCCGGACTGCGGGTGGTGCACAGGCCCGTCGCCAAGGGGGGGCATTAGGGGGCAGTGCCCCCCCAGATGACACAACGTGCCCCCCTAAGTCATTCAGCAAACTTACTATTGAGAGCAAAAAAACGCATTCACTTATTCCATAACAAAATGTCATCAGCAGCAAATTAGTCGGAGCGTGTGTTGTCGAATTTTCATATTCATTTACCTGCTAAAAACAGCCTACTGTTTCCACATACCGGTATATAAAATAAAGGAAATTTTTCTCGGAATTGCGTGATATAAAATCAAAATGCCAAGTTATAAAGTCAGAGTTGCGTGATATACAGTCGCGCTTGCGTGTCATAAAGTCAGACTTGTGAGATAAACTCGGAATTGTGAGAAATCCATGTGAGAATTGTGAGATAAAAAGTCGCAATTATCTTTTTTTTTTTTTTTTTTTTTCGTGGCGAAAACAAGCTTCTTGATTGCTTTTAGAGGGAAAAGCTGTCCATAAATGCTGGTGTAGGATCAGTTTTCTCCATAATAAAAAAATATTGGCGAAACTCCAGTGTTTTGGGCGGTGAGTGGATTAGATCTATGCGTGCGCGCGCGCGAATCCTCTCGTTATAATAAGCAGGCTATGTAAATAAGACATTATTGTGTATCAGCTTTACTGATAGCCTAATGGAACATTGTGTGATCGCGATGAAGTTGTATAACCGCTTTTTAATGATAATAAAATGAGCGCTCTTTGCGAGTTTTCTGCCATGCCAAATCCTGCATATAGCCTGTTTTTAAAGGGAAAGCGCACATCTTCATGGTGTTGGTTCACCCTGTGTTTTGGTGTTGTTTAATTATAGAATTTGGTCTATTTCAGTTATATTAGACTAAATATGGGATGTTATTGTTTTTGTGACTGTCTGTTTTGTAGATCATAAAAAAGTGTGCCCCCCCATGAAAATGAAATGCCCCCCCATTCTATATGTTCTGGCGACGGCCCTGCCCGGCATGAAGGCGGGGTTGGCAGAACAGACCCCTGAGGGCACCGAGGGAGAACGGGCACCGTGTAATGTGGTGAACACCTCTCTCCCAAGGTGGGGACCACCCTCAGTAGCCTTCTTGGCCCTAATAACTGTCCTCAGATCAGTTTTGCCAGAAGACTTCAGCTGAGAGTGACGCGTCTGGTCCTACTGTTTGGAAGGCGGAGCCCGAGACGCGACACACTGCTTCTGTTGCGCCCTATGCGAGGAGCTGGATGACGGCCTGGACTGCTCCCGCCCAGCAGTCCCTGGGACGTGAATTTTGAGTGGCATAAACTTCTGGAACGCCGCCGCCTGCTTTTTCTCTTCCTGAAACCTATCGATGACAGTGTTGACGGAGTCACCGAATAGGCCAGCAGGCGAAAGCGGGGCGTCCAGAAGAAAGGCTTTATCTTTCTCCTTCATGCCAGAGAGATTTAACCATAAATGTCTCTCTGTGGCCACCAGGGCTGCCATATTACGGCCCTTTAACTTGGCTGACTCCTTGGTGGCACGCAGAGATAAATCCTTTAATAAGTCAGCCTGGTATGCCTGCAAGATGGACATCGTATGCAGGCATGCCGCGGCCTGACCCGCCGCCGAATACGCCTTACCCACCAAAGCCGAAGTGCTTCTAAGAGACTTGGAGGGTAATGCCGGTGCTTTAAATGATGATGCAGCCTTGGCGGAGAGGTGACTAGCAAGCGCCTCTTCCGCTTTGGGGATCGCCCCATAACCATGACACTTAGCCCCCACAATACTCAAATAAGTGGAAGTTTATGGGCTAAAAATACGGTAAGACACCGGTTTCTTCCACGACCTCGACACCTCGGTGTGGAGATTGGGAAAGAACAGCAAGCACCGGCGTGGAGGTTGTGTGCGGAAAGGCAAAAATCTCTTCTAATTTAGATCTTTCTTTAGACTCCTGCCTTTACAGCTGGCCACACAATGCTTAGCTTAGAAACAGCACGAGTGAGCACCTCCATCAGCTCCTCACTTTCGGGAGAATGAGGTGGCAAATCCTCATTATCCCCCACATCAATACTGACAACATCCAGCTCCTCAGAACTGGATAGTTGCAATATTGGGGCCTCAACTCGGGCGGAAGAAACCGCAGAGCGTGCTTCCGAACCCGAGACTGAGGCACTAGATCTAACAGGTAAGGGTTGAGATAGGGCGGGGCCCATCTCAAACCCCGCTGTTAGATCCATTTGCGATCCCCACGAATGACGCCACCGCTCTGCCTCGGCAGAAGCGGGACCAGATCCACGGGGATCGCGAATCGAACCACTCTCCTCAAAGAGTGCTCGGCGGGAGCGGAGCGTTCTAAGGGGAAAACGCTCACAATGCTCGCAATCAGCTCCCTCGAGAGCTGACTGGGCTGAACTCCCAAACAAACAACACATAGTTCGTGTGTATCCCCACCCATTAGATAGCGCGTACAGGGATGAACACACTTTCTGTAGAGCTGTTCGCTCGCCATGTCTCTCTCTCTCTCTCTCTCTCTATATATATATATATATATATATATACACTCAACTAAAGGATTATTAGGAACACCTGTTCAATTTCTCATTAATGCAATTATCTAATCAACCAATCACATGGTAGTTGCTTCAATGCATTTAGGGGTGTGGTCCTGGTCAAGACAATCTCCTGAACTCCAAACTGAATGTCAGAATGGAAAAGGTGATTTAAGCAACTTTGAGCGTGGCATGGTTGTTGGTGCCAGACGGGCCGGTCTGAGCAGCACGCTCAGCTCTACAGCATGCTCTACAGCACGCTCTTACTGTAAATTCGGCCTCTAGTTCATAAACGCCAGAGGAGAACTGGCCCCCGACTGAGCCTGGGTTCTCCCAAGGTTTTTTTTTCTCCATAGGGTCATCTGATGGTGTGTTAGGACACCTTTAGGTCACTGGATGGAGTTTTTCGGTTCCTTGCCACTGTCGCCTTTGGCTTGCTCAGTTGGGGATATTCAAATTAATTAACCAATCATACCATTGATCAGCTCTACCAAACTTGGATGTCTTTTTTTTTCCAGTAATAAACAAACATTGTTAAGTTGTTTTGATTGATACTGTGAAGCAGCTTTGATACAATCTGTATTGTGAAAAGCGCTATATAAACATATTTGACTTGACTTGACTTGAGTATTTCACAATCTGCTCAGTTACTGGGATTTTCACGCACAGCCATGTCTAGGGTTTACAAAGAATGGTGTGAAAAGGGAAAAACATCCAGTATGCGGCAGTCCTGTGGGCGAAAATGCCTTGTTGATGCTAGAGGTCAGAGGAGAATGGGCCGACTGATTCAAGCTGATAGAAGAGCAACTTTGACTGAAATAACCACTTGTTACAACCGAGGTATGCAGCAAAGCATTTGTGAAGCCACAACACGCACAACCTTGAGGCGGATGGGCTACAACAGCAGAAGACCCCACCGGGTACCACTCATCTCCACTACAAATAGGAAAAAGAGGCTACAATTTGCAAGAGCTCACCAAAATTGGACAGTTGAAGACTGTAAAAATGTTGCCTGGTCTGATGAGTCTCGATTTCTGTTGAGACATTCAGATGGTAGAGTCAGAATTTGGTGTAAACAGAATGAGAACATGGATCCATCATGCCTTGTTACCACTGTGCAGGCTGGTGGTGGTGGTGTAATGGTGTGGGGGACGTTTTCTTGGCACACTTTAGGCCCCTTAGTGGCAATTGGGCATCGTTTAAATGCCACGGCCTACCTGAGCATTGTTTCTGACCATGTCCATCCCTTAATGGTCACCATGTACCCATCCTCTGATGGCTACTTCCAGCAGGATAATGCACCATGTCACAAAGCTCGAATCATTTCAAATTGGTGTCTTGAACATGACAATGAGTTCACTGAACTAAAATGGCCCCCACAGTCACCAGATCTCAACCCAATAAAGCATCTTTGGGATGTGGTGGAACGGGAGCTTCGTGCCCTGGATGTGCATTAGAGTGCGGATCGGGCCGAATTTTTTTGTCCGAGCCCGGCCCGCGTCCGACAGAGCAGTAACCGAACCCGACCCGAGCCCGACAGGCATAAAGATATTTATGTCCGAGGCCGACAGTTAAAATCAAATTTTTTTTCTCATACTAATGACACATGTGCGTTTGTGTGGAAAGCCTGCTTTTATTAAGCAACTGTTGGAAGACATTCGGAAATGTCAGCAGGATGAGTGCATCAGCGCGCACGGAGAAACAAGCGCACTTAACGCAGGCGCTCATGCACGTGTTTCGTTGTCACGGCTACATAAACAAATTTCCGCACACAGGAAGACAGATGTTATGGTAATATTTTACATGTATTTTAATCACAAAAACGAACGTTTGGATCACGTGAAAGCATCAGGCACATTGGCTACCAATATAATAAGCTGTTTTAAATTTTAAATGTTCAATGCCATATCGCGCTGATGTGTCCGAGCCCGACCCGAACCCGAACATAATTTCTAAATATCTGTCCGAACCCGGCCCGGCCCGTCGGGTACCCACGGGTCCCGTCGGGCTCGGGTCGGGTATCCATCCTCTAATGTGTATCCCATAAATCTCCATCAACTGCAAGATGCTATCCTATCAATATGGGCCAACATTTCCAAAGAATACTTTCAGCACCTTGTTGAATCAATGCCACGTAGAATTAAGGCAGTTCTGAAGGCGAAAGGGGGTCAAACACAGTATTAGTATGGTGTTCCTAATAATCCTTTAGGTGAGTGTATATATATATATATATATATATATGTGTATATATATATATATATATATATATATATATATATATATATATATATATATATATAATAGTTTTTTTTTTTTTAAATAGTGAAAAACTCCTGCCTAGTGACAGCTAAGGACAGAAAAAAACACTTTGAGACAATGATTCACATATAGCGCTTGCTGAAGGCACAGAAGCTGTCGCGCTTGTGTTTTTGGGGTGCTTTATAGTTTCTTGGTCGATGACGTCACCCGCCTATGACGTTCCGTCTCTCCATTGGACTGATTCCATACGTGCTTCAGGATGCACACACTTAGAGGAGTTCCCACAGCGTTGACGCAGCTTGAGTTACCTTGAAAGGGAACTAAGAGAAACATGTAAAGCAACCAAAGATAGTTTATTTAGTTTTACTTGCCTTTTATGGGCAGGGTTAACCTGAAATAACCAGTGCTGCGACATCACACTTGTACATCTATGACCCTCCAGAGGTGACTTAAGCAGTTGTATTTACGTCTCTGTATAAAAATTGTAAGGATTTACAACAACAACAAAAATTTGGTAAGAAATTAAAATTTTACGCTTGACCACAATTTACGATCATGTTAATGCTGTAGAAAAAATAAAAAGTTAGCTATGGAAATTTACCATTTTACTTTCCCGGATTTAACTTCAGATAACTCAAATATCCAAGTTGTCACATAATACAACCTCACATTTCAAGTTGACTTACATTTTTTACAAATGAACACAAAATTTAAATGAACAATTTTTACAGTTTACAGCCAACAATTGCCAAACACACAGTAGGCTAAACTCTATATAAACTTAATAGATAGTATGTTTTGTGTCCATGTGTTTCCAGATTGCTGTTGTCTCTTATGTTTACCATTGTGAATTAAAATGTTTAAAATGAAATAAGAAAAGGGGGTTGGTGATGTAGAGTGGCTTAAAAATATATTGAACAAGAAAATGTTATTTCCAGAGTACATTAATGCCCAAGATTTAAAATGTTAGTTTTCTCTTTATGTTAGATGCATTTGAAATGAACTGTGTTGCAACACCTATTGGTCTCCCCTAATCAACAATGTAAATAATGATAATAATAGTATATTAATGATGATAATTTAAAGGGTTAGTTCATCCAGAAATGAAAATTTTGTCACCATTTACTCACCCTCATGTTGTTCCAAACCTTTATGTATTTCTTTCTTCTGCTAAATACAAAAGAAGATATTTTAAAGATTGTTGGTAATCAAAAAGTTGATGTATTTTTTTTTTCCTATTATGGCAGTCAGTGGGTGCCGTCAACTGTCTGGTTACCAACATTCTTTAAAGGAGTGGTATATTGCCCCTTTTTACAAGATATAAAATAAGTCTCTGATGTCCCCAGATTATGCATTTTAAAGTTTAAGCTCAAAATACCTAAACATATAATTTTTTACAGCATGTTAAAACCGTCCCTTTTTGAGGCTTGGGGTTTGTTAGAATAAATAGCTAAAGGTCTGGTCCACATTCTAGCTTTTTCTGTTCTGGACAAAAACTGAGACAAATATGTAAAGCAACCAAAGACAATTTGTTTTCTTTTACTTGACATTTATGGCCAGGGTTAACCTGAAACAACCAGTGCTGCGACATCACACTTGTATATGTGTATATCTAAAAAGTAATACCTAGATCTAACTTATAAAAAGTGAGGCAAGTGGCTGCATTGAATGTTTTACTGTAGGTTGAATCAACTTGCAGCCTTTTTTAAGTATATTGAACACTTTAACATTACTTAATATGAACGCAATAAAATCAAGTTGAGTTAACTAATAATACTAGTATTACTCAGTTAGATAAACCTACTTTTCTTGGTACAGGTAATGTATTTATGGTTTGCTACAAGTAACCTGCACTCATTTTAATTAGGTTTTATGAACTTTAAAATAGTAAAATTAAACTAGTAAAATTAACCTAATCATATGCGAATAAACATTTTAATTGAGTCCTGGATATAACCTCAGAAAATAAATCTAAAAGTCTATATTCTAAGCACTACAGTGATTAACCTATTACAAATGCAATGGAAGAAAAAGATGAGAAAATAGATTGAAGACGAAAACATTTATTCAATGTTAACCAGTGTCACTTTTAACAGTGACTACAAAACAGCAAATAAATGTGGCCGCATATGTTAAGTATAATATACAACAAACACTGTATAAGTGTATTTTCAACCTGTTCTGAACAGTACAGTGAAATATCCAATCTGTAATGTTTGGATAAAGGTAAATGTGAGCCATAAAATCACATTGTATCACACTGGAACTGCAATGGTCGAGAGCATAGGTAAGTCCAAACAGGAGGCAGCATGCTTTAGACAGGTTTGGCACACCTCTGACCACGGGCTGTCCTTCTTTCATAATACCAATCGTTTCGGGATAATGGCACATGTACATTTTCAGTGGGCAACTGCCAAGCTCAGCGTGCACCTCTGTTTCAGCATGATTCTATTGGTGGAGACAAAAAAAATCAAGACAAACAGGTAATGAGAGGAATATAGATGACCGGTAGAAGACATAAGACAAGAAAGTCAAAATTGTACTTTTGTTACTAAAGGTGGTGATACTAGACGGATACTGTGACTAGAGCATGTGACCAGAGTGAAGTCTATGACAATGCCATAGAGTGTGGGTACTAAACTATCATAATCTACTGTAGCATGAGTGTTGTCTTATTCTGGTTCAAAGGATGCATTACAATGAAACAATGCAGTTGTCCTTGCCTGTCCCTGATTGGTCATCACATTATTGTTTTTTAAGCTACAAATTAATGGACTATGCAGCATTAAAAAAAAACGTGGATAAAATTTCTAAAATCAGACAGACAAACATACATCTCTGCAGTGTAATCTGTGCATCTGCTTTAGTAATGCAAAAGTACATAATCTCTGATTGCAGAGTCCTGTCAAAGACACACGGCTACCTTGTTTTGCCTGCTGTCCATAAACCACCATCTTACTTTCCCTTATTTGCCCGTTCTATTGCCTGAAGGCTTGAAATTGCGACCGTTTCGATCGCATATTATCCCGAAATTTAATCTTTGCAATATAAAAATATAACTGAGGGCATTTGTGCAACTAAGTATTGCCTACATATCTGCGTTTTTAAACACGTCCATTCTAAATGTTGTTACAGTGGCGATCATGTTAGCAGGTGCTGCTAGAAATAAGCTTTAAAACTAAAACACATTGTAGGCTGGACGGGCCTACAGCACTCATTTAATTTCAACCGCTGTTGTCTGTTTGCCGATCGACCACACTCCCTAGCACTGTGCAACCATCTTAGCTTGCCATGTGTGCAGGATAGCTCTATTACAGTACAATGCAAACCTAACCTCAGCTCCCTTGAGTAAGCGATTTTGCGTGACTTTACATCACCAGTCATTTGGCTAAATTTGCTCAACTTACCTTGTTATTCAGATCCGCTGCAGCGAACAAACCGTTGAAGTGCCAAGGAAGATACTGCATCTGCCTGAGAAAGTCCGCGCCAATGAAAAAGCGGGATTCCAAGACTTATACAATTTTTTAAATATTTACGTTTGGTGAACGCGCGTGCCACATCGACAGCTGCTCAAATAAATAGTGTATGTCAACTCACTTTTATAACATTTATTGTACACAATAACCACATACAAATAACTACCTAAATAAATTGCATTGGTTTTATTCAAAATATATGGTTATATAAAAACTTCTATATTTTAAGTAAAGAGGAAGTATTTTTATACTTTTTAGTATAAAACTAATAAAATAAGCTAGATTATAACTATTTAAAGTATATAAAACCTACTTTGTGGGAGTAGCACTTTTTACAGTGTATGACCCTCCTGAGGTGACTTTAGCAGTTTTACATACGCCTCTGTGTAAAAAACAAAGGATTTAGGCTACAAAAAAAAAAAACATTTTACTTTCCCGGATTTTAGTTGGTGATGGAAAATGGCTGAAAAATTATTATTTTGATTTAATTTGATTTCCAGTGTACATTCATGCCCAAGGTCTCAAATATGAATGTTACATACATTTGAAATTAAATTTGTAGCAACACTTATTGGTCTTCCCTGATCCACAGTTTAAATAATAATAATACTATAGTAAAAGAATTATAATTTAACAGCATAACTTATAAAAAAAAGAACCATTTATATAGCCTATGTTAGAATTTTGTGTTAAACCGCAGTGTCAAGATATCATCAATATTACGTTTTTTGCACATGTAGAATACTTTTAGCGCATGATGGAATGTTTTAGCCGTCGATAAGATGCTACGTGCTGAAACATCTTCGATGAAAATTAGCTATTTGAATATGAAAATTACTAGCATCTTGACATCACAAAAATGTGCATATATTTTTGGTGTTAGACCTACATGAGGCCAAAAGCCATATAGTGCAGACTTAACGGCCTAATCTAATTCTGATGATCATTCTGAAGTGAATCTTCAATCATCATATTGTCTCCTGTGAAATGTCTCCTGCTGTGACAGCTGCCATAGCGCCTGTCACCGAATGTTGACTGTTTGTCCGAGTGAGTGGAGGGGGCGTGGCTTAGCCATAGGTCAATTACATTTTTTAATATGCTAGATATAGATATCCCCCATTTAGCATGTTATGTTTTGTGGTTAATTTTTAATTAGTCATATGTTAGATAATTATATTTTTAAATATCGTGTATCCTTATTATTATTTATGGGCCTAACAGTAAATTAATTATGATCAACACCTGCAAGTGTACACTTTGAAGAGTAAAAATGACATAGAAGGTTAGGTAATTCAACTTTATTAAGCTTATGGTATCAAACTGCACTTCCAAAAGTCATACATTTGTGAGAAAAAAAAAACATATTACATACAGGGAGGGACTAACGTTAACTAGCATGAGCAGACATGAGAAAATCTTGCAAAGAAACGAATGAGACGAAAAATCAAAGGAAAAATAAACAGGTGTGCGAGCGGTTACATTTTTTTTCTCTGTGCGTTTCCAAGAAAAGAAAAAAACATTAACGTGCAACATGTACGCCCTTAGTTGCTGCCTGTTCAAGGAGTGCTGAAATCAATTAGGCCTACTCATAATTAAAGTAAATTTGGCTTCATTATGGCTTATAACTTTTGGCATAAAGTTAAATATTTGTCATACCTGACCAGAAGATGTTCAAATAAATGTCACATTTGACAAGGAAGTTGTGTTTGTATAATTCCGTATCTTATTTAGCTGAGGTAAATTAAACGCAATTCTCTCGTATTTGCTTGATGATGAATGAGACGGCCCAGCGGTTGTTTGAAATTTAAAAGGCTGATTTTCGCGCTTCAGGGCGGTGACGAGTAGGCTACATAATGTTGTCCAGTGGTTGTCCAGACACCCTAGGCACAACAACCTTAAGCAATGGCCCTGAACGGTGGTTCAATGTCAACATTGTGACAACGCCGTATTAACCTTCACCACACAACGTAGTTATAGCAACATTTTGGCCATGTTGTAAAATTTTTTTTTTAGAAGGTTGGGTACGTTGTACCAACTTTCTGTGTTTGCTGGGGAGAAGAAGCAAGGATCTTAGATATTACTGTACTGAAATCGTAGCCAGCTAGCTAGGGTGTGTTTAGGCCTACTGCACCGGCTGGTGTTCACCCGGCTATGAACTGAGACTTGATAAGTCATATTCCTTAACACGGATTTAGATTACAACTGACACAAGAATGCTATTGTAGAAATAAAACAAATATTACTGGTACTGTATAACATTGGCCAGCAAATTTTACACAAGTGGCACAGACTGTATTATCAGTGTTGGGCAGTCGCTACTTGTATCTTAGCTAGTAACTTAGTATTTTAGTGGTAGCTTCACTATTTCCTGTGTGTGTGTGTGTGTGTGCGTGTGTGCATGCGTGCGTGTGTTGGGACTCTGGAGGAGGGGCTGCTAAATGTCAAGGGCTGGGAGGAAATGGATGCAGAAAAACGTGGTAGTACAGTCAGTGTGTGTGTGTGTGTGACAGAAAGAGACTAATATAAAAATCTTCAAGTAGACTAATATAATATAATCATATATTGTTTCTTCAACTTATTAAAATATCTGACTTTACTGCCTGCCACCAACTCTTTCTGCTTCTCTATCATATTTATAGTGTGTGATTTGCAATAATATCATATATCCTACATCACATATCATAGGGTGACCAGACGTCACGTCCCCGGTTTCAGGGGACAGTCCCCGTTTTTGGTTGCCTGTCCCTGGCTAAATACAGAAAAAAAACGACCTCTGTCCCCGTCTTGTTTTTGAAGACACAACATTAGGTTTTTCAATCAGATTGATAGTCAAACTGGAAATGTCCAGGTTTTTTCCCCCTTTTCGGGGATTACTTTTGTCTGGTCACTTTATATCATATATCAGAATATTCTATTACTGTTAGGCCCACTATAAATATTAAAATATGCTGAACCATGTATCCTGTGTATCATAGCTACATATATGACCTTTGCAGCAACAAAAAAAACAGCGTTAAAATCAGTTCGGTACTCAGTTCTGTATGATTAATTAAACACGCAGATTACAGATTACATTGAGTGGAGCGGGTGACCGGTCCAAAATGGCGGCCCCACGGGTTGTCAGCGTCAATAGGCAGTAGCGGTCGATAGGGCATCTACTCTCTATTATGTCTATGGTCTATATCTTACTACACGGAGAAAGTATCAGTTCCATCAAAGGTTACACTCTACACTACACTCTACGTTCATGACCTCCCAGCCCGTTCTCATCCTTTGACGTCATACATGTGACGCTTTGTACATTTCGTCGAAATCTTACGCACATGGCATCCTTTAGCATCAATATGAGACGCAGAACCCAAGGCGTCATACAGGTGACGCTCGTCTAAATCCGACGCACATGGCATCGTTTAGCGTCAATATGAGACGCAGATCCCAAGGCGTCATAACCGTACCCTACCAGACCTAAACCTACCCAAACAGTGTGTGTTATATTGACGCTAAAGGATGCCATGAGCGTAAGATTTCGACGAAATGTCATATGGTGTCACCTATGTGACGCCAAAGGATGCTATCACTCTCTCTCCACCTATAGCTGGTGTGTGGTGAGCGCACTGGCACCATTGTACTGTGGCTGCCATCGCAGTTGATGCTGCACACTGGTGGTGGCTGAGGCGAGATCCCCTGGCATGATTGTAAAGAGCTTTGGGTGTACAGTAGTACATATAGTAGCGCTATATAAATGCCTCATTCATTCTATTCTACACGGTCTTTCAAAAACTGTATGGACCAGTTTTATACTATGCAGATGGTTAAAATAGTACCTTTTAAAAACTTAATGTAATTGGTACAATAATTACAATTTAGAGAATGAAATGCAGAAATTGTTCAAAGAACAAAGGGTTTGGTAAGTTCTGATGTTTAATTAGACATGTGAAGTCATGATACAATTGCAATGTACTGTTTGTATTCACTCGTTACAGAACTGTGATAGAAATTTTTGATTAATGTTTGATCATCTCTTATTAGAATCCAGCAGAGAGGATCTGTGTGTTCAGTCATGGATAGGAGTCTGTTTGTGCTGCTGCTGCTGTCAGGTTGGTGTGGTCATGTGTAATCTGTATTTCTGATGATGTGTACACATAGATGGTTTAACATGTTGATTTTAACAGGGCTCTTCTGGAGCAGTTCTGCTCTTTCTCGTCAGTACCACTATATAAATGTGAGAATGTCGTGGCCAGAGGCTCAGAGTTACTGCAGAGGGAAGTACACTGACCTGGCTACTGTAGACACCATGGATGATGTGAACAGGCTGGTGAATATAGTGGATGCTGGATACAGTGGATCAGTGTGGATTGGACTGAAGAGAGTGACACAGAAACGCTGGGCTTGGTCTAATGGAGAAAACAAATCTTCTCTGTACTTTAACTGGGCTTCAGGAGAGCCACATGAGAATGCAGATTGTGTATCTTCTTATTCCGGGTTATGGTTTGATATGGGATGTAGCAATGGCCGATATTTTGTTTGCTACAAGGGTGAGTTCCCTGTTCTTTTAAATTTATTATTGAGCAGTATAACTGGGAAAGAACAGCTATAAACATTCTTTTTTTGCATCTCTCAATAGAAAATAATGGATACACCTTGGTAAGAGATGCTAAAAGTTGGAGTGATGCTCAGAGATACTGCAGACAGTATTACACAGATCTGCCCACTATCCACAACTCTGAGAAAAATAAACAGATAACCAAGATTCTTTTATCTGGATATTACATCTGGATTGGTCTGTTCCGGGACTCTTGGGAATGGTCTGACAAATGGAGCCGCTTCTTTAGATACTGGGCAGCAGGACAACCATTCCAGAGTTCAGGATCTGGTGACTGTGTCGGCATGTCAAGAACCAATTCTGGGAAATGGGCTCATGAAAGCTGTGATCTGGAGTATCCTTTTATGTGCTATGGATGTGAGCATCTAATAAATTAGATCATGTTAGACAGAATGACTATCATTTCATATTCTGAATAGAAATATTGTTCATAACTATATTTAACAGTGAGTGGTGTACAAGCACAACAATGCACTGATCACTATTAAAAAAAATGTAATCTAAAAACCTGACACTCAAAACAGCACAATATATTTATTTACTTTTTATTTAGAATAAATTATAGACTAACCTTTACAGAAAGCATGCAACCCGATCTCATGAGAAAATGTAGCTATTTTCCAAGTTGGTGATTTCGTATGAATTCATATAATTTATTAGCCTGGGAAAACCCAGACAACTTCCGGCAAATTTAGATTTGCTCTGAAAGTTAGTCTGGCAAAGAGTTCATTCAAGCCCATTTCTAATCCGTCGAAATCGAGGCACCAATCAGAAACGTTGGGGCGGGCTTTACCCGATGATGACAGCGCTGGGATTTTGAAGCAGATTTTGTAGCTTACATTACAAAGATGGATGCCGCATTCGTCGAACATCACTCGTTCGAATCAGCTATCGCGTCTGTTTTAAGCGATTTGAACGTTTCCCTTTTGTTATTAACCGAGCAAAGAACAACACTCGGAGATGTTTCTCCGCCGCTCTGCATACGTCATCTCCTTCATCGCTCTGATTGGTTTTAGGTCTATCCGCGACGTCCGTTGGTGACGCCCCTCTGGAAATGATTTGTCTATGACGCTGAGCCAGACCATAACTCAGGTACAACTGAGAATGGTCTGGTTATAACCAGGCTAATCATTTATACTATTATGCAAAAAGCGTGAAGGTGCATTTTGATAATCTATACAAATGAACACAACTTTTATAAATTTTGAAGCGTAAATACAATCAGCAGAAGTCAAAAGCTAAGCGTAGGTTATAAACAAACTACACCACGGTGGCAGGAGTTCAAATTCACCATCACTAAGCTTCCGACAACTCTTTCAGTCTTTGTTTAAAAACATTTTCCCTGAAAGTTCGAGTTTTAATAGTTTGCAAGAGTGAACTTAACACAATAACAGAATAAACCGAATAAATATTAACAGAATAAACACAATGAGGCTGTGAAAGCAACTAGTCATTAGAAGTTTGTACCTGTTTGAATGATGATGTTTAATGTCCCCGACAACTGTGGTCCCATTTAGCCAGTCTTTTACAAGATGAGTAAAAGCTTTAAAAGGCTACAGACTACAAAGGTTGTCTGGGACATTAAATTACATCAGCTAAACAGGTAAACTCATCTATACACTAGTTTTTATAGCCTTGCTGTGTTTATAGTCGCAGTCTCTATGGTGACATTGAAGTGATGATACCGTGGAGAAGTTTGTTTATAGCCTGCATTTAGCTTTTGACTTCTGCCGATTGTATTTGCTTAAAATTTCAGAAAAGTTGTGTGTGAAGATTATCATGATTAACAAATATGTAAGAATCATGAGCTTCTATGGAGTCACAGACCTTATTTTCTGCAATAAAAAAGCCAATGGAAAAATCATATTGGCTTTTTTGTCGAGTGAACCAGAGTGATGCCAACTTCCAGGTTGGCTTACAAAAATATATCAGTAATTCAGCAACTCTAATGTGTCTGTCTATTTTCTGTGATTTTATTTTAAAACAGTCTATTCCTATTGTTTGACTTGATTTGTATCTCAGCACTGGAAATCAAGGTAGCCTTCATGTATAATCATGAATGTATAAAAAAATCATTTGAATCATATACAAATGCATTGTCCCATTTTTCTCAAGATGCACTGTGATATACTTTCAAAATTAAAAATGCAATAAGTATTAACTGTCAATAATTTAATTCCAAAATACAACGTTTGTGTAACCACAACAGTAAAGTTGTGGTTAAAGAATAGTTGATTGTTCTTCACACTGTGACTCCGGATAAACTATTTATGCAAGAACTTGAAGGCACCTTAGGACAACTCGAGCGAACAGCTACCCAGCTAAGCTTAGGAGAGATTTGTTTCAAGAGACTTATTGCACGCCGCGAAGAGTTATTGCAATCGCTTCTGCCACCTTTGCTCTTTTATAGAGAGTGAAAATCACTGCACTTCAGGACTTCAGCAGGAATACCATCCTTTGCTGGGTGCCTTACAGGGGCAAGGACATCCAGTGCTGCATTCAATTCCTCTAGGGTAGGTTCCATATACAGCTTATCCAGCACAGGCAGGCACTCAATGGCATCCAGGGCGTCCTCGGAGACCATGTTTTCCCCGGCATATAACTCTGAGTAGTCCTCCACCCATCACTCCATCTGCTTCTTGTATTTTCTTCCCTGTGACAGACTTCAGGTGTGCAGTCTTCTTTTGTGTAGGACCCAATGCCTGCTTGATGCCATCATACATCCTCTTGATTTTTCCAAAATCTGTGGCAGACTCTTTCTGGGAGCAAAGATGTAGCCAATAATCATTGGCAGATCACCAAGCCACCTGCTGAATCTTACTTCTAGTGGCCCGAAGAGCCTGCAAGTTTTGTTGACTGGGCCAAGTCTTATAAACGGTCATTGCGTGTCTCTTTGCTTCAATGACTGGCCCTGTCACCTTGGCATTGGCTTCAAACTAATCTGCAGACTTTTTTGTCTTATTGCCAAAGATGGAAATGGCAGTACTGTGCACAGCATCCCTGAGGTGTTGCTCTCTCTCACTTGCATTGCTGTTTATTTCGCCTGAAAAGATGAAAGCCCTATTTAAGTTGGCAGTTTTCATTGAGCTGTGTTCAGTCTTGAGCCCACCATCTATGGGTTTCCTGAGTTCTAGAAGAGTTACGTGCTGTTTCTCTGTTGCCATTGGGCTTACTATGTTTTGTTTTGTAAAGCTATGACTGTTTTTTTGTTTGTATTTGAGAACTGAGATCAAGTAAAGGCTGCCTGCTTTTGAGTTATCTGAGCCTCCTAGTTTGCTTTTGCTTCTGCACATGGGTCTTCTATGAACTGTCTTCCCAGTAGACCAGAGGTAGAAAAATAGCTTTCTCCGAGAGACTAGGGTTCTAGACCCACCTTCGACAATTCATGTCAGTCAATTGTGACAGTTTCCTTGTGCCTGTGGTTATTGACCCGTTTATCAGGTTATCACCTTAAAAACCCATGCACCCAATGGGGTTACCAGACCGTGGCTATGTAGCAACCAACTGGCTGGGGGCTGCCCAGCTTGAGGCAGGAGTTACACCCAAATGAGACACAATGGTCTCTCCCACCATCGGAAGCAACCCCTGGCGTTTCACTTTACGCCAATCCAGCAGTAGACTTATAACCGGTAGAGATTGTTGCTTCCATTATTGATTTGACACTGCATAGTGAAGCTGAAGTGGCCTCTCTAGTGCGTGAAGCCCGGCTAAAAATGTTTTGGAAAACAAGGTGTTACCCATGCATCAGGTCAGAAAGATCCAAGGAAGGGGCAGAAGCTGATACAACTTGGTTTTGATGCAGTCGCAGGAGTTGCCAGAGCTGCCTTCGTGACTCCAACTCTGGATTTATCCTCAGGGTTGACCCCTGAAGCCTTACCCATGGCTAGGTATAGCCACAAGGCAGCAGAGGTGTCTCACCTTCACCTCTTCTCCTGTCAGTGGAAATGGTTCCGCCGGGTTTAGATGCTAAACCACACATGAAGGCCATGAGGTGGACTTGGTTGTAAGAGGCTAATTGAGCCTTTTGAGGACAAACCTTTGGAACATTCATAGTCTCTATGGATTTCATCTCTAATTTGTATGAATTCGTTCAATCACATTTGTAAGTTTTCAGACTATCTGCTTACTCCTCAGTGACGGGTATGTTTAGGGTTGGATCTTCATGTTTAGTTTTTATTCTAATAATACGTTTTTGTGCAATTCACATTGTAAGTCATATGAAATCACCACCTCAGAACATAATTATGTTCTCTGTGAGATCAGGTTGGATAAAAAATATCTTTAATGTCAATAATTTTGGATCAATATGTCTCCCAAATGTGTCAGTTTAGTTCTGAATCTTTTTAGGCCGTCTTTAATTTGTTCAATTTCAGCTTATAAATTGCTCCAAAAAATAGTACGTGTTTTAGAGCAGTATGCTTTTTAAACATGATTGTATCTTCAAATATCTATTATCTTTACAATCCTGTCATTTCCTCCTAAAGGGCGCAAGTACCAGTACCAGTTTATAAATGAAAGCATGACTTGGCAAGATGCTCAGAGTTACTGCAGAGCGAGATTCACTGATCTGGCCACTGCTGACAACATGAGCGACGTGAGTTTGCTGGTAAATACAGTGGATGCTGGATACAGTGGTTCAGTATGGATAGGTCTCCACAATGGAGCAGAGTATCGCTGGGTCTGGTCTTTGGGCCCACTGTCCCAGTACAGTAACTGGAATCCAGGAGAGCCAAATGGTGATGGGGGGTGTGTGAGGAGTTTTAATGGAAGCTGGTACGATGAGAGCTGCAGCACCGTTCTCCCATTTGTGTGTTTCAATGGTGAGCCCTCAGATCTGGTTAATTTTTCTCCATACTTTAGCTGATCCTGGACTAAGGGCTGGTCTTTATCTGGTGTTTCTGAACAGATAGCACTGGTTACATCATCACTGAGACTGCTATGACATGGAGAGATGCTCAGAGTTACTGCAGAAAACAACACACTGATTTGGCGAGTATCAGCAGCGCAAAGCAACAGAATCTGATCAGTAATAATAAATTATCGCACTGGATTGGTCTGTTCCTGGACTCTTGGGAATGGCCTGATCGGTGGAATCTCAGTTTTAGAAACTGGGCAGCAGGACAACCATCCCAGAGTTCAGGATCTGGTGACTGTGTCGGCATGTCAACAACTGATTCTGGGAAATGGGCTCAATACAGCTGTGATCTGCAGCATCCTTTTATCTGCCATGGAGGTGAGTTTCCACAGTTAACAGAATCAAATGATACAAACAACTGTCATTGATATATAGGGATGTAACGATTCACTCAACTCACAATGCGATACGATACGATTCACGATACTGCTTTCACGATATGATTTTCTCACGATTTTTTTTTAACAAAATGTGACTTAAGACAAATTGAAAAAGAGTCCTTTTATTTCTCAGACAAAATGCTGTAAATTTCTTTGTAAAATTGAAATACATTTTATACCAAATAAGAACACGAAATTGACATTTTAAACAAATCCCCAAAAAGACCCTCCAGGAAGATCTTCCAATGCTGTTTTCATGTTTCAGCTCAGTCTGTCTGTTGCAGGCGGTGGAACCTGGCACCTTCTTCACCCTCATCTAGCACAAAGTGTCATTTAAGTACAACAGTGACAGGGGTTTCACATTGTTATAAAGGCAAGATTTTAATATTATTTCTTATAATTTGTATCATTACACTTGTAAGAGTTAGAAAAACAGAACACATTTCGAAAAATATGCCATATTAATCAAATTATTTAAAAACAAAAATACATGTACACATTTAGAGAAAGAAATAAATAAATACAACAGCTAGGCAATTGGACAGTTTCTCATTCAGTCTGTGGAATACTTCTTCATGCTGGTCTTCCTCTTGATGAGGCAGAGCCTGGAATGCATATTTTACGGTAGAAAACAAACAGCCTCATATCGTTTGCCATGAAAATACAGATGCACCTTGATCTCCGTGGCTTAAGGGGCTGTTCCATTTGCAATTTGCAAAATTGCTAATTCTGCCGGATAGTGTTGTTTGGCCTATTAATATATATGTACATGCAGATGGTTGTGACTGAAGCTTTTTACTGTGGTGATTATTAGTCAAAAGTCAAAATTTCAAGGAAGTTGAGCTTCACGCTCACGCATGCTCACAAACTCCATTGGAATGTACTGAAAACGCTCGTTCTGCTCGGCACCAGTGTGCACGCACCATCCGTAAAGCTAGCTACAACTTACAACAAGCAAGGTCACAGTATAGTAAACGCCCCTGCTGATTAAAATATGTATCGCGATTCGTTAAACATCTCAACCGACTTGAATCGTGTTGTGGCAAAAATTCTGTTAAACATCATCACTGCGTAAGAGACACTCAGAGTCAAATTAATAAAAAGAGAAGTATTTATTCTTGCAAGAATAGGCCCAGTCGCCAACACAGCAGTTACCCTGTGGAGTGAGTGAGACACTGACAGGAAGAAATGGGCAATCGTTATACTGCTCTTCAAGGTCCTTTTGCCCTGCAGAGCCTCCCAGTAGTTTTCCACAGACAAAAGGCCCTTTACTGCTAGCTATGATTTATCACTAACTAACCCTTTAAGCCCCCCTTAACTAGATGACTTTCTGACCTCAGAGGTCAGAGGTCCTGGCCCATCTGGTTCTAGAGTGTCTCGCTCCTGCACTTCAGGTGTATAAACAAACATACATTTCAGAGAAGTTACTCCTTCTTACATCAGACTGCAAATGATAAAACCATATAACATTCCTTTGTAATGTCCACTGAAAATCAAAAATTTTCTACAACAATCGTGACGTTTTTATCGATTTTCAGGCGGCTCGGAGTGCATCGTTACATCTCTATTGATATATCTTCTGTGTTGATGATGATGAACTTTTAATTTCTCTAGATGACACGTTAATTAAAAAGCAGATCGTCAGACTGAAATTCTCCTGTAATGGAGAATGCACATTGAATGATCCTTCACTACAGACTGCCATTCTGAATGAGGTTTGTATCTGCCTTAAAAATGGTGTTCAGTTTCAGTGTCAAATTTTGGATGCATAACAGTACCATGACAGACGCCCACAAAATCCAATATCATTGTGGCTGTGCTTGTCAGTTTTGAGCAGGCAAGCAACTCTCATATCACATTGCTGTTATTAGGTTTAGACTTTTTATTATTATTTTGCTGGTCTTCCAGATCAGTGAAAAGCTGAAGAGCTTGGGGTTGGAAAGTGACAGCAAAATAAACTGGAGAAAAGGTGAAGATGAAGATGTGTTTCATCAGAAGATCACTCGTACAGCGAGTTCCAATGATAAATGTAATGAAAAGTAATCTGTTATTTACCAAAATTCAAAACAGACTTGAAGAATATAAAGGGGGTTTTATTTTTAGTCAATCTAGATTGCTTTAAGTAATTATGAAGTAGTTGTAGTAGAATTATCTATATTATTTAAACACCATGAAGTGTCATTTTATGTAAAATATACCATTTACTATAGCTTCTAGAGTCAATTTTCTAGTTTCTAGACGGAGTATATGCAGAAATAAAGAGTATGATGATTTTTCTCATAATGAATCTGAAGAAATTTGTTTGGCAGAAATCAATCTGAGCATATCATTTCCATTTTCGGGTGATGCCTAGATGTTTCAAATTTAAAAATTATATATATATACATATTGAGCTTTTCTTTTGAAATTGGTGACACATTTAAGTAACTTTAATATGCTATGTGTTTAAAATCAAATTCACTTTGTAAAACTAAAGATTAGAAATTCAGATATTATTAATTCATCAACATTGGGGGAATACATTACTCTCTCTCTCTCTCTCTCTCTCTCTCTCTGCATTCTGAGATAACATGAATGATAAATAATAGATATACTATAGATATAGTAAGTATATATATTATAGTATATACAGTACTTAGTAATGATATATGCTATGTGTTCAAAATAAAATTTACTTTGTAAAACTAAAGATTGGGAATTCGACTTTTATTATTTTATTAACAATGTAGGTCTATTAACTATTTAATGGAAATCTCTCTCTCTCTATCTCTCTCTGAGCGGATGTTGAGAGTGAGTAGGTACGCTGTTGAATGAGTGAGTTTTTCTATCTTTTGCGGTTTGTTTGTGTAAATCTTTTGTTTGGCAAACATATTGTTGAGAAAGATACTCTGGCCGATATGGCAGCGTCTCAAAATTTGGATATTTTAACGCGGAAGCATGGAATTAAAATCATCCCTGCGGAGCGTTGTTCTGTTAAGGATTGCACAATTGCAGTCACTGAAGAAGTTGGATACTCTAGTATTTTGTCTGAATGAATAGTGCTGTTGTGATTTTTTTGAATAGTGTAGAGAAAGTCAATGACGTTGTTGTGAAAGGGATTGTCGTCAACAGTGTGTTTACCCCGGTAATGCCTTTGGTCCAGCCGGCTAAAAGGATTACGCTTTCAAATGTACCGCCATTTATCAGAGATGATATGATTGAAAGGGAATTAATGAGACATGGTAAAATTATGTCTAAAATCAGGAAGACTGCGTTAGGTTGCAAGTCACCTCAGCTGAAACATGTGGTTTCATTTAGAAGACAGATACACAATTCTAAAAAATGAAAATGAGGAGCTAAGTTTTGCCATGAAATTTAATGTGGACTACTATGATTTATGCAACTTCAAAAAGTATGAAGTGCTTTGGTTGTGGTCATGAGGGACATATCATTCGTGCTTGTCCTAAGGATGATTCAGTAGTGCCTCTGAATGAGAATAGAAAAAAGGAGCAGACAAATGTAGGTAAAAGTGAATAACAGAGATTGCTAGAAAACGGTGAAGGATCAAGAGCTGACACAGAAAAGGGAGATGGAAATAATAATGGAGAAATTGGCAAGGAAAACTTGGAGCATGTTGTGAACGATGCAAGAAAAGCAAGTGAAGGAGTGTGAGGTTACTGATTCTAACTTAGTTGCAATAGAAGGTTAGCCTGGGTGTGATTGCGCATTGCAAGAATTCCTGTCAACTCGCTCCGTGTCCAATAAAAAACAATTCACATGCACCGTTTTCTTCATGTAAATTCTTCCTTTAATCCAAACTCGTTAGTAAATCAAACAAAGAAAAGAAAAGAAACAAATTATAATCTTAAATCCTAAATATCACGGATGCGGTAAAGAAAACTGTGCGACTCCACTCTATTTCCTATAAAGGACGCACAACCGCCTCACTTACAGTCGCAATTCTTAAAGGGCCAGTTATGGAAGTAAAATAATGCCAAATGTTTTTGAAACAAAAAGCCTGTTGAATTGCATTACTTGAAAAAAGTATGCATTGCATTAACCATGCTTGCATTTTAATGCATTGTATTTTTAGGACTTGCATTTTTTATTGGCTCAAATTCGACATGGTTGAATATTTAAGCGTGAATATTTCAATTCAAAATATTTCAAACACATTTTCATTATTAAAAATTCAATAATCCATATTCACCCTTCATATTTCACTTTCAAAATATTCAAATCCATTTTTATTTTGCTTTACAAATTCACTTTCACAAATTCAGTGGTTCAAATCGACAGTAAATTCAACACTGACATCCAGGAACTGCAGGAAAAGCAGTAGATTACCGAGCATAATCCCCATCTGCTGTTAGTCGTGCTCACCAGCAGGCGGTGCAAGCGCGTGTTGTTGGTCATAGTAAATATCTATGGATGTTGGCGAACATAGAGATGTTGGCGAAGACCGAACAACACAGTTAGAGCAAGCCATTCATTCATAAAAACACATTTATAGAAATGTAAGTGTATTTGGGATTATTATGAGTGTTGTTTTTATGTTTAATTCATTGTCTTTATGGTCCCTGTGTAGCCTGCATGCGTCTTTCCCTACCGTGAATGAGATTATAATGTTATTCCCCCGATGGTGATGTAACGTTACAAATCAAATGTAAGGCCTACATTTGAGGTAGACAGATTTCTCTTGGTTGTTTAGTTGCCTTAACTTTATATCGCGGCGTTGAATGTGAACTGCAGTACTAGGGTTTCCCCTCAATACTTCAGGATTGCAGGACATATAAAACGCGTAACGTAGCTTAACTAATAGAGTGATATATTATAAAGACCAAATTTGCACCTTATTGAGAAACTTTATTGATATAAAGTTTACTTGACATTGGACATTCGCATATTTAGGGACCGTCTCTAAAGTTACATATACATTGGTACACACGTTTCTAATTTCAGTTGCATTGGGAGAGAATGACTTACATAAATGTGGTAGGTGTCAGGCATGATGCACACCTTTTTTATTTTTGATATGTATTAAAATAAATTGAAGTTTGCTATTGAAGTTAGAAACGTGTGTAATATTAAACTTTACAGACGCAAGAATGTCCAATGTCAAGGCGTAATTTGCGGGTGGGACATGCAGGGTTGCCAACTCTCACGCATCTGGCGTGACATGCTTTCAGCATCAATCTCACGCTCTCACGCACACGCAAGAAATGTCGCGCCAAAATCCATTTTTCTCCCCTCTCAATCCGTTAATTTTCTGTTGATGGCTAGACCACAGCGTATTAATGACAGGAGAGGAGTTTAGGGCCACAGCTGTAACATCTGCCTACAACGTTCTCACGGCAGTATTCTCTGATCGTTGATTCGCTGAAAACCTTGCACCTGATACGTCAGTTGCGTGTGAAAAGTTCTGAGAGAGTTCAGAGCATAGGTTCGGAGTCGGAGCCCACTGATGCACGTTTGAAAGTTTGGATGACAATCAAGGTAAGCAGATAATAAAATGGTGTGCCTTGTCAGTGACGTAGCCTTGCCTTATCAGTCTGTGTGCCGAGAGTACAGACTTCAACTATAGTTGCAAACGTTGTCTGACGTGCGTTATGTGGGCTAGCTGATTGCTCAATAAAAATAGGCTCATGGTACAAATTACGTTTTGGTAAATCGGGCAAGTGGCATTTTAAAATTCCCCAAATTATCGAAGGTTGTCCAGATTGTGTTAAGCCTGCCACACTCAAATGCGGATGCTGAGCGAACCACTTCAGTTATTGGCCTCAACAAGACTGACACCACAGACTGTCACTTGATGGCACACTGTGATGGGAAGTTCGGATCATTTTACTGACTCACTTGTTCGATCTCGTTCATTAAAATTAACGAATCTTTTTTCGGAGTCATTTCGTTCATTTAAAGGGCTTTAAATGTTATACTTTTAACTACCACATTCCCCAAACACATCCACCTACGCAGTCTTTATCATATTCTGAATTAAGAAATCATTATAATGCAGTCAAAAATAATTTACAGGGAACATAAATTAATGAACGAAAGACTCAGAAGGTAAAGTAATTGTCACGTGACAGACGCAATGAACGGATTGTTCATGAACGGATCGAACCCTGCTTCAGATGCAAACCTCTTGCAGAGGCAGTGAAGCCGGCCAAACTGCCACTGTGGCATACTGTATATAACAGGCCTAATTTGTGAAACTTGTGTGTTGTGGTTTTCTGGGGAGGTGGAGTATATTATGAGTCCCTTTTGTTTTCAGATTTCTTATTGTTTAGATCTTGTTGTTTTACATGTTTGTTATTTGTTATTTAATCACCTCTATCTTTATTTTTTTTTAAAGTGCAATCAATAAATTAATTGTAAATTAATTTTTGCCAGGGTCGCAGCTCGGATGTAGCCTACATACAAATAGCCTAAATAAAACATCTCCAGTTAACTAGAAGAGCATTCATTTCGTTCATTTGTTAAATAAGAGGTGATCTAACGCTGTGAAATCAAGTGCTCCTTGCCACTGTGATCTCTTGTGGCTCGCTCACACTCTTAACTGGGACGCGCGCTTCAATCGGTTGCGGAGACTCTTTCCTCTATTCGTTCCGGTCATATCACAAAACAAACTGCACAAAAACGTGTCCCTGCTTGATATACAACTACTGATAAATATAATCGGTTTTGATGAGGAAAAAAAAAATTATACGAGTGCGGATTAGAACCCAGAACCTCTGACACTCTTGGCAAAAGTTCTGCCAATCGACCATTAAAGTACATTAATAAATGAGTCGGATCTATGTATTTGTTTACGTGAAAATTCTCGCCACTACAACATATTAGATCTCATTATAAACGCCAGATGAAACCCAATGTACTTATTAAATCGCATTAAACATGACAGATGAAACCCAATGTACTATCTAAATCGATTGCTGGACATCGTAATGTTTGTACATAGCCTACGTCTGATTTATGATTTAACATTGTATTAGCAACACACACACACACACACGCACACACACACACACACACACACACACACACACGCACGCACGCACGCACGCACACACGCACACACACACACACCTGTCCCACTCCCACCCACTATGCCACTATATCACAGGGAAACGTTGCGTGAAACTTTGTGCGTTAAGTTCATATTCTGAGTCCATCTGCTTGCCTGTAGTAATTACAGCATTACAGTAATCTAGTCTCGAGGTCATGAATGCATGAACTAACTTTTCTGCATCAGAGACTGATAGCATATTACGTAGCTTAGCAATGTTTCTAAGGTGGAAAAAGGCTGTTTTTGTAACATATGAAATATGCTTTTCAAAAGACAGGTTGCAGTCTAATGTAACACCCAGGTCTTTTACTGTAGCGGATAAAGTAACAGGGCATCCTACTATGTTAAAGTCGTGCTGTGAAAGGTTTTGTGGACGGTTTTTAGAACCGATAAGTATTACCTCTGTCTTGTCTGGATTTAATAAAAGAAAATTACGCGTCATCCAATCTTTTATATCTTTAACACAATCTGTCAATCTGGATAATTTAGCGTATTCATCTGGCCGTGATGAAATATATATTTGAGTTTCATCAGCATAACAATGGAAACTAATTCCATGTTTCCTTAGAATATTACCAAGTGGCAGCATATATATTGAGAATAATAAAGGGCCTAACACAGATCCCTGCGGCACTCCATAGTTTGCCGAAGTTATGATCGATTTTTCTCCATTTAAGTAGACGAAATGGTAGCGGTCAGATAAGTATGACCTGAACCAGCTTAATGCTTGTCCTTGAACACCAGTGTAATTTTGTAGTCGATCTAAGAGTATTGTGTGATCTATAGTATCGAACGCAGCACTAAGATCAAGTAAAACTAGTACTGAGATACAGCCTTGGTCTGAAGCTAAAGGTAAATCAATTGTGATTCTAACAAGCGCAGTTTCAGTGCTATGATGTGCCCTGAATCCAGACTGAAACTTTTCATAGATGTCGTTTTCTTGCAAGAAAGAGTTGAGCGGACACAACTTTTTCTAATATTTTTGACATAAATGGAAGATTCTAAATGGGTCTGTAATTTGCTAGGTTGTACACTTGTACACATTAAGCTACGTTAAGCACTTTATATTCCAGCAATCCTGAAGTATTGAGGGAAACCCTTGTACTGAAGCAGGTCGCCGCGATATAAAGTTAACAAATACACTTACATTTCTATAAATTTGTTTTTATGAATGTATGGCTTGCTCTAACGGTTGCTCGGTCTTCGTCAACACGCGCTTGCACCCCCTGCTGGTGAGCACGACTAACAGCAGATGGGGATTATGCTCGGTAATCTACTGCTTTTCCTGCAGCTCCTGGATGTCAGTGTTGAATTTACTGTTGAATTTGAACCACTTAATTTGTGGAAGCGTATTTGTGAAGCGAAATAAAATGGACCGAAAATTGCCTGTTGAATATTATAGGTTGTATTTTTTTTAAGTTTGAATATTTTGGAAGTGAAATATGAAGGGTGAATATGGATTGTCAAATTTTTAATAATGAAAATGTGTTTGAAATATTTTAAATTGAAATATTCACAGCTTAAATATTCAACCATGTCGAATTTGAGCCAATAAAAAATGCAAGTCCTAAAAATACAATGCATTAAAATCCAAGCATGGTTAATGCAATGCATAATTTTTTCAAGTAGTGCAATTCAACAGGCTTTTTGTTTCAAAAACATTTGGCATTATTTTACTTCCATAGCCAGTGTACAATTTTTACACAACATATTTCAAGGTAAATATAGAGAATATTTATCTAATTAGTACACACAAAGAAAGAAAGTTACAATCAAAACACAAATATTCAAATACTGAAATGCAACACATAATATGCAATAATTGTCACTGAACAAAAGCAAAATTAGGCTTCTACACTGGGTTTCCCCATACTGCCTTTGTGCAGCGCGATTTTATTCGATTATATTATTATTTACTCAGCGAGGGGACCAATCACAGAACGGGGAGGGAGCAGCAAGACGATGACGACGTCTATGCGACACACCGAAGCAGTTTGTTTATACCTATTGAAGGGTTGGGGTCAGAATCCCTTGCCTCTTCAATTCAACTATATGTATATCTTTTTTTTTTTATAATTACATTATTCCTATAATAAGTACTATCCAAATTATACAATCATTCCTATATGCCATAAAGTGATTCACATATGGGTTTTTATTCACACTTTTGTTGAATGCATATCTTTCATGAATGTTGGTTGAATGCATATCTTTCATGAATGTCTTATGATGTCTGTGACTAATCTTCTGTGGCCCTGAGCCAGAACAGTAAACACAGTCTTGTGGTTTGTATGTATGGAGTTAATAAACTAATGAGTGTGTTGAGCCTAAAGAGAACCCTCATCATATGATTAGGTTTCTCTTCTGACCCCATTAACGGACAGGGGTAAATTTCTGTATGGTTCTATGATTTGTTTCCAAAATTGTACTTCTTTAATACATATATCTCTCAAGAAATAAAGTAATTGTTATTTCTTCTCTCTGAGGATGGAAGGTTTTATCAGTAGGATGGAAGGTTTTATCAGTATGTTGCAGGTCTCAAGACACAGGGTGGCTGGTCTCATGACGCTTTTCGATGGCCCCTCCGAGGTCATTACTGGAGCTTCGTGACTTGGATGACAGCTATCTTGATCGATGTCGACGTACCCGTCTATCTATGTATCATTGTTTAGACTTTATGTCCTCTGAGCCAATCAGAAGTGAATGTTTATGTAATGTATGTCCTTGAAAACAGTATAACTGGTGTACGATTTTTATGTAAGGAAGAGTTAGCTTGCGACCTCCTCGTGAGACTTTGACGCTGGCTCTACCAATTAAACTGTAAACTATTCTTCAGTAAATTTTACTCTTTGATTTAACTTCACGACTCCTGGTCTTCTTTCATCTTCTCTGGTCCTGGGTCTAAAACGGTTACTCTCCCTAACAGTTTGGTGGAGGATGCGGGCAGTCATTCTGAGGTGACACTCCTGGCAAACCAACAAACAAGGTAGGTAGATTTATTATATTATAGGCTATAGGTCTGTCTGAATGGAAGAGATTGTGAAGGGGAACGGAAGAGCTTCACTCCGATGAGGAGAGTGAAGATTAATTATACTGAAGGTTAAAGTATAAAAGGAAGTCGCTGATAGCAATGTTTAAAATTTAATAAGAGCTAAAATTTAACATCTCTTCCATCTCAGAAAGGGGATCCCCGAATTTAGCGGATTAGGCAGTTAGGGACTGAGAAATTAGTTCGAAAAAAAAAAAAAGAAAAAAAATATAGTAACAGAGACAGGGTTGTTTGCCAGGGATGCATCAAGAACGATCCCCTTAAATAAATTATGACCCAAATTGGCATGTATCAGAATATATTGGGAGTCGTGAGTGAAAAATCCTTTGTGGTTTCTTTGTGTAGAAGTCCAGACTTGTCATTTGAAATGTATTTTTTCAATTCGCTGCTAAAACATTTTTGCTGCTAAAAACATTCTCTGTGGTGAGTTTCACCTGTGACCAACAATGACAGATAAAAAGGTTATCTCAATTTGTTCTGACCAAAGTGATGAGGCTGAAGAGAGTGCATGCTGTAAACAGCTCTTCTCTGATGCACTCAAATCAAAAAAGTACGCAGAACTGATTAAGAAAATGGTCAGCCAGGGTTTTGATGCTGATTGGAAAGTCACAGAGCAGATTGACTGGCTGCAAAAAAAGAAAGAGGCTGACAGAGTGAAGTTTTTGTCTGTGTTTGCCTATTCATGGATTTGTAAAATGGGTGGAATTCCCTTAACCCCTGAAAAGGCAATCCCGAACATGATTAATGGTTGGAAGAGTTTAATTGCCCAACGTGATAGGATGGCTAAAATCATTGGGAATGAAATAGGCAGTGATCTGTGTAGTTTGAGCAAAGGGCTTGAGGCATTGTGTGAAAAGGCAGAAAAGGCTGTAAAAAAGGAGGAAGTTCCTACTCCCTCCGCCCCCGCGTTCCCTTCTCACTCTGTTCAGGCGGCTGCCGCTTCAGGCTCTGCCAGACAGACTGATAACCAAAATAGCGGGCCCTACGCTGAGGTACGCGAGCTGTTGAATGTGGCTGTTGCAACTCTACCTCCCTACAGTTCAGAGATTCCTTCTGTGCAAGCAAAACAAACTAAACATAACTCTGGGGTCAAAAATCTTAATCTGACTCCCATGGAGGCTTTTAAACCTAATGTTACTGCATCCGCCGCCCCGATTCGACACACAAACTGGGCCGGGTTGAATATTGAAATGGGTGCAGGATGTGAGGATGGTCAATGGGTCAGACTCACACCCACTGAGAAAAACAGTTTGCTTGCAGGGCTGGAACCTTTTAAGTTGTATAACCCAAACAAAAGTCTATGGGACAAGCTAGAGGCTGTTGCTACGCAACAAAATCTAGGCATTGCTGATATCCAGTCGCTGGTCGAAGGGTTAGTTCCTTCTTCCAAATTAAGGGCTGTCCAGGGTGTGATTTTTTTCCCGCGGGTCCCTGCAAATTGGGGTGAATATTGTGTGGCTTATTCTGATTATAAAACAGCTGTGAAGGAATTGCTGGGTCGGGGTTCTTTTCCGAGTAGTGTGACCCAGATCAAACAGAGAACCGGTGAAAGCCCGATAGAATATGTGGACCGGTTTCGTATTGCCTATGAGACCTACTGTGCTGCTAATAACAATGATGAAGATTTTGATTCTGCTATAGTAATCGAATCAGCCACAGGCGGTCTGAATAAGCAATACAGAGATATGCTGATGAACAGTGCTGTTGATATCCAAATGTGGGCAGATTTGCTTCGTTGGTGCTCTGTGAGCTGGATCCGTATGCAAGCATGCGATGCTGATAATGTGAGCACTGTGAAGGCGGCTGCTGTTTCAGCTGAAGAGGAAGCCCCTCCCCGCAATGATGTGACATGCTATAACTGTGATGAGTTAGGCCACACTTCCCGAACCTGTCCCAAGTCAGTTGCTAAATGTAGAAATTGTGGTAGGGAAGGTCACATTGCGAAACATTGCCGTAAACCCAAGAATAAAGGAAACGGGAAAAAGGGAGGTAACAAAAATAATGCTTCTAATAATAATTACAAACAAGAAGCTTCCCCATCTGTCACTCTGTCTCAAGCTGATCTTGCAAAGCTGAAACAGCTGATAGGTGGGGACTAGGGGTCAGCGGCCTCCGGTAATAGTAATTATGCTGACACCCGTCCATTCATAAACGCGTTGTTAGGAGGCCGGCAATGCAATTCTTTAATTGACACGGGTGCTACAGTATCGATTACTGATCTCGATCTTGAGATCACTTCTGAAACTTTGTAGAAGGCCTAAATGGCAAAAAGGTGTTTCACAAATCTGTTTCTGTTCCTCTAACCCTTTCTGATTCTGACAAAGTGTTCTGGACTGAGTTTTGGGTGGGGAAGAATACTGTGGGAACTATAATCGGTGTTGACATTCTAAAAGAACTCGAAGCTGATGTTTTGCTTTCAAAAGATAAGCTCCTGCTTGGCTGCAATGAAACAATTCGCTTATCTCACTCTGGCCCCCACCATGAGAGATGTGCAGTGGCTGAACCTGTTGGTTTAACTGAAACACGTCCTGAGTAGAAGTTCATAATTTCAAAATTCCCAGAGGTATGGGCCAAAGACAAATATGATTGTGGTCTTGCACAGATCCAGCCACTAAGCATCCCAGGTCCCATGCATGTAGCCAAACGACAATATCCTTTGAAAAATGAAGCTAGAGAAGGAGCTGACATTGTTGTGGATGAGTTAAGTAAGCGGGGAATAATTATTCCATGTTCCTCTCCCACTAATTCTCCAATGTGGCCTGTCAGAAAAGCGGACGGAAGTTGGCGCTTGACGATTGACTATACTTTTTTGAATTCTGTTTCTGAGAAAATACACCCTCTGGTGGTCAACCCCGCAACTATCCTTCATGAAATAGGAGCTGAACATTGTTATTTTACTGCTCTTGATATTTCTAACGGTTTTTGGACTTGTCCCTTAGCCAAGGAGGACCAAGGGAAATTTGCTTTTACCAGCAGGGGTCGCCAATAGACCTGGAGTCGGCTTCCACAAGGCTTCTGCAACAGCCCCACCTTGTTTCATCAGGTACTAGCATCCTTCATCGATCCGGTAAGAAAACAAATTGAAAATGACGGATCTGTTGTCCTGCAATATGTGGATGACATTTTAATTGCTAGTCCAACTAAGTTCAAACATTTGACAGCTGTCCAAACTGTTTTGAATTCCCTCCAAAACGGGGGATTCAAAGTGAATTTGAAGAAAGCACAACTAGCTTTGCCTGAAGTGACTTATCTTGGACAGATTGTTGGGGTGCATGGCAGACACATCACCCCTGAACGAGTTAAAGCTATCATTGAACTTCCAAAGCCACACACTGTCACTGGTCTAAGGCAAGTAATGAGTCTTTTGAATTACTGCCGCCAGTATGTCTGTGAATACACTGAACTTTCTAAACCACTCACAGAGGCACTGAAAGGAGGAAAACCTGGAGCAGATCTGATCGAGTGGACCGAGGAGATGGAGGAGGCTTTTGTGAGTATCAAAGAAACTCTTGCTTCCTCCCCAGCACTTCGACATGCTGACGCAACCAGACCGTTCCATCTGTGGACCTGGGTGGGAAACAGATCCTACTCTGCTGCCCTGGTTCAAAAGGTTCTAGGAAGAAGTTCGTATGGAATGGTAGGCTACTATTCTACTCATATTCCTGTTTCCATGGCAGGACAACATCCATGTCTGCTGATATGTGATTGTGCCGAGTGGGCAGTGAAAACCACAGAGAACATTGTGACACATCGAAAGGTGATTCTGCACACCAGACACAAGATTTTGAAACTGCTAACAAACACTCGTTTAGGATCTATTTCTAACCAAAGAAGAGCTAAATGGGAAGCCACTCTTTTGAGTAAAAATGTGGAGATACAAATTGACATTAAGACTGCTATAAACCCTGCCTCCTTGCTTCCAGACGAAGGAACTGTCCATAACTGCGCACGGCTGATTGACACAGAAAGCCAAAGCCCACTACAGTCTGAGCCACTTTCTGATGCCATTTGTTTGTTTGTGGATGGTTCCTGCTTTCATGAACAGGGAAAACGATTCACAGGCTGGGCTGTCGTAAATGAACATGGTGAAACTGTTGACTGTGGTTCTCTTTCAGGGGGAGGGGCTCAAGTGGCAGAGTTGGTTGTTTTAACCCGAGCATTACAGCACAGCAAAGGGAGACGCGTCAATATCTACACTGACAGTCGTTATGCTTTCGGCACGGTTCATGTGGAAACGCAGGGGATTTCTAACCACGGCTGGTCTCCCCATCTCTCATCAGCACCAGGTAAAAGAATTGATGGTTGCATGTGATCTCCCCGCAGCAGGAGCTGTCATCAAAATCACGGGACACTCCACTGACAGTTCTCCAGAGACAGTTAACAGATGTGTGTCTAGTATGAGTGTGTGTGATGGTGACAGCACTTTATGTCTTGTATGTATTAGTTTGGGGTACTAATATTAGAACAGTATTGAAATTAGAACAGAACAGTTTTATCATTACAGATGGGTTAAGGCAAATGACAAATTTTAAAGAAGCCGATAATTCTGAGTGGAACGGTTGAAAAGACAATACAGAACATGGGACGAGCTTTAAGTTGATTGGACATCAAGCTCTGTCTGGTGGTAATACTTTTGTCATGCAGGATGTCGATTTGAATTATGTTCTGGATCAGTTTAAGTATTTGTGTAAATTGGAATTGTGTAGTTGTAGATCACCATCTGGCATGGGCTGAGATAAATGAAAATGTTGTAGATTTGATGGCAACAACAAAATGACATATTGGCTAAGTCAATTTCGAAGTATCAAGAGAGCCCTTAACATTTATGATAATTGTGAACAAAGGGGGAGAAATGATTGACTGACATTGACCAAGTCTGTACAGCACGACCTGACCTGATAGGGAAAATTGATGACTTTAGAAATGTTTGTAGATGGCTGACTTGAGACCAAACAACAGGCCTGAAAAGCAGGATTCGCTGTGAGACTCAGGGACGTTGCCCTTCAAATACTTCGATAAGAAGATGAGATTGGGCTTTAAGTGAAGAATGTAATATTTTGTTTCAGAGGCAGAGAAGGATGTCTGGGCAAAATTTGTCTGAAGGACGCCGTTTGGGTTGGTGTTGATGGCAAATCAAATTAGTTTAAATTGATGAATGAGCGGGGTCATGCATCAAAAGGGGGATGGTAACAATTGCCAAATATGGTTTACTTGGGTCCCAAACAAAATTTGCTGTCTGTACATGTATTTGCAGGACTGTTTCAACAGGAAACGCTAGGGCAGATGTGGCAGCGAAGGCCGTGGCAGCACAGCAGACAAAAGAAACTACGTATTTTACTAACTGAAAATAACCTTGACATTTGTTTTTCTTTACAGAGCATGCAGACTTTTGGATACAGGGGAGAATGTCCCCTATAAAATAATGGTTACGGATGAATTTGACTAACTATCCTGGCCTGGATTGTTTTTGTAGCAGAAAGAAACAAGGTCACACCTGCGCAGCGCAAAACTTAAATTTTCCTTTTACAGAATGTCAGGATGGGTTGCAGAAAACAGAACTGATTCTGTTCCAAATGTATAAATATTGTTTTTCAGGGGAAAAGGATCCTGAGTGCTATTAAGTGAGCGAGAAATTATCCGGAGATAATGTTTCAGGTTGATTCCACAGGTCACACCAAAAGGGACGAGCGGCTAGACAAGCGGTCACTAACAAAATACTTAAGGTCTCCATTCACAGGTGAAAGCAGGCAAGAAATGGTTCACTCCAGTGGGGGTGTGGTCGTGATTTAAGTGAAAACCTTATAAGGATCAGAAAATGGTTGGAGAATGTGACACCTGGGTCCAAGCCTCTCACCTTAGACAACACCAACAGGCCTCAACCATGCAATAGAGCACAAAGTGACGGATTCAAGGACGTGCTAGTAACGTGCCTCCCGAACCTACGAGGGAAAGACCATTGCAACGGCATGCAAAGTGTCACCCTGGTGAACATGGAACGTCCGTGGGGCGAACGAGATGATCAACACACCTGGAGGAACCAACTGCCAACTGATGGTTTAAGTTTAACAGAAGAATCTGTTTTTGTGATGATTTTGATGATTTTGTTTGATTGAATCAAACTAGGTATTGATTTGATTGGTGCAAATGTAGAAAATCTATTAATTTATGTGTAACAAGCAAAAAGACGGACCGTAATGGAGATATTAGAGTTAATTTTGAACAACTAATTTGGTTAGAGGAATGGGAAAATTTATAAGACTTCTCTGGTTAGATTTGTTAAACAGTGCGTTCAATAGAGCCTACTAAATTGAATTAGAAGTGAACAAAAGATGGTTAGGAAAACCGAGATGAAATATGGAGATGGGCGTAGATTAATGGAAAAGGCTTAATGATAGGAGTTAGGATTGTTATTCTTATAATTTTGTTATTCATGGGTGAATATGATTACAGAGACAGGTGAAAACCTGCTGTCTGTTCAATTGGTGAAAATGACAGTCTAGCCCAAGGATGAACAAAATTATGTGACGACACAGGTAGCGGGAGCTACAGTGAGATATGTGTTAAATGTATGTTCTATTTGTTTTTCTTCTATTTGTTTATTTTCTGAGAAAGATTAAGGGCAAAGATTTAAAGGGGGTTAAAAGCAGCAGTCATCCGTGTTACGAGATGGCGTACAAAGATAGGGTTTGAAACTGAGGGATTTTTTATTATACTTTTATCTGGTTGTTTCCTTGCTATGTTATAACTACCTTTTCCTTACTGTCGTGACTGAGGGTCTGTTTACAGGAGCGCAGGAACAGTGATTTCTCGCTTAGCCCGGCGCAGTAAAAATGTTTACTTGCTTGCTAAAATATTACGGGGCCTTTCCCCCACAAAAACAGCCTTATGCTTCTTCATTCTAAACTTTTCTTCACAGGTTCAAGGAGAGTGATCATTTATGCAAAAATCAGAGATGAAAAGTATAAGTGTGATGATATGACTTAAAATTTGTCTTATTGTTTATTATTGTGATTATGGGTAATCAGAATGATAAAAAGTGAGGAGTTGTGGTGGCAATTTTAATGATATTCATTGATCTTTAGTTAAATATAGATGATTCAAAGAATGTCACATGTGTGTCTCTCACTTGTAGTGAGAGAGGATTCTGTTTATGTACCTGGGGAGGCAGAAGAGGGAGACACTCCAGAGAACAGGCGAACAAGGACCTCTGACCTAGATGTCAGAAGGCCATTTGGTGCAGGGGAGCTTAGTGGGCCAACTAGTGACGTCTATGGAAAACTACTGGGAGGAAGGCTCTGGGGGGAAGAAGGCCTTGAAACTAAGATAAAAGCTAGTTCAGTCTGTCTGGGGGTGTGTCACTCTTCTGCACAGGGTAACAACTGTGTATTAGACTGCTCCTATTCTTGCAAGAATAAATACTTCTATTTTATATAATTTGACTCTGAGTGTCTCTTACGCAGTGATGTTTGTTTGAGATGAATTTTTGCCACAACACACCTTTAAAAAGTGTGATGACAGCTGAAGGTATCTCATCGAAGACGATAGAGAAGTCCTTTGGTGAAATAGGGATCCCGTAGTGATGAATAAATTCAATATAGTTATAGAGTTGACCACGTTGGTTGAATAATTGATTTACAAGCAAAATATTATTGTCGAACCACTGTTGAAAGAAGATGGATTTATTTTTGTACAAAATATATCTGTTGTTCCAAATATAAAACCTATGGGGAGTGAAGTTGTGCTTGTAAATTAGGGACCAAGCCAGAAACATTTGCTTATGAAACGAAGAGAGTTTGAGAGGAAGTTTTTCAATATTATTAGTGCATACCAACAAGAATTGGAGCCCACCAACTGAAGAGAAGACATAATGGGGAATAAAATTCCACAGACTGGTTGGGCATTTTAAATACCGCCTAATCCAATTAATCTTGAACGTGTAATTTAAAGTAGTAAAATCGAGAAAACTAAGGCCACCTTTACTGTACTCATTCATTATAACAGACTTTTTCAGATAATGATTACGATTTTTCCATACAAAATCATAAAGGATTTTATCTATGGTTTTACACATGTGTTGATCTATATATAAAGATAGAGCAGCGTATGTTACCCTTGATATTCCTTCTGCTTTCGAGAGTAAAATCCTGCCTTTCAAAGATAAGTCACGCAATAGCCACATGTTAAATTTCTTCTTCATTTTTTCAACAATGGGAGTGAGGTTATTCTTGCTTCTTTGGGGTTCATTTTTATCAATTACAATACCCAAGTAAGAAATAGAGCTTTTCACAGGAATATTAGCAATTAAATCAACATCACAATCTTTAAGAGCCAGCAATTCACATTTTTTAAGGTTTAAACGGAGACCAGATGCTTTACTAAAGACTTCTATTATGTCAATGGCAAGATTAACCTGGTCGCTGTCTTTTAAAAACAGTGTTGTGTCATCTGCCAACTGACTAATAATAACCGTCTTCCCAGCAATGGAAATGCCCTGCAAATGACTATTTTTAACATGTTCACATAAAATTTGGGCTGTAAGTAAAAAAAGATAGGGAGAAATAGGGCATCCCTGTCGATTCCACGTCTGATTTCAAATCTGGGTGAGGACCCATTTTTAAGCTTAATTGAGCCATTTGCATTACTATATAAAGTTTTGATTCCATCACAAAAGAAATTCCCAAAGCCAAACTTCTTGAGAGAATGATAAATAAAATGATGTTCGACAGTATCAAAAGCCTTGAAAAAGTCTAAGAAAAATATGAAGCTGTCATCTGACATTAATTTTGAGTAATCAACTAAATCTAAGACTAACCTAATGTTATTGGGAGATATGCCTCTTCGGCATAAAGCCTGATTGGGTTTCATCAATTATAGTATCTAATACTTTTTTTATTCTTCTGGCAAATATCAAGGCCAAAATTTTATAATCATTGTTCAAGAGGCTAATTGGACGCCAATTATCAATATATAGCAAATCTTTGCGTGGCTTAGGGAGTAAGGTAATCAAACCTTGAGTCATACTCCATGGTAAGGTTTTGGCTATTATACTTTCATTAAACACCTGCAGCCAGAAGGGCGCCATCTGCTGGGAAAACAATTTATAGAACTCAGACAACAGACCATCTGACCCAGGTGACTTTGTCTTTTAACAGATCTAAACACTGACTGACTTCTGCCAGGGATAAGGGAAGGTCACATAAATCCCTTTCCGAGTTGTCGAGCTTAGGGGTATTATGTAGAGAATTAAGGAATATCGAAGAATAATCGTCATCATATTCTGAGGTATATAAGTTTTTATAAAATGAGGAACAAAAATCAGATATTAAATGTTGATCATCACTTATAGAGTTGCCAATTTTTAATTCACAAATGGTATTCATCTTTATGTGAAATTTTTCCAGTTTGAAGAAGTATGCGGAATTTTGTTCCCCTTCCTCTAACCACCGTTTCCGAGACCTTATAAAAGCTCCTTCTGCCTTCTTTTTATACATTTTATCCAGACTCTCTTGTAGATTAAGCATTTCTACTTTTTCCTCTTCTGTTAATACGTCTGGTGATATTTGAGACATTATTGAAATGTCTGTGATAACTCTTTGTTCCTCCAATTTTCTAATTTTAGCAAGTTTACTACCAAGCTTCCTAAGGTATTTTGCAGATTCATATTTAAACAACTCCCAATTAACACTAAAAGAATTTTCCACCACAGCCTTGTTAAAAAATGTTTAATCAACTGTGGAATTTTTTGTCTAACCTCCTCTACTTTAAGAAGAGAATTATTTAGTTTCCAGTACGTGGCTTTATAATCATTATCTGAAAATAATTTAATAGAGATGAATATTGCTTTATGATCGCTTAATGGACAGGGAAGAATGTTAACTGAGATATCCTGCTCTTTAATACTTTTTGACACTAACCAGAAATCTATGCGAGAAAGTCTAGTGTTGTCTTTGTTACCCCAGGTAAACGAAACTACATCTGGGAATTTAACTCTCCATATGTCAGTTAAATTATACCTGTCCATAAAGAGCTTAAAATATGCATTTCTATTATTATCCCGTGTAGGTGGCCATCTGTCAATCTCAGAATTAAGCGTAACATTAAAGTCTCCTCCAAGTAATATGTGCGAGTTTGGGAATTTTGTTAGACAAAACTTGAGTCTATTTTCTATGTTAGCAAATAATTGGATGTTTTCCAAATTAGAATTGTACCCGTAAATGTTGAAAATAATTAAAACAATCTTGTTGTAACCAACCACTTGGAAGATAAAATGCCCTTTAGGATCTGTATCTGTGTGTAAAATGTCACCAATATATTTGTTCTTTAACGTTAAGACACCAGCTGATCTTTCTGAACAGTGAGAAAACGTCTCAGGTTACGTATGTAACCCTGGTTCCCTGAGAGGGAACGAGACGCTGCGTTTGAGACGCGGTGGGAACGCTCTGCGTGATTACGTCGTGAAGCACATGTAAAATCAGTCCAATGGAAGCCCGAAACGTCATAGGCGGGTGACGTCATAGACCAGGAAACTATAAAGCACCCCTGAATTCAGACCGCGCCAGCTTCTGAAAAAACCTGAAGCAAGTCGATCAGGGCATGCAGGAAGTATGGCAGGTAAACGCAGTGTCTCGTTCCCTCTCAGGGAACCAGGGTTACATACGTAACCTGAGACGTTCCCTTTCAAGGGAACTTCGAGCTGCGTTTGAGACGCGGTGGGAACCCCATACCCACTACGCCATAGTGACAAATGCCCGTTCTGTGTGAAGTCCTTGCGCACACTAAGAAGCAAGCAACCTCGCCCCTGGAGTGGAGAGGTCAAGGTTATAAAACCTGACAAACGTATGTGAAGGGGACCAACCTGCCGCCTTACAGATATCAAGAAGGGAAACACCCGAAATTAAGGCCGTAGAGGCCGCCATACTCCTTGTAGAATGGGCCCGTACAGCCATAGGTGAAGGCTGACCGGCTGCTTCATAAGCCAATGATATAGCCTCAACTATCCATTTGCTCATTACCTGTTTAGATGCAGGGCACCCTCTCTTGAGTGACCCAAAGCAGACAAACAATTGCTCAGACTTACGCCACAGGGCAGCCCTGTGAACGTAGGCATCTAATGCCCGAACTGGACATAACAGGTTTAGTTGTTCCTGATCTGGGGTATTAAAAGGTGGAGGATAAAATGCCTGCAGCACTATAAGGCCCCCAACATTAACTGGGACCTTAGGAATATAACCTGGTCTAGGGTAGAGAAATGCCTTCACCATACCAGGTGCAAATTCCAGACATGGAGCAGCAACCGACAGGGCATGCAAATCTCCAAATCTCTTGATAGACGAAATAGAAAGGAGAAATATAGTTTTTAGAGAGGAATTTCTCTGAAACCTCTTCAATGGGCTTGAAGGGTGCCAAAGCCAGACCCTCAAGTACAATAGCCAAATCCCAAGCCGGTGCTCTAGAGTGCAGTGCAGGTCTCAACCTCAGTGTACCACAGAGAAAACGAGTAAAAAGAGGATCTCTCTCGATAGAAGTACCCCCCCCCCCCCCCCCCCCCCCCCCCCCCCCCGAGGGGTGTGGTAGGCAGATATAGCCGCCACGTAAACCTCTAGGGTAGGAGGAGATAACCTAGCAGAGAAACGGTCTTGCAAGAAATCAAGAACTGAACCAACAGGGCAGTTAACAGGATCTAAATGACGTTCACCACATCAGGTGAAGAATAATTTCCATTTCAATGCATATAGTTTTCTCGTGGAAGGAGCTCTGGATTGGAGAATGGTCTCAACGACCTCAGTCGAGAGACCGGATTCTATGAGCCGGGCCCCCTCAGAGGCCGAGCCCACAGTATCCAAACTCCAAAAGAGGGTGAACTCCCGGGAGCAAAGATATCGGGAAATGCGTACTGGTGTAGCGTCAACCACACCTAATACATCACATCCAGTCCAAGCGGAGCTGTATGCGTGAGGGAGAACCAAAAAGAGCAATGCTTTGTACAAACGATGTGAAAGGTCGACTTGACTTTAGTTTGACCAAAGTTCTCCCTAAGAAGCTCCACCACCTCGGGGTGAAGTCTCCAATCCCTGGGCCTCAGCCCCTGCCTCAACAGGATATCTGCTCTGATATACGAGACCATCAGTGTGTTGTCCGCCATTCGCCGAGCGACCACTCATGATCGCCCCCACTTGTGAGGGAAGCATCCGTTGATAGCAATATGCGTCGACAAGAAGCCCCCAACACTGGGCCTGGGCGAGGAACCAAGGTTCTTCCACATGACCGAGGCACGAAGGCATAGCCGCGTGACCTTGATCATGCGAAAACATATTTCCCCTCGGAGAAAACCCCTTGGTCCCGAGCCACCACTGCAGGGGTCTCATGTGCAGAAGGCCAAAAGTAATTACGTTGGACGCAGCTGCCATGAGACCCACCAGTCTGAAACTGTTTCACAGTAAGTGACTGGCCTAGATATACCCCAATACGAGAATCGCTACGCCTAGAAAAGTGGTCCTCAGAGCACACTTTTCTTGGCGTTGAGAGGCAACCCCAACATCCTTAATGAGACAAAACGACATCTCGATGCCGAACTGCCATAAACTCAGATTGGGTCAGGATCAACCAATCATTGATGTAGTATAATACGCGAATGCCCTGGAGTCTCAGAAGAGCCAGAGCTGCATCCACGCATACTGTAAAGGTGTGGGGTAAAAAACCTAGGCCGAATGGAAGAACCCGATAATGGTATGCTTCGCCCCCGAAAGCAAACCTCGGGAACCTCCCTCATCCTCTTTCGGAAACAATGAAGTAATGGCTGTCTGCTGGGAGGAGGAACCCCTTCTACAGCTCCTTTTGCAGAAGTGACAGTACTTCCTGCTCCATAACCAAAGCCTGCTTGGGGTCCACCAATGAGAGGAGGACCCCTAGAAGTACGGCGCCCTGAAGTGGCGAACCGGCAGGGAACAACCAAACTGACCATTCTACGACCCTCCTTGGAGGATCGCATGGGGACGCTGACACCTCGGTGCCCTGAACGGCGAACCGGCAGGGAAACCGCACTGGCAGTGCTGCGACCCTCCTCAGAGAGTCGCACCCCAAAGGGCGCTGAGGAGAAACGATTTCTCAAAACCGTCCCTACCCCAGAGGGGACCACCCTTTGAAGCCTGATCGCCTTGGCAACAGAGAGGCCCGCGCGGGGAACGCGAACCGAACCGTCCTCCTTGAAGAACGCCCGGCGGGAGCGGAGCGTCCTCACGGACAGCTTCTCGCAATGCTCACAGTCAGCTCCCTCGAGAACTGACTGTTGGCATGCTCCACTCCCAAACAGCAACAAAAAGCTTATGTGTGTCCCCACCCGTGATATAACGAGGGCAGGGAACAACACAATGTCTATAATCTTGCTTGCTCGCCATAATGATAGATAGTGATATATATTGGGCTTTGACAAACAACAATAAATAGACAAGGACAGATTTCACAGAGAGCGCTTGCTGAAGGTACAGAAGCTGGCGCGGTCTGAATTCAGGGGTGCATTATAGTTTCCTGGTCTATGACGTCACCCGCCTATGACGTTTCGGGCTTCCATTGGACTGGTTTTACATGTGCTTCACGACGTAATCACGCAGAGCGTTCCCACCGCGTCTCAAACGCAGCTCGAAGTTCCCATGAAAGGGAACCACAAATCATTCCCCCACTGAGATCTCCAAAAAGTCTCGTCATTTGAGATTGAGTGAGATTCCTGACAAATTGAAAATTCTGTGTTCAGCTGTTTAACAAATAAAAATAAGGCTTTACGTTTAGTTAAATTTCTTAACCCCCTGGCATTTAAGGAAACTATAGACAATGAGATTTTCAAGAATAGAAAAGACTTATGAAATACAACGGAACAATCAACAAACAAATGTTATTCTGAGCACCAATGCACCTTAAAATAAAATTAGGGTTATACGGTGGAAACTTTAGAACATATTTGTTTTGATTCAGGAAAAGGAAAGACAACTAACGTATTAATTAAAATAGGATAACGTCTTTTAAATTGTTGGTCAGTAAGTATGAACTTTTAGGGAATATATATTAAGCTATATCCCACATAAAATTTTCTTCACTAATCAAAAATAAGGATCAGGCTTCAAAACAAAATAGTATAAAGGGCCAAGAGCCTGAAAAAACCTTTGGGTTAAGTGTCAAAATATAAAGGAATATTTTATCCAAAAATATGAGGAACGGGAAGGTCGTCTCATATTGCAGAGATTTAGAGCCGTAAGAGTTCAGTTCTTCAAGTGATTTCCTTCCCATCGACAAAAGAAAATAAAAGAAACATATAGAAAATATCTGCTTGACAACGAGCTGGGAACAAGCCCAAATAAGCAACTACACTTTAGAAACAAGCCCAAAAAAAACGCGACCCGCGACTACCAATATTTGTAAGCGACTTTACAGAAAAACAAGCCCAAAGTCGCGTATAATAAGCGGACTTGGCAACACTGATCAAGATGAGCGTGCCCACGGTGGTGTCATAGCTACCGAGGATTTCACGGCGCTGATCCATCCTGCAGTACTCACCTTCATTACCATGTTTGCTGTAACTTCTCAAAATAAATAGTCCTAAAGAGAAGACACTCGGTGCAGGTCACGCCGGTATGTTCTTCTTCTTCTGTTTTTTTGACGCGTTGAACGCCGGTATGTTTATGGAAGTCGCCTGTGATTCCCCCTAATATAGTCCCAAGTCAATATCTGCCTAGGAAATCGCCTAGTGTTAATCTGCATCGCTATTTGTACTCGTTGTGAATACGCAGGCCACAAAAAGTCATTTTTAAATAAAATAAAAAATAAAAAGTTATTTTTTTCAATCACTTTTACTCAGGACATGCTAGCTGGCAACAAAGGATTCCATTCATTGTGCTAAACTAATCTAGCGCCGACCCTGTCAAACTAAAACAATGCATGCACTGAGACAAAAATGCATTTGCACACATATCTAAATGTAGGAAAGAATGTGAATAAGCCCTATTTCAAAAAAACGGTTGAGTGTTCCTTTAAGTTTAGAGACGTGCTCCAGAAAATAAGTTCATGGAGACGGAGAGGCAGAAAGCACATCCTGTTTATTTTCTTTTTTTTATAAAAGCACATTGTTTTGTTTCGATTGTAAGTGGACACATAAAAAAGTAGACATTTAACAGTTTATTTTACATATTTCTCAAGTCTGTATGACCATAAATGACGGTGTATTTTAAGTCTATTTTTCTGCTATGTGAAAAAAATACAGCAAAACGCGCCGGCGCGTTTGCCGACGCCCAGAGGTTTAACAAAACTAAAGGCAAGTAAAACGGCCAGGGTTACATTTTAGACACACACACACACCTCTGAAGGGATAGAAAAGTCCTTGGGACTTGATACCGCATCAATCGCAAGACGCAACCTGGATTGGTGAACAAGGCCGAAGTCCACCATTCTCCAGTTCTCTAAGCTCTCTCTCGATACAAAAATGCTGGCTACACACACATAGTTTAGATGTGTCCGTGGTTGATGGCCAACCAACCACCCACACCCAGTCTAGCCCTGGCAGCATCGTGGGGAAAGATATGCAACGCACTGGAACTTTTGCTCATCTACTGCGCGATATCACAGTTTGACATGTCTGTCATTGGAAAGATCCACGTGGTGTCATAAATAATTAAGAGACAGTGTCTACTCATAGGATAAGAAGACTCAGTCTCGTGAATAATTATGAGACACCGATGAGTCATAAAAGCACTCACACGATGAAGATTTTTAACCATTTTTCCCCCTCCTATTAAATCTAACAGATGATAACATTGTCTTCAATGGTGTTCAACACACATACCTCTGTTAAAATCTCAAAAAATTGGGTTTAGGGTTTCATGACCCTTTAAGTAAGTACTTATTGAAATGAAGTACCTACTCAGTGATTATGCGGTTTTGGACGCAGCCACCGTATTAAAGTTTTATTAATTTTACTGTGGTATGAAGCAGGGCGGGGCTTAGAGCCTGGGTCTTTTTACATTGCTGTTTGTTTATATTCCACAGTTGGCTGCTGCCGCTCCTTTCATTTTGTTGTGTATGCATATTTTATGATTAAAGTTGTGATTATAGTTATGTTTAACATTCATCTCCTTCTTCTGTGAACATGAACTTTGTTACAGTTACATTTAATAACTTAAATTCACATAATTTATTTCATTCTAATAAAAGAGACGCAAGTTCTGAAAGGTCGCTTTATCTGTCGAATTAAAATTGTAGGGTATAACACAGCGCTGTTTTACTTGGTCAAAACAATCCTACTAAAATACATTTGAGTGTGTTGAAAGTCATGAGACACTCATTGTACATTGCAGTAAGCTACACTCACCTAAAGGATTATTAGGAACACCATACTAATACTGTGTTTGACCCCCTTTCGCCTTCAGAACTGCCTTAATTCTACGTGGCATTGATTCAACAAGGTTCAGAAAGCATTGTTTAGAAATGTTGGCCCATATTGATAGGATTGCATCTTGCAGTTGATGGAGATTTGTGGGATGCACATCCAGGGCACGAACTGTGGGGGCCATTTTAGTACAGTGAACCCATTGTCATGTTCAAGAAACCAATTTGAAATGATTCGAGCTTTGTGACATGGTGCATTATCCTGCTGGAAGTAGCCATCAGAGGATGGTGGCCATAAAGGGATGGACATGGTCAGAAACAATGCTCAGGTAGGCCGTGGCATTTAAACGATGCCCAATTGGCACTAAGGGGCCTAAAGTGTGCTAAGAAAACATCCCCCACACCATTACACCACCACCACCAGCCTGCACAGTGGTAACAAGGCATGATGTTCTCATTCTGTTTACGCCAAATTCTGACTCTACCATCTGACTGTCTCAACAGAAATCAAGACTCATCAGACCAGGCAACATTTTTCCAGTCTTCAACTGTCCAATTTTGCTGAGCTCTTGCAAATTGTAGCCTCTTTTTCCTATTTGTAGTGGAGATGAGTGGTAACCGGTGGGGTCTTCTGCTGTTGTAGCCCATCCGCCTCAAGGTTGTTCGTGTTGTGGCTTCACAAATGCTTTGCTGCATACCTCGGTTGTAACGAGTGGTTATTTCAGTCAAAGTTGCTCTTCTATCAGCTTGAATCAGTCGGCCCATTCTCCTCTGACCTCTAGCATCAACAAGGCATTTTCGCCCACAGGACTGCCGCATACTGGATGTTTTTCCCTTTTTTTTACACCATTCTTTGTAAACCCTAGAAATGGTTGTGCGTGAAAATCCCAGTAACTGAGGAGATTGTGAAATACTCAGACCAGCCCGTCTGGCACCAACAACCATGACACGTTCAAAATTGCTTAAATCACGTTCAAAATTGCTTTCCCATTCTGACATTCAGTTTGGAGCTCAGGAGATTGTCTTGACCAGGACCACACCCCTAAATGCATTGAAGCAACTGCCATGTGATTGGTTGATTAGATAATTGCATTAATGAGAAATTGAACAGGTGTTCCTAATAATCCTTTAGGTGAGTGTATATCGATATTAGAATATCATATTAATAAAAGCTGGATGACTTTTGTTGCTAAATGGCATGCAATTCGTTTTAAAATGTATTGTATGGTGAAGAAAACGCTGTATTACGTACTACAAATAAAGCTTTTTCTGATTATGCTATGTTCGCCACTTGACAAAATAGTGTTGTCTCCCTAAGGCACGATACAAACATGTAAATCAATTAAACAAGAGATTCAAACAAAGACTATGATACTTGGCTGAGAGAGCTCAACACGCTGCAACTGAAGCAAACACATGCAAATAGAAAAAAAAACGCTTGCAAATAGAAAAAAAAAGCTTGCAAATAGAAAAAAACAGATGCAAATGAAAAAAAAAAAAACGCAAATTAAGAAAACATCTTCATCAGTTTCACAACACACGTGTGCTCCAAATACAGAAACGTGCTGCAAAAGCTCACAACACAACCAAATACAGAAACACAAAAGATATTATGAAGAATGTTGGTAACCAGACAGTTGACTGTATAGCCATTTACTTACCTATTTTTCCCCTTCTTTTACCAAAATTCTTCATAATATATGTTGTGTTCAACAGAAGAAAGAAACTCATACAGGTTTGGAACAACTTGAGGGTTTGTAAACAATGACAAAATTAGAATTTTTTTGGATTAACTATCCCTTTAAGACACTTGGAAACCTTGAGGAAGATCCGTTTTTTTTTTAAATCCTGCTTTTGTTCTTTATCGGGTTTATATATATTTATTTATATATATTTCTTTAACTTTGTTTTTGAGTTCTAGTTGAGTTGTGTATCTGGTCAGTAGTTTGCTGTAGTGCATTGCTTGTAAAATGGTTCCTTCCTTGTGGTGACAACTTGTGAAGTTGTATTGGAACAAGCTGTGGTTTACACAACTCTAAAAAGTCCCCAAGCTCTTGTTAATTGATGTCATATATCACAGTTGTTTCATGGTAATTCACTAGCTTCTTAGAAATGTTTCCATAACCTCATCTGTTGTAATTGTTGTTTGAATCAAGTGTTGTTTAAAAAAGTGTCACAAGCGGAGTAATTATTTTACAGAAGTAAGCATGTGATTTGTGAGTTTGTGACTAATAATGTTTCTGTAGAGCATGTGGGAAGTGACACAAGAGGGGGAAAACAAGCTAGTTGAACCTGTTTACATTGCTCTCTGATGTATATATTTGCACCACAGTCACCTTAAGAGTATAATTATTATCTTTATTATTTTATTATCTATATTATAATTATAAGAGAATATATATTAAATTATAGTCCAAATGCTTAAACAACTTTACAGATTTTCTTTTTCCACATATAAAAAAAACATTTCTCCTTCATTTGAGAGCTCTTGATGTGTCATCTAAGTGTGATGATGAACTCATCTGTTTCTGGTTTTCTTTGTAACTAGTCCTCTTTTACTCATCTAGCCCTTTTCATGCTCTTAAACTATTTATAATAGTATAGCTCTTATGTAGCTTCAAAAATGTTGACGCATCAACACTGTCAGAGTTTTCAAACAATGCAGACTTTCAAGCAGAATTGGTCAAGCAAACCCGGAGAGGTGGGGCCTTTCTCAGGGTTTATTAGAGACTGATTCACAGTGACTCCCTCTCTTGTATCCTGCTTCTTGACTGCTGGGTGATGTCTGTGGGGACCCCCACCAGGCCCATGGGCCCCAACAGGCTGTGACCACGGCCTGCTATGCTTTCACTCTCCCAACAGAGTCAGACTGTTGTTTCTTCAATCCAACTGCAAATTTGCCATTACTGAATGGGCAACCATCAACTCTTCTGACTTCCTCACTCCTTGGTTACCTTCGTGGCCTCTCCGGCCCAGGGCCAGCAGGCCTTAAAGGAGAACTCCAGCGCAAAATGAACCTTTGGTCTAATTACACATTGTTACCTAGTCAACCGTTATCTGAGATTTGTTTTCATGATTATCGAATGTAAATAGTTTTATCTCTAAAAACAGTTTAGCCTATAAAGCTAGTATAACGCTAGTATATTGGGCATAGTGTAATGACAAATAAAAATCGCTTGTTAATACCACTAACAAGGCTCAAAATAGCCCCACACTAACACGGTAGCATAATGAGGGTCCCTACCTTCAAACCGAAGCATTGAGAACTTTGTCAGTGTCCAGACAGTTTAATAAGAACATATTTTATACATACAGTCAACTTCACGTATACAGACAGGAGCCATCCAGGGTTCCAGACTGCGACCAAATTGGTCGCAAATGCGACCATTTTTTGAGAATGTGCGAGTTAAAATGCTATGTGGTCGCATTTGTGCGAGTGGACGCTTGAGCAACAGAACGCCGTTGTATCAGCTGCTGCAGTCCGTAACTTATGTTCAAAATGAACGAGTAGGCTACATCATGAATCCATTTTCCAAACCGTGTTTTTGACTTATTCTGAATCACTACGGTACGCCTATAATAAGTGTTTATATTCGGACTATTTTATCCCAGGGTGGACTCGGCTGCGGAGTAGCCCAGTGCCTGCGTGACTCGCCATAGACATTAACGGAGAGAAGAAGCTCCGGCTACAATGTTCTTCCACAAGACACGTGCAGTTTATTTATTGACGAACGCAGACGTCACGCGCATTGCACACTGATGGTGAAACGCGCCAATTACGAATTCACAAATTAAGGCATATAAAAATGATAAAAATGGTCTCACGAAACACAGAGCCCCTTCCTCCAAGTCCTACGTCTTTTCAGCGGTTATATTTTCCTCTGTCGAGCGATTACTCTCGATCGCTCGACAGAGGAAAAGGAAATTATTATAAAATGCAGAAGGTAAGGAGTGTGAGATTTCTGCTTTTAGTTACAACTATAAACTTTGATAACGAAAATTCTGTATCAGTTTATTATAATACTCTAATCTTTTAAAATGTAATGCATACATTTGAATGTTTAATGATTTTTAAAAGATAGAAAGATGATAATAGACAGATAGATAGATAGATAGATAGATAGATAGATAGATAGATAGATAGATAAATAGATAGATAGATAGATAGATAGATAGATAGATAGATAGATAGATAGATAGAATATGATTCAAATGTAAATAGATAGATTGTATATAATTCAAATGTAAAATGCTTAAAATTACAGATTAAAATTACTGTCCAAAATACTGTCCGAACGCCGGTCTCGAGTGGTCTCCTCCACCCGAGCAGCCCCCGAACCGGATGGACGGCAGCTTTTTTCATCGGCGCTCGACCCCCGCGTGCAACCGGGCCGCCCCATTCCTGCCTGAACTTCACACAGAGCTGACGAAGTCCTGGAATGCCCCGCTCTCGGCTAGAAACCGCTCCGATATATCCGCCTCGCTGCGCACAGTGGACGGAGCCGCCGAAAGAGGTTATTCAGCCATGCCACCCGTTGAGTACTTGGTCGCCGCACACCTCTGCCCGCCCTCTGCTAGATGGCGCTCTTCCCCCACGCTTCCTTCGAAAGCTTGCAGAGCGACCTCGAGCTTTCATGCTCGCGCTTATGCCGCCGCCGGTCAGGCCGCCGCAGCTCTACATTCGATGTCTGTCCTCCAGGTGTTACAGAGCGATATTCTCCGTGAGTGGGCCGAGAGCGGTAGAAACCCCTCCTCCGCTGTCACGGATCTGAGAAGTGCTACGGACCTCGCCCTTCGCGCCACTAAAGCCGCCGCACAAGCTCTGGGGAGATGCATGGCCAGCCTTTGCGTATCCGAGAGACACTTATGGCTCATGTTCGCTGACATGGGAGATTCTGAGCGCGCCGCGTTTCTTAACGCGCCCCTCTCCCCAACGGGCCTTTTTGGATCTGCTGTCACGGGAATCGTCGATTGCTTTTCCGAGGTCCAGAAAGCCACTCAGGCCATGAATTTGTTTCTGCCCCGCCGCGCTAGCTCTTCCGCAGGCCGCTCTCGCGAGCCTCCTGCCAGAGCTCCACCGCAGCGCCCTCCTCCGCAGACTCAAACAGCCCAGCGCAGACAGGGCGGCCACCCTCGCTCTCGCTCTGACAGCCGCCGCAGACCGCCCTCGCTCTGACAGCCGCCGCAGACCGCCGCCCCCACGGGGTCCGCGACCCAAGATCACGCTGAAGCCTGATCATCAGAAGTCTGCCTAGCAAAGTTAAGAAAACGACGGCGCTCTCCCGCTGCGGCCGGACCGCCGTCAAAGCTTCGCCCTCTGCCAGTCCCCGTTGTTTCGCCGACTGCTGTAGTGTTTACCGCCACAAACAAGCCGGTGTCCCTGCCCGCTTGCGAGCGTCAAAAAGCCGTTTTTACGGCTACCCAGAGAAATCTCAAAAAGAGAAAATATGCCGGTTGTGTAGAAAATGTGCCCACAATCATGTGTTCACCCATACACACAAGCATAACATATCCCGTGTCTCTCTCAGAGCCCCATCACATGAAACGGGCACAGCCCGCTCTAATAGCAGAGAACATAAACACGCCCACGAGTTCATGCGCGTGTCCCCTCTCTGCTCGCTCTGTTTCACGGCCCATAGACTCCTCTCTGAGTGCAAGTCCCGTTGCCACACACATTCAAAGCGCGCCCACACACTGTGTCCAGCCCGCTATGTACAGCAATCAGGGCGATATAGCCATTCGGCCACTAGCCGCATGCTCCAAAGCGTGGGAAGCCATTCCAGGCATTTCCCCGTGGGTGCTAAGCATTATAAAGAACGGCTATCTGCTACAGTTTCGCCGCCGCCCACCTCGTGCGCGCGCTCGGCTCGAATCCACTGTCAGCCCGCTGGCCGCTGGCACGCTCCGCTCAGAAATTGCGACGCTGTTGCGAAAGGGCGCCATAGAGAGAGTCCCGCCATCTATGACCGAGTCGGGGTTTTACGGCCGTTATTTTCTGGTTCCCAAGAAAGACGGCGGCCTCAGACCGATTTTAGATCTCAGGTTTCTGAACAAAGTGCTCATGAAGAGACCGTTCAAGATGCTCACTACCAGGAAACTCCTCGCGCAAGTGCGCCAGGGGGACTGGTTCATCTCTCTAGACCTGAAAGACGCCTATTTTCAGATCCAGATAAATCCCCGTCACAGGCCATTCTTACGTTTCGCCTTCGAGGGTCATGTTTATCAATACGCCGTTCTCCCGTTCGGCTTATCCCTGGCGCCCTGTACATTCACGAAGTGCATGGATACGGCGCTCGCCCCCCTGCGGAGCCAGGGGCTGCGCATATTGAACTATCTGGACGACTGGCTGATTTTGGCCCAATCACAGACGGAGCTTCTGTCGCACCGCGCAGTTCTCCTCGACCATCTAAAAACGCTGGGCCTCTCTGTCAACTGGACAAAGAGCTCCCTTCAACCCAGTCAATCGATTTCCTTTCTAGGAATAGATTTGAACTCGGTCACGATGACGGCTCGCCTGTCCACACAGCGCGCGCGCAGTGTTCAGCGACTAGCCGCCTCGTTTCAGATGGGCACCCGCACACCTCTGAAAACTTTTCAGAGGATGCTGGGTTACATGGCCTCAGCCTCCGCTGTGCTTCAGCTAGGCCTTCTGCACATGCGCCCGCTTCAGCTTTGGTTAAACAGCCGTGTACCCCACCGCGCGTGGAACACGGGCCGCCAGCTGATCAGGGTTACGCAGACATGTCTCACGGCGCTGCAGCCATGGACAGTAGCAGAATGGTTTCGGCAGGGCGTCACGATGGGGACCTTTTCGCGCCGAAAAGTCATCTCGACGGATGCATCCAACACGGGTTGGGGTGCAGTCTGCGAGGGCTCACCGGCCTTCGGCCATTGGTCGACTCAGGAAGGCCCCTTACACATAAACTGTCTGGAAATGCTTGCGGTCGAGAACGCGCTCTCGCGCTTCCTCCCGCTCATTCGGGGACACCACGTCCTGATCCGTTCGGACAACATGGCTGTGGTCTCCTATCTCAACCGTCAGGGCGGTGTCAGATCCAGGAATCTCTTTCTACTGACACACCGCATTTTAGTTTGGTCTCAGAGCCGCCTGCTCTCGCTCAGAGCGACGCATGTGCCGGGCCATCTGAACGACGGTCCAGACATACTGTCCAGGAACCTCATCTCCACAGGAGAATGGTCCCTGAACACACAGATGGTCCAAATACTGTGGCACTATTCGGCAGAGCAGAGGTGGATCTCTTCGCGTCAGAAGAAAACGCTCACTGCCCAATATTTTTTTCAAGGAGCGAGGACGCGCTAGACCAGGAATGGCCTCACCGCCCGCTCTATGCATTCCCTCTGATCGCTCTGTTACCACAGGTACTTCAGAGGATCAGGGAAACACGCCACTCGGTGCTCCTCATAGCCCCGCGATGGGAGAGTCAGAATTGGGTTCCGGAGCTCACTCAGCTGTCACAGACAGCCCCGTGGCCCATCCCAGTCAGAGCAGATCTCCTCTCTCAAGCTCGCGGCACGATCTGGCACCCCCATCCACGTCGCTGGGCGCTACATGCATGGGTGATCAACGACTATTCGGCGATTTGCCAGAGGGAGTAAGAAACACTATCATACAGGCTAGAGCACCTTCCACGAGAAGGCTCTATGCGTCTAAATGGTCTGTGTTCTCAAAATGGTGCACCGACAAACATCTGGACCCACGGTCATGCGAGGTGCCGTCTTTGCTAGTTTTCCTTCAAGAGATGCTGGACAAGGGCAGGTCCCCCTCCACTCTCAAGGTTTACGTGGCAGCCGTCGCGGCGTTCTCTGAACCCCGACGCGCTCAGTCCCTGGGCAAAGACGAGTTAGTCATCCGCTTCCTCAGAGGAGCTAAGAGGATGAACCCTCCGCGGCCCCCTTCGGTTCCTATCTGGGATCTTTCTATAGTCCTCGAAGCTATGAAAGCACCCCCGTTCGAACCGCTCGAGTCTGTGGACCTAAAATACCTCTCGCTCAAAACCGTTTTTCTGACGGCTCTGTCCTCAGTAAAACGCGTGGGGGATCTTCACGCGCTCTCATCCAGCGCCGCGTGTCTTGAGTTTGGACCGAATGATTCTGTTGTCATTCTCAAACCTAGGCATGGCTATGTCCCGAAGGCGATTGGTACCCCGTTCAGGGCTCAGATTATTTCCCTATCGGCTCTGCCTTCATCCGATAGTGAGCGCGACGCCAATCTCCTCTGCCCGGTGCGGGCTCTGAGGTTGTACACTACGCGCGCTGCCGCGTTCAGACACGCTGAGCAGCTTTTCGTGTCGTTTGGGGGGCGCACCAGAGGTCTGCCCGCCTCTAAACAGACACTGTCTAGATGGATAGTGGACGCTATCGCCTCTGCTTACGCATCTAAATGCCTGCCCTCCCCTCTGGGCATCAGGGCGCACTCCACTAGAGGCATGGCCTCATCGTGGGCATGGTCCTGTGGAATTTTCATCCATGACATTTGTGTGGCCGCGGGATGGGCCTCCCCGTCCACTTTTGTCAGATTTTACAACTTGGAAGTTCCCGCCTTGCAGGCAAAATTACTAGCTGTCTAAAGACCAGCTCCCTAGAAGCTGCATTACTGGGAGTCCCTCACACAACCGGTTCGCCCCTTGTGCTCTCCTTAGATGCTTATGTATACACTTCATGTGCCCGCTCTGCCGGCCTCATATTACATTCACTCCACGTTAAAAATCCCCCGGTATCACCCTGGGATTCATGAGTGGATTCATAGCGCGCACGGCGTTGACCAGGTGTTCCCGTAGCGTAAGCTAGCTTACGCAATACGAGAGAACCTCTCGTAAGAGAATGAATCGGTTACCTAACGTAACCTCGGTTCTCTCTAGAAGAGGGAACGAGTATTGCGTTCCCGGCCGTGCTTGCGCTACTAGCGTTTCGCTTCACGCTGAAATAAATCAACATATAAGCCTGGGAGAGACTGTTATATACACCATAGCCACGCCCATTCTGCCGGGCCATGATGCAATGAGCGCGCGGGCGCTTCTCATTGGCAGCGGGTTCAGTCCCGCTCTCCCATAGGCTTAAGCAGTTCTCTCTGAGCGAACCAATGAGCTGCTAGATAGCCTGCTCTAGGTCTGCCGCAGAGGAACTGCGTTGTCAATGGATACAAATTATGAAATAATTTTTGGGCTTCAAAATCTCAGCAAAGATGAATCTTTCCCGTAGCGTAAGCTAGCTTAAGCAATACTCGTTCCCTCTTCTAGAGAGAACCGAGGTTACGTTAGGTAACCGATTCGTTTTCAACCATCAATATACTGCATTATATTAGTGTTACGCAACGATGTCAACATGAACTCAGTTTCGGTTTCTTGCCCTTTTTTACGGCTAGCATATGTAGAATTTGTAAAGTAAATACTGTATGTCTTCAAGATTAAGTCTTTGACATTTACAGTATGTAATATGATAATTGCAGTAGAACTCTTATGGCTACAAAAAATTAAGTACACAAAACAAGTGGCCAGCGACTGTGTAGTAATGTGATAGAATGCGCCAGAAGATCTTGAATTGAAATGAGCTATTTGAATATGAAAATCACGCTTTGCTTGGCATCACATTCAAATGTAATATAATCCTTATGCTGCAGTATGCTAAAATATCCTCAAATAATTATTTATCCACCATTTACTACTGCATACAGTAAAAGCATTTAATACCAGTGTAGGGAAATATGCTGGGATTAAATTTTGCAACATTTTGGAAAAAGTGGGAATGCAACATTAGAGTGTGATGATGCTAAGCCAAAAAAGATGATAGAAGTTGTGATTCAATCAGCGGGTGAGGATTCTTTATAAATTTAATAATCATCTGCACATTTTAACTTTGTCTCCACACTTTAATACCTACGGATATTTCCATTTTTACCTCATCTAGGCTACATGTTTTGATTCATTTTGATGTCGAAGTATCATAAAGACATAATGCATGTGTCACATAGCTGTGGCTGAAGTGAAGCGCACGACAAAAATGATTCCAACAAAATAGTCCTTTTAATAAATCCAAAAAGAATACAGGAGATAGGGGAATAATAAAAATAATAATAATAATTTAGCCGATACCGGACAAGGAACAGATTGAAACACAGAAACAAGGAGGAAATAAGGGAACTAATCAAGATCAGATGAACAGAACGACTAATTAATGAGTAACACACAGGGAAATCAGGCAGGCTAACAGGAACATGACAACATTCAAAATGTTTTTCATTGGAAATTAGTATTTGAATATGGAAAGTACTTGTCATCACAAAAATCAGTATTTAATTTTAATGCATTTGACCTGTGGGCAAATCCAAACAAGTAAACATTTTAAACATTTGCTTTCAGAGAATATAATGCGCTATAGTGCAGACGGAACCTCATTTCATGTTTTAATAGGAGTAATATCATTTAATTATTTTTTATAGAACTGTAATTTGGTGCGTTCAGGTGCCATTCACCTTAAGTTTTTTTATATATATAATTGTTTACTTGCAGTTTCAGAAGCATTTACTAATTAGTTTAGAAATCGTGATACATACTACAGGAAAAAAATTAAAACTAGAGCTTCTACCCAGACTGTTCCATAGGCTTAACTCAGGTATGGCTAGTTTACTAATTATTTTAAAAAAGTGATAATAATTAAAAAAACGAATTTACTCAACCTTGTTGGGTATCTATATTGACCACAGTTGTCACGCTCCAAAAAGAGGTGAAAATAAAAACAACAACAAAAACAAGTCAAGTCATCTTCATTTATATAGCGCTTTTAACAATGGATTGTTTCAAAGCAGCTTTACAGAGATAAACATATAATTTAAGGAACATAGATTGTTTTGGCTTTAGCGGTTCTTGAATAATGTTATTTCCAGCTAAAGTTAATTTTGATTGATTCACCTCCATTGAAATGATCAGACTTTAAACGCGAACCTGTGATTAACGCTGACGGCGTTCAGATTCGCATTAAGAATTGATTCTATAGTTATGTGCTTTTGAAAATATGTGCGCAGGTTTGTAATTTCATACAACCCATGCCTAAACAAACTACTTGTCTTGCCTATAAATTTGGTTCAGAATTTTGTTTTATTTTATCACTTCGGGTGCGAGCCGGATTTTCAACAACGCTTTATCTGTAGAGTGGGAAAGGGATCCTCCATAGGGAGAGGATAGTTGACACTTCAGCACTGCATTGTCATCGGGTCCAGGCGGATCTCCTTCGTCAGATCTGGATACGGCCTAGATCCGGCAGGCTGCGGGAAAACCTCTGGATAAACAAAGACACTAATATATATATATATATATATATATATATATATATGAGTTTAATGTATGGCTTAAAGGACTCATAAATGGATACAATCAATATATGATGGACATGTATAAGGTGAGTGTGTTTTAGCTTTAGATTTTGTTGTAAAAAAAGTATTTTTTTTAGAATAGTGCATTTTGATTTATTGTTTACTTTTGTTTTTGTTTTTGCTTACATGAACGGATGTGTTGCAATGTGGAAATATCCTTAATGAAAATTAGCTACAGTATTTGAATATGAAAATTACTTATCTTGTCATCACATAAAAACAGCATTAAAGTGAGTGTGTCAGACTAGGAATGCTAAGACTAGGAAATGTGTATAATTCTGTGAATGAGGGCTGTAGAGTTTTCTGTAGCTGATTCTGTGCTTTCTTGATGCAATGTAATGTTTAATTAAGAAAATGTGGAGTCCATTTATTGAGAAAGGCACACTGAATTTGTAGACATTTACTGTGACAGAAAATGTGTTTGATAATCTCTAATTAGAATACATCAGCACACATTGGATCTGATATTAATCAGATATCAACAGGATCAGTGTGTTCAGTCATGGACCGGAGTCTGTTTTTGCTGCTCCTGCTGTCAGGTTGGTGTTATATTTGTAAGATGTTTTACAAGGAAAAGTGAATGTGCAATCTGTATAAAAAAAAACACTTTTGCAGGGCTTTTCTGGAGCAGTTCTGCTCTTTCTCATCAGTACCACTATATAAATGTAAGAATGTCGTGGCCAGAGGCGCAGAGTTACTGCAGAGGGAAGTACACTGACCTGGCTACTGTAGACACCATGGATGATGTGAACAGGCTGGAGAATATAGGGGATGCTGGATACAGTGGATCAGTGTGGATTGGACTGAAGAGAGGGACACAGAAACGCTGGGTTTGGTCTAATGGAGAAAACACACTCACACAGTACAGTGTTTGGAGTGATGGAGAACCAAATAATGAAAACAAATGTGGCTTTTTAGCTTATGGAGTTTGGATCAGTTACCCGTGCTCAGCTACGATTCACTTTATGTGCTACAGTGGTGAGTTATACAGTGAGTTTGTAACTTAACAAATATTCAGTTTAGCTAAGAACACTTATTTTGCTTTTCCTGATAGGAAGCACTGGGTACGTTAAGGTAGAGCTGTGGAAGAACTGGACAGATGCTCAGAGCTACTGCAGACAGATTTACACAGATCTGCCCACTATCCACAACTCCGAGGAACTAAACCAGATAAAGAGTGTTGTTCCTTTTAATGCATGGGTCTGGATTGGTCTGTTCCAGGACTCTTGGGAATGGTCTGATAAACGGAGCCTCTTCTTTAGAAACTGGGCAGCAGGACAACCATCCCAGAGTTCAGGATCTGGTGACTGTGTCGGCGTGTCAAGAACCAATTTTGGGAAATGGGCTCATGAAAGCTGTGATCTGAAGCATCCTTTTATCTGCCATGGAGGTGAGTTTTTTAATTTTTTTATTTTTTTGGACAAATCGGATCACATTAGAATGATTTTTGAACTGTTCAAAAATTGTTCAACCTGACAATGCAAGAAACTTTTTGCATGCATTTTTCTGGTATGTTGTTTCCATGCAGTAGAGTTTTGGTAATGCGCAAAAATCTGTAAGGTTTTGCTTAAAGGTTTCCTATTAAGGTTTTTTTTTTTTTTTTTTTTTACATTTTCAACATTCTTTAGTGTGTAAATTTTGCTATTTGCCCTTGAAAAATCAGTAAGCACTGTTTCTAAACTCCCTGAAACACCTTCTGAGTTTTCTTCCATGAAGAAAATCTGTTATCTGTTCTCCCTATATTATCTCCTTGTTTGCTGTCTTGTGCTGGTTCATTGTGATTAATTGTGTGTGTATCCACACACGGTAATGCTTGTGAGTACCTTGTCTTGAGTTCTGGCTAAACAAAGTTTTCTTGTAATAGTTATTTTGTTCCTGAGAAGTTTTATGTCTAAGTCTTAGTCTAGTGTTGTTAGTCTTTTGCTTTGCCTGTGCTGTTTTTTTTCCCCCCTCGTGGGGTTTTGTTTTCCTTTTTTGTTAGCAATAAACCTTGTGTGTCAGCAAACTGTCTGCGTTTGGGTTCGTTCCTGAATACCTGTGACAGTCGGGTCTGACTTCTGTGTGACTTCAAAGTTAGCAACTGAAACCAAGTGCTAAAGGCAAATACGTTTATTTTTTTATTTTCAATATTAATACAAAATTATTGCAGTGGGGAAAAACTAAACCAAATCACAGTAATTATTTCCAACCAAGAATAAAGAAAACCAATATGGGGGAAAAGAAGCAGCAACTAGGCTGCAATCAAAAAAAAAAAAAAAAAAAGGAACAAAAAAATCTTCAGTATCCAAAGATACCCTATAAACTACACTCACTAAATCAAAAACAAAAATACCTGATTTTTACAGTCATGTTCCTCATTTCCATTTGCAAAAGGGCCCAAGTCTCCTTACCGCTCCGTCCACTATATGAATGAAAGCAAGACATGGCAAGATGCTCAGAGTTACTGCAGAGCGAGATTCACTGATCTGGCCACTGCTGACAACATGAACGACGTGAGTTTGCTGGTAAATACAGTGGATGCTGGATACAGTGGTTCAGTATGGATAGGTCTCCACAATGGAGCAGAGTATCGCTGGGTCTGGTCTATGGGCTCACTGTCCCAGTACAGTAACTGGAATCCAGGACAGCCAAATGGTGATGGGAAGTGTGTGAGGAGTTTTAATGGAAGCTGGTACGATGCGAGCTGCAGCACCGTTCTCCCTTTTGTGTGTTTCAATGGTGAGTCCTCAGATCTGGTTAATTTTTCCACAAAACGTTGCCTGATCCTGGACTAAGGGCTGGTCTTTATCTGGTGTTTCTGAACAGAGAGCACTGGTTTCATCATCACTGAGACTGCTATGACATGGAGAGATGCTCAGAGTTACTGCAGAAAACAACACACTGATTTGGCGAGTATCAGCAGCGCAGAGCAACAGAATCTGATCAGTAATAATAAATTATCGCACTGGATTGGTCTGTTCCTGGACTCTTGGGAATGGTCTGATTGGTGGAATCTCAGTTTTAGAAACTGGGCAGCAGGACAACCATCCCAGAGTTCAGGATCTGGTGACTGCGTCGGCATGTCAACAACTGATTCTGGGAAATGGGCTCAATACAGCTGTGATCTAAAGCATCCTTTTATCTGCCATGGAGGTGAGTTTTACCATGTTAACAGAATCAAATGATACAAATAAGAGGATGAGGATGTTTTCATTTATTGATGTATGTTCTAATTTGAGGATGACTTTAACATTGTATTTCTCAGATGACACGTTAATTAAAAAGCAGATTGTCAGACTGAAATTGTCCTGTAATGGAGAATGCACATTGAATGATCCTTCACGACAGACTGCCATTCTGAATGAGGTTTGTATCTGGCCTAAACACTGTGTTCATTTTCATGGTCACATGGTTCAACAACACAATTTCTATTTACTGGGGGAAACGTTTTAAGAATACATTACAGCTAACTGTAAGACTTGAGAAATTAGAAAATGCCGGGCAGTCTGGTTGAGGATCGACCACGAGAAGACAAAGGATCTTTCTGGAAATTAACATTTGAACTCTCTCTTGTGAAGTTAGCATCACCATTTGAGATGCAAATCTCACTTCAGAATAGGCTACATCTCTTTTTTCCTCTTCCCCTCATTCCCAAAGAAGTAAACCAAAAGGTAATAAAGGTCTTAAGTGTTTAGAAATATCTTGCACACAGGAGGGTGTGTCTTCCAAGCAAATGGCATCCTGCTCTCAAAAGGTGTAATCTCTGAATGCAAATTCCCATTGTTAGCAAGTGTTTCCTTGTGATAGAAGTTTCTGTCTTGGTCTGGGTATATAATAAATTGCAACAAGAGGCTCGATTTGTAACTCAAATTAGCCCGTGATGCGGATTGTATGCAAAATACTTTGCATCATGTATTTTATAAATGTCAAGGTTCGCATCTTCTCTCTTTATTCCAGAGCATTTGATGTTTTGTATCTATTATCTTTAAACTGATTATGAAATTGGCAGGATACATTTACCTGACATCATAAATTGTAAACATTTGATTTTATTCAACCTGACTCTGACATTATTTTCAGTAAAGAGTTAAAAAGACTGTCTTTCCGCGTGTATTTGATTAAATGAAATACATTTTTCATATGTATTATCTCGTTATTTCATCTGACTCCATAAATTAAAAGGTTTTAATGATATCTGTGCATCATTAAATGTGAGCGAATGTTTGACTAGTAACACGCAAAGACCTTCAACCGTTCTATCGGAAAACCTCCATTGGGCCGATTTAGACGGACTTACAAACCAACCAACCATCTTTCATAGCATTAATATTGTTGCAGCAGTTGATGTTTTATTTTTATTCTTTCTTGATGGTCTTCCAGATCCGTGAAAAACTGAAGATCATGGGGCTGGAAAGTGACAGCAAAATAAACTGGAGAAAAGGGGAAGGTGAAAAGGTGTTTCATCAGGAGATTAACCATAAGCCCAACTCAAATCATAAATGTAATAGACTGTAATTATCAATGTGCTTTTTTAAAGTAAACTTTAAAACTGATTCAGAGAATATCAAGTAAAAGTCTGAACTATATTTTAAAGGGAAAATGGGAAGTTGTAGTAGTAGTAGTAGTACTAATATCCATTATTTAAAAGTCAAGTAAGGACATGTTAAATATTATATTTATTTGAATTGATTTTGAATTCATTTTAATTAAATTAATAACTAAATCAGTTAAACGGAACAAATTACATTCTTGAAGAATTAAATGTTTTCTTTGCTAAATTTTGGTTTATTGATGTAAATGCATTATAGAATAAAATCCACAAATATGTTTGTAAAATTGACATTAATGGTAAACTTTTGTATAAAAACTGTCTAGAGTACTGTATTAGAAGGGGGTTTGAGATATATGTAAGTCTATTTGATATGTGAAGTATGCATGATTCATTCTCATAATACATTTGATGAAAATATAAATAGAATCATCCTGTCCATATTGTTTTCATTTTCAAGTGATAACTATAGATCTGTCAAAACTTTTTTTCTTTTAAAACTGACAAATAGTCAGATTTAAAAGAAACTGAAAACCTAACCATAAAAGAAACTGAACCCCTATTAATTCATTAGCGTGGGATAGTAACTCTTTTTCCTCTGTATTCTGCAAATACTAATAAAATAAATGTAGAAAATAAAATCGGTACAGTAGATTATTATTTACCCATTAGAAATAACTCTTTATTCAGCACATTTTCACTTCCAAAAAAGCAATAATAGTATGTTAATAGATTTAGTGGCCCCTTTCTAAAATAATAATAATTATGAGTTGTACTCCTTGTAATCATGATAATCTTCACTCTTAATGGTATCAAAATACCTTGATGAGTTTATCAGCATAAAATCAGCATATGGGGCCAGTTGCATAAACAAAGCCATTACGTTAAGACTGTGTCTTAAGAACTAGTATGACCAACCACCAGTTAGTCCGGGGTAATCAGTCTTACTTTTCAGTGACAAATTAGACCAATCTAAGTTTTTATATCTGGCTTAAATGATTTTATGATGCTAGAACTGCATTTAATGATAGATGATGATTAATGATAAAAGCATTTAATGCTATAATGTTATTTTAGAAAAAGGTTAAAAAAAATTACTATCAGAGAATATGACTGACCCTCCTCATCTGGTGGGATCTGAATGATCTGCCTAACTCAACCAGAGCTGCTGAGTCCCTAGCCATTTTCAAGAAACGGCTGAAGACACATCTTTTTCGGCAGCACATGATCCAGTAATACTAACACTTTCTCTTTTATTCTTTTCTATTTTTAAAAAAAAATTACATGTACTGCGTTAGATTAAACTAAATCTATCTATTCATCCTACTGCTCAAAATGCCTATTTTGACATTATTATGAATTATTACAAGCTATGCGCATTACATTTAATAGTCTGTGCATGTTAGGTTGCGTGGTGGTATGAATCACGAGGAAGATGAGGAACAGGAATTTAACAAAACTCAGGTACCACAAAACACCCTATACAATAAACGAGAACGGACAAAGAATGAGGGAGAACACAGGGTATAAATAACAAGGGAAAACAAAGGAACATGATGATGACAAGGTGAATAAAATGATGATGATTAGGACACAGGTGCAACAACTGAACAATGACGAGGAGCGGGAAAACAGGACTGAACCAAAAACACTAAGGAGGGGGAAACACAGAACCTACATATAACAGTACACCCCCTCCCAAAAAGGTGCGTACTCGCGCCGTATTACATCAGTAGGGGGTGGGCGCCCTGGAGCTGGCAGTTCAGGGGACCAGGACGGAGCAGGCTGTGCAGGCGGCCAGTGCGGAGACTACCCTTCGGGAGGCCACGGCGGAGTATACCCTTCAGGAGGCCAGGGCAGAGACGACCCTTCGGGCCACCATGGCTGGCTCGGTAAGACTGATGTGAAGTGCAGGCTCGGTAGGACCGACATGAAGAGGCTCAGATTCGGCAGGGCTGACGTGAAGAGGCTCAGGCTCGACAGGACCGACGTGGAGCTCAAGTTGGTCAGGCATGACGTGAAGATCAGGTTGGTCAGGCGTGACGTGAGGATAGGGGCTCGGTAAGACTAACGTGAAGAATCACATGCTCTGCATCAAAGTCTATTAAGTTTATTTCCTCTGGACCTTGGACGAGGAAAGGAACAAAGGATTCTGGAGGGACGATCTCGGTGGGACGAGATTCAGGACTTGGGACGAAGACTGGAGGCGTGACGTGAAGATCTGGCTGGTCAGGCGTGAAGTGAAGATCAGGCATGGCGTGAAGGAACTCAGGCTCAGCGGGACGGGCGGTCTTGGCGGGACGGGACTCTGGATTTGGTGGAGGGGTGTTTGTAGGCTCTGCGATGATAAATTCATAGTTGTTGTTTACCAACACCCACTCCACACTTGCGGCGAAATCTTGATGAGGATCGCTCCCTGGGAGGCGTGCCCGGGACCCCTCGCTGAGGCTGGCAATGTGGAGGCTGGTCAGGATAGTGTGTTAGGCACGCCAACTCCAAGAAATCCCTGGTGTGAGATTTCAGGGAGCAGTCCTTTTGTTCCAGGCATAGCAGAGCATTGCAGGAATATTCATCATAAAAAATTAAAAGAAAACACAGCAAAAAAAGGCTGTATTTGGTCCGTTCTTCTGTTAGGTTGCGTGGTGGTATGAATCACGAGGAAGACAATGAGGAACGGGAAACAGGAATTTATTTAACAAAACTCAGGTACCACAAAACACGCTATACAATAAACGAGAACGGACAAAGAATGAAGAAAAACACAGGGTATAAATAACAAGGGCAAACAAAGGAACATGATGATGACAAGGTGAATGAAATGATGATGATTAGGACACAGGTGCAACAACTGAAGAATGACGAGGAGCGGGAAAAGTGGGAAACAGAACTGAACCAAAAACACTAAGGAGGGGGAAACACAGAACCTACATGTAACAATGCATGATCTGCAAATAAGTCGTTACATTTTATTAACAAAAATTTGCTCACAATATGGTACTTTCAATACCAATTGTACAAATTTAAAGAATAATGTACTGTGCGAGCAGGACGAGGCCGAGAGCCGTGAGAGAGCGGCACGAGGCCGGTGGCGTGATTACTGATGAGCGACACCTCCGCGACGCACCGGTCTCATATCTCTCACAGAGGAGCGGAAGCATAAAAGGAGGAGCGACGACAGTGGAAATCGAGAGAGGAACAGGCCTGAACCTGTGTTTTGGTTTGTTTTGTTTGTGTTTTATTGTGTGCCAGCAGTCGTCCGTGAGGGGCTGCTGGCTTATACTTTTGTTTTGTATTTGTTTATTTTATGATTAAAAGTTTTGAATGTTCGCTGGTTCCCGCCTCCTTCTTCCCTGAATCTTAAACCCTGTTACATGTACAGTTTGAAAATATAATCGTAGGCTATTATATATTTTCAAACTGCTGCGGAATAAATGGATTATTGTAAAAATGTAATCAATATTAAATAAATGTAATAAATATTATAAACAATATTTGGCATTAGTAACTTTTTGCCCTATAAATCAAACCCTCCGCACCCTTGAGCTTTGATCAAACAACACGTTCGACAGCTAAAATGTCACATACACACTCATATGCATCTTGCAAAAAGTAGCATAATAGGTGCCCTTTAAGTTGTTATTTGCTCTGATTCTTTATGAAGCCTTATTCAAAAATGGAAAATATGACTCAAGACAGGATATTCTGATAGAAACCCTCCAGACCCTTTTCAGAATTCAACAACTAGAAATAATTCGGAATAGTTGCTGTTACGTGGGGATTGTGGGAAATGAAATAGCGAATACAGGATTGCGCAGTAAAAGTAGACTACTAGAAACAGTCTAGCATGTTCTTCTAAAATGTGTGTGTTAAAGAAAGATCTCATCTCATAGAAGAGGTTATGGGTGTAAAAGGTTAACATCAAAGAATGAATAAATAATTACTTCACGACTGCTAAAAAAGAATGTTCTATATGTAAGAAGGGGGGATTTCTCTAAAGACTACAAGCACTAGATCCCACCCTTTCAAACCCGCCCATAGGTTGGACCTAATGCGCTAACAGAGCTATCACAGATCAGTGGGTGGAACTTCACTTGTAGATACTGAAATCAATATCAGCCATTGTTACGGCCTTTGGCCTATTTCTGGTCGTTCTCCTGCCCCTCCTCTCTTTTCAGGCCTAATTGCTGACACCTGGGAAGATGGGTCTTAAATAGGAGTTTCTTTACTGCATTGGTCTCTTCCTGCGCTGGTCTGGTAACTAGAGGCTCAGACGCTGCTCGGTTGGCCTGCCCGGGTTCATGCCTTGCTCGGGGAGCCAGGACTTCACAGAGATGCACATTTAAGTTTATTTGAGTTGTGTCTTTTATTTTTACAACCAACACTTGCACCCACACATACAACACCTCCCTGCACCTGCCTTACACCACTGATACTGACATTCACACCACATTGTTGGTTCTGTTGTTTAAATTTGTGTTAGATACACAATAAACTTATGTTTTGCACCGTTTGCTTGTGGCATGGTCTCCCCTCTGTTGTTTCGGCCTTGAGTCAGTCGTAACAAAGTGGGGGCTCGTCCGTTGCTTTTGCGCGTTATTTATTCTAGTTATTTGGTTTTGTTTAATGCGTGTTGTGTTTTGATTTAGGAATTTGTGTGTGAGCGCTTGAGGGGCATATGAGAACTGGAATGGTGATTTTTCGGTGCGTGTTGATTGGCGGTTAAGGGGAAATCCCGTGACGTCGTTGTCCTTATATGGTTAGTTGTTGCGTTCTGGGAGACGTGCCTGAGTTTGATTAGTTTTGATTAGTTGTAATTTGTGTGCTGGGCTGGCATACTCGAGCGGGAAGGATTGGGCGTGTGTTTCAGCAGTAGTGGCTGTTTTTGGAGACGTGTGAAGGTAAGTGACAGTTTGTTAAAGTGCACTTATAAGTTTTGGGCTGCCGTTTTTCCTTGTAGGCTTAGCACCGTTTCCCAGTAGGGGGTTCGCTGCATTATTGTTTTAGTGTGGAGGTACGGCGGGTAGAGCTTCCCATTTTCCTTCTCCCTACATCGGCTCGGGAGCATTTCCGTGGTTTCAGGGGGGGTGGCCAGTTCGCTGGTCGCCTTTGCCGGACCATCGGGTTGTAAATGCATAAAAACCCACCGCTACGCCTCACGAAGACTAGGGTACAGTAAGTTAGCTTTTGGGATAGGTAGTTAGCGGGGAAACGCCGTCCGTGGGCCGTGGTTGAAACTGAATGCCCTTGTGTACTGATAAATTTGTCACTTAAGCTTCGTCTCTATTGGTGAATTTGTTAGCCATGGATGAAGTGGTGGAAGATTTTATTGAATCGCCACAGGAATGTGGATTAGATATTTGTACTAAGAAACAATTGATCAGGATCGCTGAGTATTATAAGGTTGATATAGGGGATGGCCGAAAGACAAAGGATTATGTTAAAGGTAATTTGAAGGCGAAATTGTTGGAAAATGGGGTTTTGATGCCGGGTAAAGTTGACACTTCGGTTGAATTGTCTCTGTCGGGAAGAGTAAGCCCAGTTGGTTTATCGTTTGAGCAGCAGAAAGAGTTGCTTTTGTTACGTATTAAAACTGAACAGGAGAAAGAGCAGGCGATGGAAAGAATGAGGCAGGATTTGGAGCGGGAGAAGTTAGATGTGGAAAGACAAAGACTGGTGCTGATCAGAGAAGGTAAGCTGGAGGGCGAGGCACTCCAGGCTGACCGATCCCTGATGGCGCAGGTAAGCTTGAAACAAGATGACTTGAGTGATTTGAGATTGGTGCCCAGATTTAATGAGGAGAACCCAGAGACATTTTTTTCGTTGTTTGAGCGCCTGGCAGAGGCTCGAGGTTGGGCTGATTCTACGCGCATGTTAATGTTGCAGTGTGTGTTAACAGGAAAAGCACAACAGGCATTTTCAGCTTTAAGCAGCACTGATTGTGGTAAATACTCTGTGGTGAAAACTGCTGTTCTAAAAGCTTATGAACTTGTGCCAGAGGCGTACCGACTGCGTTTTCGAGGTTGGAGACGTGGCGATAAGTCGCATTTAGAGTTTATGCGTGATTTGGCTATGCATTTTGACTGTTGGTGTTCAGCGGCCGGGGTTGACTCCTTTGAAAACCTTCGTTTGCCACTTATATTAGTGAGCGTGGAGTCAAGTCTGTTGGTGAAGCTGCTGCGCTGGCTGACGATTATTTCTTAATTCATACTTCAAGAAGTGGTGTTGGGTATGAAGCAAGGGTAGGTAGGCAGTTTGAAGATAAAAGTGGTCGTGTGTCAGGGGATTCAGAAAAAATCTGTAATTACTGTCACAAGCGAGGTCATTGGAAAAATGATTGTTATGCTCTTAAGTCTCGTCCAAAACAAGCTTTTCCCAGGGCTAGTCCGGTGATGTGTGCTGCGTCTGTCACTGACCAGGAGTTAGCTGGAATCACTGGAGAAGGCAATTCAGAGTTGAAATCTTATTTACCTTTTATTACAGAAGGTTTTGTTTCATTAATGGGAAGCAAAGAGCAGGTGCGCATAAAGATTTTACGTGACACTGGTGCGTTTGACTCATTTATTGCGGCGGCAACTTTGCCATTTTCAAATGACACCTTTTTGGGCTCAAGCATTCCTGTAGTGGGAATGGGTTTAAACGTTTTGAATGTACCACAACACAAAATGATGCTGCACTGTGATCTTTTCCAGGGTGAGGTGTCTGTTGGCGTGCGCCCAGCGTTACCTATGGATGGCGTTGCTATGATCCTGGGTAATGACATAGCCGGTGATAAAGTATGGGCTGATGTATCTCCGCCGGCCAAGGTGACGGTGACTCCTCTGGTGTGCGGTAAGCCTGATGAGAGTGAGGTACACTTCCCTGATGTGTTCAGTGCCTGTGCAGTAACTCGTTCAAAGCGTTTGGATAGTGATCACTCGGAAAGTGTGGCCTCCAGTCCTCGTCTACTTTTACCTGTGGTCCCCTGGTCTGTTTCTCATGATGAGCTGATGCATGAGCAGGAAGCTGACAGCACGTTGAAGTCTTGTATGGATGGGGTTTGTTCTCCTGAAGAGATCAGAAATCATTCTTGTTGTTATTTTTTGCACAATAATGTCTTGATGAGAAAATGGACGCCTCAGTTTGAGGGTTTTGTTGGTGATCCGATTTATCAGGTGGTTGTTCCTTTAAAGTATAGGAATATTGTGTTGCAGATTTCTCATGACCAGTCTGGACATATGGGGGTCAGGAAGACGTATGACCGAGTTCTGCTGTATTTTTTTTGGCCTCGTTTGAAAAAGGATGTGTCTGCGTATAGTAAGTCGTGTCACACCTGTCAATTGACAAGTAAACCTAACCAGGTTCTGAAACCCGTTCCACTGTGTCCAATACCAGCTATAAGTCAACCATTTGAACATCTTCTTATTGACTGTGTTGGTCCATTACCTCCGTCAAAATCAGGTTCCAGATATTTGTTGACAGTGATGTGTCAAAGTACTAGGTATCCTGCAGCCTACCCACTGCGTAGTATAACGTCTAAGTCTGTGGTTCGTGCACTGTCCCAATTTATTTCTATTTTTGGAGTTCCACGGGTCATTCAGTCAGGTCAAGGGTCACATTTTTGTTCAAAATTATTTGCTCAAGTACTGGAACAGTTGAACATAGTCCATAATTTGGCATCTGCCTATCATGCTCAAAGCCAGGGTGTTTTGGAGCGGTTTCACCAAACACTTAAGTCCATGTTGCGCTCATTATGTGTTCAGATGCAGGGTGATTGGGAAGAGGCTTTACCATGGATGTTGTTGGCTGCTAGAGAGGTAATCCAAGAAAGTACAGGGTTTAGCCCTAATGATCTGATCTTTGGTCATAAAGTGCGGGGTCCTCTGGCTCTGTTGCAGGACAACTGGAAGGAGGCTCAGCCTCCAAGTAACCTACTGGACTTTGTGAATGGGTTCAGGTATAGGCTCTATATGTCTCAGGAAGTGGCCAAAAAGAATTTAGCCAGGGCACAAGCTAAAATGAAGGAACGTTATGATTGTCAGACTGAGCGTAGAGAGTTTCTCCCAGGTGATCAGGTTTTAGCGCTTTTGCCCATAATTACTTCTCCGTGGCAAGCAAAATTTTCTGGACCATTTTCTGTGTTAAAGAAGCTTTCTGATCAGAACTATTTAATTTCTACTCCCGCTCGTAGGTCAAAGGCCAGGCTCTGCCATGTTAATCTTTTGAAGCCTTATGTCTCCCGTGTATCTTTTGGGAGTGAGGGAGAGTTAAAGTTGTCTGAAACTCATCCTGTCTGTTTGGCTATGCCATCGTCCTCAGTGGTGGTAGAGGTGGAGGATCTAACAGAGCCTGATGAGGTTATGTTTTCTGGTCGGCTAAAAAATAAGGAAGCTTTAGATAAATTGGATAGTGTTTTGGGTCATCTAGAGTCTGGTCAGCGGGCACAGCTAGTTAAGCTGATTAGAAGTTTCCCTTGCCTATTTGGAGACACGCCGTCACGTACAACTTTACTAAAGCATTATATAGACGTGGGAGGTGCGAAGCCAATTAGGCAAAGATTCTATCGTGTTCACCCAGAGAAGCGTAAAAACCTGGAGGATGAGATTAGATACATGCTTCATAATAAAATAGCAGTCCCCTCTGACTCTAGTTGGGCGTCACCCTGTCTCTTGGTCCCAAAGTCAGACAATACACCTCGGTTCTGTACGGATTTTCGGAAAGTGAACGCAGTCACCAAGCCTGACTCCTTCCCTCTTCCTCGTATGGAGGATTGTGTTGATCAAGTGGGGGGGGGGGCGAAGTTTGTGACTAAGCTGGATTTACTTAAAGGTTACTGGCAGGTACCATTGACAGACAGGGCAAGGGAGATTGCTTCTTTTATTACACCAGGTGGGCTGTACTCCTACAATGTTATGGCTTTTGGTTTAAGGAATGCACCGGCAACTTTCCAGCGCCTAATGAATTTGGTGGTGCGTGACCTGGAGGGATGTGCAGTGTATTTGGATGACGTGGTGGTGTATGCTGACAACTGGGAACAGCATTTGGGGCGTGTTGAAGCGTTGTTTGTCCGTCTAGCTCATGCTAGTTTGACAGTGAATTTGGCAAAGTGTGAATTTGCTAGGGCCACGGTGGTTTACTTGGGTCGTGTTGTTGGCCAGGGGTCGGTGAGACCAGTGCGTGCTAAAGTATGTGCAATTGATGACATTCCATCACCAACGACTAAGAAGGAACTCATGAGATTTCTCGGTATGGTGGGCTACTATAGGTGTTTTTGCAGGAATTTCTCTACAGTGGTCGCACCTCTAACTGATCTTCTGAAAGGGAAGACAAAGTATGTGTGGTCTCCGGTATGCCAGCAGTCCTTCGAGAGGGTTAAAGCTCTAATATCAAATGCTCCAGTTCTAGTTGCTCCAAGGTGGGATCGTGAGTTTTGCCTGGAGGTGGATGCCAGCATGGTTGGGGCTGGGGCAGTGTTGCTGCAGAAAGATGATGAGGGGGTTAACAAGCCTGTGTGTTTCTTTTCCAGGAAATTTAATTGCCATCAGTTAAATTACTCAGTCATAGAAAAAGAAACGCTTGCGCTTATTTTGGCGTTACAGCATTTTAGTGTGTATCTGGGCTCCGGTCCGGTGGTGGTCTTCTCTGACCATAATCCTCTAACTTTTCTCAGCACTCTACAGACTCCTAACCAACGGCTGATGCGCTGGGCTCTCCACCTCCAGTCCTACACTTTGGACATTCGACATATCAAGGGGCGGGACAATGTGGTGGCAGACGCGTTGTCCCGGTCTCCAAGGTGTTAGGTAAGATATGCCGCCTAAAAATTTGTTAAACATAGTTTCATGGGATACCTGTAGCTCAAGGGAACCCTTAGGTGGTCCCTGTTTTGTTAGGGGGAGGTGTTACGGCCTTTGGCCTATTTCTGGTCGTTCTCCTGCCCCTCCTCTCTTTTCAGGCCTAATTGCTGACACCTGGGAAGATGGGTCTTAAATAGGAGTTTCTTTACTGCATTGGTCTCTTCCTGCGCTGGTCTGGTAACTAGAGGCTCAGACGCTGCTCGGTTGGCCTGCCCAGGTTCATGCCTTGCTCGGGGAGCCAGGACTTCACAGAGATGCACATTTAAGTTTATTTGAGTTCGTGTCTTTTATTTTTACAACCAACACTTGCACCCACACATACAACACCTCCCTGCACCTGCCTTAGACCACTGATACTGACATTCACACCACATTGTTGGTTCTGTTGTTTAAATTTGTGTTAGATACACAATAAACTTATGTTTTGCACCGTTTGCTTGTGGCATGGTCTCCCCTCTGTTGTTTCGGCCTTGAGTCAGTCGTAACAGCCATCTTGTTTATAAGCTAAGCTAACAAGCGCTGTGAAGATAGGAAGTTATGACAATGACGGAAGAAACTAAACACGATATGGAAGAAACTAAACTTGATATGGAAGTAGAGGATTCTGAAATTCAGCTGCTCGAATCCGCTGGTCGTGGGTATCTTTACGAGCCGCAATATAGTGAAGAGCAGCTGAGGCTGATGGAGGAACAGGAGGCGGCTGCCTGTCGCGGACGAGGAGCCCGGACGGGTTCGAACTGGGCGGACTGCTGGTGCCTGTGCTCTCGCTGTGCACTACAGACACAGATAGAGTCCGTCTGCTGCAGAGAATTTCAACGATAGCAATTTCTCCTGGACGAAATCTCTGAATCAGACGAGCACACGGACGTTTGTGTTGTGATGTGAACCATCCTAGTGTCGCACCGCATATGTTCTGACTGAACATCCAGGTATCATGCAATAATTCACCATATAGAAAGATATACAAACGAGGAGTAATTCGCTAATGAGTTTGCCAATGTAACGGAGTTCGTTGTTGTGGGAAGAAGGAGGCGGGAACCGGCGAACATTTAAACATTTTAATAGTAAAATAAACAAATACAAAACAAAAGTATAAGCCAGCTGGCCACACACAACAGAAACAAAACATAAAATCAGGCCTGTTCCTTTTGTGCTTCCGCTCCTCCGTTAGAGATATGAGACCGCTGCGTCTCACAGTTGTCATTCATTATCACTCGCGCCGTCCTCTCACCCTCGTCCTGCTCGCCACAGCCAACTAACTAGACATTTTGTGTGAAATTAATTTCAAACTCTTTTGGCAGCTAGCCTTGTAGACGGAAGAGGGATTTCTCTGATGTTTGCGTGCAGTTCTGGATTAGTGGGAGTGGCTTACGGAGCTGTGCAATGTGGTGCATTGTGGGAGTTGTTGTCTTACATACAAATGCGCCCTAAAGTTATTTTCTGTCTTTTCTCGGTCAAGAGGGCACCAAATTCAAAATTTCTTTTACATTTCGACTACATATATAACCCACTTTCAATAAAGATTAATGTTGAAATGGGTGGAGTGACCCTTTAAGGAATAATAATAAAAAAGAAACGTTTCAGAAAAGTTTTTAGCATATTTTAGACTAGTACACACTTAAAAAATATAGGTTCTTTAATGGCATTGATGTTCCATATAGAACCTTTAATATATCATGAAACCTTTCTATTCCACAAAAGGTTCTTAAGATTATTCAAATGTTCTCTTAAGAACAGTTTGCTTAAAGGTTCTCCAGAGAACTCAAAATGGTCCTTGTATGCAAAAACCTCCTTTTGGAACCTTTATTTTTTAAGAATGTATACGACTACAGTAGCATTGGCATAAAAACATTTTAAAATTAGATTTTTCTTTTGTTTCGACCAGCAGAGTGATGCAAGGTACAGAAAGGAAAACAAGCTTTGAATATGAAAATGTCACAAAAATCAGCATATGATATTCTGTTACATGTGCATGTGAATAAAAGGATTTAAAGGCATAGTTCATCCAAAAATGAAAACTCTGTCATCATTTACCCACCACAAGTTGTTCCAAACCAGTATCAATTTCTGTTGCACACAAATTAAGATATTTTGAGGAATGTGGGAAACTGAACAGTTCTGGGGCACCACTGACTCCCATAATACTTTTTTTCCTACTATGGAAGTCAATGGTGTCCCAAAGCGGCCTGGTTACAAACTTTCTTCAAAATATCTTAATTTGTGTTCAGCAGAACAAAGAAATGTATACAGGTATGGAACAACTTGAGGGTCAGTGAGTAATGACGTTGTTTGGATTAGAAATGCTAAATATATCGGTAAATAGTATATCGGTAAAAAATCACACATTGAGGTTGTGGTTTAAAAATAAACATTCTGACATTAGAGAGAGTTGTGAATTAAAAATAAACATTCTGACATTAGAGAGAGTTGTGGATTAAAAATAAACATTCTGACATTAGAGAGAGTTGTGGATTAAAAATAAACATTCTGACATTAGAGAGAGTTGTGGATTAAAAATAAACATTCTGACATTTAGAGAGAGTTGTGAATTAAAAATAAACATTCTGACATTAGAGAGAGTTGTGGATTAAAAATAAACATTCTGACATTAGAGAGAGTTGTGGATTAAAAATAAACATTCTGACATTAGAGAGAGTTGTGAATTAAAAATAAACATTCTGACATTAGAGAGAGTTGTGGATTAAAAATAAACATTCTGACATTAGAGAGAGTTGTGGATTAAAAATAAACATTCTGACATTAGAGAGAGTTGTGGATTAAAAATAAACATTCTGACATTAGAGAGAGTTGTGGGTTAAAAAATAAACATTCTGACATTAGAGAGAGTTGTGGGTTAAAAAATAAACATTCTGACATTAGAGTTGTGGATTAAGGCCGTGTGTCCACCAAAGCGTTTTTCCACGCGCCTGGCGTATGTTTTCAATTGTTTTCAATGGAAGCGCCGCGTTTTTTAAACGCCATGAGCGTAACGAGGCGCTGAGCTGTTTTTTCACGCTGAAGCGCCGAGCGCCCAACGTTTTTACTGGTCGACGAAAAATGTTCAACTTTGGATAAAACCTTAGACTGTAAAAAATATGGACAAAGCGTCTGTGACGTCACCCATAGACTCTCTGAAGAACGGTTTTGAAGCCGTTTATGGGGGGGTATGGGCGGCGCCATCTTGGAAAATCTTGGGAAATCCGCCCATCGTCTGGCCAATCCATATGGTAAAAGGACGGGCTTTGTGCGAGACTGAGCCGGCCAGTGGACCCGCCTCTTCAGCCAAGCAGCCTCAGCTGCTGAAGTGTAGCCTAACCCATCTGAGTTTGCTGGTAAGTTGTAACGTAAAGCTAGTGATGGGCAGATTGAGGCTTCGTGAAGCAATGAAACAGTCGAAGCAAATGTGCCATTTTGTTTCGAGGCTTTGAATCAATCCGAAACCCGTCTCCACGGTGACACCTAGTGGTCACTTGCAGGTGTTGATCTGAAACAACCTTTACAAAGAGCTAATAAAAAAAATGTGTTTTTTTTTTTTTTTTTATTATTGTATTTTTGTAATATATGAGGCTTGTAACCTGTAGTCTCTGCACCCTGCAGAATGGCAGGATGAATGCTCCTCAAATGGCGCATCATGGATATTGTTGCAGTAGGCTAGCTGCCGATCACAATACACACATCTCACTTTATTTGGGGTTTCCAAATGGAAATGCTCCCACACCACAGATGTACGGCATCTCTTCTGTGGAGCCTCCATTTTTATCTATCTATCTATCTATCTATCTATCTATCTATCTATCTATCTATCTATCTATCTATCTATCTATCTATCTATCTATCTATTTTATATGTAGCCTATCTATCTAATAATCTATATGTATCTGTAATATATGTATCTATATATTAATATATATATATATATATATATATATATATATATATATATTTCTATCAATGCATCTATTAATGTGTCACTATATGTACTCTGTGTGTCTCTAAGTCAATGTGTAAATGTAAATTAAATCCTAAATATAACTAAACAAATCGCACTATAAATGTCACTATATCACCAAAAATCCGCTATCTCAAAACCAAACTCCTCTCACAAAAACCCACGATATGAAAATGCGTTGACAAAACTTTTATACTGTGTGATTGTGTGATTTGTTCCCGAACCGACCAATCAATGAAACCCTGATTCGGCGGAGCACTCCACCTGATGAAACACTTAGACGCTTCATTTAGCCGTTGTCACGTGACGTGGGTGTTTTGAATCACGCTTCGGATCAGTGTTTCGAATCATCTTTGCTTCGGGATCTCGCAAAGCTTCGGAACGTCTGTTTCGCGCCAGCCATCCTTACGTAAAGCTCATGTATGTCTCTTAAAGGCATTTTCAGACACCTTATAGTTATGTATCCTGCAAGGTACTATCCGGGTAAACTCAAGTGACTGCTGTCTGTGACCATTGCCTGTCTGACCAATCTGTTAATAAACCTACGCTGTGTATGGATCTACCTGTCTCTGGTTGTTCATGACAAATATACAGTATAAATATAATATAGCCTATCCACAAACACAAATACATCTATCTATAAATTTCAGTAACGTCTGTCTGTGTGTCTGTTATTTGCATATCTCGGTAAAAGAAGCGCACATTGAAGATGTTTAGATGATGTTTAGAAGGTTGTGGTTTAAAAATAAACATTCTGACATTAGAGGTTTGTGGTTTAAATATATCTGAATATTATATTTTATTTACGGCCATCATTTGTAGTAGCCTATTCACAAACTGTTTGCTCAAGCGTAGCGTTTTCTCAGAGTTAACTGTGTAGCTGCTCCAGCCAAGGTTTGAACCTCCCCTGAATCGTAGCGTCACATTTGTGGATGTTAACTGAATCTTTAAATCATACACTGTTTAATTATGAATATTATATTTTTTTTCTGGTGCGCTTAACGTTATCGTTTTCTCAGAGTTTAGGCTCCTGTGTAATAGTAGCCTAGCCTAGGCTATTCAGCAACTCAAACATACCAAACCAACAATTACTAAAAACACACAAAAACACATTTTGCACGGACATTGCACTAGTCTCTTTAATGGCATAACTTATATTCTTGTTTTATTTATTAGTATTTTGTGTTAGACCATAGTGCCAAGATATCTTGAAGATTATGTTTTTTGCACATGTGGAATATTCTGCGCATGATGGAGTGTTATGTCCGTCTATAAGATGCTACGTTTAGAAACATCTTTGATGAAAAAGCCATTTGAATATAAAAATTATTTGCATCTTGTCATCACAAAAATGTGCATATATTTTTTTCTGATAGACCTGCATGAGACCAAAAGCCATGTTATAGTGCAGACTGAACCTCCTAATCTCATTCTGATGCTCATTCTGAAATTTATATAAATAGAAGTGCAATCTTTTTCGAAGACTTGATGTTACTAACCGGGACAACTTGTATGTAGATTGATTCATTAGTGTATATTTAATAATCATGTGTTTCCCCTTTTGTTGTTTAATTCACGGGACACAGACACCAGTTAGCCTATCCAATGGCGCCACCAGGGGGTGGCCAGGGGTGGCCGTGGCCACCCCTGGCCGACTCCTGGCCACCCCACTGGCCACCCCACTGGCCACCCCAATGGCCAGTACAAATTTTAGTAGCATCAGTTATGCATTTTATAAATAAGTCAAAAATATTCTTTAGTAAAAGAAGACGGGGTGTCGTGACATGTGTCGTGACGTGCTTTTTAAGTGCCAAACGGTTACAGTATACTGTTTCAGCAGCTTTTTGATGTGTCTTTGCCACGTTTTGACGAGCAGGGATGCAAACAGCGCGCTTTTCGGCGCCTCCCGATTTTTTCACTTCAGTTTGGGTGACAAAGTCATCTGAAGTCATTCCATAGCTTAATGTGAGGGACAGAAGTCTATTTACATCATTAAAGTATACGGAAACTCGTTTTCCCTCCTCTGCGGCTGTCAATCATTCTCCATTCATATTCAAACAGCGCGCGCGCCTCTTGGATGCACGGTAAAACTCTCTCCAATATGATACATTCACATTATAATGCATTATCTGTAGATAAAAGGCTGTAGATTTGCATAAAATTACTTTATTTTGTGTGAGTTTGTTGCTGTTTTTAAACGACTCACTACCGTGTGCTTGCTAGATCACACACACACATCACAAGGACTATGAATCGGCATCAAACGCACAATAACTGGCATTCAAAACTGTGAAACAAAGGAACAAATCGCACTAGGATTTGTGCGCTCGACATTTCTTCGCTTTGTGACGTGAACTTTTAAATGCGCACTTATGCAGCGCTGCACACTGTGACTCCATGTTGCTTTGAGCACATCATTCTGCACCCGCGATGCGCATACACGCTGTGTGCGCTCTGTTTTTCATGTTATCATGGGTTTGCGCACTGAAATATTATTAAAAGCCAATATATTTTGTTATACCTAGCCTGCTCAATACATTTAAAATAAGCATAATTTAATTGCATATTATTTCTTTGTAGTGTAGGCTATATATGCACTTCTGAATTCTTGACATTCATATATAAATATAAAATTGTGAAATGTATGATTGCCTGATTGAATTTTATAAGAGAACTAATAGTAATTTGTTTTATTAACATATTTAGATTTTATAAAATTACTGTGCAGATTTTTTTCAAGAATTGCTTTTTGCTGCTGATTTATACACTCATTAAGTTTATTCAAAATTCATAATACATTTATGAAATATTTAAAGGTCTTAACTGTAATCTTACACTGCAAAATAATAACTTAAAAAGGATTAAATTCATCACAATTATGTAAGTATCTGGAAATTTGCCGCGGGGCGAGGGTCCTTATATATATCATATCTATATAATATATATCATTATATATAATATAATATATATTAGTAGGGCCCTACTAATATCATTAGTAACATTAAATATAACTCAATAAACCAAAGTATATCAGTAGGATTTTCCTTAAGTCTTTACAGGCCGGTTTACTACAACAGTAGAATACAATTCTGAAATTATGGTTTATAGTTTTGGTGTGCCACCCCAAGATTTTAAGTGGCCCCATCTGGCCACCCCTATGAAAAATTTCTGGAGGCGCCACTGCAGTTATCTTGCCAAGAGATCTCTTATTTATTTGACCATATTATTTAAGACATAGGAGGGAGTGACAATGGACTAAATATGTCAGTATTTTGCTTGTCATGTTGTGTTTTTGCCTCTAGAGTTCCTCATAGTGCCTTCATGCCCAGCTTACTCCGCTTGTAATAAATGTTTTTAGGTTGTGTCTCGTTCTGCCGTGTGTATTTAAGTGACTCTGTCTCATATAGCTTCTTTGCTTGGTGTTTAGTTGTTCGGAAGCCAGTTGCCTGAGTAAGGGACTGTTCGTTTTTTATTTAAGGGGCCACCGGAGGAGATTTGAGATCTGTAGTCAAAAAAGACTTGACCCACCCTTCGCCAGCAATAATTTTTTCTATTACCCTCCAAAATGATTGTGAAAAAAGGCATGACCCTCCCCGATAATATTGATTACTTCTTTGCGCTTGGCAAAGATGTTCAGATAGCCATTGTTTTTTTTACAACCATGACAAACGACTAAACTCCTGCTTTCTCATCTTACTATTCGGTTCGTATCACGATTTTTTATTTGAAAAAAAAAATCATGTTTTCGGTGCTGATGCAGTGGACGCGTTCATGTAAAATGTAAGGGTGGCGCTGCCAATAAAGTAAAAGCTGCCACAAAGAACCGGCAAAAGTAATGATTATGAATATGTCATGAAGGGTTGGTCAAAATCCCTTGCCTCTTCAAATACATCTATAATCATAAATCCTTTTGAATGCTTATATACTTCCTTTATAAAAATCAATAATCAAATATATTCATTATCACATACTCATTTTTATATTCTTTGTGCTTGTGAAATTATATTTTCTTAAATGCATGTGATGGAAGTAACCAGTTTCTTTTAGGTGCATTCCAATCTTACTTTGAGATTGCACGTAGTACACCCAGGACACGAAGGCCTTGTAACCCACAAGGCCGTTTGTCTCTTTGGATCAGTAGAAAGGTTGATATAGGGTCCTAAAGGCAGCGTGGACACATATGATCCTTCGCTGGACAGATGGTCAAGCTATATTAAGCGTTACTATCGAACTTTAATTGTTGTATTAAAATGTATTCTTTCCAGTATATTTCCTTCCTTGGGAGTAAATGCCAGTTATCTGTTTTTCTCCCAAACGAGTGAATGTTTTAGCATTATGTTTTGGTATACTTAACTGATAATAAGGAGCTCAGACTCTCTTCAGCCTTGATGGGAGCTGTTATTTGCTAGTGTCTGTTATTTGTGTGTGTGTGTATGACATTCTATGTAGGTTCTGGACGTTCGGACCAGACAACCCGGCGCCCTTCTCTAACCTGCGAGGCCACCACAGACCTAAATCTATTGAGTGGACGACAACTATCTTTACTAATGGCGATAGGCACCCCTATCTCCTCACATGTGTTAAATTGTTTAGGCTCTTAATGTTTCTTAGCCAATGAGAATCATTCAACCTGTAAGCAATGACGTAGCTTAGACCTTGGAAATGGTATAACTGCTGTGATCTTTGTAACTGTAAGCGAGGCGGCCTACGAATTCCTGTGTGAGTCTTGAAGCTGACTTCTGCTGATGAAACTGCAAACTATCTTCAGTAAAACTTTTCACAACTTTTTATAATCCTGACTCCGGGTCTTCATTCTTCATATCTGGTTCTGGGTCTTTGACTGTATACCCCTTACAGTCAAATATAGCAAGGATTAATAAACAAGTCTTTGTCAGTGTCGGCTGCAAATATAAAGTTGAGGATGCTGACTCGCGATCTTCGCAGTAGTGAACGCGCCAGAGAGAAATGCACATTTCATACGGATTACATAAGCAGAGAGCAGTCTGTAGTCTGTTTTCTTTTGTTTTGAATTGTTCTGTTAAAAAGTAGACATTTCAAGCTTTCTATATATTTCTCAGGTCTGTGAGGCAAGTAGCCTAGGCTATACGCTGAGTTTCGGTTCATTTATTAGACGAGCTCCAGTTCACGCACCGGCGCCTCCGTGTCATGATGATCTATTTTCTACTATATTTACTTCTTATTTATTAAATCCAGGCAAATGGTTGATGAAACATTGATTAAAATGAAGATACAATTAATAAAAAAAAACGAAATTCACTTTAAAGAAAGGCTTTGTGCTTTCTGTTTGAGGTCTTTGTGAAAGTTTTAAAGTCACTTTCAGAGCGGTCATGTCTGTAACGGAGAACTGTCACGTCCGTAAAAAAAAAATTTCCCTCATAAATGCGAACACGAAAAATAGAATATTTTATGTTATGTGGAGGCCGACCCTTCTTCATCCGGTGGGTAGTATTACTTTTGTTTTGCGCAACGTAGTTCATAGAATTACAAAAAAATATTTTGCCACCTAAAAGTTAAAGATTTTTTGTGTCACATCACATGTGTATTTCCCTCATATTAAATATAAAACGTGTATAAATGTGTAGACTGATATTTTTCTAATGTCTGGACTCCTTTAATAAGGGAGAATGAATATATAAACAGACGTTTCAGTTTTAAATGCATTTTCTGAGAATTTATATTTCAAGTTTTGACTGCAAATGTCAGGTCCATACTCAACACATCACACTCCACTGTTATGGTGGCAATTTCAGTAGATTTACTCACATTGTTGTGGAAACACAATAAGAATGGAAACTAAAATATGGTAGTATCGCGTGCTACAACACACATTATATCAGCTGCAGTTCTGGCGCCTCAGTCCCAATACTGTAAAACTCGACGTACATTCACATCACATCACAGCGGTAGAGTTACACTCACAGGACACTGCACTTATTCGCAATCACAAAAGTTCATTATTTGCTCCTGCTTTAAAGCTTTGCCGGGTAAACATTTAATTGGCGTTCTGTTCTAATGCACTTTTTCTGAGCGCGTACTGAAGTGCGCGCGCACTGTCAAACAGCGCCAAACTGGATTTTTGTTGGGTCAGACCCATCTGATAGCGATGGGGGGCCGAGACCGAGAGAGCTACATGGAAAAAAATATACACCAAACAAGCCACTTTGAAATTTTGCTGTTTTCATGAATACAAAAGTTGGGAGGCCCTCCCCCTAGACTAAAAAAAAGTTGGATGACCCTCCCCTCAACAAAGAATAAAAAGACATCCCCTATCCTCCCCTATTTTCCTCCAGTAGGCCCTTTCCATAAATACTTCCCGCTCACACTCCAAGTCTCTCTCACCCACATATGTATTCAAGAACACTATGATTCACAAAATAGGCCCTGTCCCAATATCCGCACTTGCGCCCTTGTGCCCCTCAATGCGCGTTCTCGCTAAGGGGTGCAAGACCGTAGGGTGTCCCGATCCTCTAATAGTGTTCTCTAGGGGTGATCATAAGGGCACTTAATGCACCCCTTTCGCAAGTGCGCATCACACCTCACTTTGCTGTGGGATATTACCCAGAATCCTTGTAGTGTTGTGACGTTCCGAACAGCTAACCAATGGGGGAGAAACTCCGAAGATAAAGGAAGCCGGTATGGTGAAGTATTTTTCAAGGCCGCGAAATTTAAAAATATTAGTGTTATTGTGTCACGAAATGTAGTTTTAAGAGTTTTTCAGTCGAGAATATAGTTGTTTAAAGATAGCGCCTATTTAAAAATTTGATCGGACTTTTTCGGAGTTCCATGGATCAGCGGGCGCACAGCGCTCATATACCCCGCCTGGAACAGCCTTACCTCGGCTAGTCATTCTGACGTGTCCCGCGGGCTCTGTGTCTAGTGGTTAAACATGAGCTATAAATCAGCTTGTGTATATCTAACAGGCGATCTTTGGTCTCATTAATGTATGATTTGTTCCCTGGCAAATCGTTTTGACTGAGGGCAAAGTGAAGTTTCATAACTTTATATATTTATGCTATTTAACTGTAACGTTGTAACGTTAGCCTGGTGACTTATGTTTGACTGAATCTTTTAACTTGCTTTATTTCTTGACTTATATAGATTCTTATACTTTTTAGGCTACTTATAATTTAATAATGGCCATTATTGAACAATAAAACTGAAATTTAACAAAAAGAGACAGGGCTGTGTCATTTTATTTCATATAGCCTATGTAAGACTTTTAATATATAGCCTTAGCCTATATGTAATATATCACCAACACGTCATGTATTTTTCATGTATGGGATGGGAAGAATTTCATATATCAATTTCCATAATAACATAATTAAAATTGCATTTCGAATCGCTGTGAATACGTTAAGGCAGTATAAGCTCAGGTAAACCCCAATCACAATTTATCTTAGCCAAAAACTGTTTTAATATTAATAACATTAACAGAAAGGTTGGTAGCTAAGAGTAAAAAAATATATTATTTTTTTCATTCAAAGGATTGTGTCATGTTACAGCTATTATAAGCAGCACACACATTAGCCAAATGAATGGTGTTTGCTCTCCTGATCACAACAGAAGTGACGTGTGCAAAACTGTCCCAATTCTGCTCTTCACAGCTTCGGGCCCTTGCGCACTTACTCCGCTAAGTGCACTTTCAACAAGTGTCCACTTCCAGGAAGGCCTTAGGGCTCAAGTGAGAATTGGGACTGGGCCATACAATGATTACGAATGATTATGAATGTAAAAATAATACTTAATACAACTGATTATTAATATTAATAAAAAGTAATAATACTAAAAACAATATTAAATTATGAAATTTTAGTCTTCAATTAGGCAGACACTTTTTTCCAAAGTGACTAACGAATGAGTAACCACCAAATTATCATAAGAACCAACCATATTCAAGTACAGCAACTCTTTATTCCTGTATCTCAAAAACTAGAGCATGTCACTAACGATTCCCAGAGAATGAATGAACTGATCAAATGTAAAGTATACTGTAAGTCGCTTTGGATAAAAGTATCTTTCTTTCATCCTGTATGTTCCAGCAGAATAATCTTACTAGACCGAGAAAGTAGCCTACCAGTTCCATCAAAGGTTACACTACACTGTCTTTCAAAATCTGTATGGACCAGTTTTAGACTATGCAGATTTTGAAAGACAGTGTAGTGTAACAGATTGTTAAAATAGTTCCTTTTCAAGACTTAATGTAATATAAGTATAGTATAATGTAATACAATAATTAAAAGTTGTAGAATAAAATGCAGAAATTGTTAAATGAAAAAAGCAATTAAAACAAACTAAAGAGTTTGGTAAGTTCTAATGTTTAATTAAACATATTTGTGGTGCATTTCTTGACAAAGTATGTGAAGTCACAATAAATTTGCAATGTACTCACTCCTTACAGAACTGTAACAGAAAATGTATGTTTGATCATCTCTAATTAGAATCCAGCAGAGAGGATCAGTGTGTTCAGTCATGGACAGGAGTCTGTTTGTGCTGCTGCTGCTGTCAGGTTGGTGTGGTCATGTGTAATCTGTATTTATGATAAACTCCATATAAGAGATTTCAGTCAGTGCAGTTTCACTGCATACTTTTTTTATATTTACAATGGAGCTATTGAGCGATTCCATCGAGTACTGAAGAGTTCTATTCAATCTGCTATTCTGTCTGGAAAGACATGGAAATCAACAGTAACAGAGTTTCTTCAAACTTACCGTGCTACTCCCCATTCTGTCACTGGAGGGTCTCCTTCTGAGTTATTTTGTGGCAGAAAATTCCGTACTCGTCTTAACGTTCTCCCTCTTCCTATAACTTGTAAGGATCCTGCTGTGAGTCAGAAAGTGTCATTGTCTCAAAAGATGACAACATACACAGACCTCAAACGAAGACCCTGTACTCCTGAGTTCAAACCTGGAGACTGGGTGCGTATAAAAATTCCAGTTCATGTTCCAAAAGGACATCCTAGATTCTCAAAGCCTTTGAAAATTGTATATCAACTTGGTCCATGCACTTACCAGTTATCAGATGGGAAAAATTGGCATGCATCTCATCTTTCTCCAGCGTGTGCACCTATGGATAATGTCATTGAGAGTGAACTTGTGTCCTTGCCCCTCCAGTCTGTTCCTTCCTCTACTGTGTTGCCTAAAAATGAACTTGTGAACTTGCCTATTCAAATTGCTTCTCCATCTGTTCCTGTAAGGTCTTCATCACAAGTGAAACGCCCTCCGCGTTGGTTGCATGATTATGTCAATTAGTACAAAAGACATTGATTACCTTGTGCTAAATGAGAAAATAATTCTAGTTCTAGTATGTCTGGTTACAGAATGTAGAATATACTGTTAAACTAATTGGATTTGATGTAAATATTGTTTAGGTTTTGCCTATTGCATTGTATTTTGGGTGGAATTGACATGATTTGAGTAAATTAAAGGCACAATATGTATTTTTTCTGCTTTAAAAATAGCAAAAATAACTGTATCTATGTTATATATTTCTATGAGATATGTACTTACATTATCCCGACAGTTTCCACCAACTTTCAAATCCGAAGAAATGTATAGTTTAATTCGAAGACACAGGCCGTTTCTTTATTTCCGTTTTGTCGCCCGTCTATGGCGTCATATAACCTTTGACTCCTCTATTTTCTCTAACTTCCTGCGGAACCCGGCGAAACCGCCAAACACAAAGGGGAACACCGGACTACCGCCAATAAAAGAAAAGAAAATGACGTCGAAAGAAAGTAGTAGCTAGTATCATTTTGCAACTGCACCAAACTTGAGGGGGGTTTGGCTGCACGCGCAAGATCTCTCGCTCGCTAACCTCTCTGACATCGTGCACGTGAGCGGTTAGGAGCTCAACATCTGTCTCGCATGTACGCTCGCTCTAGATTACAGGATATTTTAACTAATTTGCTGTAAAACTAATCGATCAACAGGTAGATCTATAGATAAACTCATCTTTCTGGCTTTGACCGACCGGGTTGACACTTCAGCGTGAGAAATCGGGGGTGTGGTGTGAGACCGTGAGAATTGGCTCAATTGCGTGAGTCTCGCGCTGAATGCGTGAGAGTTGGCAGCCCTGTAAGTTATGAACCACGATTAAGCTTTGTCTGCACGTTCTGCTGCTGGAGCCAGCTCAAAGGGCAGACGTTAGGGTGACCAACAGTCCTGACATGTCCTGTTTTCACGTTCTGTCCTGGCCGTCCTGGCTGTTTTAATAAAGTGATGAAAATGTCCTGGTTTTCAAAAAAAAAAACTGCTGGCCGAGTGTCCTAGTGTTTGGTAATCAAAATATGGTCACCCTAGCAAACGTACGGGTGAAAAATATGACAGGAGAAGAAGCATGACACGGGTAAACTGTAGGGTTGCATTTAAAAAATGTAGAGATCTTTGTAACAAGCTAAATATAGGCTACAGAGAGATGCCGATCTCGCTTGCATTCTAATAAACAGGTAAGCACCCATTCAGCTAACTATGTCTATCTGTATATTTTGTGAAATGATGTCATGTGTAAAACGCAGACGGGCTAGCTCTCATGTAGCTATAATGTAAATTCATATTTGTTCTATATATAGCTGGAGAAAGTAGCTTCATATGCAGTTCACTAAAGTTATCTTGTTCGATATCATAGTATAAACGTAATTATATTTTTAACGAAAGGTGACCGTATTTTTTAAACATCTATTAATACTAGTGTCACGGGTGATGTGGGCAGAAGAAGGCAAACAAGGCTCAGAGCTTCAATTCAAACAGTTTACTAGAAATAATTAACACAGGTACTGACTGACAGGCAAGATGAACACACACTCTAAATAAGACTAACGATCGACAAGGACAGACTGAACAGGAAGGAACTAAATACAAGCACAAATGAACACTAACGAAGTGAAGACAGGTGACACAGATGATCATGACGAGAAACAGGTGGCTAATAAGGAAGTGAGTTCAGGTGAGGAGACAAGCGGGATCCTGGGAAGTGTAGTGATGACAAAGACAGAAGGTGCAGACGGTGACTGGGACATTACACCCCCCCTCCGGAAGGCGCGACCTCGCGCCAAGGAACAACAGTAGGGCAGGGAGGGTGGGCGTCCTGAAGGCTGACATGGGCGAGGTCAAGGGGGAGCAGGAAGCCTCCAGGACGGAGCATACCTTGCTGGCAGCCAGGGCGGAGCTGGCGGAGCAGACGGCAAGGGCGTAGCTGAGACGCCCCCGGTCCAGGTGGCCACGGTGGTGAAGACCCTTCGGGTGGCCATGGAGGAGAGGACCCTTCGGGCGGCCATGGCGGAGAGGACCCTTCGGGGGCCATGGCGGAGAGGACCCTTCGGGCGGCCATGGCGGAGAGGACCCTTCGGGCGGCCATGGCGGAGAGGACCCTTCGGGTGTCCATGGCGGTGAGGACCCTTCGGGCGGCCATGGCGGAGAGGACCCTTCGGGCGGCCATGGCGGAGAGGACCCTTCGGGAGGCCATGGCGGAGAGGACCCTTCGGGTGGCCATGGCGGTGAGGACCCTTCGGGTGGCCATGGCGGAGAGGACTCTTCGTGCGACCATGGCGGAGAGGACCCTTCAGGCGGCCATGGCGGAGAGGACCCTTCGGGCGGCCATGGCGGAGAGGACCCTTCGGGTGGCCATGGCGGTGAGGACCCTTCGGGTGGCCATGGCGGAGAGGACTCTTCGTGCGGCCATGGCGGAGAGGACCCTTCAGGCGGCCATGGCGGAGAGGACCCTTCAGGTGGCCATGGCGGTGAGGACCCTTCAGGTGGCCATGGTGTTGAGGACCCTTCAGGTGGCCATTGTGGTGAGGACCCTTCGGGTGACCGTGGGCCCTTGGGCGTCCACGGCAAGGGTCTATGTCCCCCCCGAAAAAAAAAAATGAATGGGGAGAGTGACTGGGTCAGCACAATGTTCTGGGCTGGACAGAACCAGCGGTGAAGGGGTCTCTGGACTGGACGGAACCAGCGCTGCAAAGGTCTCTGGGCTGGCCTTAACCAGCGGTGAATAAGTGTCTGGGCTGGACGGCGCCAGCGGCGAGGGCTCTGGGCTGGACGGCGTCAGCTCTGGCGAAAGAAGCTCTGTGCTGGACGGGACCAGTGGCGAAGGAAGCTCTGGGCTGGACGGGACCAGCGGCGAAGGAAGCTCTGGGCTGGACGGGACCAGCGGCGATGGAAGCTCTGGGCTGGACGGGACCAGCAGCGAAGGAAACTCAGGGCTGGATGGGACCAGCGGCGAAGGAAGCTCCGGGCTGGACGGGACCAGCGGCGAAGGAAGCTCAGGGCTGGACGGGACCAGCGGCGAAGGAAGCTCAGGGCTGGACGGGACCAGTGGCGAAGGAAGCTCAGGGCTGGACGGGACCAGCAGCGAAGGAAGCTCAGGGCTGGGTTCATGGGCTGTAACAAATGTGTGTGCTGCCCACACACACCAAACAGCCATAGATCCCACAAGGAGCACTGCGTCCTCCAGAGCTGGCTGGACGGTCTCTGGCTGGACGGTCTCTGGCTGGACGGTCTCTGGCTGGACGGTTTTTGGCTGGACAGTCTCTGGCTGGACGTGAAGCGGCGAAGAGGGCCTTGAGCTGGACGGAACCAGCGGTGAAGAGGGCCTTGAGCTGGACGGAACCAGCGGTGAAGAGGGCTTTGGGCTGGACGGGACCAGCGGTGAAGAGGGCTTTGGGCTGGACGGGACCAGCGGTGAAGAGGGCTTTGGGCTGGACATCAACGGTCCAGGGTCGAAGAGGGACCAAAGCGGAGAATGGTGTCGGGGTCCATCTCGACCACCTCCTCCCTTGCGGCCTCCACGGGTTCCGCGAAACCTGGCCAGACGGGTTCCCTCAAAAGACTGACTGACTGACAGGCAAGATGAACACACACACTCTAAATAAGACTAACGATCAACAAGGACAGACTGAACAGGAAGGAACTAAATACAAGCACAAATGAACACTAACGAAGTGAAGACAGGTGACACAGATGATCATGACGAGAAACAGGTGGCTACTGAGGAAGTGAGTTCAGGTGAGGAGACAAGCGGGATCCTGGGAAGTGTAGTGATGACAAAGACAGAAGGTGCAGACGGTGACTGTGACAACTAGCTAGATGGAATATTGATTCAATAGGGGTCTGATAATTCATATATCTCTCTGTTCGAAAAGACGTGATTATCAAAATACATAGTTACAATGAGTGAGGAATGTGGGGAATGACAGATCGCTTGTGTTCCAATGAACATCGTATCGCTGGTTCGCTCGCGCTCTTTCTCTCTCCCTCAGAGGGCTGGTTGTCATTGACAGCGACAACAACTCCCGTGAGCCCACACTCTTTCCCGACGTCATCAAAGTACGTCTTTTGTTATTATTTAGATCGAGTGCCCCCTGGTGGCCAAAAATTACATACTGTACGTTTAAGAAACGTTCTTGTCTTCATGATTAACCGGACTTTAACATAACATTGTGACTCTCTGAAAATTCTTGCATAGATCCATTTTGCTTCCACATTTGTGATATGGAACATAGTCACACACCATCTAAGAGACTTTAGTCAGTCCACTGCATACTTAAAAAAAAAAAAAGTTTTATATAATATTACTAATCTGGAATATTACGAATCGTAAAAGTAACTTACATGGGCTGCGTTTCCCAAAAGCATCGTAAGCCTAAATTGATCGTAAAAACGATCGTACGACTGATCTTAATATTATGGTCTGTTTCCCAAAAGCATCGTAACTTAAGTAGCACTTGAAAATCTTCGTAGAACTACGAGTGCTCTGGAGTAATCGTAAATCCCCAAGTGCATCGTAAGAAGACAGCTTTATGAGGTCACCTGCAGGACAACCGGCAGATTACACTTTTATGTAGATTTAACAGATTACACTGCAACGTAAGTATAATATATAGGTTTTGATTGTACTTTATTGTACAATTTGTTGTACTCGTGTTTTGTTTCAATGAATAAATGAAATAATTAAAAAGGGAAGAAAAAAATAGAAATAGCCTACACATCTAAATTAAACGAATGAACAAAAAACAAAAAATCATAAAATAAGTAATCTGGGAAATATGCTTTAAAGACCGGGCAAAATAGGGATGAATTAAAAAAAATCTGTCAATGACTTGCTGACGTGCACGAAAACCAGACATGTATGGGCATTTCTTGCGGACCTCCTTCCCTGATCTTTGAACACGGTTGCAGTTAGTTTGCAATTTGACAATGTCCTTCCAGATGTTTTGTTTTTCCTTATTTGTATGGTGTCCTTTAAATCTGTTAAAAATACAATCTTTGTTTCCCTCTATCTCCTCTAAAAGGACATTAATTTTATCTTTTTGAAAGGTCTCTTCTCTTGTTTTTTTTGTTTTGTTTTTGTTCAGCCATTTTGTCAGCCAGTATTGGTGTGTCATATCCATATAGACTTGTCTTGATTTCGAATCCACAACAAATGACGATTATTAGGTTAAACGTTCAGAATACGATTCCATATAAGGTTATAATTCAGCACTTTCCGAATGGACAGCGACGCGTAAGTAGCACGTAGAACGCGTTCTCGCGCGTTCATGTTAAGTGCATTTTTGGGAAACGCGCGTGGAATTGCGGCGAGCGTTCGTTACCTTGCACGTAGAGAGCGCTCTTAAGAGCTAAGTTACATCGTTATCGGGAAACCCGGCCCTGCACATTTACATTGTGAACCCCCTTTCAGTTAACAAAATCCCATTCATTGAGGCCTTAATGGGAACGTGTGTGCAGTCTATGGCACCAATAACGTTAGAGAAGCCTGAGGGACAAATACTGTAAGTCATACTTATGGCATTATCAGGATTGCATGATCTTCATTTAAAAAGTATAGTATAAAAAACAACCTTGGGTCTTGGAAATGGATTGGAAATACCACAAAAAAAACCCTAAAAACAGCTTGAGCACCAGGTAAACTTTGCGAATGGCACGACAGACAGCACTTTTTACCAAGTTTTCTGCATCTCTAATAGTATAAAGGAAAGTGCCACTCGCAAAACATCTGCAGAGCAAGGCACACAGTTTGTGCAGTTGTTAAAGCCAGACTCCGACGAGTCGAACACTTAATTATGCTCCTGATGAAATTAATTATGTAAATGAAACCCTTACGAGTCACGAGAAAAATTATATCTCTCAAAAAGTAGGCCTACACTATCGCGGCTGCGCTAAAGGACTTTCCGTATTAAAAAGCCGTAATCTAATCTTGTTTGCATGAAATAAGCCGGCTCCCAAGCAGGTTTAATCTTACAGAACTGTTGCTATGACAGCAAATCCAGGATGAGCGTCGAAGAACCAAACAATCCAAGATCATGCGAAATCGTCAACAATCAATTCCAGCTAACTGAGTTAGCGACGTACGAAGAACGGGCGGCCTGCTCTTTATGCTGTTGGTTTTGTTTTAATGTTTATATGCGGCAGTCATCCGTGTAAATATTTGCTGGTTCCTTCTTTGAACTATGAACATTGCTATGACTGAGACATTGGGTTCCTAATGAATGAATAAGTGAAGAGTAAAGGAATACAATAATCAATTTTAAAATCATTTGAAGTTGGAGTCAGATTAAGTACAGAGCTAGAATCAATCTGAAACTAAATGAACAAATTAAGTGAACTTTACAGCAAGTAAAAGACCTGCACAACCTTCACCCATGCCTTTGGATAATATCATTGGGCAAATGGGTCGTCCTTACAGTTTTATGAACCTTCACACAGCTAATAATTACATTACACAAGCTCCTCAAAGTATCAAAAAAACACCAAGACAAGTCAATTATTTTGTTAAACAAGTTTGTTCATTTTACTAGCAAGATCTGGCAACAAATAGGTTAATGTTAGTAGTTTGTGTGGATTTGGTGAAGGATTTAAGGAAGTTTAGATGAAGGTAAGGCAAGTTTATTTATATTGCCCATTTCATACACAATGGTCAATTCGAAGTGCTTTACAAAAGGAATTAAAATAATCACAGCATATGCATAAGAAATAAAAAATAACCATGATGTTTTATTAGCTAATCTCTCGCATACACTTGTTCCCATACAACCTTCTCATCTGGAAAAACATAGATGCTTGTTTTACTTTAAGATTTTCCCATGTTTATTGTACTGTGTCTGTGGTGTGTGGTGCCTTATTTGAGGTCTCTAATAGAGACCTAAAATCGTCCAGGAAGAGCTCTAGGTCTGACCCTCCAATCCGCACCCCAAAAGATTTTAACGTTAAACTTTAACACGTTAGAAGAGCAAGAAATATGTCCGAGTATAAATGAGAGGAAAAGTGGCCTGTAATTGACTAGTATGAAGCATGAAATTAATTTTAGCTGTACCGAAGATTATTTGACAGATTTTTAAGCAGTAAGCAGATTTTCCTTTGGAATAAAGACATTTTTAGAATGGTCTCTTTTGATTCACTTTTGAAATATCATTAAGAAAAGCTTCAAGATCTTGTTTAGAACAAGATGTTCTGATTTGTGACAACATGCAAAAATGTCTTCAATGAAAATGAGCTCTTTGAATATTAAAATTACTAAAGCCTTGTCATCACATTTAATGCAAAATTTTTTTTTTTTTTTAAATCTATGAATTCATTGGCATGAGTAGCCCTTTTCTATTTACAGTGCATGAAGACTAGCTATTATGCTAAAGCTCGAAAATAAGTTACTCTTTCATGGAAATTACTCTCTTTGTGTATTCCGAACCAATGATAAAATACAGAAAATAAAGTAGATATTCACCCATTATAAATAACACCCATTAGAGCACATTTTCTCGTTTTTTTGTTTATTTTTTTTACAAAGTACTATTGATGCCAACTTTGCACATTGCTTATTTCATATCATAGCCAAACAAGCCATAATGGCTACTGAGTGTTAATGTATGATTGTTTGGACCTTTGCTACAGAAAAACTATACTTTACTTAAAAGTTGTACTTCTTGTAATCATGATCATGTCCACAGATTTGAACAGCGACAATGGCCCAAAAGATCGTCAAGAAAAATTATGTCATAGTCTTATTGTCAGGATTCAGACTCAGAGACAGAGTTAAGTGATAAACATAAAGGTATCTTTATTTAACTCAAAAGGAAGTATGCAGGGTTTCAGGAGTTCAACGATGATTTCGAAGAGGATTTATGTGGCAGGAATGCATCCAGGTGAGTGAATCCTCTTCTTCAATAATAACGTGGCGGGTAGCACAGAACAATAACTTGAGTTTTCTCTCTTTTCAGATCGTTCGTGGATAAGCGTGATTCAGGAAGGATTCCAGGTGAGTAGATCCCTTGAAGTGCACTTGACAATGAGCTCACCAGTTCAGTGATACTTTCACTTTCTCTTGCAGCTCATCCAGTGGGAAACGGGGCTCGTGGCGGATTCCAGGAAATGGAGAACATGAATCATGGAACGGATCCTGGGAACATCAGAACAAGGACAACAAGGTTAGTTTCTTTCTGGTAAGTATACTTTACTTTCGTTGCTGAAGGATGGCTCAGAGTTAGACAAGTGGTGACTGGTAAGGGTCGTTCCTGTTGGAGGCTTGACAATGACTGGAAGTGAATCGGGTGCTTTTGTGCTGGCTGAGAAGTGCGTGCTGAGTGGAAACAGGTGCAGGTGATCAGTAATCTGGGGACAATGATCTTTGTGTGGTGACATGTGAGGGATCTGATTGGCTCCTGACAGTACCCCCCCCCCCCTCCAGAGTCCGCGCCAGCGGACCTTGGACCTCGACGTCGTGGGGGTCTGCCTCTGGGTCGTGGTGCAGGTTTCTCGGGATGCTGAGCATGGAATTCTAGGAGCAGACTGGGATCAAGAACATCTTTACGAGGTACCCAACTTCTCTCTTCTGGCCCATATCCCTCCCAATCAATGAGGTATTCTAACTGACCTCCCCGACGTCGAGAGTCCAAGATCTCCTTGATGAGGTAGATGGTCTCGGGTTCCACGGGTGGTATCGGGGGGTTTTCTTCGGGTTCGACCTCGTTGACTGACTGGGGAATCTGTGGATGATGGGGTTTCAGAAGTGAGACGTGAAACGTGGGATGGATACGGTATTCTGGGGGCAACCGGAGCTGGTAAGTGACTGGGTTGACTTGCTTGACAATTGGAAAGGGTCCGATGTACTTTGGATTTAACTTCTTACATGACTGGCGCAGTTTGATATCTCGAGTGGAAAGCCAGACTAGTTGCTCAGGTTGGTATTCTGGCGTGGATCTTCGGCGGGTGTCAGCGAACTGCTGTTGTCTATTCACAGCTTGTCGGATGTGCTGATGAGTTTGGTTCCAGACCTGTTCGCTCTCCTCAAACCATTTGTTAACCGCAGGCACTTCTGAAGGTTCACCGGACCATGGAAATAACGGAGGTTGGTAACCAAGGATACATTGGAATGGAGTCAATTGCGTGGATGTTTGTCGGAGGGAATTCTGTGCATATTCTGCCCAGATGAGATACCTACTCCAGATGTTCTGGTTGGAGTGGCAGAATGTGCGCAAGAACCGACCTAGATCCTGGATCTTTCTCTCGGTTTGTCCATTGGTTTGTGGATGGTACCCGGAAGACAGACTCACTGTCACATTCATGAGAGTAAAAAATGATCGCCAGACTCGGGAAATGAACTGTGGCCCTCGATCAGAGACAATATCCTCTGGCAGACCGAAATTTCGAAAGACATGTTCCATGAGAAGCTCAGCAGTATCAAAGGCGGTTGGAAGTCCCTTTAACGGAATGAACTTGCATGCTTTCGAAAAACGATCGATGGTTACTAGGATGCAAGTATTTCCGTCAGAAATCGGAAGGTCAGTCACAAAGTCCACTCCGATGTGGGACCAAGGTCTATTTGGAATAGGCAAAGGGACCAGTTTCCCCACTGGCAGATTTCTTGGGACCTTGGAGATGGCACATGGGATGCAACCTTGAATGAACTGAGTGATATCTTGGCGCATGTGAGCCCACCAATACTTCTCCTGAAGTGTGGCTAAGGTCTTGGTTATACCTGGGTGTCCAGTGGCCACTGAAGAATGAGCTGAGGAAATCAAGGCGTTGCGAAATTCTTCAGGGACATGAATCTTCCCGGGAGGACATCCGGTAACTCTGGGTTGCTGATGAGCCAGTTCTTGAAGCTGTTCGTTTATTTCCCACTGGATAGGATTTACGAATAACCTCTCGGGTAGAATGGTCTCAGGTTGATCAACAGGGCTCTCAGAGGCATGGATACGGGACAGAGCGTCTGCACGGGTATTCTTGGATCCTGGACGATAGGCAATCTTGAAATGAAAGCGTGTAAAGAATAATGCCCATCGGGCCTGACGCGGATTTAACCGCTTAGCATCTCTCAGGTATTGGAGATTCTTATGATCGGTTAGGACTAGAAATGGGTGTTTGGCTCCCTCTAGCCAATGTCGCCATTCTTCCAAGGCAAGTTTTACTGCGAGAAGTTCACGATTTCCAATATCGTAGTTGGCCTCAGCTGGAGAAAACTTTTTGGAGAAGAAGGCACAAGGGAGTGGCTTTGAGGAGAACTCGGAACATTGGGACAGGATTCCTCCAACCCCGGTGGTGGAGGCATCGACTTCCACCATGAATGGTTTTTCAGGGTCTGGATGGTGAAGCAAAGGGGCACTGGTGAAGGCAGATTTCAGATCATGAAAAGCTTTCTCAGCCTCGGGGTTCCACTGCAGGATCTTAGGTTTTCCTTTTAGCAAGGAGGTCAATGGAGAAGTGAGAAGACTGTACTGGTTGATAAATCTCCTATAGAAGTTGGCGAACCCGAGGAATCTCTGAAGCTCCTTCACGGACTTGGGAGTTGGCCAAGACAGGACGGTCTTGGTCTTTTGTTGGTCCATCTCCACTCCTCGATCGCTGAGTATGTATCCCAGGAAGTCGATGGTGCTTTGATGAAAGGTACACTTCTCAGCTTTCAGGAACAGAGTGAGTTCTCTGAGACGTTGTAGTACTAGAGACACATGTATTTGGTGTTCGATTGGATTCTTGGAATATATCAAGATGTCATCGATATAGACCAGAACAAACTTCCCAAGAAAGTCTCTGAGGATCTCATCCATGAAACTTTGGAAAACGGAAGGAGCGTTGACCAAACCATATGGCATGACAAGATATTCGTAGTGGCCAGCAGGGGTTATGAAAGCAGTCTTCCACTCATCCCCTCCTTTGATACGGATTAGATTGTACGCACTCCGTAAGTCAAGCTTGGTGAACATCTTTGCCTCTCTGAGTTGTACGAGAGCAGCGGGTATGAGAGGCAAAGGGTAGCTAAACTTCACAGTGACTTGATTCAAGGCTCTGTAATCAATGCATGGTCTTAAACCACCGTCTTTCTTGGCCACGAAGAAGAAACTTGCGGCGGCAGGAGATGTGGAAGGTCGGATGTAACCCTGATCTAAAGCTTCGTGGATATATTTCTTCATGGATTCTTGCTCTGGAAGGGACAAGGAGTAAATCCGACCTTTGGGGAGCCGTGCATCAGGAATCAGGTCTATAGCACAATCCCATGGTTGATGAGGGGGTAACTTTGAAGCAGTAACAGGATTGAAAACGTCAGAGAACTTAGAATAACAGGCTGGGATATTAGTTGACAAGTTTTCTGTGGGACTCTCTATGGACGTGGAGTTAACTTTGAGCACTCGGGTCCTTGGATTACTGGATGAACGAGATACTGGATCGTTGATCTCCGGACATTGACATCCCCATTGCATGATTTTCCCAGACGTCCAATCAATGGTGGGTTGGTGACGGACGAGCCATGGTCGACCAAGAATGAGATCAGTTTGGCTGTTTATCAACACAAATGGTTCAAACCACTCTTGGTGCGTCTCTTCCACACACAATTGAATAGGACCAATCTGGGTAGTAACGTTCGTCTTGTTAATTAACTCACCCGTTACAGCGTAGATGGCGTAAGACTTGGGAGTGTTGATCTCTCGCAGACTGAGCCTCTTACAGAGTTCTCCGGAAATGAAGTTTCCCGCGGACCCTGAGTCGATGATAGCTGTTACAGAGATGTGTTTTTCTTTAATCTTTAATATCACAGGAATCGTGAGTGGTGCTGAGACAATGGGTTGATTAAAGACTGAGCTTACCATCATTTTCCCCGGTCGAATTGGGCAGTTAAGTCTGAAGTGACCCTTGGTACCACAGTACATACATAACTTCTACTCTCTTCGACGAACACGTTCAGCCTGAGAAATTTTTGAAGTGTCGACTTGCATCTCTTCAACTAGATTTTCTGGATTGAGATTCTTGGGATTCTGAAAAGACACAGGATGATGACGAGACTGATCAGCGTAACAACTCAAAGATCGTTGATGGACTCGCTTGGCTTGCTGAATGAATTTCTCAATTCCTAAGCTGTCATCGTAGATCGCCAGTTGGAGGCGCAAAGCTGGGTTTAAACCTCGACGGAAAACAGAAATCAGAGCTCTCTCATTCCATCCACTATTTGATGCAAGTGTGCGAAATTCCACAGAATACTCAGTCAATGACTTCTTTCCTTGACGTAACTGTAGAAGCTGTTCTCCGAATGAGGAATCATCCGCGGGTCGTCCGAAAACTTCTCTAAAGTGTTTGACAAACTCTTGAACTGACGCAACCACTGTGGATTCCTGCATCCATAACGCCTCTCCCCACCTCAGAGCTGCTCCAGAGAGTTGCTGAATGATAAATGCTACTTTCGATCTCTCATTGGGATAGAGCTGAACTTGCTGTTCCAGAGCTAGTGAACACTGGAGTAAAAATCCGTTGCAGTCCTCCGCCCGGCCAGAGAAGGGCGCTGGGCGCGACGGGGGAGTTGCAAAGCAGGTAATCGAAGAAGCGGCGCTCGCGGAAGCTCTCACTGGAGGATCGGTGGTAGGTGTGGAGCTGGTAGCAACAGCGGGCTGTCCGGAATCCATCTCTCATCTCTTTCTGTTGTTGTTAGGTCAAGCCTTCTGTCAGGATTCAGACTCAGAGACAGAGGTAAGTGATAAACATAAAGGTATCTTTATTTAACTCAAAAGGAAGTATGCAGGGTTTCAGGAGTTCAACGATGATTTCGAAGAGGATTTATGTGGCAGGAATGCATCCAGGTGAGTGAATCCTCTTCTTCAATAATAACGTGGCAGGTAGCACAGAACAATAACTTGAGTTTTCTCTCTTTTCAGATCGTTCGTGGATAAGCGTGATTCAGGAAGGATTCCAGGTGAGTAGATCCCTTGAAGTGCACTTGACAATGAGCTCACCAGTTCAGTGATACTTTCACTTTCTCTTGCAGCTCATCCAGTGGGAAACGGGGCTCGTGGCGGATTCCAGGAAACGGAGAACATGAATCATGGAACGGATCCTGGGAACATCAGAACAAGGACAACAAGGTTAGTTTCTTTCTGGTAAGTATACTTTACTTTCGTTGCTGAAGGATGGCTCAGAGTTAGACAAGTGGTGACTGGTAAGGGTCGTTCCTGTTGGAGGCTTGACAATGACTGGAAGTGAATCGGGTGCTTTTGTGCTGGCTGAGAAGTGCGTGCTGAGTGGAAACAGGTGCAGGTGATCAGTAATCTGGGGACAATGATCTTTGTGTGGTGACATGTGAGGGATCTGATTGGCTCCTGACACTTATAGTCATGTCTAGTCACAAAAATCAGCACATGATTTTGTGTTAGGCCTGCTTGCTGGAAAAAAGCATTTAAAGGAACACTTCACCCATTTCAACATTAATCTTTATTGAAAGTGGGTCATATATGTAGTCGAAATGTAAAAGAAATTTTGAATTTGGTGCCCTCTTGACCGAGAAAAGACAGAAAATAACTTTAGAGCGCATTTGTATGTAAGACAACAACTCCCACAATGCACCACATTGCACAGCTCCGCAAGCCACTCCCACTAATCCAGAACAGCGCAAACATCAGAGAAATCACTCTTTCGTCTACAAGGCTAACGTTAGCTGCCACCAGAGTTAGAAATTCATTTCACACAAAATTTCTAGTTAGTTGGCTGTGGCGAGCAGGACGAGGGCGAGGGACGTGAGAGGACGGCGCGAGGCCGGTGGCGGGAGTGATAATGAACGACACCTGTGAAACGCACCGGTCTCTCTTGCATCTCTCACGGAGGAGCGGATGCATAAAACGAGGAGCGACGACAGGGCAGATCGAGAGAGGAACAGGCCTGATTTTATGTTGTGTTTTGTTTCTGTTGTGTGTGGCTGCTGGCTTATACTTTTGTATTTGTTTATTTTACTATTAAAATGTTTAAATGTTCGCCGGTTCCCGCCTCCTTCTTCCCACAACAACGAACCCCGTTACATTGGCAAACTCATTAGTGAATTACTCCTCCCTTGTATATCTTTCTATATGGTGAATTATTGCATGACACCTGGATGTTCAGTCAGAACATATGCGGTGCGACACTAGGATGGTTCACATCCCAACACAAACGTCCGTGTGCTCGTCTGATTCAGAGATTTCGTCCAGGAGAAATTGCCACCGTTGAAATTCTCTGCAGCAGACGGACTCTATCTCTGTCCGTAGCGCACAGTGAGAGCACAGGCACCAGCAGTCCGCCCAGCTCGAGCCCGTCCGGACTCCTCGTCCACGACAGGCAGGTCTTCTGCCTCCTGTTCCTCCAGCAGCCTCAGCTGCTCTTCACTATATTGCGGCTCGTAAAGATAGCCACGAACATCGGATTCGAGCAGCAGAATTTCAAAATCCTCTTCTTCCATATGTTTAGTTTCTTCCGTCATTGTCGTAACTTCCTATCTCCACAGCGCTTGTAAGCTTAGCTTCCAAACAAGATGGCTGATATTGATTTCTGTATCTGCAAGTGAAGTCCCACCCACTGATCTGTAATAGGTCTGTAGCGTGAGTGGGTCCCACACCCTGAATAAATGATGAGCTTGTGTTTGTAGTCTCAACCCTTATACAAAGAAATGGGACTTCCTGCTTTTTATGATGCAAAATGACGATTTTTACGTCATAAAAAGCAGGAAGTGGAACTCTTAAATCCTTATTTCTCCCATCTCAGGGGAAAATAAGGGAATAAACCATGACCATTCAAAAATATGACTGGGTTTCTAAAGATACAAAGCTTAATGCAAATGGGTGAAGTGTTCCTTTAAAGCTGCAGTCCGGCGTTTTTCCTCTTTGTCGCCATCGTTGTTTGAAATCTTTAATTGCAGTTATTCGCGGAATTATTAACTTTGCGTGAGTTGTACATCGGCATGAAACAGCGCGGATGAACACACTGTTTTGAGGAGACTGCGTGTCTGTCAGTCACCGCCACGGTGTGGATACTGACAAGTAGTCATAGTGCTATGAAATAAACGGTTTATGAACTGAATCCCTGTTATGCATAAACGTGCTTTAAATAATATAACTCTAATATTTTTTGGGAAAAGAATCATTTTCACTTTACCGATCTGATTCAGATCCAATGCTTGACAACAGAAGAAGGCGCGTTTGGTTTTCTTGGAGTAGAGTGATTTGCTCCCTCTCATAGCTAGCAAAAAATAATTCATATTTACCATAATAGCAAAACGAAAAAAGCCACAACAAAGAAAACTCCATAACTGTGTGAATTAAGCGAACAAGTGTGCTACTTTTACACGGTTGAACTATTGAAATGTCTTACCTGTCCAACAGAAAAAAGCCGTTTCTGCGTCCGTTTTGAACCCCTTCAAATATCACGGAGTTCACGCCACCTTTCAAAAGCCCTGCCAATGTTAATCCTTGTTTTCGTGTGGGCCCGGTTGCAATCTCATTTTTTCTCTACCCACTCCGAAGTCCGAATTCTCCTACGTTTTACCCATGGTTTTACCACGGGTGAATCTCCAGTTGTCACTGGTGGTTGTCGTTTGAATCTTTCTGGATCCGCCATGAGTTTAATTATTTGAAGAGCTGTGAGAAAAGGCTAAAAGCTTCCAACTCCAACATCCGCTCACGCAATATAGCCTACTTGCCGGTACTCCTTTATGTGTACAGATGTGACGTTATGACGCAAAGACATGCTCGAATTTCCCGCGGAAATCCACCAGTACCACTGGAATTAAAATCATTATTACAAGCTTACCGTTTTGAATGGAGCAAAGGTAAGCAGATATTTTTGAACACTGGCTGGTTATGTTTTTTTTTTTTATTATTATTATTTTGGATCATTTTTAACCCAAAAAAGTTACGGACAGCAGCTTTAATGCAATGTTCTTTAATTAAACATAAATGGTGCAGAGTCTGCAGACTGAACCACCTGTTTGCTATGGTGGATTATGTAGATTTAAATGTTGTAAAATGTGTTAAATGGTGCAGAGAGTACTACACTTTTATTGTTACCTGAAAGCATTAACATATTTACAAAAGCATAATAAACAAATATGCGAGGTGAGTGGGATTTGTAAGACTAGATGGAAAAAGATCTGGTTCACATTGAAGCTTATTTTGTTCTGACCAATAACCACTTAGGCTGTTTAAGGGTGTATTTATGTGAAATTGAAACATGGGGTGATTTATAACATCATCAGTTTTTTCTTTTATAAAAAAAATCCCTCTTGTGTCTACCATCTTCCTCAGGTGACAGTGGAAGCTGTAAGGAGTGAGCAGTTGTATTGAGGTAAGAAATTAATATATCATGTCTTGCCATAATTTGATTTGCAATGACAGAGTGGCATCTGAACAGCAGGTTCTCCTGTTTAATTTTATTCAACAGCCATAAAAAACATTTACATGCTTAAAAACTAGAAAAATCATGTCTGGTCAGAAGGTGACCTGTAACTTCTACTGGACCCATAAAGATGGCACAGCATAGGACAGTGTACAGGCTTTGACACACACACACACACACACACACACAGTTTATAGAGTTGTTTTCCTGTTTAATGTATTTCAATAATAATTTTTTTTGTGGATTTAAAATATATCTTATATTTAGCTTTGTTAAAAAAGGGGGGCTGTGATGGTGGAGATTATTGTTTTGAACAAGGAAATTTAATTTCCACAGTAATTGTTTTCTACCAGTGTTACAGTTTATTCAATTAGTAAGGTATGTTTTTCTTTTTTTCCCTGAAACACAGAAAGAGACTCGATTTTTCACAAGGCTATTGATGCTAGTGTCCGTGTTTGTCAAGCTCCAAAGTCACTTTTGCTTGTTGTTCTAGTGAGATCTGGCAACATTGGTGTCTGTTTACATTAGCAGTTGGTGTGATTTTGGTGAACCAGACGTGGAGATCAGGCGACAAACTGACACACAATCAAGACATGATGTTTACAGCATGAGCAGTTGAATGAATGAATGAATGAGGCATTTATATAGCGCTTTCATATGTACTACTGTACACCCAAAGTGCTTTACAATCATACCAGGGGATCTCTCCTCAGCCACCACCAGTGTGCAGCATCCACTTGGATGATGCGACGGCAGCCACAGTACAACGCTCACCACACACCAGCTATAGGTGGAGAGGAGAGAGAGTGATAGAGCCAATTCGGTGGATGGGGATTGTTAGGAGGCCATGATTGGCAGGGCCCAATGGGTGGAATGTGGCCAGGACACCGGGGTTACATCCCTACTCTTTTACGAGAAGTGCCATGGGATTTTTAATGACCACAGAGAGTCGGGACCTCGGTTTAACGTCTCATCCGAAGGACGGTGCTCTTTGACAGTATAGTGTCCCCGTCACTATTCTGGGGCGTTAGGACCCACACAGACCACAGGGTGAGCACCCCCTGCTGGCCTCACTAACACTTCTTCCAGCAGCAACCTGGTTTTCTCAGGTGGTCTCCCATCCAGATACTAACCAGGCTCAGCCCTGCTTAGCTTCAGTGGGCAACTAGTCTGTTAAGACTGACTAACTGGGCAGTTAAGACTGAGAGCAAGAGATTCATCAATACATTTATGTGGGGTGGTGGTTGATTTTTAACTATACGGAAGAATGTGTAATTACACGTATTTGTTAACCCAACCCAGAATTTCTAGCAGAACGGTCAGGTTTAGCTTTTTTATCTGTTGGTGTTTCATAGAATCTATGATGCCATGTATCCGAACAAGATGTCCAGCAAAAAAATAGGCCTACAACAGTAAAGATTCCGGCATTGATCCCGGCATCAATCCCAATTTGGTTCCTTGCCACTGTTGAGTTGGCTTTTGGCTTGCTTAGTTGGGCACATTTAATATTCAACAATATTATTGATCTGCCTGACTTAAGGTGGACGATGACGCAATTTTCTTCTAGAAACAAACATTATTGTATTATTTTCATGTTATCACTGTGAAGCTGCTTTGATACAATCTGTATTGTACAGATTGTAACCACTATATAAATAAAGGCGACTTGACTTGACTTGACTGGTGCTCTTCGCATGTTGGTCAAAAATGACCGATTTATTATTTTATTTCAAAGAAATCAATGTACTATATTTTAGTTTGATAATGATTTTTTATTTAATATTTTGTATTTTTATGGGATTAAATTATGTTACTAAATTATATTTGCGCAAAATTTATAATCCATTTATTCACTTTTTTCCAACTTAAACTGTCGTAAATATTGAATGCTTTAGAGCACAGACTAAAGTTTCATCTCTTTTTAACGACACTTGGCAGATTGTTTAAAACAGTTTAAAAAGTGAACTTAAAAAGTTACAGAATTTTGTGTTAATTGTTGTGAAAAATGCACAAAAATACTAGTTTCAATTTTTATATGAAATATATATTTTCAAAAACAGGTTTTACTCTAAAACTGCAAGAAAATCAAGTTGTGTACCAAATTTGAGCTTGGTATCTCAAAAAAAAAATTGCTTTCAGTAAGATTTTTTTGGCCGCAGTACCAAAAGTTTCTGAACTCTTCGGCCGTGTGTCCACCAAAGCGTTTTTAGCCAGCTGAAAATGCTAGACGCTCTGCTGAAGACGCCTATTCGCCTTATTCACCTCGAACGTTCCACCGAGCCTGAGGTAGTTCTCACAACGCGATTTCTCTCAAGTGCAATGGCGCCTCACTGCTGTGTTCCCCACTGCACTTCATCACACAGGAAAAAATCCAACAGAGGACAAACGTTTCACCGTTTCGCCAAAGATCAGTAGTATGTATGTTATTAAAATCTACCACCACAGATTCACTAGTATAAGCATATTCTGAGTAGGGTGAAACGGTACATGTATTCGTATTGAACCAAAACGGTACGGGCGTCACGGTTCGGTGCACGAATTTACACGGACAATAACGTTACACGGTATAAAAATAAATAAAAATGGAGGCGCGGGGGCGATCGAACTCTGTGTGTGTGTGTGTGTGTGTGTGTGTGTGTGCGTGTGTGTGTGTGTGTGTGTGAGTGAGGGAGAGAGAGAGAGAGAGAGGCGCGGGCGTGATCGGTGTGCGGTATATAGCTTCTAGTCACAAGCTAACCTAGGGGATACATCACATCAGTTTTCCTAGCTAGGAGGAGGATGTACAGGAGTCAGATCAATACAATTATACATGGAAAGATTGGTGGTCCACACTGGGGTTTCCATTGCTGGTGCTGCTGCGTCGGAGTCAAACTTCCGGGTTTGTGTACCCCTCAACGGCGTTCGAGTTTTCAAAATGGCCGCCAGGTGAATAAGGCGAATAGCTTTGAGCGCTTGAGAGCGTTTTGGCAGCGCAGCGTTTTTTCCGTTGAGACGTTTCGTTGCTATGATACAGAATATCCGCAGCACAGTTTACTTGTAACTGATTTCGCAGAAATTTTGTTTCATACTAAAAATTTATTTTTCATACATTTTGTTCGGTTAGCTCTGCTGGTTGATGTCGTTGTACAGAAAGAATGTTGTGACAGTTGGTCGGTGTGGTGTTAGTCCCGCCCCTCCTCCACTGTGATTGGACGGCTGGGTAAAAAGTGACAGTGATGAGCGCTGCGTTTTACCCAAAGTTGAACATTTTTCAACTCTAGGCAACCTGTAAAAACGCCGAGCTCTCAGCGCTTCAGCGTGAAATAACCGCTCAGCGCCTCGTTACGCTCATGGCGTTCTAAAAACGGTGCGCTCCCATTGAAAACAATTGAAAACATACGCCAGGCGCGTGGAAAAACGCTTTGTTGGACACACGGCCTTCAGGTTATTGTCTCTAATACACCAAGATAGAGCTAATCATTGGTGTTGCTGTTTACATACAGTATACAGCAAAGCATTTTCAAAATGCAAGCGTTTCAAGATTACGTACACTTTTAATACTGCTATATATTATGTGGTTGAGCTTTGGATGTTTAAAATAACTTAAAATACAGTTATGGTTAGGTTTAGGGATAGGTTTTAGAATGCTATGCCTACACAATCAATCAAAGCTATTGTATGAATTTTACATACCAGATGTACATAAAAGATTACTTTTAGAGCATGAAATCATGCTATGCAGTGCCAGGAGATCGGGTTGAGTAAACAAAATATCTTCAAGATCAGCCGATTACGACAAGAAGTTCTGACCAGCGACATGCAAAAATGTCTTCAATGAAAATTAGCTATTTGAATCTCAAAACTGCTCTAGCCTTGTCTTCAGAAACAAATCAGCATATCATTTTATGTTAGATATTTTAGACTTTTGATTTCAAAGATCATAACATGTTATGATGCAGACTAAACTTCCTCATCTCATTCTTATTCTCATTCCTGAAGTTTAAATGTTAATAGAAGTATGTAATATTTGCCAAAACATATAATAAACAAATATGTGAGGTGAAAGGGATTTGTTAGACTGAACAGCTAAAGATCTAGTCCATATTGCAGCTTGTTCTGTTCTGGCCAATAACTGCCCACTTTGGCCATTTAGGGGCGTGTTTATGTGATATTGAAATATGCAGGTGATTTATAACATCACCAGTTTAACCAATAAGACACACAGACAGGGGTGAAATCACTATTTTACATGTCCACAATCTTCCTCAGGTGACAGAAGCAGTTGTAAGTCTCTAAAAATATAAGGACAACAATTTTGAGGTAAGAATTAAAAAATTTACTTCTAGCCAATTTGATTTGTGTTCATGTTAATGTATTTTAAATGACAGATCTAAATACATCTGAATCAGCATGTTCTTGTTTAGTGTGATAAAATCAACAAAAGGGTTTCAAGTCAACATTTGAAGTGGATCAAAAAAGTTCATCAAAGTTGTTCTAAGACAAGAACGGGTTTGTTCAAAATTCATGTATAACTTTGATGAAAGGTTTTGATCCACTTCAAATGTTGACAACCAAAATATATAATTTCTGCATGAGGAAACAAGAAGGGAGGTAGGTTGTTTCATGTATCTTGGAGAACTGCCACAGTTCTTACATGGATTTAGACGGTCTCAGTTGCTTCTGTTTCTTCTGACTCTTCGATGGTGAGATCAGATCTCTGGGTCATGGCATCTATTGTAGGGTCTCCTTGTTCATAAAAACATATCACTGCCATTTAAAAGTCAAATGTGCGTAGATTTTGCGCAGTACTGGATGCTCGTATTTATTTCCAATTTTATTGTGAATTAAAGAAATTTCTTTGCCATTTTTACATACCATTTTAAATTGAAAAGTTCAAAATTAAAAGGGTTGTGTTGGGAAGATGACAATTTATTGAACAATATTATCACAACAAAAACCTATTTTACATTAGTCGCAGCAATATAATGTGTTTTATAATCACACTCTTGCAAACTTTTATAACGCACACTTTCAGGGATTTTTTTTATTATTTTAAATACGGACTGTAAGAATTGTCAAAAGCTTGATAGTGGTGATGTTTAAGTGAGTGTAAGCGATAAAAAGTGCCTGTGGTGTAGTTTGTTTATAGCCTTAGGTTATCTTTTTATTTCTAGACCTCAGAATTCATAAAAGTTGTGTTCATTTGTGAAAATTATCTTGATGGACAAAACATGTAAGAATCATAAACTTTCATTGATCACAGAGTTTATTCTTTGCAATAATTCAAAAGCCTACGGAAAAATCCTAATGAGTTTTTGTCGAGGGAACCAAGGTCGCCAAAAAATACATCATTAGCACTCTATAACCAGATGTTGTACAGACCTGTTCTGGGCGATAGATTGAAGAATTGCCAATCGGCAGGTTTCAATCGTCATTGATTCAGGTAATAAAAAGATTATTTTGTGAAATTGAGAACTTATGTCTGACTTGTATTTTCATTTAAAGGCCCACTCGATGAAAATAATGTTTTTCTAGGTGTTAACATGTTCTTGTGGCATTTTTCTGATGTTAGAGGATGTATATGTCTATAGGGGCGTAGCCAGAATTTTATTTTTGGGGGGGTCCCGTCTTTAAATGAGGGGGCAACATATATATATATATATTAGGGCTGTCAGTTAAACACGTTATTAACGGCGTTAACGCAAACCCATTTTAACGGCGTCAATTTTTTATCGCGCGATTAACGGTCTTTTTGGCCTAGCAAACTTCGTAGTTTTTTTTTCACATGCTGTTACTACAGGACGCGGCGCTGGGCTATGAAACCCATTCATTTCAATTTGCGCCGCGCGAGGATGTTTTGTTGCTTCATCGACCAAAGCACAAGCGGATCTAGCTAGACCGGAAACAGAACAACAGGCGCGCCGCACACACTTGTTTGGGCTTGCGAGCCGGCCAAATAGTTGGTTAACGTTACGCTTTGAGTGGATGACGAGCGCGAGACGCCGAAATGGATGCCAATAAGATTCTGAATGAAAAGTTTACTTTTAAAAAGTTGCCAAATGGTTCCATTGACACGACCAAAGTGATCTGTGTGTTCTCTTACGAGAGGTTCTCTCGTATTGCGTAAGTTTAGCTGACGCTACGGGAAAGATTCATCTTCTCGAGATATTGAAGCCAAAAAATTATCCTTAATTTTGTATTCATTGTCAACGCAGTGCAGCAGCTAGCAGACCTAGAGCAGGCCATCTCGCGTGCTCATTGGCTGCCCTGCTGGCATCTGCTGCAGCCTACCAGTGAGCCCCGCGTGACGTCACGCCCAATGAAGGGCGCTCGCGCCTTCATAGCGTCACAGCCCGCCAGAATGGGCGTGGCTTAGCGTATAAAAGAAGGGGCTGTAGGCTGACTTCCCTGATTTTTCGACTCTTCAGCGAGCTCTCCGCATCGCTGGATCAGAGAGAAGCCACCGCCGCCGTCGAACAGCGAACAGCGATCAGCCAGCTTAGGACAGCGCTGAGGAAGCCGGCCGTCTTCGCCACCTTCAGCCATCCGTGCGAGCTACGCTATCCGGCGACGTATCCTTTTTACACTGTTGTATTCTCTTCTAGCTTACTCCTAAAAGAGCGTGAGTGTCTTTTTAAAGATGCCTCGCATTTCCTGCGGCTCATTTAGGGCCCCGGAGACAGCCGGAACCTGTGGCCACTGCGACGCGCTCGCCGGAGAATCTCCCTCGAGCCTCGCTCTCGCCTTCCCCGCCTCTCTTCACCGACGCGCAGCTGCCGCTCACGAGCCTCACTGCCGTCGCGTCTGAGGATGAGGTTGAGGGACACGCCACAAGGGACTGGTGTTCTAACTGCGGCTAGCTTCCTTTACGTTACAAGGAAGCTACCACGCCCACCATAGAAGCAGTCACTCCGCCCTTTGCGGGACCGCGCAGTGATAAGCGCCGTTCCCAAAGGCAGCCGGAGCCTGTAGCCACAGCGACGCGCTCGCCGGAAAGCCTCCCTCGAGCTTCGCTTTTCACCTTCCCCGCCTCCCTTCACCGACGCGCAGCTGCCGCTCACGAGCCTCACTGCCGTCGCGTCTGAGGATGAGGTCGAGGGACACGCTATGGACTGCTGTTCTAACCGCGGCTAGCTTCCTTTACGTTACAAGGAAGCTGCCGCGCGCGCTCTTATCTGCTCGCGCTACTTAAGCTTTCGTAGTTTCCCCCATGGCTCAGTGGCTAAACTCAAAGCATTCGCGCCAGAGACCCGTGTTCGATCCCGGCTCTCGCAGCAGAAAAAATTTATGCAGCTCTCCTCTATGAGCTCGCGACCAGCTTCCTTACGAACAGAAAGCGAGCGCGCGCCCCCCGAGCGCATGCGTCACCGGCGAAGGAAGGAGAGAGTGTGGTTTTTTGTCCCGCCGAGGCCTGGCAAACCCCCTCTTTTTCTCAAACATTTTCCAGCTCCTCCTAGTTCGAGCGGCTGGTAATGTCTATACTGCAGTAGAGAGCCTGTTATAACACGCACGCCTGCAGACAATGCCGACACGCACACGGGAACTGTGATGACGCTCTCTCTTTTATCTGCTCGCGCCAACTAAAGCTTACTATGTTTCCCCTGTGGCTCACTGGTTAAACCCTAAGCTTTCGCGCCAGAGACCCGTGTTCGATTCCCGGCTCTCGCAGCAAAAAAAAAAAAAAATTATTATGCAGCTCAACTCTCTGAGCTCGCGACCAGCTTTCTTACGTACAGAGAGCGAGCGCGCGCCCCCGAGCGCATGCGTCACCGGCGAAAGAAGGAGAGAGTGTGGTGTTTTGTCCCGCCGAGGCCTGACAAACCCCCTCTTTCTCTCTCAAACATTTTCCAGCTCCTCCTAGTTCGAGCGGCTGGTAATGTCTATACTGCAGTAGAGAGCCTGGTATAACACGCACGCCTGCAGACAATGCCGACAAGCACACGAAAACTGTGATGACGCTCTCTCTTTTATCTGATCGCGCCAACTAAAGCTTATGTTGTTTCCCCTGTGGCTCAGGGGCTAAACCTTAAGCTTTTGCCCCGGAGACCCGTGTTCGATTCCGGCTCCCGCAGCAGATAAAATTTATGCGGCTCTCCTCAGCGAGCCGCCGTATTCAAGTTTATTTCCCTGTCAGTCCCCTTCAATCAGGCTACTGCAGTGGTCCATTTAGCAGCCAACGAGCCGGCTCATTTGCCCTCTCACCTGCACACATATACGCCGTCTTCACGGCGACCCAGAGAAAATCTCAAAAGAATATAATGTCTGGTCCGGCTCACGCCGTGGGTGTTTTAAGTGTAGTGAAAGTGCCCACGCCCCAGTGTTCACCCCTACACACAAGCACATCAAATCTCGTGTCACTCACAGAGCACACTCTCAGAAAGCGCAGAAAGGCCGCTCGAGTGTTGAATATAAGGAATGTGTCCACAGGTCTGTGCCCACTATCTGCCCGCTCTGTTACACGGTCAATAAAACCGGCTATGAATGTAAGTCTCGTGCCCGCCGGAGAGCGTTCACGCTTACTGACACACACCTCCCCCCGGGCGCCGCCCGCGCGTTTAAATGCTATCACAAAACGCAGGGCATTGATAATACGCTCCCCATCCGTTATGATCGGGGCGTCAAATACACTTGTAAGTCTCGTGCCCGCGCACACGCGCTCACGCTTACAGAAAGCTTTTCCACCCGAAGCGCTGCTTGCGCGTCAAAAAGTGGGAATAAAATGCTCCCCATCCCTTATGATTGGGACACCTCACATAAATCAGACGGTCTCGGCTCTCAGCGAGAGGCCATTGCCCAGAACCGAGAGCGCGCGCGCCGCGCTTTCGGCTCCGGCTCAGTCTCACAAGCCCGCAAATGGCGGCGATCTGAACCCGGAGGCCATTCGCCCCCTAGCGGCTCACATAGCTGCGTGGGAAACTATCCCAGGGATTTCAGAATGGGTTCTGAGCACAATAAGCAGGGCTATACACTTCAATTCATTGGCCGTCCCCAGCGCTTTTGAGCCCGGACCGCGACGATAGTGAATGCGGAAGTAGCACACCTACTTCACGCAGAAATAGCAAAGCTGCTGTGCAAAGGGGCTATAGAAAAGGTGCCGCCTTCTCTGAGCGAGTCAGGCTTTACAGCCGTTATTTTCTCGTACCCAAGAAGGACATTTGAACAAAGTGCTTGTGAAAAGACTGTTCAAAATGCTTACGACCAGGAAAAACCTCGCGCACGCTCGCCCGAGGAACTGGTTTATTTCTCTAGATCTGAAGGATGCCTATTTTCAGATTCAGATAATACCCCGTCACAGGCAATTTTTGAGATTTGCCTTCGACGGTCAGGTATATCAATACACCGTCCTGCCGTTCGGCCTGTCTCTAGCACCCCGTGCATTTACGAAGTGCATGGACGCGGCGCTCGCCCCCCTGAGAAGTCAGGGGCTGCGAATATTGAACTATCTGGACAATTGGCTGATTTTGGCACAGTCAGAGACAGAGCTGCTATCTCACAGAACAGTGCTTCGCAGTCACCTGGAAAGCTTGGGTCTCATGGTCAACTGGACCAAGAGCTCATTACAACCCAGCCAGTCAATTTTCTTTTTAGGAATAGAACTGGACTCGGTGACCTATGTCGGCTCGTCTATCGGCACAGCGCGCGCTCCGTGTTCGCCACCTAGCCGCGTCTGTCCAGAAGGACAGCTTTCTCCCTTTGAAAGCATTTTAAAGGATGCTGGGCTGTATGGCATCAGCTGCAGCGGTGCTCCAGCTGGGCCTACTGCGCATGCGCCCGCTCCAACGCTGGTTGAATGCTCGCCCGTCCCACCGGGCTTGGGTTTCTGGCGGTCAGAAAATCAGAGTGACTCAGACCCGCATAGCGGCTCTGCAGCCCTGGTTAGTGGCCGACTGGTACCAGCTGGGAGTAAGGATGGGAACCATCTCTTATCGGAAAGCCATTTCGACAGACGCGTCCAACTGGGGTTGGGGCGCGCTGTTCGAGGGCAGACCGGTCTTCGGCCAGTGGTCAGACCAAGAGAGGTGTTTTCACATAAACTGTCTGGAGATGGTAGCGGTCGAGAATGCGCTGAAGCGCTTCCTCCCGTTCATACAGGACCAACATGTTATTGTCCGCTCGGACAACATGTCTGTGGTATCCTATGTAAACCGTCAGGGCGGTGTCAGATCCAGAAATCTCTGCAATCTGACGGAACGCCTCCTTATTTGGTCTCAGATGCACCTGCCCTCGCTGAGGGCGGCGCATGTGCCTAGCCATTTGAACGACGGCCCAGACAAACTGTCCAGGGACAACGTTCCCCCAGGGGAATGGTCCCTGGGCCCCCAAACGGTCCAGAAACTGTGGCGCCTATTCGGCAGGGCGGAAGTCGACCTATTTGCGTCAAAAGACAATGCTCAATGCCCGATGTTCTTCTCGAAGGACGAGGACGCGCTGGCCCAGGTTTGGCCCAGCCTCCGGCTATATGCTTTCCCTCCGGTCTCTCTGTTACCACAGGTGATCAAGAGAATCAGGGAAACGCGCCACTCGGTGCTCCTCATAGCCCCGCGTTGGGAGAATCAGATTGGTTCCCGGAGCTAGCACGGCTGTCACATACAGCTCCGTGGCCTATTCCGGTGAGGGCAGATCTCCTCTCTCAGGCTCGCGGCACGATCTGGCATCCCCATCCAGAGCGCTGGTCTCTGCACGCATGGTTGATCAACGGGTACTCGTTGCCCTGCCAGAAGGAGTAATGAACACGATCGCGCAGTCTAGAGCCCCTTCCACGAGAAGGCTCGACGCGTCTAAATGGTCGGTGTTCTCTGGATGGTGCACCGACAGAGGTCTGGACCCGCGGACATGCGGGGTGGCGCATCTATTCTCCTTCCTACAAGGGCTGTTGGATAAGGGAAGGTCCCCATCCACGCTCAAAGTATACGTGGCGGCCGTGGCAGCGTTCGCAGAATCGACGCACGGCCAGTCATTAGGAGGACATGAGTTGGTCATCCGCTTCCTTAGAGGAGCTAGGAGGATGAACCCGCCGCGCCCCCCGTCGGTTCCCATGTGGGATCTTTCACTGGTCCTAGAGGCCCTGAAAGCTTTTCCCTTCAAACCACTAAACTCCGTGGGGTTGAAATATCTATCACTGAAACCGTCTTTCTGACTGCACTGTCGTCAGTAAAACGTGTGAGGGACCTGCATGCGCTGTCTGTCAGCGCATCGTGTCTTGAGTTCGGGCCGTATGACTCTAAAGTCATCCTCAGACCTAGACATGGCTACGTTCCTAAAGTGATGGGCACTCAGTTCAGAGCGCAAGTTATCTCGTTGTCAGCTCTGCCAGCGTCTGACAGCGAAAGTGATGTGAACCTCTCCTGCCCTGTCAGAGTACTGAGGTTTTACACTACGCGCTCCGCCTTATTCAGGCGTTCGGAACAGCTGTTTGTTTCGTTCGGTGGGCGCACCAAGGGTCTCGCCTCCTCGAAACAGAGCCTGTCCAGATAGATAGTGGACGCTATAGCAGCCGCTTACACGTCAAAAGGTCTGCAATGCCCTCTGGGCATCAGGGCTCATTCCACGAGAGGCGTGGCCTCTTCGTGGGCATGGTCCAGTGGAATTTCTATCCATGACATTTGTGTAGCGGCGGGCTGGAGCTCCCCGTCTACCTCTGTCAGGTTTTATAACCTAGAAGTTCCTGCCTTGCAGGCTAAACTGTTGTCAGTTAAAAGGGAGGTGTATTCTGCCCAGACATCCTGCTCAGATCACTCTCACATGACTCAGCTCTCCTGGTTGAGCTGCACTAAGTAGGGTATGTGCCATGTGCCTATACAGACCAGCGCGCTGCTCTGTATTCCCTATGTGTGCGTATGTACAAGTGATGGTCCGCATGGCTGGCCACCTTATTCTCCACCTTACAGGGTTCCCCTGAAAGTTCGGGGTCTCATGGTGGATGCTTGGCGCGCACGGCGTTGACAAAGTGTTCCCGTAGCGTAAGCTAAACTTACGCAATACGAGAGAACCTCTCGTAAGAGAACGATACTCGGTTACTAACGTAACCTCGGTTCTCTCTAGAGAGGGAACGAGTATTGCGTAACCGGCCGTGCTCGCGCCACGAGCGACTTCGCTTCAGTGGTCGAAAAACCAGGGAAGTCAGCCTACAGCCCCTTCTTTTATACGCTAAGCCACGCCCATTCTGGCGGGCTGTGACGCTATGAAGGCGCGAGCGCCCTTCATTGGGCGTGACGTCACGCGGGGCTCACTGGTAGGCTGCAGCAGATGCCAGCAGGGCAGCCAATGAGCACGCGAGATGGCCTGCTCTAGGTCTGCTAGCTGCTGCACTGCGTTGACAATGAATACAAAATTAAGGATAATTTTTTGGCTTCAATATCTCGAGAAGATGAATCTTTCCCGTAGCGTAAGCTAAACTTACGCAATACTCGTTCCCTCTCTAGAGAGAACCGAGGTTACGTTAGTAACCGAGTATCGTTTTGTCGTTGTGAACTGATCTCATCATCGCAGCGCGTCCAGTCTGAAATACCGCTTGATGTTGGACAAGCACACACACACACAGTTGATGCGAATTCTCTGCCCCCTCATCAATATCAGGACCTCGTCAGTATTTCTTTCACCCTTTTATTAATGGACAGTGCATCGAGAGATTATTTGCTCCAAGTGAGAATGTTAGTGTGAAATTGAACACAGTATATGTCAATGTTGTTTTCAATAAAAAACATTTGCACAAAGCAAGCCGATCCACTTTTCCATGTATATAAGAGCATTAAAATGAGAAAAAATAATGGGACAAAAGAAAATCAAGAGACATTTTGAATAGATAGGCCTACAAATAATTGCGATTTGTAGCAGACCCCTCCCGAATGATGGACAAAACTTTACTGATGTTGATGAAGTTTATTGAGTCCGTTTTCACTGCAAATATCACCTCATAAATCACCGTAAGAGCTAAACAAAGGAAATACAAAAGCTCGCATTAACGACTCGTACAAACTCTCTCTCTGTTACACTACCAATTATATAGCAAAATACATAAATAACAATAAACCATAAACAAATGTCAATACAGACCTTATGCCTTTTCCGGGGGGTGCTTATCACCGTTAAACATTAATAGCCTGCACAACTCCTACAACTGCGTGCACTCCCTTTGCTTTCCTTTTATCAACCGCGTGCTCTCCCTTCACTTCCTTTATCCTTTTACCCGTTTAGCCCCGTAGACCACAAAACCCGTCAAAATAAAAGTCCCTCCTTAATAAGACCTAAATACATTACCTAAACCTAATTTAAACTAACAGGACTATCAAAACAGTATATAAAAACAAATTAGAAGAATTAACACATCAAAGTCTGTTACACTCCCACCAAATTATAAATGTAATATCAACATGCATAATTTTCAAGCATAAGGAATATCACTTTTCACTTATAAAGACCTTTGTGTGTGTGTATGTATGTAAAGTCCTTTTGAAGAGGTGTTCACTCCGATTCCAATAATAAGACCAACTTCTGAGCTGGCCTCTCTACTACTGAGACATTGTTCAATCGTTCTCCTTTCTTGTTCAGTGTTTTGTCACCAAGTGTCAATGTGACTTTCCTTACTAACCCATCTTGGCTAGTTACAGTGTCTATGATCCGACCTAGTCTCCATACATTCCTTGGAAGGTTCTCATCCGTATCCATGACAACATCACCAATCTGAAAGTTCCTTTTTAGAGCATGCCAGCATTGTCTAGTAGCAATGTTGTGGAGATACTCCTTTTTCCATCTACTCCAGAATTGCTCAGTAAGGTACTGTACCCGTCTCCATCTCTTTCTCCCATAGATATCTTCTCTTATGAACTTTCCTGGTGGTGGAAAGACTGTGGTGGCTTTCATAGTAACCAAATGGTTAGGTGTGAGTGGTTCCAAGCTCTTGGGGTCGTTCAAGTTATCCACTGTAAGAGGACGACTATTAACTATTGCCATGGCTTCATAAAACTGTGCGCAGTGAAGCATTACTGAGCCTGCCTGATGCAAGGGAAGCTGTAGCATTAAGAGCACTCCTTACAGTTTTGATTTGACGCTCCCATACACCACCTCACTAGCGGCGGCAGGAATTTGATTGTAGGTGGGCCTCCAGAAAACTGGATGGGCCAGTTAAAATAAGCAAAAAAAACAAACAAAAAAAAAACGGGTTCCCCTTCATATCCGTTTCAGCGCTTTTCTGTGGCACTAAGGACAGCGACTCAGTAGCCTACCTGTGTGGCTCTTGTTTCGCTGTCCTCAGCTCAGTGCAGTAACGTTAGCCTAACTGGGGGGTCACACACTGGACAAGAAGCGCAGCGCTGTGCCGCGTCGCGTCTAGGACAACTCGAGGTATCGCACACTGGACGCGCACTTTCTCAGTTTATGGCCAGCAATACTGTTATGTTTAAGGACATTATGGAATTAAGATAATGTCTGTACTATGTTATGATTACTGTACAATTAAATATAATCGTTGCTGACTTTGCAGTCTGAACACTTTACCTCAGAGCGTCCGTTAACTGAATGAATTGAGAATATCAGCTGAAAATTCGAGAACATCAGCAATTTTCATTCAAGCAGCTGATTTCTGTAAATGAATATAAAACTAAATGTATATTGCAACACAGGGTGAAGTCAGTATAGGCGTAATTCTATGGGGGGACAGGGGGACACGTCCCCCCCAATATTCAAAGAAGGACAATTTGTCCCCCCCCAATATTTGATCATAGGCTACTGTATGATTACGCGGGCGATGTGATTGCAAATACGTCTTTCTTTCCAGCTCCGAAAATATAAAATCCCGGCCGGTCCATTTCCCAAATCCATTCGACTTGCCTTCCACTGTTATTAACAAAACCTATTTCTCCTGAAATCCATGTCATGTTTTCCCTATACCTTTAGTAGCTCGTGCACCGTCAGTGAGTTAGGAACAACCAAACAGAAGAAGAGTTATGAGCGCGAAATCTGACAGACATTTGGCACATATTTATGAATGGTAAATATCCTGTATTTGGCTGGCATAATCCCTTAGATAACAACCCGGTGAATTTCATTAGAATTTCAAATTGTAGAATTTGTGAATTTCGACTGTAATACTATACAGCTTGTATGAATGGGATGACTATTGACAAGCTATACCACAAGTTTCCTACGTCCCATGAGGCCTTGCGTCAAAAGTGGGTGCGTCTTCCGGTTCGAAGTAAACAAGCGAAACGTGACACTCATTCATTCATTCGACTATCAATTAATCATTCATTTTCATACTAAAATGTATTATTTCATTTGTTTAACTTTTTATCAATTACAAATGCAATGAAAATTCCAAAATACAGCGTGTTTTTCCACGATGAGTTCTTTATTACAAGATCAACTTGTGGCAGTTAAACTGGACAATCGGTTATGGCTAAACTTGATGATATGCGCTGCGGTGCTCTGGACTGCCGGTGCGAGTCGGCGTTTTTTAAACAGAGACCCTTGTTTGTTCCTAAATAGTAATAAAAAAGAATCATGTTAAATAAAACCGAAATCGCGATACTCAGATCCACGGACCTGTGTCGCGGTCAGGGAAGGCAGAATCACGATACGCCCTTCCCACTCCCAGAGATATCCTTCCCGTCCAGATCCAATATAGCTACCATATCTTTACTATTTGTATTATTTGAAGTTAACATTATAAAATTTGTAGACCTACACCACAAAACTAGTTGAGGATAAACTATTTAAAATTGGGCGATTCCAGCATTATGGACGTGACATTTGCAGTCAAAATATAAATTCTCCGAAAATGCATTTAGGCTATTGAAACCTCGGTTTATATTATACATATATCATATCATATCAATAAAGGAGTCCAGACATTAGAAACATATAGCACATGCATTTTGTATTTAATATGAGGGAAATACACGAGGGTGACACAAAAAAAAAACTTTAACTTTTTGAAAGCACTGAGCCTTTATTTAAAGTTAATTTCGTTTTGTATTAATTGTATCTTAATTTCAATCAATGTTTCATCAACAATTTACCTGGATTTAATAAATAATAAGTAGCGGTAAATATAGCAGACAATAATCAAGACACGGAAGCGCTGGCGCCTGAACTGCAGCTCGTCTCATAAATGAACCGAAACTCACCGTCTACTTGCCTTACAGACCTGAGAAATATATATATAGCCTATATTATATTAGATATACTATGAAATGTTTACTGTGTGTCATTCATGTTCTGAATATGTTGCTTCACAGTAGCCTTCACTTAAAATGTTTAGTCCAAGATTGTTGGATAAAACAATTTGCCACTGAATTAGTTTAGTCCGGTTATAGGCCTATGTACAACCGCGAACAGCACATGTTGTCCCTGAGCTCCGTAACGACATCTCTCATAAAGGTTTGCGACTTATTTTAAATAGTAAAATATTATCTGAAAAACACCTAGCCTCTTCGCTAAATAGCACACAAAATACCATTGGTATGCTACTTCCGCCGCCTGACCGGAAGTTGCACCCACTTTATTTTTTACAGTAGCGCCCCCCGGAAACAGGTGGATAGAGGGAATGCATTAACGTCACTTCCCCGCCGGAACACGCCCCCCTCAGCCGGACTGAGTGGCAAAAGAGCTGCTGCGTGGCTGGAGTTAATAGGGGAAACTGCGAAAACGCGAGTAAAACAAACTATTATCAGTTTAAACTAAAAGTTGGACTCGATATAGTGTTCCTTACAACTTATCAAAGATCCAGTGATCCATGGATATTGAGATGCAGCCAGGAATCGTGTTTCCTGACATTTATATGTGCCTGATTTCGACGCCCGAGAAATAAATTAAGAGAATTTGCCTGTAAACGTTTTATATAAATAGAATATAGATAGGTCTAAATCCGAGTGATCACTTATATTAATGTTATACTGTATATCATCATATCGTCCAGCCCTAAAACTTGTATAGTTTTTTGTCAGTGTTTATTTAAAAACATCCAATTATGCAGAATATAGTCTGTTCTGTAGCTTTTTGCAGTCTGTAAAAATATACAGTACCTCAGATTTCTGGTCAAATCTAGTTGTACAGTCAATCGCAAAGCTCTTTCCAGTTTTAGATGTGTTTTGTGTGTTTTTCACGGCATTCACGCTGAAAACAAATGCCGCCGCTCAGTCTTTTTGCCACTTGTGGGCGTGACCGCATTCACCCCGGCCGACGGTGACGTCATACGCATACCCTCTATACACGCTACTGCATTCAAAACAAAGATATAGCTCTACATAAAATATGCGCCCCCATTGGACCGCCACCAAAGGGCCTCTCTCGATAGGCTGCTGCAGTTGCCGCATGACAGCCAATAGGCACGCAACCCGCCTTTGCCTATGTCTGTATGCTGCCGCAACGTGTTTTACTTAATTCAAAATTAAGGGAATTTCAAAATTTTTTGGCTTCAATATCTCGTGGAAAAGAGGTTTTCCCCTATAAAAAAAATAAACAGCATTTTCCCTCATTAGTACATAACTGTTTTACTATCATTGCTCAAGACTTGATATTAGAATATTGTTATCCTATAACAGTAATTTAATCAAAATGTTTATAGCCACCATATGTTTATAGAAGAATATAAGAGAGAGATCACTGGCCGCTTTGTTGTCAATTTAGGCTTGTAATTGATGCAGATGCTGTAATCATTAGAGGGTGAGTATACGTTAGTTTGACGATCAGATGTAATTAAATTCCTTGTTGTGTTATACAATTACAAACATTCGGACCATGACTTTTATTTTATTTTGATTAAAAAAATGTGTGCATGCGCCAACACAAAAAGTCCCACAGCTGTCCCCCCCAATGTGTGATTGACAATTTCGCCCTTGAGTAGCCCTATACATTAACGACGATTTGAGACAAAAATTTTAATTTAATATAAAACAAATGGCGCTCTGTGGCGCGGCAGGATTTTGAACAAGGTCCAGAGCCGTTGCTGGGCGCTGCAGACAGACGACGAATGGCGCCGCCGGTGTGTACACTCATAGAGAATAATGTGTTTGCATTTCAAAGACGCGGCGCTGCACTTCTCGTCCGGTGTGCGCTACCGCCTTAAGTCACACGTGGGGTAGAAGCCACTGATTGGTTGAGAAGCTTTCACTCAAAGCTTTCCTCGGGCTGCTAGAATGAAAATCACTCACTACTCACAATGGGCGGGCCCGGACCTAAAATGGGTGGGCCAAGGCCCACCCGGGCCCAATTGTAGCGCTGCGGGTGCACCACCTGCATGACTGGAATGAGGGGGATTCAAAACAAAATCACACTGTTTATCTGCAAGAAAAGCAGTAAGCCTTTCGGGATCAAGTTGCTGTAATGCGGAGTTCAGCTCATTCTTAGCACCGACGAAATTAGTACCTTGGTCGCATCTGATCTGCCGTACTGTGCCTCTGATAGCAATGAAGCATCGTAAACTGTTGATGAAAGCATCCGTGGACATATCCTCCAACATTTCTATATGAACGGCTCTTGAACAAAAGCAAGTTAGAAGCAGACCATACCTTTTGTGCTGTTTTCTTCCTTCTGTAGTCATGAAAGGACCGAAGCAATCCATACCACAATACACAAACGGTGGGGAAGACTCTACACGTTCTGCAGGAAGATCACTCATCCGTTGTCCTTCAACAGATTTTCTCAACTTTCTACAAGGTACACAGTTGTGGATGTAAGATGTGACAGCTCTGTTCATTCCAGGTATCCAATAGCCTGCAGATCTGATAGCATTAATCGTGAAACCTTTCCCTTGATGCTTTACACTTTCATGATAGTGTGCAATTATCAGCTTAGTTACATGATGCTCTTTGGGAAGAATCAGTGGGTGCTTGAACACATGAGTGCATGACGAGTGACTTAATCTTCCTCCCACCTTAATCATACCATCCGTATGTATGAAGGTGTCTAGATGATGAAGTCTGTTATAACCTGGAAGTTGTTTACCTTGCGTCAGGACATCCATTTCTTTCTGATACACTTGTTTCTGCACTCCTTTTAGAATCAAGCATCTTGCATGTTCTTGTTCACTCACAGATGCTGGTGAATTAGACTTATCCTTCTTGATCCTTCTCAGAAGACGTGCAATGGCCTTGACAGTATTAGACCAGGATGAAAACTTAGACAAATGGTCTACAAGATCTTTACTTTCTGTGGTTTCTGTTTGAAACGTCTAAACTTTTCTAACTTCTGGATCACCTACTGGAAGTTCTGGTACAACCTCTACACTCTGTATTTCTTTCTTCCACAGGAACGACGGATCTGAAAACCAGTTAGAAGAGAGCAATTCATTTATTGTTCTACCTCTTGAAGCATTGTCTGCAGGCTTATCATTCGTTGGGACGTACAGCCATTGTTTGGGTGCTGTGCTTTGACGTATCCTTTGAACTCTGTTGGCTACAAACGTATGAAAACGACGAGCATCATTATTTATGTATCCTAAGACCACTTTTGAGTCAGTCCAAAAGAATTCATCGACATTGGTGAGGTCAAGCTCTTCTCTGAGCATATTGCTCATTTTGACTGATACCACAGCTGCCGTCAACTCTAATCTTGGTATTGTAGTGATTTTTACAGGAGTAACCCGGGCTTTACCAATGAGGAAAGTGCAATGAATCTCATCCTTCTCACTGATCATTCTCAGATACGAACACTGACCGTAACCACAGGTACTTGCATCAGAGAAATGATGTATCTCTGTTTTCACAATTTTGCCGAAATTAGCAGGTACATAACATCGTGGTATGTTAACCATTTCCAGATTAACAAAATCATGCTGCCATTTCTCCCAATGTGGGCTGAGAGCAAGAGACAGTGGATCATCCCAGCTTGTACCCTTGCGACACATTTCTTGTAAGATCCTTATACCATTGAGAACATAAGGAGCTACAAAGCCCAAAGGATCATATATGAAGGCAACAGTTGACAATATGCCACGACGTGTTGTAGGTTGACCTTTTAATGGGATGTGGAATTTGAAGCTATCACTCTGTGTGTTCCAGTGAATACCCAGAGCTCTCTCAAGTGGCATGTCATTGAAGGTAAGATCCTTTGTCTCAAAGTTTATAGCACGTTCTGATGCTGGTATGCTCTGCAGCACAGTGTTGTCATTAGACACAAATTTGTGAAGTCGAAGACCTCCTTTTGCACACAACTCTCGTGTCTCTTTTGTTAGCTGAATAGCCTGTTCCACTGTCTCTACGCTTGTGACTCCATCATCAACGTAAAAGTCTCTTATGATGAACTGGGCAGCTAATGAGTGTGACTGACAATGCTCACTGGCTAAATATCTTAGTCGATAATTTGCGCACCCAGGCGAAGAAACTGCACCGAAGAGATGAACTTTCATACGGTAATCTTGAAGCAGTGAATTTGTGTCTCCGTTCTGCCACCATAAGAAGCGCAAGTAGTCTCTGTCATTTTTCTGAACATGAAATTGGTGAAACATTTTTTCAATATCACATGTTACAGCTATAGGGTGTTTTCTGAACCTGACAAGGACTCCTGTGAGATTGTTTATCATGTCTGGCCCTGGTAACAAATGTTCGTTGAGACTTGTGCCTTTGAATTTAGCAGAACAATCAAACACGACACGTAGCTTGTCTGGCTTTTTCGGATGGTAAATGCCATGATGAGGTATGTACCACTTTTCACCATCAGTTCCATCATCGATCACTGTTTCTACATCACCTCTTTCAATGATATCATTCATGTACGCAATGTAGTCTGCCTTGTATTTCTCATCTTTACAGAACTTTTTGTTCAAGTGATTGAATCTGACTTTGGCAAGCTCTCTGTTATCTGGTAAGTATGGACGTTGTTTAAACGGAAGTGGCATTTCATAATGTCATTGAGCATTTCTCTTTATGCCTTCTTTGAGTTTGTCCAAAAACACAATATCATTCTGTGAAATTGTCTTGTCACCTACCGTGACATCTTTAAAGTCAGACTCGAGCACACGTTTGGCATCCACAGGTGTCAAAGCTGGAATCTCTTTTGTGGCTATTCTGTGACAAAGACCAATTGCTGTGGATTCATGAATGCCTGGTGTGGAGCTGCCTACAATACTCCAACCTAAGTCAGTTAGAATAGCATAGGGTTCGTCATCTTTACCTAGAATGACTTCTCTGGGAGCTAGCACTCTGGGGCAATTGTAACCAATCAGTAAACCTACTTCACAGCCGAGAAGAGGTGACATTTCCTTTGTGATTGCCTTCAAGTGACTCCAGTTCTTTGCCGTTTCCTGCGTTGGTATGTGGTCACGATTGACAGGAATACACTCTTTGGTGTATAATGGAGGCAGATTGATATGTACTGATGAATTATACCCTCTCACTTGAAGATCAGATATCCTTTTGCTATTAATGATCATACTGTCGCCCATCAGAGTAGTTAGTTTCAGTTTAATTGGATGAGCATCCACTTGCAGTACTTCACTCACTCCTTCATCAATGAAAGTGGTGTCACTTTGAGTGTCAAGCAAAGCATAGACAAGCTGTTCATTGGATGGATTTTGGATGGACGACACCCATACAGGTACAATCATAGATGTAATGACTGAACGACCTTCTCTTGTTACGTTAAGTGATGTGGCATCCGTAATCTCATTCTCATGTACACGCTCACTGCTTACCGTTGGTTGCTTTCGGTTTCCATAATACTTGTAGTTGTAGTCATGAAGACTTGTGGGATGTCTCAATTTGCATACATCACATGTGTGGCGACGACGACATTCCTTTGCAAAGTGACCTGTTTTCATACATCCAAAACAGAGTTTGTTATCTTTGACATATGACCTTCTGTCTTTCAGAGACTTCTCCATGAATTTTGGACACTTATTGAGTTGATGGTTGTCATCTTGACACAACATGCATGACGTTTTAGACTGTGTTTTAGCCACTGTCTGTTTATCACCATTTACTATTGTCTGCGTCTTATAAACAATAGCCTTGTTTCTTTTAACTTCATTAGAGACTCTTCTCTCCGGAGGTGACTCACGTGAATGAAGAGCGTGTAAGGAAGTGATAGGATTACACATTATCTCTGCTTCTGTTGACAGGAACTTTACAAAGTCTTGAAAGCTTGGAAAATCCTTACCGTCCATAAGCGCTGTTGTAACCTGGCGGTTCCACCTGGAGGCTGCCCAATCAGGAAGTTTCTGGACCAGCTTTTGGTTCTCCTCACAATCATTCAATATTTCCAGGCCTTTAACATGTGGTATGGCTTGTAGACATGCATTTAAGAAGTCTGAAAATGTTCTCAAACCTTCTGCATCTTTGGACTGTATTCTATGCCACTTAGACAGCTTTTCACGGTATGCTCTTTGAATGACGAAGGGCTGGCCATATCGTTGGTTAAGCTTATTCCAAGCATCTTTGTAAGCTTCTTCATCACTTCTATAAAAAGTGCCTTCGAGATATCTGTGTGCTGAACCACTGACATACTTTTTCAAATAATAGAGTTTATCAGCTGCAGAGATGCCTTTTCGATCTATAAGTGACATAAATGAGGCTTTCCAGTCTACAAACTGAATTGGGTCTCCATTGAACACTGATGGCTCTGGTATGGGTAACCTGTTGATCGCTATGCTATCCTGAACTGCCTGAGCAAGCTGAGACACTTCACTGAGAGTCGTTGACTGGATAACACAGCATTGTCGTTCTGTCTCAGAGAAGATTTTCTTTTTCTGACTTTCGTGTTCATTCTGTATTGACTGACTCTTAGTCTCTTGCTTTATTTCTTCATCATACGATTTTACTCTGGCTCGAGCGATCTCTATGTCCTTTTCTACATGTAGCCGTTCTAATTCAAACCTTTGAGTCTCTAGCTCTTGTCTGAGCTGCTCTTCTAGAGTTCTCATTTTTTCCTTTTGTTGTCTTTCCATTTGCATCATCTTGTATTCAGCTTCTTTCGCAGCCAGTTCTACCGCAGCATCTGCACGCTTGCTTGTACAAGAAGATTTAGAATGCATGCTGACACTCGTTTGCGAAGCACTGGACCCGTATATGGAATGGGCATAACTATGGGCTAAAAGCTCATGCAGACGGCTCTTTTCCTGTTCTGCATCAAAATCGCCATCTACTGTTGCCAACCTTTCCAGCACAATTTGGATGAGGTCCTTGGTCACGGCTTCACATGCATCAATTTTACGTCTTAAATCAGTAGCAGGTGTACTATGTTCCCTTATCTCACTAAAGATTTTCATAATACAGTTCTTTTTATCCTCCAGTGAGTCAGCAATTTCAGCGAGCTGCTCATCAGAGATGTCTGATTTTAAATCATGTCTTGCTTTACGAGCTACTACTTTCCATTGCTTTCCATTACTACTGTCATCCATCGATCAGTCTCTTACACTGAACACACAGGGGGAACCGGCAGCGCGGCGCGCGCAGTTTTCAAACGGACGAGCAGAGGACGAGAGATGGTTGCAAGATACCGAACTTCACCGAATAGGAAAACATCATATTTGAAGTAAGCTTTTAAGGTTTAGCATCAGGGTGGTTTGCTCCCAATAGCCTACATTAGGCCTAATACACGGATATACAGTACCTTGCCGTGTGTAGTAGTACGTTACACAAATGTTCTAGCTAATGTGAGGATAGGAGATCAAAACGCAGGCAAAGAAGAGCAGAAACAAGCGATATCATAATGCGATCACTATAGGACTATGAAGCTTTATGGGTGTAGGTTGTTGATGGACTCGATCTACTGTGTTTTGATCATCATTATGAATCTTATCTAGATGTAGTCTTTGATAAAAATGCGATTTTCTCAGCATTTTGCTCATGTTGCTTTTTATGAAACTTGCCAACATTCAAGTGTTGATTAAAAAAAAGACACACGAAGCTAGAATAACATTATTTTTTTGTTTTTGTTTTAAAAGCACAGGGTTTGTTCTTTCTTTTGGTATCTTCAGATATTCATACAACAAAATATTCTAGGGTGCCATGAAATTGTGAAAATTACCAAAACCACATTTTTTTTATACTGGCGAGAAAGAGTTAAATGTTGGTAATTGGATGATGATTAGAATATGAATATGATTGGAATCATATTTTAAATTTGTCATATTTTTGAACAGGGTCAATTAAACATGAAAAGAAAGGGAGAGATATCAGAGTTATTTTAAAAGAAACTCAAACATAGTCCAGTCATTTTATGAAAAAAAGGTTGAACAAATTGCAACAGAAGCAAACTCAACAAAATAATTTTGTATCCTCATTATGTCCTGAGTAAGGAAACAAAGTCCCTAAGAATCCCATATGGGGAAAGTTTCGAAATCTGTTTCTGGGGATTCACTTTTTATTTTACTTACCTTTTGTCTTCTGCATTCTCCTCACCCTTGTCTCCTGTTCTTCCCTTAGACTCGTCCCCCAGAAACAGTCGCACAGACCCAGCCCCAAACCCCATCTCTTAATAATTAAAAAAGGCTGGTTTCTAAAGTACTTCTTCCTGCCTCTATGTGTTAATGCTCATGGGTAGCCTAAATGGGTTCCATTCAGACTTTAACATTAAGTATTTTAGTTAAGTGTCAACAAGATTCAACAAGAACAAGAATTTTCACCTGGCTAGACCCAATGTTTAGATCTGTTGTGGTATTTATGCAAATTAGCACATACGTAATTAGATTAAGAATAAATAGGCTATATTTGTTTTTTTTCCTAACTTTTCTCTAATGGGATTCTTTGGGACTTTTTTTTCCTTACTCAGGACATACTGAGGATACAAAATCAGATGAGTTTGCTTGTTGCAATTTGTTCAAGGTTGACCCCCATTTTGGCTTAAAATGACTGGACTAACAGGCAGATCAGGTGCAAACAGACCCCCCAGCCCTTGCATCACCACTGGCTAGTCAGAGTCAGTGTGGTCCGACTTCAGAACCAGCAACAGGTCAGAGCATCTCCCAGACACAGGCAGTCAATCACATACCCAATTCAGGAATTTAAGTTGAGATGATTTTGCCAGATTAAAAGGATAGTTCACCCAAAAATGAACACAACATTTTTTTTTATAAATTAAATAATTAGAATTAGAATTATTATAAAGAAAGAATTATGTTGTATTTAATCTTCCCAGGATACGATTTTATATTGATGGGCAATAAAAAAAAATAAAAAAAAGGACATGTCTGCTTGATGCCTGCTGTATCTAATAAAAGATAAAATAAAAAAATATTTTTTTTTGTAAATATGAGTTTTTTTGTAAATAAATGCAGCAGTTCATAACAGACACATGCAGTATCTTATCTACTTGGTGCTTCAGCTTTGTTTTCTGTAAATATTTTGGATGTTCAACACTTGTAGACACAGAGTAACCCAATTCCTTCCACAAGCTTTTCCACTGTGTGTGTGTACTGTGTACCCCTGAAAGTAGCAGTGGCCACCCCATGTATAAAACTCTAGTTCCGCCACTGCAATAAAGCACCTAAAAGGCTTGTAAAAGCTGTCAAAAAGAACTGGCAAAAGTAGTGATTATGAATAGGTAAAATATAGCAAGGAGATATTTTAATTGTTTATTAATAAAGAAGTGTTTTCTTTGTCGGCTAAGATGAAGTTGACGATGCTGACTCGCGATCTTCATGTGAACGCGCCAGAGAGAAATGCACATTTCATAAGGATTACATAAGCAGAGAGCAGTCTGTAGTCTGTTTTCTTTCGTTTTGAATTGTTCTGTTTAAAAGTAGACATGTGAGGCAAGTAGACTACCTTATATGCTGAGTTTCTGTTCATTTATGAGACGCGCTCCAGTTCACGCACCGGCGCCTCCTTTTCCTATCTATCGTCTGCTATTCAGTGGCGCAAAAAGTGGGTATGCGCTATATGCGGCGCATAGGGGCGCAGCACCATGGGGGGCGCCAAAGCGATGGTGAAATTTTTTTTTTTTTTTTATTTAATAAAAAAAATATATATTGTATTTTCTATATGTAGCTGCTGTTGTGCGTTTCTAAATCATTTCTGCATTTCTTAAATGTTATATAAAATTTTAGAGGACTAAAAGGCTAGAGTAGGCGCCCTCATGGAGAAGGGGGGCGGGGTAATATCGCGAGCGGGCGGTGGCGCCGTGAGCGCTGAGCGAGCAGGTACGAGTATTGAGTGAGTTGTCGTCGAAAAAGATGGATATACAAAATGCTGGGGGGCTAAAAATAGAAAAAGAAAGAGGGAAAAGGAGATGGCATGTCAATTGATGCGACAGCAGCTAAATAAGTGCATGCTGAAAGCCAACAGGTAGGATTTAAAGTGTGACATCCAGGCATGTATGCTATCTAGCCTATATATCTTTGGCCATCGGGACTACCGGGAGATTCCCGGTGGACCGACGTGCTTTTTCGGCCGAAATGCCCCCGAACCCCCCTAGAAAAACTGAGGTCCACCTACCAAAGTTTTACCTAAAATCCTGTGAGAAACACTGGTATTGCTTGCTGTTCCAATGGAGCTTATAGTTTTTTTAGGGGGGTTCATCACGGTGGAGTAGCTATAGCTTAATTGTATTAATAAATGACAATTTTGCACTTATTTTATCTGTTAGCTCTCACTCGTTCCTACTCACTTATTACATGGCACACTTATTTATTTATTTTTCTTTTTTTGGGGTGGGGTGGGCGCAAAAATTGTTGCTGCATACCCCTCTGACACTGGGTAGTTGCGCCCCTGCCTATATTTACTTATTTATTAAATCCAGGCATTTGGTTGATGAAACATTGATTAAAATTAAGATACAATTAATACAAAACGAAATTCAGATTAAAGAAAGGTTTTGTACTTTCTGTTTGATGTCTCTGTGAAAGTTTTAAAGCATATTTTAGTGCCGCTTTCAGAGCGCTCACGTCCGTAACGGAGAACTGTCACGTCCGTAACCATTGTTTTTTCCTCATAAATGCGAACACGAAAAATAAAATAAAATAAAATAAAATGAATATTTTACTGTGGAGACTGAGAGGAAACCCTTATTCTTCATCCGTTGGGTAGTATTACTTTGGTTTGCGCAGTGTAATTCACATAATTACTAAAAAAATATTTTGCCTCCTAATTTTTTTTTTTAAGCAATCAGAAATCTGAGGGGGCCGGACATGTAAATGAGGGGGCCTAGGCCCACCCAGGCCCCCTCGTGGCTACGCCACTGGTCTATATATATATATATATATATATATATATATATATATATATATATATATATATATATATATATATATATATATGTACATATATATATATATATATCAGACATGGGGACTTGTGACTTGGTGACTTGGACTCGAGTCGACTCGAGTCGCTATTTTTATGACTTGTGACTTGACTTGACATAAAATGAAATACTTGAGACTTGACTCGGACTTGGAAGTTAAAGACTCGGGACTTGACTTGACTTGAGACACGATGACTTGAATGACTTGAGTGTTAATCACATCATGTTTTCAGTTTGAATATAAAATATATAAATATTTTTTTTTTTAAAGTTGATCACGACACTATCATCAGTCATACCCTCTCGTACCTTACGCACACCACGCCCACTTAGATCCGATATCACATCAAAATGTCGGTCGGAGTGCTACCGAGGGTCATTGCTTTCGGCTTCAAGAATTATTCACACGATGGCAAAAGACGAACAGCGCTTTGCAAGACGTACAACATTAACATTGCGGACAGCCAGACGACAACCTCCAATTTCGTCCGTCATTTGAAGAGCCATTCTGCCCAGTAAGTGCCCCAGACAGCAAGCCAACATTGAATAAACATTGTTTTTCCATCTGAATCATCATTATGGTTGAAGTTGAAATTTCAATGCAAAATAAATGTTGAATCATCATTACCATATCGATGAAAACCTGATGTTATTAATGTTGATGGCAACAATATTGGAACAACATTGATCTATAGTTATCTTTATGATTGATTAAGCATTGATATTTGGTTTACCGGGCGATCGCTGAATGTGTTGAAAAGTCATTGATTTATAGTTGACCGGGAAACGATGCTGTTGTTGAATAGTCATCGGGATATAGTTGACCGGGAAATATGATTGAAAATGCATCGATATATAGTTGACAGGGAAATATGATTGAAAGTACATCGATTTTTGGTTGACCGGGAGAACAACACCAACGTACTGCACCGGACACAGCTAATTTCTGGACCTTGGCACAAGCGTACAGATAAGCTTGCTTAATGTTCGATATGAATGAATTGTACCAAATCAAATACTGTTAGGTTGATCGTTAACATGATGGTTAATGTAGGATCTTTAACCGACGCAGTGCTGCAGTCACTGAAACAGATTTTTGTTTTACCAATGTGTCAAAATCTGCCTAAAGTAGGCTACTTGATCTCTTAGAGGTTATAAAGTTAGCAAAACCTCATTGGTCCAGTCTATTTTTCTGACAGCTAGCTCAAAATACATACATGTTTGTACCCAGTGTCGTGAAATCTATTAACACAGCACCGCTATTTCTTCTGACCGCCGGAGAACACCGCGCGGAACCAACGCTAGCATAGTGCTCTATCTATCTAGATCTAGCTAGCTACCGCTACCCACAGCAGTGACCGCGGCGGGCCAGAATTACACAAAAGACATGGTTTACCTTTACTTTATTCAATGCTGAACTGTTTTGAGTTGTAACGTTAACTGGAATGCAGATTAGACCATCTCGTAATAGCCTACAAATCCAAAATCTGAATAATCCTCGAGCAGGGCTGCGATGTGTGATACAGTTTTGTAACTCCATTGTGTTTGTTTTCAGAAATGATAACAGTCGTTCTCTTACGAGAGGTTCTCTCGTATTGCGTAAGCTAGCTTACGCTACGGGAAAGATTCATCTTTGCTGAGATATTGAAGCCAAAAATTATTTCATAATTTGTATCCATACACAACGCAGTTCCTCTGCGGCAGACCTAGAGCGGGCTAGCTAGCAGCTCATTGGTTCGCTCAGAGAGAACTGCTTAAGCCAATGGGAGAGCGGAACTGAACCCGCTTCCAATGAGAGGCGCCCGCGCGCTCATTGCGTCATGGCCCGCCAGCGTGGGCGTGGCCGTGGGGTATATAACAGTCTCTCCCAGGCTTATATGTTGATTCATTTCATCTTCAGCAAGCTGCACGCTTCTGCTGTGTTCTGGGAAAAGGCCGTCGCCGTCGAGAAGGCACCACTAGCGAGCTCACGGACCCTGAAGAAGCCGGCCGTCTTCGCCACCTTCAGCCGCCCTGCAAGCTAAGCCATCCGACGACTGTATCCTTTTTCTCTTACTATATCTGAAAGAGCCGAGCGTCTTTCTAAAGATGCCTCGTTTTTCCTGCGGCTCCTGCCGCGCTCGTCTCGAGGACGGAGACCGCCATGTCATCTGCGCTCTCTGCCTGGGACTCGAGCATGCAGAACTCGCCCTCGCGGATGGAGGTTGCGACTTCTGCGAAAGCCTGCCGTTATCGTCCCTGCGGGCACGACTTCTGGCAGTGAAATCCGCTCCCGCGCCGCCTGTCTCTTCGCCGCGGAAGAAGAAACGCCGCTCACAGAGGCCGCCGGAGCCACCAGCGGAAACATGCGGGCCGCCGCCTCCCGCTTCCCGCTCTCCCTCCCCGCCCCTGCCGGACATACAGTTGCCGCCGAGTGGCCGCTCTGTTGCTTCCGATGACGCTGCGGAGGAGAAGGACTCCTGCTCACTGCTCGCTTCTGACAGTGAGGACTGGTCGTCTTGCGGTTCCACGAGAGAGTCGACGGGGACCCGCGCCGGGATAGAGGAAGAGCTGATGCGCCTCCTCTCACAGGCCGTCGAACGCCTCGGTCTCGAGTGGTCTCCCCCACCCGAGCAGGCCCCGAACCGGATGGACGGCAGCTTCTTTCATCGGCGTTCGACCCCCGCGTGCAACCGGGCCGCTCCATTTCTGCCTGAGCTTCACGCAGAATTAACGAAGTCCTGGAATGCCCCGCTCTCGGCCAGAAACCGCTCCGATATTTCCGCCTCGCTGCGCTCGGTGGACGGAGCCGCCGAGAAAGGCTACTCAGCCATGCCGCCCGTCGAGGACTTGGTCGCCGCGCACCTCTGCCCGCCCTCTGCTAGATGGCGTTCTTCACCCACGCTTCCTTCAAAAGCGTGCAGAGCGACCTCGAGTTTTCACGCTCGCGCATACGCCGCCGCCGGTCAGGCCGCCGCCGCGCTTCACTCGATGTCTGTCCTCCAAGTTCTTCAGAGCGATATTCTCCGTGAATGTGCCGAAGGCGGTAGGAACCCCGCCCCCGCTGTCACGGATCTGAGAAGTGCTACGGACCTCGCCCTTCGTGCCACTAAAGCCGCCGCACAAGCTCTGGGGAGATGCATGGCCAGCCTGTGTGTTGCCGAGAGACACCTATGGCTCACGCTCGCCGACATGGGAGACTCTGAGCGCGCCGCGTTTCTCAACGCGCCCCTCTCCCCGACGGGCCTGTTTGGATCCGCTGTCACGGGCATCGTCGATCGCTTCTCGGAGGTACAGAAAGCTACTCAGGCGATGAATTTGTTTCTGCCACGCCGCGCTAGCTCTTCCGCGGGCCGCTCTCGCGAGCCTCCCGCCAGAGCTCCGCCACAGCGCCCCCCTCCGCAGACTCAAACAGCCCAGCGCAGACAGGGCGCCCGCCCTCGCTCTCGCTCTGACAGCCGCCGCAGACCGCCGCCCCCACGAGGCCCGCGAACTAAGATCACGCTGAAGCCTGATCATCAGAAGTCTGCCTAGCAAAGTCAAGAAAACGACGGTGCTCTCCCGCTGCGGCCGGACCGCCGTCAAAGCTTCGCCCTCTGCCAGTCCCCGTTATTTCGCCGACTGCTGTAGTGTTGACCGCCACAAACAAGCCGGTGTCCCAGCCCGCTTGCGAGCGTCAAAAAGCCGTTTTTATGGCTACCCAGAGAAATCTCAAAAAGAGAAAATTTGCCAGTTGTGTACAAAAAGTGCCCACAATCATGTGCTCACCGATACACACAAGCATAACATATCCCGTGTCTCTATCAGAGCCCCATCACATGAAACGGGCAGAGCCCGCTCTAGATTCAGAGAACATAAACACGCCCACGAGCTCGTGCGCGTGTCCCCTCTCTGCTCGCTCTGTTGCACGGCCCATAGACTCCTCTCTGAGTGCAAGTCCCGTTGCCACACACATTCAAAGCGTGCCCACACACTGTGTCCAGCCCGCTATGTGCAGCAATCAGGGCAATATAGCCATTCGGCCACTAGCCGCATGCTCCAAAGCGTGGGAAGCCATTCCAGGCATTTCCCCGTGGGTGTTAAGCATTATAAAGAACGGCTATCTGCTGCAGTTTCGCCGCCGCCCGCCTCGTGCGCGCGCGCAGCTCGAATCTACTGTCAGCCCGCTGGCCGCCGGCACGCTCCGCTCAGAAATTGCGACGCTGTTGCAAAAGGGCGCTATAGAGAGAGTCCCGCCATCTATGACCGAGTCGGGGTTTTACGGCCGTTATTTTCTGGTTCCCAAGAAAGACGGCGGCCTCAGACCGATTTTAGATCTCAGGTCTTTGAACAAAGCGCTCATGAAGAGACCGTTCAAGATGCTCACTACCAGGAAACTCCTCGCGCAGGTGCGCCAGGGGGACTGGTTCATCTCTCTAGACCTGAAAGACGCCTATTTTCAGATCCAGATAAATCCCCGTCACAGGCCATTCTTACGTTTCGCCTTCGAGGGTCTTGTTTATCAATATGCCGTTCTCCCGTTCGGCTTATCTCTGGCGCCCCGTACATTCACGAAGTGCATGGACGCGGCGCTCGCCCCCCTGCGAAGCCAGGGGCTGCGCATTCTGAATTATCTGGACGACTGGCTGATTTTGGCCCAATCACAGACGGAGCTTCTGTCGCACCGCGCAGTTCTCCTCAACCATCTGGAAGCGCTGGGTCTCTCTGTCAACTGGTCAAAGAGCTCCCTTCTCCCCAGTCAATCGATTTCCTTCCTAGGAATAGATTTGAACTCGGTCACGATGACGGCTCGCCTGTCTACACAGCGCGCGCGCAGTGTTCAGCGTCTAGCCGCCTCGTTTCAGATGGACGCCCGCACTCCTCTGAAAGCTTTTCAGAGGATGCTGGGTTACATGGCCTCAGCCTCCGCTGTACTTCAGCTGGGCCTTCTGCACATGCGCCCGCTTCAGCTCTGGTTAAACAGCCGTGTACCCCACCGCGCGTGGAACACGGGCCGCCAGCTGATCAAGGTTACGCAGACATGTCTCACGGCGCTGCAGCCATGGACAGTAGCAGAATGGTTTCGCCAGGGCGTCACGATGGGGACCTTTTCCTGCCGAAAAGTCATCTCGACAGATGCATCCAACACGGGTTGGGGTGCAGTCTGCGAGGGCTCACTGGCCTTCGGCCACTGGTCGACTCAGGAAAGCCCTTTACACATAAACTGTCTGGAAATGCTTGCGGTCGAGAACGCGCTCTCGCGCTTTCTCTCGCTCATTCGGGGACACCACGTCCTGATCCGTTCGGACAACAGGGCGGTGGTCTCCTATCTCAACCGTCAGGGCGGTGTCAGATCCAGAAATCTCTGTCTACTGACACACCGCATTCTAGTTTGGTCTCAGAGCCGCCTGCTCTCGCTCAGAGCGACGCATGTGCCGGGCCATCTGAACGACGGTCCAGACATACTGTCCAGGAACCTCATCTTCACAGGAGAATGGTCCCTGAACGCACAAACGGTCCAACTACTGTGGCGGCTATTCGGCAGAGCAGAAGTAGACCTCTTCGCGTCAGAAGAGAACGCTCACTGCCCAATATATTTTTCGAGGAGCGAGGACGCGCTAGCCCAGGAATGGCCTCGCCGCCCGCTCTATGCATTCCCTCCGATCGCTCTGTTACCACAGGTAATTCAGAGGATCAGGGACGCACGCCACTCGGTGCTCCTCATAGCCCCGCGTTGGGAGAGTCAGAATTGGGTTCCGGAGCTCACGCAGCTGTCTCAGACAGCCCCGTGGCCCATCCCAGTCAGAGCAGATCTCCTCTCTCAAGCTCGCGGCACGATCTGGCACCCCCATCCACGGCGCTGGGCGCTACATGCATGGGTGATCAACGACTATTCGTCGATTTGCCAGAGGGAGTAAGAAACACTATCATACAGGCTAGAGCACCTTCCACGAGAAGGCTCTATGCGTCTAAATGGTCTGTGTTCTCAAAATGGTGCACCGAAAAACAGCTGGACCCACGGTCATGCGAGGTGCCGTCTTTGCTAATGTTCCTTCAAGAGATGCTGGACAAGGGCAGGTCCCCCTCCACTCTCAAGGTTTACGTGGCAGCCGTCGCAGCGTTCGCTGAACCCCGACGCGCTCAGTCCCTGGGCAAAGACGAGTTAGTCATCCGCTTCCTCAGGGGAGCTAAGAGGATGAACCCTCCGCGGCCCCCGTCGGTTCCTATTTGGGATCTTTCTATAGTCCTCGAAGCTATGAAAGCACCCCCGTTCGAACCGCTCGAGTCTGTGGACCTAAAATACCTCTCGCTCAAAACCGTTTTCCTGACGGCTCTGTCCTCAGTAAAACGCGTAGGGGATCTGCACGCGCTCTCATCCAGCGCCGCGTGTCTTGAGTTTGGGCCGAATGACTCGGTTGTCATTCTCAAACCTAGGCATGGCTATGTCCCGAAAGCGATTGGTACCCCGTTCAGGGCGCAGATTATCTCCCTATCGGCTCTGCCTGCATCCGATAGCGAGCGCGACGCCAATCTCCTCTGCCCGGTGCGGGCTCTGAGATTGTACACGACGCGCGCTGCCGCGTTCAGACGCGCTGAGCAGCTTTTCGTGTCGTTTGGGGGGCGCACCAAAGGTCTGGCCGCCTCTAAACAGACACTGTCTAGATGGATAGTGGACGCGATTGCCTCTGCTTACACATCTAAATGCCTGCCCTGCCCTCTGGGCATCAGGGCGCACTCCACTAGAGGCATGGCCTCATCGTGGGCATGGTCCTGTGGAATTTCCATTCATGACATCTGTGTGGCCGCGGGATGGGCCTCCCCGTCCACGTTTGTCAGATTTTACAACTTGGAAGTCCCCGCCTTGCAGGCAAAATTACTAGCTGTCTAACGAGAAGCTGCATTTCTGAGAGTCCCTCACAACCGGTTCGCCCCTTGTGCTCTCCTTAAATGCTTTTATTTTCATGTGCCCGCTCTGCTGGCCCCATACATGCTTATGTGTACTTTTCATGTGCCCGCTCTGCCGGCCTCATAGTACATTCACTCCATGTTAAAAATCCCCCGGTAGATCCCTGGGATTTCATGTGTGGTTTCATAGCGCGCACGGCGTTGACCACGTGTTCCCGTAGCGTAAGCTAGCTTACGCAATACGAGAGAACCTCTCGTAAGAGAACGAATCGGTTACCTAACGTAACCTCGGTTCTCTCTAGAAGAGGGAACGAGTATTGCGTTCCCGGCCGTGCTTGCGCTACTAGCGTTTCGCTTCACGCTGAAATAAATCAACATATAAGCCTGGGAGAGACTGTTATATACCCCACGGCCACGCCCACGCTGGCGGGCCATGACGCAATGAGCGCGCGGGCGCCTCTCATTGGAAGCGGGTTCAGTTCCGCTCTCCCATTGGCTTAAGCCCGCGCGCTCATTGCGTCATGGCCCGCCAGCGTGGGCGTGGCCGTGGGGTATATAACAGTCTCTCCCAGGCTTATATGTTGATTTATTTCAGCGTGAAGCGAAACGCTAGATTGCACTTCCTGCTCAGCTATTGTTCGGACGCTCTTGCTTACTGCTCCGCGCTTTGCTCTATCGCTTTTATATTTTTTATTGCTCTATCATATATATATTTATAGATTTTATTTCCTTTTATCACCTAATTTTAACTTCAGCAAATCAGTACAGTGCTCAAACGCTTGATTACTAGAAAAAAGCAGAATTCTTTTCTCCGACCAGCCTCCCACTGAAAGCTTACATTCCCGGGAAGAGAAAACACAACTCCCTACATTCATAAGGATAAGAGAAAATGCCTCTTCTGGAATCTACTTGCTGCTCTAACTGCCAGAGACTTTTACAAAGGATTGCAGTTCTTGAAACAAAGTTACTTGTGGGACCACCAAACCAGACGGAGCTTCATCATGGACGCCCTCAGCATACAGCCGGTGAGTCCCATGAATCTAGTCCTCCTCGACAGGCTATACTGAGTGTAGAGAAACAAGCCGATCGACTTACAAATCGATGGCACAAACAGGGAGCGAGACCCAAAGGCACTCGAGACATCAGATTGTCACGAGCATCACACATTGCCGCAGTAGCATCCTCTACCCCAGATACGGCTCTGACAAGGATTGCAAACACTGGTCTCCTACCACCGCCTATACATCTTGAGAACAGATTTAAAGTATTAATGAATGAGGAATCCCTGAATGTAATGAATGTGATCGAACACAGAATGAATAAGCCAGTAGCTAACACTAATGCTAACTGGCGCTCAAGGTCGAGCAGACAGCGACACTCAGCTCAGAGCGCAGCCGAGCCCAGGACTCTGATAGTGGGTGACTCGATAATCAGAAACATTATTAGCAGGGACACAACTACATGCTGCCTTCCACAAGCAACGACTTCTGATGTAAACAAGGAACTTCAGAACATTCTGATGAAACATAAGACTGCAAATCGACTCATTGTTCATGTGGGGAAGAATGATATTCATAAAGAGCAGTCAGAACTCCTTAAGAAGGATTTTAAGGAACTTTTTGAAACACTTAAAAGACTGAAAGTTCAGACATTCATCAGTGGACCACTTCCAGCAAGAGGAACAAACAGGTTTTCACGGTTGCTTGGGCTTAACACATGGCTGCAAAAAACCTGCAATATAAAAGGAGTGAACTTCATTGACAACTTCAATCTTTTCTGGAGTCAGAGGCAACTGTTTCAACAGGATGGGCTCCACCCAAACAAACTTGGCTCAAGAGTGCTAAAGGACAATATCTACTTCTCCCTCCATCATCCTTCTGCAGTGTGTGCCAATCCACTCAACCTGAATGGCACACACACACCTGGACACAGTATGAATGACCACAGGACTTCACTTATGCACCTGAATGGACATGCGGCCGACACATCACACAAGGACAATGATAACACCACTCAGCCACAACAACCTCTGCTCACGGACACAATCTCAGCTGAGCTCTGCCCACAGAGCTCACCACAGACAGACTGTGACATATTAGAACTGCTAGAAGATTCAGCACCCAAGGACGACTTTCTGGAAAACAGCCAGGGAATACAGGACAGCATATTACAGCCTCCGATAACACCAGAACAACAGCCCCTCTCACCAGACACGTTATCCCTCTCTCCAGCAACTCCACTTCTGTGCTTCTCAGAGAAAATGGAACAACTGGTGTATGCTGGAACCAAACTATCCCACTCTTTTGCTGCAAGCCCCCAGATGTCAACCAAAAAACGGCAGGCCCCACAACCACCAAAGCCTGCGGGCCCAGCTCGCCCTCCTCCTCCTCCTGTGAGAGCTCTTCGGCCTCTGCCACAGCGCCAGGGCCCACACCATCCTCCAGCGGCTCGCGGTGAACCAAAAACAACTGATACCAACTCTCAGTGATATATGTCGGGTACCCGCTATGATAACAGTAACTTTCTTAAATGTTTACAAAACAAGCGGGAACCCAGTGTGCCTGTATCTTTCTCTATTGCTGTTCAATTACATGATAGAAAATCTAAGGCCTTCAAAAGCCATACAGCAAACCCATCTAATCTGGTGCCTATCACACGGCAAACTAAGATCGCTGTGGGGACAAAAAGTAAGACTGTTAAGTTAGCACTTTTAAACATCCGCTCACTTAAAAATAAATCACTTCTAGTCAACGACTTAATAACCACATACAACCTGGACTTTATGTTTCTAAATGAAACTTGGCTAGAAGACAGCTGCAGTGCAACAGTCCTAAATGAAACATCCCCTCCTAACTTTACTTTTATGAGTGTTTGCAGAGCGGTAAAGAGAGGCGGGGGCGTAGCTGCTCTTTTTAAAGATGTCTATCTATGTAAGCAAATATCATTTGGGAATTACCCGTCTTTCGAATATCTGGGTATTGTGTTAAAAGGCGCTCCACGTATTTTACTTATCATTATTTACAGGCCTCCAAAATACTCTCCAGCTTTTGCTGAGGAATTTACAGAACTGTTATCAACCATTTCCTCTGAGTTTGACTGTTTTGCCATTGCTGGAGATTTTAACATTCACATAGATAATGCAGAAACCAATATGGCAAAAGAAATCAAAACTGTTTTCAAAACTTTTGATCTGACTCAGCATGTACATGGACCCACACATAATCGTGGACACACTCTAGATTTACTTATCAGTAAGGGTCTAAACATCTCATCGATTGTTATCAAGGATGTAGCACTGTCTGATCATTTCTGTATTTTCTTTGATATACTGATCTCTCCTGCCATTGAAGCTAGATCTTTGTCTGTCAAGAAGAGATGCTTAAACGAGAACATTAGTGTCCTATTTATGAAGGCTATATCTTTAAAACCAAGCATATCTGCTGACTCTGTTGATTTTCTCCTTGAATCTTTTAACTCAAAAATTAAAAGTGCAATTGATGATATTGCTCCTGTGAAAGTCAGGAAGAGTGTTAGACAAAAAGCACCTTGGAGAAACTCAACAGCTGTGCAAAACATGAAAAGACAATGCAGAAGAGCAGAGCGCATGTGGCGGAAGACAAAACTTGTAGTCCATTATAACATCTACAAAAACAGCATCCATGCTTTTAATATGGAACTAGGCAAAGCTAGACAGACTTTCTTCTCGAATATTATAAACAGCAACTTAAACAACACACGCACTCTTTTTGCTACTGTAGAGAGACTGACAAACCCCCCAAGCCAGATTCCCAGTGAAATGCTCTCAGACATCAAGTGCAGTGAGTTTGCTTCTTTCTTCTCTGAGAAAATCAATAATATCAGAAAGGTGATCAGCTCATCCTTGAGTTGCGCTGGGGTCAAACAGATCAGACCACTACCTGAGAAAGTAGTTACTATGTCTGTTTTCGAAGAAATTGATGGCAAAATTTTGGAAGAAACCGTACAGCACCTTAAAACATCAACCTGCGCCCTTGACACACTTCCCACATCTTTTTTCAAAAGTGTGTTAAACAGCTTAGAAGCAGATCTCCTAGAAGTGGTAAATGCCTCACTTCTTTCTGGGAGTTTTCCAAACTCCCTGAAAACTGCAGTTGTCAAGCCCCTCCTGAAAAAGAGCAATCTGGATAAGACCATCTTAAGCAATTATAGACCGATCTCAAATCTTCCTTTCATAGGCAAGATCATTGAAAAAGTTGTCTTCAATCAGCTGAACAAATTCCTAAGCTTGAATGGATACTTTGACCATTTTCAATCTGGTTTCCGATCGCATCACAGCACAGAGACAGCTCTCATACAGATAATAAACGATATTCGCTTAAATACTGATACAGGCAAATTATCAGTGCTGGTACTACTCGACCTCAGTGCTGCATTTGACACTGTCGATCACAACATACTTCTTGACAGGCTGGAAAACTGGGTGGGGCTTTCTGGGATAGTCCTAAAATGGTTCAGGTCATACTTAGAAGGGAGAGGTTATTATGTGAGTATAGGAGACCATAAGTCTGAGTGGACTCCCATGACATGCGGAGTCCCTCAAGGCTCAATTCTTGCACCACTCCTATTCAACCTGTACATGCTCCCAATGAGCCAAATAATGAGAAAGAACCGAATCTCTTACCACAGCTATGCAGACGACACACAGCTCTACTTAGCCCTATCGCCTAACGACTACAGCCCCATTGACTCCCTGTGCCAATGCATTGATGAAGTAAACGGTTGGATGTGCCAAAACTTTCTTCAGTTAAACAAAGACAAAACTGAAGTCATTGCGTTTGGAAACAAAGATGAAGTTCTCAAGGTAAATGCATACCTTGACGCTAGGGGTCTAACAACTAAAAATCAAGTCAGGAATCTTGGTGTGTCTCTAGAGTCAGACCTTAGTTTCAGTAGTCATGTCAAAGCAATAACTAAATCAGCATACTATCATTTGAAAAATATTGCAAGAATTAGATGCTTTGTTTCCAGTCAAGACTTAGAGAAACTTGTGCATGCTTTTATCACCAGCAGGGTGGATTATTGTAATGGACTCCTCACTGGCCTTCCTAAAAAGACCATAAGACAGTTGCAGCTCATACAGAACGCAGCTGCCAGGATTCTGAGCAGAACCAGAAAATTTGAACATATCACACCAGTCCTCAGGTCTTTACACTGGCTCCCAGTTACATTTAGGATTGATTTTAAAGTATTATTACTGGTATATAAATCATTCAATGGGCTAGGACCTCAATATATTGCAGATATGCTCACTGAATATAAACCCAACAGATCACTCAGATCATTAGGATCACATCAGTTAGAAATACCAAGGGTTCACTCTAAGCAAGGAGAGTCTGCTTTTAGCTATTATGCCAGCCGCAGCTGGAACCAGCTTCCAGAGGAGATCAGATGTGCTCCTACAGTAGTCACATTCAAATCCAGACTCAAAACACATCTGTTTAGCTATGCATTTACTGAATGAGCACTGTGCCAATGTTCGTCCGACTGTTTTTACTGTACTTTATTTTATTTTCTATTCTAAACTGTTTTAATTATTTCCTCCTATGTAAAGCACTTTGAATTACCATTGTGTATGAAATGTGCTATATAAATAAACTTGCCTTGCCTTGCCTTGCCTTGCCTTGCCTTGCCTTGCCTAAGCAGTTCTCTCTGAGCGAACCAATGAGCTGCTAGCTAGCCCGCTCTAGGTCTGCCGCAGAGGAACTGCGTTGTGTATGGATACAAATTATGAAATAATTTTTGGCTTCAATATCTCAGCAAAGATGAATCTTTCCCGTAGCGTAAGCTAGCTTACGCAATACTCGTTCCCTCTTCTAGAGAGAACCGAGGTTACGTTAGGTAACCGATTCGTTTTATACTAGTGCTTATGCGATATCACGATTTTTCTTCTGCACCTTTTCTGAGCGCGGGGAAGCGCGCGCGCCACGCGCGCACTGTTATTATACAGTGCCTGACAACCGGGGGGGTTGCTTAGCCCCACACGTCATTTAGAAGCAATTAAAATGCCTCGTTAATTTTAAAAACATAACCTCATTATTAGCCTGTTTTTGCGGTGAGATTTATGCATATTCCTCGATGCACCCAATTAAAGCAGAAATTAATGTGCAATTTAGTCAACCAGAAAAATATCCTATGGTAACTCTAATCAATACATTTAATATTTAATTAGTTATAAGTATCCAGTTATTTATATTTAACAATTAGTTCTGATTTAATAAAATAATAAACATGATTTTTTTTAGAGCCACTTTGGCCTCATAAATTGTCCTTATGAAAGATGTCACTGCAAGCTAATCCTTTTTGCCTCCCTTTAATACGAATACATCCATGAACATATTGGGCAGTTTTGAAAAGTGCTTTGAATGTAGTCCGTCTTATACAGCCTCAACAAAAATGTGTTTTTACCCAGAAATATAAAATTATTTACCTAACTATGAGATGGCAAGATGAGGGGGGAAAATCTTTGCGTGGCAGGTGGAGCTGCCACTCGACCAGTCACGGATTTTCCATTCAGACATGTGACAGAAAATTACGTGATGTGACGTGATATAGGCATCTTGTACTTAAATATAGTGAATGGAGTCCATTATTCATGAATACAAATTGTTCAGTCTTTAGAAAAACCTTTAGTTTAAAAGAAATTTTTGTTATCATCTGCTTTGTGGGGAAATAATCAGGGCAGTGAAGGATTCTGAAATAAATTGCTGTTTACTGACATTCTGATTTACTTTTTGTCCTTTTCACTTTTTGTCCTTTTCACAGTAGCATACTTTTACTTGTATCCTTGACTCAACGTCTTACAACGGCAAACACCCATGACTTCGCTCAAGCTGTACAGAAGTGGCTGCGCTACGCCCCAGACCGAGCGGGAGGAGCTGGCAGACAGACACAGCAGGAGTTAGCACGTTAAAAGAGAAAAAAGTTAAATAATACAATAAAAATTATTGTTTAATTTTTAAAGAATGCATGGGGTGTCATTTGTGCTAGTCTAGGTTATAGCCTAAAGGTATAGGCCTAGTTTCTATTTTCTGCTAGCCCATCCTGGCTGTCGATAAAGCAGGATTATAGCCAAATAATAATGTTTTTAATATTATATTAAAATCACAGTCCTTCAGATTAAACCTGTGGTATACTAAAACACCATTGAAGTTTTGTTGATATGCTGGGATTTCAACATTGTTTCAATATCCATTGTAATCGAAATACCATTGAAATTCTGTTGATCTCTAGGTATGATTTAAACGTTGTTTCAATGATAATAGAGGGTGCAACATGATGAAGAATCAACATCAGAGTTCGACGTTGATTCAATTACTTTATCGTTGACAGCGGGATGTTGATTTAACATCGTTTCAATTACTATTTGCCAGTGTTGTGGACTCGAGTCGCAGGACTTGGACTTGACTTGGACTCGAGTCCCAAATTTGATGACTTGCGACTCGACTTGACATATTCAAAGATGACTTGCGACTCGACTTAGACTTTGACAACAATGACTCGCGACTTGACTCGGACTTGAGCCCTGTGACTTGGAAAGACTTGACCTACCTTCTAAAACCACAGATCAGAGTTGTAATAATCACTGACTGTAGTATAGCACTGTATCATTGACGCATGATCACAGCGCTGATTAGCGTTGTTTTCGCACGTTTGGCACTGAGCCAGAGAGCGCGTGATGGAGTGTGTTCAGCAGCGCGAGTCAGTTGTCATTTATTATCACACGTTCAGACAGTTTTCAACCAAATGTTTTCTTTTTTCTTTTTCAGGCATTTAAATACACAAGTACTAGCGAACCATTTATAATTTGTGAAAAAAAAACCACACTGATATCCAAGTAAGCGGAAATAATAAACCTTTCAAATGTAATTTTGAGACATGTTATTTTCCCCCCACAACAAACGCACATTTTAGCCTATAGGTAACTATAAAGTCTTCTCCCTGTTCACCAGCCACTCACTTTCATGTCTTTCGGGAGAAATGGATGGATTTACGTTACGTTTTGTAATGTAACGTAGCCCCAAAAAGTGCCACGTGGCGCTTGATACGTCGCCATAGAAATAGGAATGTTCTAGTACAATTACTGTCGCGTTAACAAAATAATTTAACCAGGGACTCAATATTTTACTTAATTTTACTTAACTTAATGTGTAGCAAATCACGATTAATTTTCCCAATGAACAGTTACTTTTATTTTATTTTATTTTTTTATCTGCATTGCCACAATAAATTTGATAAGATTATATATTATTATATTATATCATATTTTAAAAGCCTTTCTGATGTAAATTAGTATACATTTCATTTACTATAGTAATTAACACTGAGACAGTAATTTGTGCAAAAACCACTAATGACTTGTTTGAGACTTGAAGCTTAAACTCGAGGACTTGCAACTTGACTTGGACTTGTCTGTCTTGACTCGGGACTTGACTTGGGACTTGAATGCAAAGACTCGAGACTTACTTGTGACTTGCAAAACAATGACTTGGTCTCACCTCTGCTATTTGCTATCTGGGGCTTGTCAATTTGTTAATGTTAGTTGGTAGTTAGCTAATGTAATAGCTAAAGTAGCCATGCTAACCCTTTCACAAGTAAGTTTAAACTATTCTAACTGATCCCCCAGCGTGAGTTTTTCTAGGCGACCGTTATTTAGAACCTGTCACTCACTTTAATCTTTCCATGGTGACGCGTCATTGCTTATCACGTGACACAGCGCAACCACAACACAGCGCTGAATGAATGATCTGCCTTTATGTCATTTTTCCTGTTTTATTCAAAATGTTCACAAATGTATTAGCTATAACATGCAACACTGATATTCCGATTGTCAAATATGTGCAAGTGGATGTGTTTTGTTGTTTAAACACCTTTATAATGATCGCGTTAGTTGAGCTATATGTGCGAAAGGGCGGCGCCATGTTAGTTTACATCACGTCAATTTCTCAACTTCTCACAAAATACATGAAAGTAAGTGACCGGTGAACTGGGAGAAGAATAGGGTAAAATGTAAAGCTACTTACACAATGTGTATCTGATATGAATAAAACGTCGTCTTATTATAATGGAAAGGATTATTATTGACGCTTCCATAGACATCAGTGTATATTTTACAAACTACAAATATATATTTTTGCTAGTAGTTATGTGTATTTAAATGTCTGAAACCTAAAATAAAAATGATGTGGTTGAAAACACTGAACAGTTGTGATATATGACAGCACTGAGAGCGTATGTCTGGCTCAGCGCCAGCCAACGCGTTTGAATTCATTGATAAATAACTTACACGAAGCAGAATAGTGGGTCATATGTCTAATGCTTTTTGAAAACTTAAGGCTTTCTTCTTCATAAAAGAAGTCGGACATCACATTTTTGTATACATTTTTATTTCTTTAAATTAGTAAGCTACAGGACACCATCTTTCAAAAGATGACCTGCGCGAAAGAGAAAAGTGAATGAATGCGTCATTGTTCCCAAATGCACTTCCGGATGCGCCTCTGTTCATTTCAAACCAAACTGACGCCCATAGATCAAATTCTGCAGGTAAAATTACAATAATAAGGTGACTTGACTTGGACTTGACTTGACCTACTACAAGACTTGACTTGACTTGACTTGACATAGCCTGTGGCTTGACTTGACTTGACTTGCCCTGGAAAAAAAATACTTGGGACTTACTTGAGACTTGAAGGTTAAGACTTGAGACTTACTTGAGACTTGCACATGTGTGACTTGGTCCCATCTCTGATATATATATATATATATATATATTAGTGCTGTCAAACGATTAAAATATTTAATCGCGATTAATCACATTAATGTCATAGTTAACTCTTTTAATCGCATATTTTTATCTGTTCTAAATGTCTCTTGATTTCTTTTTGTCCCATTATTTTTTTTTCTAATTTTAATGCTCTTATCAACATGGAAAAGTGGATCGGCTTGCTTTGAACAGTATATGCCAATATTGTTTTCAATAAAAAACAATTTCACACTAAAACATTCACACATGGAGCAAATAATCTCTCACACAATGTAACACTGTCCATCAATAAAAGGGTGAAAGAAATACTGGCTAGGTCCTGATATTGATGAGGGGGCGGAGAATTCGCATCAGCTGTGTGTGAGTGTGTGTGTGTGTGTGTGTGTGTGTGTGCTTGGCCATCATCAAGTGGTATTCAGACTGGAGGTGCTGCGATGATGATCAGTTCACAACGACAAAACACACAGATCACTTTGGTCTTGTCAATGGAACCATTTGGCAACTTTTTAAAAGTAAACTTTCCATTCAGAATCTTATTGGCATCCATTTCGGCGTCTCGCGCTCGTCATCCACTCAAAACTGGACGTTTTGAAAGTTCCTATAACATTCATAAATAACGTTTTTAAAACTTAATGGGAAGGTTATGAAAACGTTCTTATTGTTTTATGCGGGATGGTCAATCACCAGACTTCTAGTCCATTGATAATGTTTAGATTTATTTAGGCTCTTGCATAGTGGCGTGCTGCCACCACACCCTATGCCAATCCAAACTTCCCCCCCCCCCATGCACAGGTGCAAACATATATTAGACAGGGTTGCCACTACTCCATAAAACCCACTATCATTACATCTTACCCCTTTTTTTTTTTTTTTTTTTTTTTTAAACATGCAACCCTCCATTACATATAGCCTAAACATTTAAAACCCACAGCAAAATACAAACATGATTTCACACAATTTAAAATATCAATTCAGTCTCTTGCAACAAGTCTGTCAGTACTATTTCAACTTTCAGCACGTTTCGATAAGTCTTTCAGGGCATCTCCGTTCACGAACAGACCTTCTCAACGGTATCTCAGTTTGTTCCGGTTGTTCTGATTCAGCTGATAAATCTTTCAACAGATGTTGACGATTCCTCCTTAACACAACACCTCTTGTGGTTTCAACATTATAAGACCTTGGTTGAATTTGTTCCAGTACAATGCATTTCTGATTCCAAGTATTCGTTTTATCTTTAAATCTGACCTCCTCACCCACTCGAAGTTCAGGTAAATGATGAGTTCCTTTATCATAATAGACCTTTTGCTTAGTCTTTTGTTGTTCTTTAAATTCTCTGAATTTCTTACTGCCTTCCGTCACGAGAAGATCCTCGGACATAGGTAAATTAGAACGAAGACGTCGTCCCATCAAAAGATATGCTGGCGAGTTTCCACACTCAAGAGGGGTACTACGATAAGCAAGCAGTCCCATATAAAAACTACTTCCATCATCGTTTGCTTTTTGCATCAACCTTTTCACAACTCCAACGGATTTTTCCACAAGACCATTAGACTGTGGAAAATATGGACTTGATGTTGTATGTCTGAAGTCCCAGTCTTTTGAAAAACTCTGGAAACTAGCATTAACAAATTGAGGACCATTATCTGTAAAAACTTCAGTAGGTACTCCATGTCGAGCAAAGATGGATTTCAGGCATGAAATAACATTTCCTGCCGTAGTTGTGCTTAATGCACACACCTCTGGATAAAATGAATAATAATCCGTAACCAAGAGGTAATTTTTTCCATGACATGTGAATATGTCTGCACCTACTTTTTGGTATGGTCTTTCAGGTACCGGATGCGACTTTAATGGTTCTCTTGGATTATTGAATTGATATCTGGCACATGTCTGACATTTGGAAACTTCTATTGTGATGTCCTGATTAATTCCAGGCCAGTACATAACTTCACGAGCTCTTTTTTTACACTTCTCAATTCCCAAATGGCCTTCATGGATTTTATTCAACATCTCACGTCTCATATTTTTCGGAATCACTATTTTATTTCCTTTATATAGAATTCCATTACAAACAGACAAGTCAGATTTGCAATTCCAAAATTCATGAACTTCTACAACACAATCTTGCTTCACATCTGGCCAACCATTCATCACATAGTATTTCACCTGAGTGAGCGTTTGGTCTTGTTCTGTCTCTTGATAAATCAGTTTCATTTTGGAATCAGCAACAGGTAAAGCTTCTACGATCATGTTCACATAAGCTTGAATGTCCTCAATCAATTTTCCACTCGAGGTTGTAGTTGGATCTACGGCTCTGGACAAGGTGTCTGCCACAAACATCAATTTACCTGGTGTATAGGATACAGTTAATGCATAACGTTGCAATTTGATCATCATTCTTTGTATTCTCAATGGACAATCATTAAGAGGTTTTTTGAACAATGCAATCAATGGTTTATGGTCGGTTTCAACATCAACACTCTGTCCTGCCACAAATTGATGAAATCTCTCACAAGCAAAAGTAATACTAAGCAATTCTTTTTCAATTTGAGCGTACCTACACTCCGCATCAGTCATCGAACGTGAGGCATATGCAACCGGTTGCCACGTTCCATCATAATCCTGGAGAAGTACTGCTCCCAATCCTGTCTGTGAAGCATCAGCTGAAATTTTAATAGAACGATTGGGGTCATAGAATTTCAAGATTGGCTCTTTAGTTAAAATTGCTTTCAAATGTTGCCATGCAGACTCCTGTTCATGGTTCCAACTCCATTCATTCCTTTTCTCAGTTAGCCATCTTAATGGAGCTATTTTCTCAGACAGATTAGGTATGAATTTACTCATATAATTCAACATACCCATGAATCTCTGGACATCTTTGACACATTACGGTCTTGGCATATGTTCGATAGCAGAGATCTTCAGGGGATCTGGTCGCACTCCAGCACTACTAATGATGTCACCCAAGAAGGTTAACTCAGTCACCCCCAATTGACACTTTTCTCTGTTCAACTTCAAATTTGCTCGCCTGGTTACTTAAAAACCCTTCTTAACCTCGCATCATGTTCTTCTTTCGAAGTTCCCCAGACAATTATATCATCCATCGATGTATCAACTCCTTCCATGTGTTCATAAATCATGTGCTCAATCAATCACTGTTTTATGATACACCTCAGGAGCCGAAGCAATTCCAAAAGGAAGCCTTAAAAAACAATATCTTCCATATGGTGTATTAAATGTGCAAAGTTTTGAGCTGGCACCATCCAATTTCAACTGCCAAAATCCTGACGACGCATCTAGCTTGCTAAAATATTTGGCATCTGCAAACTGCAAACCTAAAATTGTTAGCTGGGGAAGAGGAGAGATTCGCGATTGCACTGAACACGTTTTAAGTGCAGGTACATATTCTCTGAGCGAGCCCAGAGAAAATTCTTACAAGAGCAGCGTGTATCTGAGAGCGCGCGACTCGAGCAGAGAGATTCGTGCTCGGCACATTATATTCCGCGCGCGAGCAGAGAGATTCGCGCTCGCGCATCCGGCTCGCAAGCCCAAACAAGTGTGTGCGGCGCATAGGTGCGGCGTGCCTGTTGTTTTGTTTCCGGTCTAGCTAGATCAGCTTGCGCTTTCAAAACGTCCTTGCGCTGCGCAAGCCATTGAAATGAATGGGTTTCATAGCGCAGCGCCGCGCATGCCGCGTCCTGTTGCAAAAGCATGTGGAAAAAAAACTACAAAGTTTGCTAGACCAAAAAGACCGTTAATCGCGTGATAAAAAAATTAACGCCGTTAAAATGGGTTTGCGTTAACGCCGTTAATAACGCGTTTAACTGACAGCCCTAATATATATATATATATATATATATATATATATTATAATATATATATTTCTCAAGATATATAAGATATATCTTGAGAAAAATAAGCTCAAAGTTGTATTTCTGAGTATTTCTACATTCAAATGGCTGTGAATCAGTAGCAGACTCTAAAATGCCAGCTAAAATAGACTGGAGTTGTGACGTAGTAACTCCACTGGGCGTCTCCACACGCGACGTCTTGGAGTGAAATAATGATCGGTGATAACTTTGATTAACTTCGGATAATAATAATTAACGTGTATATAATACTGTTGCCCCACCGGTATTGGGGGTGTAAGCAAGGGGGTAATCCATCAGCCGGAAGTTGAAGCCTCGCGGGAGCCGCCATTGTAGCAGAACTTCACCTGCTGTTAGCATCCCATTGACTCCCATTCATTTTGGCGTCACTTTGACAGCGAATAACTTTACATCTGAGGCGTCCAAAGGCTTAATTTGTCGATTATTTATTTCTAAAGAAACACGACAATGTATAAAATGCTCCATTACTTTGTATCTTACGTTACGACCCCGTAGATGCCGTTTTTGTAAAAATAGGCTAAAGATTGCGTCATAACCACGGGACTTTCTGTCGCACAATAGAGACATTACCGTATAGACAGGAGGAGAAGCTCGCGGCAATCTTTTACTGTCTATGAGGCAATTGGGGGGACATGAAGGCACAAAGTCAAGGTAGAAGCCCATAAATAGAGAGTCCATAAAAGCAACGGGACAAAATATTTCAACAACGTTTTTGAGGAATTAGGTGATTCAGATTTTTCTTGGCACAGCTACTAGAAGATTTTCAACTGTCAGACTGTCGTCACGCTCAGTTTGAGCCTGCGCAGTCGCTCAGACATCAGACAGGAAGTGCAAAAATCGGGCTTCAAGTCTTCTCCGTTGAAATCAATGGGGTCGCTGTGTCCATTTCTTTTACTGTCTATGGGTGTAAGCTAGCGGGAGAGACAGAGCTCTCAGCAACGGGCAGGGGGAGGGTCGTCTCCGTGCCAACGGCTCCGCCCACAACGCAGAGGCGAATTGACCTACAGTATGGCTAAGCCACGCCCCCAAACGCGATGAGCCAATCACAGTGCGCAGCTAACCCATTCTCTGCTTCCACGTCCATTGAAATGCATTGCAGTTAGTCAGTTTTCATTCGTTTTTATATGTTTTTTCTTGTCATTTTAAGTTTAAAATGGTCAAACGGTGTGCATGGGGTTCATGCAACTCCGACACTAGGTATCCCGAGAGGCAGGGCGACGGTGTGTATTTTTTACCCTTTCCCAAGCCACATCTCAAGCGAGATAAGTGTCTGCTCTGGATTAAGTTATGCGATTAAGTTATGCGGTAGACCACAACACCAACTAAACGTGGATAAATTAAACAAGGATGTCTACATCTGTTCTAAGTCAACAACGTATTTGAATGTTATCTTTAACATCTCTAACGTAACGTTAGCCTAACATTAGAAAACGTTGACGTTAGCTTCTAGCTGCGTTGTACATCATGTCACTTAGCTTCATTAACGTATCTGTAAATAACTGAGATAACAAATGTTAGCAATATTGTGCTGAATGATTCATGTAAATATTGTAGCACCAAACGGTGATGGCAACGATATGCGGTTTATCACGTTTATTTTTGCCTGGAGCTGAAGCTTTTCATCGACCTTCTCAACAATAAAATGATTAATATAACCCTCCAATGCATAGTTAATGCCCTTTTGGTGACTTCGAGATGATATATAATCTTTCTGTCTCCAAAAATCATCAATTGTCTCCTGTGAAATGTCTCCTACTGTGACAGCTGCCATAGCGCCTGTCCCCGAATGTTGACTGTTTGTCCGAGTGAGTGGAGGGGGCGTGGCTTAGCCATAGGTCAATTACTAATGAGCTACTGCCGCTGTGCTGAAGCGAAGTCCCAGAAAACGGCACAGGTTTTGTGATTTTGGCTAAAAATGGCATAATCATAATTTAAAGACCACTGGGAATGTTTAAAAATAGCTCAAAATATGATCGGAGTGGGACTTTAATTAATCAGCTGTTTACCATTTGAGGGAAATGAAATGCAATGCATTAACTCACTGTGAGCTTCTTGATATAATTTTATCCAAAAACGACTTATAATGCAGCGTATACATTTTATAATGTCATCGTCATGCATTCCCTGGGAATAAAACTCATGAACTCATGGCGTTGCTGGCATTTCTCAGTGTGATTTCGATGTAATCTTTAATGTCACACTCTGTGTAACAGAAAATCGATGTGTTTGATAATCCCTTTTTAAAATACAGCAGCACACATTGGTGATAAACAGCAGAGAGGATCAGTGTGTTCAGTCATGGACAGGAGTCTGTTTGTGCTGCTGCTGCTGTCAGGTTGGTGTGGTCATGTGTAATCTGTATTTATGATGATGTGTACACATAGATGGTTTAACATGTTGATTTTAACAGGGCTCTTCTGGAGCAGTTCTGCTCTTTCTCGTCAGTACCACTATATAAATGTGAGAATGTCGTGGCCAGAGGCTCAGAGTTACTGCAGAGAGAAGTACACTGACCTGGCTACTGTAGACACCATGGATGATGTGAACAGGCTGGTGAATATAGGGGATGCTGAATACAGTGGATCAGTGTGGATTGGACTGAAGAGAGGGACACAGAAACGCTGGGCTTGGTCTAATGGAGAAAACAAATCTTCTCCGTACTTTAACTGGGCTTCAGGACAGCCAACTGAGGATGCAGATTGTATAATTTCTCGTTTAGGGTCCTGGAGTGGTGATAATTGTTACATTCGTCGATATTTTACGTGCTACAAGGGTGAGTTCCCTTTTCTTTAAAAACAAAAATTGTGCTGTTTAACTGGGAAAGAGGGGCTATGAACTGATTTTTTTTTTTATTCATCTCTCAATAGAAAATAATGGATACATCTTTGTAAGGAGCGCTAAAAGGTGGAGTGATGCTCAGAGCTACTGCAGACAGTATTACACAGATCTGCCCACTATCCACAACTCTGAGGAAAATAAACAGATAACTAATATTCTTATATCTGGATTTAACATCTGGATTGGTCTGTTCCGGGACTATTGGGAATGGTCTGATAAATGGAGCCGCTTCTTTAGATACTGGACAGAAGGACAACCATCCCAGAGTTCAGGATCTGGTGACTGTGTCGGAATGTCAAGAAACAATTCTGGGAAATGGGCTCATGAAAGCTGTGATCTGGAGTATCCTTTTATCTGCCATGGATGTGAGCATCTAATAAATTAGATCGTAGACAGAATGACTATCATTTCATGTTCTGAATACCGTAGAAGTAGTGTGCATTACTGTATTTAACAGTGAGTGTGTACAAGCACAACAATATGCTTATTACTGTCAAAAAAAAATGTAATTCTAAAGACCTGACAACCTGACAATTTGAAAAATCTTTCAAATTGCGAATAAATTATAGCCTGACCTATTCAGAATGTGTGCAAGGAATTCCCAAACAACCCGACCTCTTGAGAAAATGTAACCATTTTCTGAGTTGGTGATTTCGTTTGAATTCGAATAGTCAGTAGAAGTTTTTACCTGTTTGGCTGATGACATTTAATGTCCCCGACAACCTCCGAGGTCCCATTTAACCACTTGTAAGCCTTTTATAAGACAAGGCAAGGCAAGGCAAGTTTATTTATATAGCACATTTCATACACAATGGTAATTCAAAGTGCTTTACATAGAAGAATTAAAAATAAAAAATAAAAATAAAAAGAAATAACCATAATTAAAACAGTTTAGCATAAAGAAATTAAAATAATCAAAACAAATAAGAATAATTAAAACAGTTTAGATTAAAAAACAAAATAAAGTACAGTAAAAACAGTCGGACGAACAGTGGCACAGTGCTCATTCAGTAAATGCACAGCTAAACAGAAGTGTTTTGAGTCTGGATTTGAATGTGACTACTGTAGGAGCACATCTGATCTCCTCTGGAAGCTGGTTCCAGCTGCGCCTGGCATAATAGCTAAAAGCAGACTCTCCATGCTTAGAGTGAACCCTTGGTATTTCTAGCTGATGTGATCCTAATGATCTGAGTGATCTGTTGGGTTTATATTCAGTGAGCATATCTGCAATATATTGAGGTCCTAACCCATTGAATGATTTATATACCAGTAATAATACTTTAAAGTCAATCCTAAATGTAACTGGGAGCCAGTGTAAAGACTTGAGGACTGGTGTGATATGTTCATATTTTCTGGTTCTGCTCAGAATCCTGGCGGCAGCGTTCTGTATGAGCTGCAACTGTCTCATGGTCTTTTTAGGAAGGCCAGTGAGGAGTCCATTACAGTAATCCACCCTGCTGGTGATGAAAGCATGCACAAGTTTCTCTAAGTCTTGACTTGACACAAAGCATCTAATTCTTGCAATATTTTTCAGATGATAGTATGCTGATTTAGTTATTGCTTTGACATGACTACTGAAACTAAGGTCTGACTCTAGAGACACACCAAGATTCCGGACTTGATTTTTAGTTGTTAGACCCCTAGCGTCAAGGTATGCATTCACCTTAAGAACTTCCTCTTTGTTTCCAAACGCAATGACTTCAGTTTTGTCTTTGTTTAACTGAAGAAAGTTTTGGCACATCCAACTGTTTACTTCATCAATGCATTGGCACAAGGAGTCAATGGGGCTGTAGTCGTTAGGCGATAGGGCTAAGTAGAGCTGTGTGTCGTCTGCATAGCTGTGGTAAGAGATGCGGTTCTTTCTCATTATTTGGCTCATTGGGAGCATGTACAGGTTGAACAGGAGTGGCGCAAGAATTGAGCCTTGAGGGACTCCGCATGTCATGGATGTCCACTCAGACTTATGGTCTCCTATACTCACATAATAACCTCTCCCTTCTAAGTATGACCTGAACCATTTTAGGACTATCCCAGAAAGCCCCACCCAGTTTTCCAGCCTGTCAAGAAGTATGTCATGATCGACAGTGTCAAATGCAGCACTGAGGTCGAGTAGTACCAGCACTGATAATTTGCCTGTATCAGTATTTAAGCGAATATCGTTTATTATCTTTATGAGAGCTGTCTCTGTGCTGTGATGCGATCGGAATCCAGATTGAAAATTGTCAAAGTATCCATTCAAGCTTAAGAATTTGTTCAGCTGATTGAGGACAACTTTTTCAATGATCTTGCCTATGAAAGGAAGATTTGAGATCGGTCTATAATTGCTTAATATAGTCTTATCCAGATTGCTCTTTTTCAAGAGGGGCTTGACAACTGCAGTTTTCAGGGAGTTTGGAAAACTACCAGAAAGAAGTGAGGCATTAACCACTTTTAGGAGATCTGCTTCTAAACTGTTTAACACACTTTTGAAGAAAGATGTGGGTAGTGCGTCAAGGACGCAGGTTGATGTTTTAAGGTGCTGTATGGTTTCTTCCAAAATTTTGCCATCAATTTCTTTGAAATTAGACATAGTAACTACATTCTCAGGTTGTGGTCTGAACTGTCTGACCCCAGTGCGGCTCAATGATCTGCTGATCACCTTTCTGATATTATTAATTTTCTCAGAGAAGAAAGAAGCAAACTCACTGCACTTGCCGTCTGAGAGCATTTCACTGGGAATCTGGCTTGGGGGGTTTGTCAGTCTCTCTACAGTAGCAAAAAGAGTGCGTGTGTTGTTTAAGTTGCTATTTATAATATTTGAGAAGAAAGTCTGTCTAGCTTTGCCTAGTTCCATATTGAAAGCATGGATGCTGTCTTTGTAGATGTTATAATGGACTACAAGTTTTGTCTTCCGCCACATGCGCTCTGCTTTTCTGCATGTTCTTTTCATATTTTGCACAGCTGTTGTGTTTCTCCAAGGTGCTTTTTGTCTAACACTCTTCCTGACTTTCACAGGAGCAATATCATCAATTACACTTTTGACTTTTGAGTTAAAGGAATCAAGGAGAAAATCAACAGAGTCAGCAGATATGCTTGGTTTTAAAGATATAGCCTTCGTAAATAGCATACTAGTGTTCTCATTTAAGCATCTCTTCTTGACAGACACAGATCTAGCTACAATGGCAGGAGAGATCAATATATCAAAGAAAATACAGAAATGATCAGACAGTGCTACATCCTTAATAACAATCGATGAGATGTTTAAACCCTTACTGATAAGTAAATCTAGAGTGTGTCCACGATTGTGTGTGGGACCATGTACATGCTGAGTCAGATCAAAAGTTTTTAAAACAGTTTTGATTTCTTTTGCCATATTGTTTTCTGCATTATCTATGTGAATGTTAAAATCTCCAGTAATAGCAAAACAGTCAAACTCTGAGGAAATTGTTGATAACAGTTCTGTAAAGTCCTCAGCAAAGGCTGGAGAGTATTTTGGAGGCCTGTAAATAATGGTAAGTAAAATACGTGGGGCACCTTTTAACACAATACCCAGATATTCAAAAGAGGGGTAGTTACCAAATGATGTTTGCTTACATTGATAGACATCTTTAAAAAGAGCAGCGACTCCCCCTCCTCTCCTAGCAGCTCTGCAGACACTCATAAAAGTAAAGTTAGGAGGGGATGTTTCATTTAGGACTGTTGCACTGCAGCTGTCTTCTAGCCAAGTTTCATTTAGAAGCATAAAATCCAGGTTGTATGTGGTTATTAAGTCATTGACTAGAAGTGATTTATTTTTAAGTGAGCGGATGTTTAAAAGTGCTAACTTAACAGTCTTACTTTTTGTTACTTTTGTCTTAGTTTGGCGTGCATAGGCACCAGATTAGATGGGTTTGCTGTACGGCTTTTGAGGGCCTTAGACTTTCTATCATGTAATCGAACAGCAATAGGGAAAGATACAGGCACACTGGGTTCCCGCTTGTTCTGTAAACATTTGAGAAAGTTACTGTTATCATAGCGAGGACCCGGCACATATCACTGAGAGCTGGTTTTTGGTTCACCTCGAGCCGATGGAGGAGGGTGTGGGCCCTGGCGTTTTTGCAGAGGCCGAAGAGCTCTCACAAGCGGAGAGCGAGCTGGGCCCGTAGGCTTTCGTGGTTTTGGGGCCTGACTTTTTTTGGTTGATGTCTGGGGGCTTGCAGATAGTTTGGTTCCAGCAAACACCAGTTTTTCCATTTTCTCTGAGAAACACAGAAGATGCTGTGGAGATGCTGGAGATAGGGATAACGTGTCTGGTGATAGGGTAGAGGCTGGAGGGGGCTGTTTCTCTGGTGTTATTGGAGGCTGTAAAATGCTGTCCTGGTTTTCCAGCAAGTCGTCCTTGGGTGCTGAATGTTGGAGCAGTTCTAGTATGTCACAGTCTGTCTGTGGTGAGCTCTGTGGGCAGGGCTCTGCTGAGATTGTGTCCGTGAGCAGAGGTTGTTTTGGCTGAGTGGTGTTATCATTGTCCTTGCTTGACGTGTCAGCCGCATGTCCATCCAGGTGCTGAAGTGATGTCCTGTGGTCATTCATACTGTGTCCAGGTGTGTGTGTGCCATTCAGGTTGAGTGTATTGGCACACACTGCAGAAGGATGATTGAGGGAGAAGTAGATATTGTCCTTTAGCACTCTTGAACCAAGTTTGTTTGGGTGGAGCCCATCCTGTTGAAACAGTTGCCTCTGACTCCAGAAAAGATTGAAGTTGTCAATGAAGTTTACTCCTTTTATATTGCAGGTTTTTTGGAGCCATGTATTAAGCCCAAGCAACCGTGAAAATCTGTTTGTTCCTCTTGCTGGGAGTGGTCCACTGATGAATGTCTGAACTTTCAGTCTTTTAAGTGTTTCAAAAAGTTCATTGAAATCCTTCTTAAGGAGTTCTGACTGCTCTTTATGAATATCATTTTCCCCCACATGAATGATGAGTCGATTTGCAGTCTTATGTTTTATCAGAATGTTCTCAAGTTCCCTGTTTACATCAGAAGTCGTTGCTTGTGGAAGGCAGCACGTAGTTGTATCCCTGCTAATAATATTTCTGATTATGGAGTCACCCACTATCAGAGTCCTGTGCTCGGCTGCGCTCTGAGCTGAGTGCCGCTGTCTGCTCGACCTTGAGCGCCAGTTAGCATCAGTGTTAACTACTGGCTGATTCAGTCTTTGTTCAAACACATTCATCACGTTTGGGGATTCCTCATTTACATTCACTAATACTTCAAATCTGTTCTCAAGATGTATAGGCGGTGGTAGGAGACCAGTATTTGCAATCCTTGTCAGAGCCGTATCTGGGGTAGAGGAGGCTACTGCGGCAATATGTGATGCTCGTGACAATCTGATGTCTCGAGTGCCTTTGGGTCTCGCTCCCTGTTTGTGCCACCGATTTGTAAATCGATCGGCTTGTTTCCCTACACTCAGTATGGCCGGTCGAGGAGGACTAGATTCATGGGACTCACCGGCTGTAGGCTGAGGCCGTCCATGACGAAGCTCTGTTGTGTGTTCCGTCTGGTTTGGTGGCCCCACAAATAACTTTGTTTCAAGAGCTACAATCCTTTGTAAAAGTCTGTGGCAGTTAGTGCAGCAAGTAGATTCCAGAAGAGGCATTTTCTCTTATCCTTTAGAATGTAGGCAGTTGTGTTTTCCTCCCCGGAATGTAAGCAGTGGGAGGCTGGTTGAATAAAAGTATTCTGCTTTTTTTGTAGTAATCCAAGCGTTTGAGCACTGTGTTGATTAGCTGAAGTTAAAATTAGGTGATAAAAGGAGATGAAATATAAAAATATAAAAGCGATAGAGCAAAGCGCGGAGCGGTTTGACGATTTTGTTTGAATTCATATAAATTAGACAATATCTCATTCGTTTGTTTTCAGACTATTTGCTTACTCCTCAGTGACGGGTATGTTGGATGTTCATGCTTAGTTTTTATTCTAATAATATGTTTTTGTGCAATTCACATTGTACAAAGTCATATGAAATCACCACCTCAGAACATAATTATGTTCCCTGTGAGATCAGGTTGGATAAAAAAAAAAATCTTTAATGTCAATAATTTTGGATCAATATGTCTCCCAAATGTGTCAGTGTAGTTCTGAATATTTTTAGGCTGTATTTATTATTAGACTAGTAATATTCAGTCTATTACAAATTTAATTTGTTCAATTTCAGCTTATAAATTGCTCCAAAAAATAGTACGTGTTTTAGAGCAGTATGCTTTTCAAACATGATTGTATCTTCAAATATCTATTATCTTTACAATCCTGTCATTTCCTCCTAAAGGGCGCAAGTACCAGTTTATAAATGAAAGCAAGACATGGCAAGATGCTCAGAGTTACTGCAGAGCGAGATTCACTGATCTGGCCACTGCTGACAACATGAACGACGTGAGTTTGCTGGTAAATACAGTGGATGCTGGATACAGTGGTTCAGTATGGATAGGTCTCCACAATGGAGCAGAGTATCGCTGGGTCTGGTCTTTGGGCCCACAGTCCCAGTACAGTAACTGGAATCCAGGACAGCCAAATGGTGATGGGGAGTGTGTGAGGAGTTTTAATGGAAGCTGGTACGATGCGAGCTGCAGCACCGTTCTCCCATTTGTGTGTTTCAATGGTGAGTCCTCAGATCTGGTTAATTTTTCCACATACTTTAGCTGATCCTGGACTAAGGGCTGGTCTTCATCTGGTGTTTCTGAACAGAGAGCACTGGTTTCATCATCACTGAGACTGCTATGACATGGAGAGATGCTCAGAGTTACTGCAGAAAACAACACACTGATTTGGCGAGTATCAGCAGCGCAAAGCAACAGAATCTGATCAGTAATAATAAATTATCGCTCTGGATTGGTCTGTTCCTGGACTCTTGGGAATGGCCTGATCGGTGGAATCTCAGTTTCAGAAACTGGGCAGCAGGACAACCATCCCAGATTTCAGGATCTGGTGACTGTGTCGGCATGTCAACAACTGATTCTGGGAAATGGGCTCGATACAGCTGTGATCTAAAGCATCCTTTTATCTGCCATGGAGGTGAGTTTCCACAGTTAACAGAATCAAATGAATCAAACAAGATATTTATAGATAATTCTTGAAACAGACATTACAAACAACTGTCATATCATTTTATTTATTGATGTATCCTCTGTGTTTATCATCATCAACTCTTAATTTTTCTAGATGACACATTAATTAAACAGCAGATCGTCAGACTGAAATTGTCCTGTAATGGAGAATGCACATTGAATGATCCTTCACTACAGACTGCCATTCTGAATGAGGTTTGTCTCTGCCTTAAAAACTGTGTTCAGTTTAGTGTCAAATGTTGAATGCATAACAGTATCATGACAGACGCCCAGAACATCATATAGCATTATGCTTCAGAGTTTTGAGCAGGCAAGCAACTCTCATTTGACTTTTTATTTTTTCTTCTCTAGATCAGTGAAAAGCTAAAGATCATGGGACTGGAGAGTGACAGCAAAATAAGCTGGAGAAAAGGGGAAGGTGAAGAGGGGTTTCATCAGAAGATCAACCGTAAAGCGAGTTCCAATAATAAATGTAATGAGTAACCTTTCATTTATATTTTTATATCAAAATTTGAAGAATATAAGACTCGAGGTATATAAAGGGGTTTTTATTTTTAGTAAAAGTAGATTGATGAAAGGAATTGTAAAAGTAGTTTAGTAAAATTATATATTAATTAAACACTATGAAGTGTCCTATTATATAATATATATTCCATTTACTATAGTTTTTTTGATAGATATTTTTTGTAAAATCATCATTAAAAGTATACAGAATTTTATATAGGTTCTATTATGCAGAAATAAGGGGTGTAAGTATGATGATATCTTTCTAGTAATTAATCTGAAGGAAATCTGATTGGCAGAAATCAACCTAAGCATATTATTTCCATTTTTGGCTGATGCCTAGTTGTTTCCAAATTTGCATTAATATTTTTTTTGTGCTTTCAATTTGAAATTGATGAGAGATTTAAGTAAATGTAATATGCTATGTGTTAAAAATAAAATTCACTTTTTAAAACTAAAGATTATAAATTCAACTGTTATTCATTGATCTCTCTCTCTCTCTCTCTCTCTCTCTCTCTCTCTGTATTCTGAAATAACATGAACAATGCATAAAGTAGATAAAGATATGCTATATGTGTTTAAAATAAAATGTACTTTGTAAAACTAAAGATTTGGAATTCGACTTTTATTATTTTATTAGCATTGGAACTCTTGCATGGAAATCTCTCTCTCTCTCTCTCTCTCTCTCTCTCTCTCTCTCTCTCTCTCTCTCTCTCTCTCTTTGTCTCTGCATTCTTAAATAATAATAAAATAAATTATAGATAATAAGTAGCCTAAATAAAGATTTATTCTCATGTTCATGTCTTGCATTTGATATAATTGTGAAAATGACTTTAATTTTATTGTTATTCTTAGCCCATTTATACAATATTTTCAGTTATTTTAATTCTAAGTTTTTGAAATCGGATGTACCCAGGTAAACTGGGCTAGATTGTACCAACAGCACTCTGGTTTGGTGTTATTCATCCTTTCACCACCAGATGACCACAAATTACACCGGTTTGAGAAGCGCAGAGAAATGAACCATTTTAAAGCATCATGTTGCTCCCAAGCATTGAACATGTCTCCCTAATCAGAACACAACTGATTCAGTCCACAAGTTTGAATGGCCATATTAGGCCGCTGTCAGTAGCCTAAAAGAGGCCTAGAAATAGGGTTTCGCTCCACCATGTGGGGCACTACCCAATTTTTTTTATATTTAACATCAGAAATATATAGACATTCCTTAGGAAAAAGTTCGCCGCACACAACCTTGCAGTTTTTGAGAAAAATTATGCTAAAGGTTACATTTATATTTACAGATGGTTCCAAGGATCCAAAGACAGGACATGCTGGGTCAGCAGTATATATTCCAAAGAATGGGGTAATATGGCAGGAAATAATAACAGATAATTTATCAGTATACACAACAGAGCTGGTTGCAATTTTGTTGGCCCTGGAATGGGTAGAGGGAAATGATTTAAATAACTCCGTGATTATATCTGATAGTTATTCAGCTTTAGAAAGCATGAAATCTGGAAAAAACTATAAGAAATGATATAATTCATAAAATATGTAAGGTTTTACATAAGTTAAATGTAAAGGATTTAAACATCAGGTTTCTTTGGGTACCTGCACATGTTGGAGTGAAAGGGAATGAGGAGGTTGATAAACTTGCAAAACAAACACTAAAACATAATAAAATATTACAAGTTCCATATAGCAAAACTGAAGCTAAAATATTAATTAAAGCATATGCAAGATCAAAATGGCAGGAGTATTGGGTGGATCAGGATAAAGGGAGACATTTATATAATATACAACCAGAAGTGGGTATAGGAAGGATAGAGTGTAGTAGAAGAGAGGAAAGTATAATTACACGGTTAAGAATAGGACACACAGGGCTCAATTCTTCATTGAAATTAATAGGGAAACATCCAACAGGGAAATGACAACATTGTACTCATTTAGAAACTGTGGAGCATATTTTATTTCAGTGCATAAAATACAGTCAAGAAAGAAACCAGCTTTTTCAGTCTCTCAGAATGATCAATCAGAATAATTTTACAATGCAAGGTTTATTAGGGAAAACATCCAGCAACATTTATCACTTTGTTATTAAGTATCTGAGAGACATAGACTTAGCCAAAAGGATTTTATTTTTTATTTTTTTAGCTAAGTTCCAATATCTCTCGATTCACACTCCAGCCCAGTCGGTGGCGGTAATGCACCGTTAAGTTGGTTTGCCAACCGCTATAAAAACAAAAGAAGAAGAAGATTAGGCTAGTATGAAATCTCTTAAACATATTTATATTGGCTTAATTAGATCAACATTTGATTATGCATGCATTACATTTAGCTCAGCTGCAAAATCTCATTTGCAAAAGCTTGACCTGGTCCAAACACAAGCTCTCCGCCTATGTAGTGGTGCATTTAAGACTTCGTCAATTCCTCTCTGCCTTCTCATATTCTCTGCCTTTATCTCTTAGACGTCTTCAGCTTGCCATGGTATATTGGGTAAATTTGCATTTTTACATAAGCAGGGTCATCAAACCAGTGTTGAACGCATGTTGGGAACATGGAAGGAAGCAATTTAACAGTTTTGGATGGGTGGGAAATAGTCAAGCTGAGAAACTGGGACTTGTTAAATTGTACAGTGGCGTTACCTGTTATTCTTCCTTGGATATTTCCATTACCAGTTGTGGATCTAGAAATCGCAAAGATATTAAAACAATACAAGGAGTATGGTGTGATTAATGACCTGGTAAAACAATATTTAGGTATCAATTATAATAATGGTATTCAAATATTTACAGACGGATCAAAAGACCCAAGTACAGGAAAGACGGGAGCAGCAGTATATATACCACATTTTCAGAAATCAATTTTAAAAAGAACTTCAGATCATTTAGCAGTGTACACTGTGGAGCTTTTAGCTATTTTACTAGCACTCACATGGATAGAGGAGGTTGGGCCTAATCAATATATTATATGTTCAGACTCAATGGCATCATTAATAAGTATTGCAAATTGTAAATCTGTTTGTAGGCCTGACTTGATTTATGAAATCTTTCATAGTTTATATAGATTAAAAAATCTTAATATTACAGTGAGTTTTATGTCGGTCCAATCTCACGTTGAAATAGAGGGTAATGAAGAAGCTGATCGTTTGGCTAAAAACAATGGACAGTTCCATTGAGTAAAATGGAAATTAAATGTATCATTAAAACAAGAATCAATGGGTTATGGCAAGAGCAATGGGAAAAGGAGACAAAAGGTCGTTTTTTATATAAAATACAGAAACAAGTGAAAACAAGGAGGCAGGGTGGTTGGAAGCGAAGGGAGGAATCTGTAATCTAAGAATTGGACACACAGGTCTTAATCATAATCTCAGTCATTTAGGGAAACACGCAACAGGATTATGCATTAATTGTGACAGGAGAGAAACGGTAGAGCATATATTAATAGAATGTGAAGCATACAGAACAGAACGAATCATACTGTTAGAACAAGTTAAAGAATTAGGTTACACACATTTATCAGTAGAGGGTTAACTTTCCTTTTCTACATCAAAACCATCAGCATGGCCAGCTATCATAAAGAAACAGACTTATTCGATCGAATTTAAGAATAACCAAGAATATATATATATATATAGTTTTTTTTTTTTTGTTGTTGTTGTTTTGTTTTGTTTTTTTAGTAGAAATCCGCATTGAAGCTCCACACCCCAAACAGTTGGTGGCGGTAATGCACTAAATTGGTATGCCAACCGCCAATAAAAAAAAGAAGAAGAAGAAGAAGAAGAAGAAGAGATCCTGGAGGTTGAGGAGCTGAACACGCAGCGTCAGCTGAAGCTCGGGCTCTGATACTCTGGAATGGTAAAGTTTTTTTTTCTTTTTTCTTTTTTTTTTTTCAGATCCATTACTCAAGTGCGCAAGGTATACAGTAGGTGGCGGTAAATAATACTCCAAAGGAGTGAACGGCCATTAAACGAAAAGAAGAAGAAGAAGAAGAAGAAGAAGAGGAGAAGAAGAGGAGAAGAAGAAGAAGAAGAAGAAGAAGAAGAAGAAGAAGAAGAAGATTAGGTCAGGGAAATCGAAAACGACCGCGGATATGGAGACACGGATGCAATCAGCCCGTTCTCATCCCAAGGCGTCATCTAACTGACGCTAACTGACGCTTTTGACCATGCGTCAACATGCCGACGCACATGGTAACTTACCCTTTAAGCGTCAATATGAGACGCTCATCCTCAGGCGTCATCTAACTGACGCTTTTGACCATGCGTCAGCATGACGACGCACATGGTGCCCTTTAAGCGTCAATATGAGACGCGCCTTCAGTGGTCTAATCCTAACCCTACCCCAGACCTAAACCTACCCATAACAGAAGCGTCATCTAACTGACGCTAAAGGGTTATGGAAAGCCTAGGGCCAAAAACACGCGAATTTTAACGCATATTACACGTGAAATACGCGTTGATTATGTCACTCGTATTTCACGCGTATTTTACACGTGAAATACGCGTGCCATAATCAACGCGTATTTCACGTGTAAAATACGCGTGAAATACGCGTTAAAAATCAGTATGAACGGCTCCGTGTCATTGGCTGCTGAAGACTTGGGTCTAACCATTTGTGTGAGCTTAGAGGGGTGTACCTTTCATAGACTAGGCTACTACCAGTTTACATTCTATAGATCAGCTTATTCAGGTTTTTTGTATAACCTATATGAATAATATATTTAAATAGCAGTTTTATGACAACTTAGATAAAAATAAAATTAACTTGTTTTTCTCCACTCATGCCTTTTTGTAAATAAACACATTAATGGACATTCTAGCTTTAACATCAAAGCATTAACGTGTGTGGGGAAATCAGTTACAGTGGAGGTAACCAATGCAGGTTTATGATCACTGCAGGTTTAAGATACAGACCACTGTAATCAATATCTGTCTTTGGAAAACAACGTGAGCTTTTGTTGTGCTTACATTTACAGCTATATCAAGCAGGGGGCGCTTTTTCAAACCTTTTTGTTCTGAAATTGGGCACTCAGACAAACTGTAATTAGGTATACAGGTGATATTATCAATTTAAAGGAATTTAATGACTTAAAGTATTTAAATATGTTATTTAAGGCTTTCAGGATTAGAATGGGAGCTTGTGCTCAGGTCAGGACAGGTATAAGAACTTGATTTGGCTTTCCTGACAGCAGAAGTATTTTACAGGTCACCTTGGTAATTGGGTTAAAGCAATTTATCTGTAAAAATTATTAGACACTTTGGTAAAACACCATATAACATTTAAGTAAACATATAAACATAAAAATCAGTGACGTAACTTTGTTTTAAAAAGTGGGTGGAACAGGTGGGGTGGGGGTTGCTAATAAAATGCTAAATCAGATTTATGCTACAATAACATTACGACGTCCAGCAATCGATTTAAATAGTAGGCTACATGGGGTTTAATTTGTTGTTTAATGAGATGAAGTATAATGTATAATGTATGTTGTCAGTGCCGTGTTGTCTCTAATATTTAATGTTAGAATATTTACTCTGCATTTTCTGTTTCTATAGAAATCCACACACTAATACACCCACAACTAAGTACCATTCAATCCTTGTTAATAACTGAGTTGTTGTGGTGACAAATTAGTCATTTTGCACCCACCACTTTTAACTCCCGTCCATATTAATTTGACTTTTGGTTCGATTTTTTGGACCGTTTTCAGTGGTTATGAGGAGCAATGTGAGAGAGAAATTTGGCAATCATTGTCTGACCCAGCAAAAAAAACCCCACTATAATTCATTTTTTATTGATTTTTCTGTTCGCATTTATGAGGGAAAAAACAACGTGTCAGTTCTCGTTTACGGACGTGAGCGTTCTGAAAGCGGCACTAAACGACTTCTTTAAAACTTTCACAGAGACCTCAAACAGAACAGCTGCCTTTCTTTACATTTATTTTCGTTTTATATTAATTATATCTTAATTTTAATCAATGTTTCATGAACCAATTGTCTGGATTTATTCAGTTTATTCAGGAAATCAGTTACAGTGGAGGTAACCAATGCAGGTTTATGATCACTGCAGGTTTAAGATACAGACCACTGTAATCAATATCTGTCTTTGGAAAACAACGTGAGCTTTTGTTGTGCTTACATTTACAGCTATATCAAGCAGGGGGCGCTTTTTCAAACCTTTTTGTTCTGAAATTGGGCACTCAGACAAACTGTAATTAGGTATACAGGTGATATTATCAATTTAAAGGAATTTAATGACTTAAAGTATTTAAATATGTTATTTAAGGCTTTCAGGATTAGAATGGGAGCTTGTGCTCAGGTCAGGACAGGTATAAGAACTTGATTTGGCTTTCCTGACAGCAGAAGTATTTTACAGGTCACCTTGGTAATTGGGTTAAAGCAATTTATCTGTAAAAATTATTAGACACTTTGGTAAAACACCATATAACATTTAAGTAAACATATAAACATAAAAATCAGTGACGTAACTTTGTTTTAAAAAGTGGGTGGAACAGGTGGGGTGGGGGTTGCTAATAAAATGCTAAATCAGATTTATGCTACAATAACATTACGACGTCCAGCAATCGATTTAAATAGTAGGCTACATGGGGTTTGATTTGTTGTTTAATGAGATGAAGTATAATGTATAATGTATGTTGTCAGTGCCGTGTTGTCTCTAATATTTAATGTTAGAATATTTACTCTGCATTTTCTGTTTCTATAGAAAACCACACACTAATACACCCACAACTAAGTACCATTCAATCCTTGTTAATAACTGAGTTGTTGTGGTGACAAATAAACAGGTTGCTCTCAAATTTCCAACATATTTTCACCAAGCCTCTTACGGACACCATGTGGCATAGGCCTATTTCATACCTAACCAGCAGTTTACTGAAATGAGACTGCTATAAAGCCAACTCGTTTTTTTTTTTTTCAGTTCCCCACTTACTTTACCTTCCTCAAGCACTGACAGAACACATCCAAGCTTGTGATCATAAATTCATACAAATCATCTGCATTATAAAAGGTACAGTGGGTCAGTTTGTTAACATATGCATTACTATTTTAAATCAGAATTGATTTCACTGAAAATTTATTACATTTAGAAAAAATGAAATGAAGCTGAACTCTGCAGGGCAGAGGGCATTGACCCTTGAGGACCGTGTTTGCCCATTGCATTCGGAGCATTCCAAGTGAACCCTGCTGATGTAAAAAAAAAAAAAAAAAAAAGTGTAAAGGGTTAAATTAGCAATTTAAAAGGGTAGTCATTGCAGTGTCACCTGTCAATCTATCTTTGTTATCATGGGCGTCAGTTTGGTTTGAAATGTGCTGGGGACAGAGACGCATTCGGAAGTGCATTTTCAGAAGTGCTGGGTACAATGACGTATTAATTTTTTTTTCTCTCTTTCGCGCAGGTTATGTTTTCAAAGACGATGTCCTGTAGCTCAGGCACGGCCCCACTTTTCAACAGGCCCACCCACAACTTTCACACACACAAAAAAAACCTTTTACTATATTCTAATTTTGTCAATAATTATAAAAAAAAAATTGCCAAAAACTTATAATTTGTGCTCAAGCGCACGACCGCACGCATAAAGCTTGCCACAAAGAACCGGTAAAAGTAATGATTATAAATGCGTCTAAATACGCTGTGAATGTGAATGTGCATTATACGCCGAGTTTCGGTTAATTTATTAGACGAACTCCAATTCACTCGCCGGCGCCTCCATGTCGTGATTCTGCTATATTTACTTCTTATTTATTAAATAAATCCAGACAATTGGTTCATGAAACATTGATTAAAATTAAGATATAATTAATATAAAACGAAAATAAATGTAAAGAAAGGCAGCTGTTCTGTTTGAGGTCTCTGTGAAAGTTTTAAAGAAGTCGTTTAGTGCCGCTTTCAGAACGCTCACGTCCGTAAACGAGAACTGACACGTTGTTTTTTCCCTCATAAATGCGAACAGAAAAATCAATAAAAAATGAATTATAGTGGGGTTTTTTTTGCTGGGTCAGACAATGATTGCCAAATTTCTCTCTCACATTGCTCCTCATAACCACTGAAAACGGTCCAAAAAATCGAACCAAAAGTCAAATTAATATGGACGGGAGTTAAAAGTGGTGGGTGCAAAATGACTAATTTGTCACCACAACAACTCAGTTATTAACAAGGATTGAATGGTACTTAGTTGTGGGTGTATTAGTGTGTGGATTTCTATAGAAACAGAAAATGCAGAGTAAATATTCTAACATTAAATATTAGAGACAACACGGCACTGACAACATACATTATACATTATACTTCATCTCATTAAACAACAAATTAAACCCCATGTAGCCTACTATTTAAATCGATTGCTGGACGTCGTAATGTTATTGTAGCATAAATCTGATTTAGCATTTTATTAGCAACCCCCACCCCACCTGTTCCACCCACTTTTTAAAACAAAGTTACGTCACTGATTTTTATGTTTATATGTTTACTTAAATGTTATATGGTGTTTTACCAAAGTGTCTAATAATTTTTACAGATAAATTGCTTTAATACCAATTACCAAGGTGACCTGTAAAATACTTCTGCTGTCAGGAAAGCCAAATCAAGTTCTTATACCTGTCCTGACCTGAGCACAAGCTCCCATTCTAATCCTGAAAGCCTTAAATAACATATTTAAATACTTTAAGTCATTAAATTCCTTTAAATTGATAATATCACCTGTTGTATGTTAAGGGTGGTATTGGGTTTGTCCAGTAGGGGGCGATGGCGCATTGTGTTTGTGGTCTGTTGCACTGTTAAAAGCAGAGAAGAACGCGCAGTGTGGGGTGCTTGTGTGTGTATTGCTAGCTACAGAGATGAGTCCTAATAAAACGAGACCATCCTGAAGTTACCGTTGTCTCTGAGTTTTTCCTCGGTATCTACGATACAACATATGGCGACGAGGATGGGATGTCAGAACTTTGGAGCAGCTGTTTCCTGAGGGAATATAAAAAAAAAGCAGGACACCAACGGGGTGAGCTGATGAAAGTTGATAGCTATCACCTGAAGTACTGACTGAACTGAATTGAACTATGGCTGGCATGTTGGGATCCGTGACACCATTTGATAATAAGTCACAATCATGGGAGGAGTATTGTGAAATATTGAATCATTTTTTCGTGGCAAATGATGTTGAAGAACCAGAGAAAAAACGAGCCATATTGTTGAGCTGTGTGGGAGCTCAGACGTACACACTAATGAGGAATTTACTGAGTCCTGAGAGACCGGGATCAAAAAGTTATGAGGATCTGGTGAGTTTGCTGAAAAATCACTTTAATCCGAAGCCTAGTGAAATAGTTCAAAGGTGGAAGTTTAATTCACGTAACAGACGATTTGACGAAAGCATAGTAGAATATGTGGCCGAATTGAGGAAGCTGGCACAAGATTGTAATTTTGGAGACACGCTTACAGTTATGCTGAGAGACAGATTAGTGTGTGGTGTTAATGATGACAGCATACAACGGAGATTACTGGCTGAGGATGGACTGACGTTTGAGACTGCTCTAAGGAAAGCTCAAGCTATTGAAGCTGCTAATAAGGATATGGCTGATTTGCATAAAGATACAGGAAATCGAATGGGTACCACTGTTTTCAAAATGGACACAGGAGAAAAAAGTAGAGCGAGTGTTACAGGAATGTGCTATCGATGTGGTGGAAGTAACCATGGACCAAAAGACTGTAGATTTGCCAACGAAAAGTGTTATAATTGTGGTAAAATTGGACATGTGAAAAGAGTATGTAGAATGAAACCACAAGAAACTGGTGTTAATAAAGACAGGAAATTTTGGAAATGGGGGAGAGGAAATCAATCAAAGAGGGCAAATTATCTTCAAGAAGAGGAGGAAGATCCATCTGAAGAAGTGTTCACCATGTATAGTTTAGAGACCCCACAGCCCCATGTACCCCCTATTACACAGACACTGATTGTAAATGAATGCCCTGTGAAGTTTGAGATTGACACTGGATGTAGTGTGACTGTCTTATCACAGATGGAGTATGGAAAAATGGAAGCTAAAAAGAACTGGGCTGAACTCAAAACAAGCTCTCTCAGTCTAAAAACATACACAGGACAGCCAGTGCACGTTCTAGGTACCACCAAGGTTAAAGTCAACCACAAAGGGCTTATCAAAGAACTCACAGCAGTAGTGGTGGCAGGAGCTGGGCCTAATTTATTAGGACGATCATGGCTTATAGACCTGGAACTCAGCTGGGAAAGAGTGAGTAAAATTACAGATACCTCAGAGTTGTTGCAAGACATCTTAAGGAAACATGAAACCGTTTTCAAAGACGAACTTGGAACATTAAAAGGAGCCACTGCTAAGATTCATGTACCAAGGGATGCAAAGCCTCATTTTTTTAAATCAAGGTCACTGCCTTTTGCTATGAGAGAGAAAGTTGAAGCCGAACTTGATCGCCTGATTAAAGACCATGTTATAGAGCCTGTGAAATTCTCAGAGTGGGCAGCACCTGTTGTGCCTGTTTTAAAACCAGATGGGTCAGTAAGGCTTTGTGGAGACTACAGAGTAACCATTAACAGAGAGTCATCACTGGAGCAGTATCCTATTCCTCGAATGGAGGACATGTTTGCAGTTTTAGCTGGAGGTAAAAAGTACAGTAAGTTAGATATGAGTCATGCATATCAACAGATTGTGTTAGATGAGACGTCCAGGCCGTATGTGACTGTGAATACCCACAAAGGATTGTTCACGTACACCAGATTACCTTTTGGCGTTAGTTCCAGTCCAGCAATCTTCCAGAGGACCATGGAAGTGGTCCTGAAAGATATTCCAAAGGTCACTGTATATCTGGACGACATCTTGCTGACAGGACGAGATGATCAGGAGCATTTGAGGACACTAGATCAAGTGTTGCAGCGTTTGGAGGAGTATGGTTTGAGGTTGAAAAGGGGAAAGTGTAAATTCTTGGAAAAGGAAGTCATTTTCCTGGGACACAAAGTGGATGCCACTGGTATTCATCCAGTTCCTGAAAAAGTCCAAGCAGTTCAAGATGCACCAAGACCGACGTCAGTAACAGAGCTGAAAGCATATTTGGGACTGTTGAATTTCTATAACAGGTTTCTGCCAAACCTCTCAACACTGCTTGCTCCATTGCACAGGCTTTTAAAGAAGGATGTCCCCTGGTGTTGGAAAGAGGAAGAAGAGGAAGTTTTTAAAAAATCCAAAGAGTTACTGCAGTCTAACCGTGTGTTAATCCACTATGATGAGAAAAAACAATTAGTGCTTTCTTGTGATGCCTCAGCGTACGGTGTGGGAGCCGTGTTGGCACATCGTATGGCAGATGGAACGGAGAGACCCATTGGGTTTGTATCACGAACACTTACAGTAGCAGAAAAAAACTACTCACAGCTGGAGAAGGAGGGTTTAGCTGTAGTGTTCGGGGTAAAGAAATTCCATAAATATCTGTATGGCCGTAAATTTGTGATCTGTACAGACCATAAACCTTTATTAAGTTTACTGAATGAACTGAAAGCTGTGCCGCAGATGGTCTCTCAAAGAATTATGAGATGGGCAGTGATGTTGGGGGCATATGAGTATGTCATTTCTTATAGAGCGGGCAAGGACAATGGAAATGCAGATGCCCTCAGTCGTCTTCCTGTTCTAGAGATTCCAGAGAAAGAATCGAAGGAGGATTATGTTTTGATGTTGGACAGCGTTGTAAGTCCTTTGACGACATCAGAGCAAATCAAGCACTGGACAACTCGAGATCCTGTCCTCTCTAGAGTGCGTGAGTATGTGCTTAAAGGTTGGCCTGATCACAGTAATACAAATGAATTTGCACCTTATAAACAGAGACAACAAGAGCTCAGTGTTCAAGACGGGTGTGTGCTGTGGGGAGCCCGCATCATCATTCCAGAGCAAGGACGTTCGGGGTTGCTGGAACAGCTACACCAGTCTCACCCAGGTATGTCAAGGATGAAAGGCCTGGCAAGGAGTTACCTGTGGTGGCCAAATTTAGATGTTGACATTGAGGCCCGAGTAAAAGATTGTACTGTGTGTCAAGAACACCGAAAAGCCCCTGTGGGTGCACCACTTCATCCGTGGGAGTGGCCACGACAGCCATGGAGAAGAGTTCATATGGACTATGCTGGTCCATTCCTGGGAAAGATGTTTTTAATCTTAGTTGATGCCCATTCTAAGTGGATTGAGGCATATCCCGTAAATTCAGCAACAACAGCGAATACTCTTGAGTGCCTCAGAAAGAGTTTCAGTACCCATGGCATTCCTGAAATGATGGTGTCGGATAATGCTCAGTGTTTTGTAAGTGAAGTGAGCAAAGAATTTATGTCTAGAAATGGCATAACGCATGTTACTTCTGCCCCGTATCATCCATCATCTAATGGTCTTGCTGAGCGGGCAGTCCACACTTTTAAGGACCTTATGAAAAAAAGTTCTGGGAACACTATGGAGACCAAGTTGCATAGAGCATTGTTTAGCTATCGTATTACACCCCAGTCTACAACGGGATTGTCACCTGCAGAAATGATGATGGGGAGGAAATTGCGATGCACCCTAGACAGAATGCACCCTGACTTCACCAGCAAAATTGAATTGAAACAGCAAGTTCAAAAAGAGCAACATGACCAACATGCAAAATCTCGCTGTTTTGAAGTAGGAGATGCGGTGTACACTAGGAACTTTGGGTATGGACCAAAATGGGTGCAGGGAGTAATTCAGGAAATCACAGGACCTGTATCCTATAAAGTGGCAATAGGAAGTGCCCAAATAGTGCGACGTCATGTGGATCAATTATTCAGGCGACAACAAAAAGAGATCCTGGCTAAAGACTTTCAAGCGGCCTTGGGGGAACCTTATGATTCTGATGTGGTGTCAATTGAGGCTGATGTTAAAATGCCTGAATCACTCAGTACGTCAACAACACTTGAATCTTCAGATAACTGGGAGCCTGAGAGTTTGAAATCTGGATGTCAAAGAAATCAATTGTCAGATTCACCCAGTGCTCAAAGAATGCCTGAATTGACTCAAAGTGCATCCCTTGAGAGTGCATCCTCTGGATGTCTACGACGTTCAGTAAGAGAGAGGAAACCACCAGCATATTTTAAAGACTTTGTGACATAAGAAATAGTTCTTCATCAAGAAGAACCTATTGAATTATGAATGATATGAATTGTGTGATGTAAAAAAAAAAAAAAAAAAAAAAAAAAAAAAAATCACTGTAAAAATGTCCTAGAATATGTGTTTTGGGGAAGGATTGCCTCCGAGTTAAGTGGAGGGGAAATGTTGTATGTTAAGGGTGGTATTGGGTTTGTCCAGTAGGGGGCGATGGCGCATTGTGTTTGTGGTCTGTTGCACTGTTAAAAGCAGAGAAGAACGCGCAGTGTGGGGTGCTTGTGTGTGTATTGCTAGCTACAGAGATGAGTCCTAATAAAACGAGACCATCCTGAAGTTACCGTTGTCTCTGAGTTTTTCCTCGGTATCTACGATACAACATCACCTGTATACCTACAGTTTGTCTGAGTGCCCAATTTCAGAACAAAAAGGTTTGAAAAAGCGCCCCCTGCTTGATATAGCTGTAAATGTAAGCACAACAAAAGCTCACGTTGTTTTCCAAAGACAGATATTGATTACAGTGGTCTGTATCTTAAACCTGCAGTGATCATAAACCTGCATTGGTTACCTCCACTGTAACTGATTTCCCCACACATGTTAATGCTTTGATGTTAAAGCTAGAATGTCCACTAATGTGTTTATTTACAAAAAGGCATGAGTGGAGAAAAACAAGTTAATTTTACTTTTATCTAAGTTGTCATAAAACTGCTATTTAAATATATTATTCATATAGGTTATACAAAAAACCTGAATAAGCTTATCTATAGAATGTAAACTGGTGGTAGCCTAGTCTATGAAAGGTAGGCCTACACCCCTCTAAGCTCACACAAATGGTTAGACCCAAGTCTTCAGCAGCCAATGACACGGAGCCGTTCATACTGATTTTTAACGCGTATTTCACGCGTATTTTACGTGTAAAATACACGTGAAATACGCGTATTTTACACGTGAAATACGCGTTGATTATGGCACGCGTATTTTTCACGCGTATTTCACGTGTAAAATACGCGTGAAATACGAGTGACATAATCAACGCGTATTTCACGTGTAAAATACGCGTATTTCACGTGTATTTTACACGTAAAATACGCGTGAAATACGCGTTAAAAATCAGTATGAACGGCTCCGTGTCATTGGCTGCTGAAGACTTGGGTCTAACCATTTGTGTCTAACCACTTAAAATTCGCGTGTTTTTGGCCCTAAAGGCTTTCCATATGAGCGTCTCATATTGACGCTTAAAGGGTACCATGTGCGTCGGTATGTTGACACATGGTCAAAAGCGTCCGTTAGCGTCAGTTAGATGACGCCTTGGGATGAGAATGTGTGCAATTTGCTCTGTTGTGGAGAATATTCCCGTCATTAGCAAACGGAAGCCCGAACAAGAAGAGTGTGTATTAAACATTTTGAATGGAGGTGATGTTGTGGCCCTACTCCCTTTAGGAAAAGTTTAATTTATCAACTATTACCGATCGTCAGCGAGAAACTGGGGAGCCTTTTGTCAGGTCAGTGTCTCCTTTCTTTTCCAGGTCTTAAATATTGCCATGACATGCTGTAATCTTACAATTAAGTTGCAGCATTTCCGACAGACTCGAGATGAACAAAGAGCTGTGTTTAACAGAACTAATCCTAAATTTGACAGTTGGCTGCAAATATTTTTTTTGTTTCTCTCTACCCAGCAAACATTTGGACGTGTAATGACCGTTGAAAAGACGTTTGTCCGACACGTCCCGTCATGGTTGAAAAATAGTTCCAAAATGGAAGTTGAACCGAGGTCTTTGACGTCATCTGGCCGTGAATTCCACGTCTCTTCAGCGCGTCCCTGGACGTCTAAATGCGTCGTCATTTGTGTGTTTAAATGTGTTGCTGCATAATTTAAGTGTATATAAGCCTGCATTTAAAATAATCACACACATATTGTGTAACATCGTGAAAGGCAATCAAGTCTTGAAGTTTACACATCTTGACAAAGGTTCTAAAAAGGTCCAAAATTGGTCCAGTCAGACCCGACCGTCAATAAAACGTTTTAATCACGTGTACATCACAAACAAGAACACATTATTTGTGGACATAAGAAAAAAAGAAGCATGTTCTGATTTAGCACATTTTATTGATCTTCTTGAACAGCCAAAATGTCTCTTAATATTTTTTCAATGTTTAACATTTGTTAACCAAACTAAAATACCCATTACAAAATACTGAATTATTATATAAAGGGATAGTTCACCCAAAAATGAAAATTGTTTCATTTACTCACCCTCATGTTCCACACCTGTATTAGTTTCTTTCTTGTGCTGAACACAAAAGAAGATATTTTGAAGAATGTTTGTAACCAAGCAAATAGAGCAACCATTGACTACCATTATTGGAGAAAGATTAATGGGAAGCGACATCTTGGTTACAAACATCTTTGTGTTTAGCATAACATAGAAAGGTATACAGGTTTGAAACATGAGGTTGAGTAAATGATGACAATTTTCATTTTTGGGGAAACTATCCGTTTAAACACATTGTTTGGCTCAGTCTTTGTATCCACCAGCTCTTCCTGGAGCGTGTTTCAGGTGTTCTGCCATTGCTGCATCAATTTCAGAGTCTGTTGCATTTGGGCTCCACCTCTTCACAGCATCTAAGGGAAGAGAATATATATATAAATAAATATATATTAAATAAATAAAATTATAAATTTGAGGTAAATGATATGCACTTATTTTCAAAATATTTTTATGGTCTACAGCTAAATAAAAGAAAAACATGGAACAAGATGAATGAATCATGAATGAAACAATAGAAAAAGGTAATCAATATGCATTACATTTTATTTTATTGTATAAAATATGTTCTGCTTTTATTTTTAAAGCAGTTACTGGAAACATACAGCTAAACATTTCATTCCATTTCAGATAATTTACTTTCTGAAAGAAACTCTCAAAAGGCTACATTAATAAGTTACAGTAATAACTTTGACTGTATCATTAAACAATATACTTGGCATACCGTTGTTGTATACGTTCAAAGTTACTTTTAGCCTACTGGCTAATTTTAGCCAAACTCAGTACATTTCAGTTGACAATGTGGGCATCATTTCTGTCTGTTCATTCATGTCACACAAGTAAACCTCAAGCACGTTAATCTAATACCAAATGTACTTACCAAACAGTAGATTTTTAATAATATCGACACAACTCCCTCCTCTCCTCGTGGTTGTTCAAAGTTCTAGAATCTATAGGGAGAACGCGTTAACATCTCGCGAGATAATCTATCCTATCGCGGGATTTTGTTGTATCGCGAGATTTTTTGTTCCTACATCTTGGCAGCACAGTTTATGGTTTGGGCAATTACATCCAATTCAGACATAAATGGTGACCGGGTATATTACTGTTTTTGTATATAAATACATTACATAAAAAATAACAACGAAAACATCAGGTACAACAGGTTAAAATAATGACTAAAATGCAGTGGCTTTGCAATCACTTGACTATAGGCTACTGGGCATTTTGTGATTATAATTTATAAAAACAAGATAAAGTAAATATTCATTTGTATATAAATTGTGTATTTTATAAAGAATTATAATTCCTGATCATTTTTTCTGTCTTGCTAGACCCCCGCTAGACTAGACGTGCAAAAGACGTCAGTGGACGTATATTCACAGCCTGACTAGACGTGTAAAGGACGCCAGTGGACGTCTTCACAACCTCTTAAAAACTTCATGGGCAATTACATTAATTATTGCAGTATTAACCATGCGAGGATTAAGCGTGCTTTTGCATATTTAACAAGGATTTCATAGAGGGTCATGATGGACTATAAATGCACGTGGAAAAGACGTCGCCAGGTGATGTCCTCTCACCCGATACACTAAACATAACTACACGTAGCTAAAAGTTAAAATAACAATTATACATGCAACTGTAGACATGTACAAATGTATCTGAATGCATTTTTAGGAAATGTTCTGTGTTACATATTTTTACCGATTTATGACGTCCTGGCCGCAACTATTTTTGGCCAGGGACACGACGTTGCCGTCGGACCAATGTTTGCTGGGTACTGTCAAATATCAGTTTAGAGGCCCTGATTGTACCGTGGATGCGTAGATGAACCGCATAATCTTCAAAAGTTGTTTACAGCCATGTTCACTCTGGTATTTCGCTCGGATCATCAAGTGTTTACAGCAGGTTTACAGTGAAAGTTCGATCATAGATTTGAGTTCGATCCATGATGTCTGTGGTTCGATGCGCCTGTGTCAGGGCATAACATGCGTCATAAATAAACTTATCTGATTGGCTTACGGGTAACCAATGATTTTAAACTTCAGACAAGCGCCCCCTAGCGAGAGAGAAAACACTTCTCTATTATGCCATTCCAGACTCTGGGCCTTTCTCAATATGTGTTCTTGTCTGTACTTGTGTCCGTGTGTTTTTGTGAAACGTCATCTTTTGTGGCCCAAGTACTGTCCCAATACACAAGTTTGCATTTTGGCAAGAATGGTTAAAAATCCCGGATGTGTTCTTGACACGCCCATTTTACCGAGGATGCATCGGTTGGTAACTTGTGTGAACTTGACGGCAGAAATATCCCAGCATTCAGTTCGGCATTCGAGGAAGGAGAGGCAGGTCAATACAGTAATTCGTTTTTCTACAATTTCGTACGCTATTTCATCACTAAATTCACTTCTGAGAACATTTGATGCGAGAAATCAACTGTGTAGATTTCAAATATTGGCATTTTTACGAAAATCTATGGCGAATCGAAAATGTGCTCAAACGTTTTCGGAAGTGAGAATCTCCGTAAGCGCCTGCGGGTGTTAAGTTAGATAGCGAGCCAACCGGCCAGTCTGCTCACAGACTCGTTTTACCCCACAGTCAAGAGACCATTGCAGCCTGGCTGTTATCGTCAATAATTCTCGTTATGTTTGGGTACCGCAGACGGTGTCTGTGCGGGGGTATTATTGCGCAATACCAGCAAGAACACAGCGTCTCAAACTGTCAGCAGCGTTCTGTGTGCTCGTCACCTTGTGAGTTCATTCTTCCAAGAACAACTAGCAAGAGCCTTCTCCCCAAGAACACAAGTCCGTTCTTTGCATTCTTGGTTTTGAGAAACACCCTCTGTCTACGAAGCAAAGTGAAGTAGCAGAGTCTGGTATTACCAGGCTAGCTAAAGGTGCCCATTTTGAAAAAAAGGGAAAACGTAGGGAATTTTGCACTTTCAAACCTGTTTATCATATTAACCCAAAAATGCCGAATTACCACTTGAGGTACAAAATAAACCAGTTTGAAATGTGTGATATACCTGGAGTTGCTATCTAGGCACAATAAACATAAGATCCGTGGCAACGGTTTTGCAATCCGTCCCCTCAGTTTATAAACTGTACTCACGAATTCTTAAACTGTTCCCTCGGTTTAACAATTGGTGCCCACGGATTAATAAACCGTACCCACGAGTTCCTAATCCGTGCTCTCAGATTTGTAAACCGTGCCTTCAGTTTTGAGACACCCCTCGCTGCAGCCTGTAGCGCGATGACGTAGCTGGATGGTCCAATAGGCCCTTTTCACAATGACGTCAGATAACTTCCGCTTTTCCGCAAAGCAGTTTAAAAATACTTCCGTTTTAACTTGCGCGCGCTGGTTAAAGTTACTTCAGGAAAACGCATTATGCTGGGTACACACCAAAAGATTTTTTACATCTTATAAGATTTTCAAAATGTGAAAGACCACACACATGAGGAGAAAAAATCATGAATTTAACCGTTTTGCTCCTATAGTGTGTGGTGTGCCATGATGTGACAAAGACAGCACACCACACACGAACAGATTTTCAACCAGATTCTCGACTGTGAACACAGGAAATCTCGCAAAATCTCGTGAGACATCAGAATAATCAAGGCAGACCATAACCACAAATTAACCATAGTTTTGCACACAAAAAAAATTCTGACCATAGTATTTATTTGGTTACACAAATGTTCAATACGCCTATAATAAAAACATGGTTAATTTTCCGTCTCTCTCTCTCTCTCTCTAATATTGCAGAAGCTATTTCTGACCAACTCTTCTTCTTGTCCAATCTATTATGGTAGGTTTTACACCACACGTTGTACAAACATTTGTGCTGTTGCCACAAATCAACAAGCTGATCCTCCATCTCTGCTGTCCACATCAATTTTACTTTGTGCTGCGCCATGACTGCGTTTGTTATGCTTCCGTCTTCCGTCATCTCGCTTTCTGATTGGATATTGTTTCGTTTCACGTGATAATCTCCAGAGCGAGCGCGCGTTTGTCCTCGGGGTTCCCGCCACACATCAGGATTTCCGATCGTAAATATTCAACATGTTGAATATTTACGATTAGCGATCGGGGCGCCTCCGACGTTCTTCCGAGCAGGTTCGGACACTCTTAACACATCTCACACCAAGGGAGAATCTGATAAGATAATCTGTAGAACCATCAAGATAATCGGGACATAGCTAGGATTGTCGGAAGGGGGAAATCGGCCCAAAATCAGCCCGATTATCTTTTGGTGTGTACCCAGCATTAGGTGATCGCCAACAACACGAAAGTTAAAATTAAAATAATAATAATGTTTATGTATGTAGCATTATTGGTTCTTATATTTAGATTATTTTGATGACGTTAATGATCATTTCCAGTAACTTATTGCGTGTGACACCAAGATAACTGTTAATCGCGGTCAGCCCGTGTATCGCCAGAAGTTTACTAACAAGTGTTAAATTTTTATCAAAGCTAGCACTAAATGTCAAACCATTTCCATATGCTGATGTGATTTATCATTCATTTCATTCATGTGTCCATTTTTCAACAGTTTCCCATCCAATAAGCATGGCACAGTCATCTTGTAGATGCTATTGTAGTGTTCCTTGTTGTTCAAACAACAAACATAAATTTCCTTATTTAAGTTTCCACGATTTTCCAGTGGACGCTGAAATACGTGCACGTTGGGTTAGGGCGATCAATTGGGTTAGGGCGATCAAAAGAGACAAGGGCCCGATTTCTAAAATCCTCCGTGGGAGCACTTACGTGTGTAGTCAGCACTTTACCCCAGAGAATATATGTACATCAACCAGTGGACAAACCAGGATTAAGAAATTCTAGATTCCCCTGGAATGACTGGGGTAAAGGTAAGACACTAACGCAAACAAGTACTGCTCAATGAAGAATTTATATCCTTTGTCAAGCTTGGAACATGTTGTAATATAAGGGAAAATTTGTCTGCAAGTCGCTGTACATCATCTAGATGTATTTTTGTCAGGTGTTGAAGGGACTGTGTAAACTCCATCGCGTCATATACTCTTTGGTAGCGCGTTCCCCTATGCCGGCGGAAGTAAACATACACTGCTTTGAGTCCGAACGGAAGTTGTGTGACGTCATGTGAAAAGGGCCTATACGTACTGGATGGGGCTGGGTTTTGGTGACGTCATATGCGCAGTATCGATCTCTGGGTTATAATGTGATGAATGAAGCTAACTTTACTGAAGCTAACGCATGTCATTTTCTTTCTATAGTCCAACGTTATAATCGTAACGTTACGCCGCCATGCCTGAGTGTTTTGTACCAGACTGCACACACACGAGCAGCGGATCTTGCTCGTTGTTTCACTTCCCGGGAGATGTAACAGTTAGTTCATTGAGCGATTTTCACATACAACTAAATGTTACTCTTCTGTTTTATGACAAACTTCTGACAAACATACTTCTCTATTAAATTGACAAACATCATATGTGTAATTCAGGGCACAGTTCAGAGGAAATAAAAAGATAAGTTGTCTTTCTCCATTGACTCCCATACATATGTTTTCCGAAATAAGGTCCCATGAGCCAGAATCAGAGGGGAGGGACTTAGACTCTCTAGAGGTGTTAGGCTTGTTCGACTTCATGCAGCTCTGCGCAGATCGATCGGTGGCTGACTTGAAGCAGTGCACGCCGGTTAGAAATTTTGTCCGACTTGATGCAGCGCTGACTCCACGTGACTGTGACGTATGCCATCAAAGTACCGCGAGAGCGATTCGAGAGTAGCCGGAGGATTCAGCCAGCGCAGTTTCTCAAGAGCGGCTGCACAAGCTCTGATGACGACACAGCTGTTCCACGATTCGCCGGATTCACCGCATGACAACGATCACGTGCGTGTCGTGTTTATTCTCACACCTTTAGTTCCACTAAAGTGCACAAATCAGTTTTTATAACAGTAAACATTCTTTTCATGTAGTCGCGATGTTATATTGTGTCATGTTTATCAAAATAAAACTGATTAAAAAACGTTGACTCCACTTCGTTGATATGCTTATTTTGAACGTTATTCTAGTTCAAACAGATGCTGTATGAAGCAGTAAAGTATTGAATGAAAATGTGTCTGAAATGTCTGTGTATTTGGCAAATATTGCATTTATTTCATTTCAGCTGTGGTAAAGTATGTAAACACCACGTGAGAGGTCACTACGGGAACCAGAAAGTGTCCGACTTCACGTCTCCGTTTGCAGCTCCTCCCCGCCTGCACCACAAGTATATATATATATATTTTTTTTTTTCAGTGTCTGCAGGACATGTACTGTACATACATTTAAAAAACTGATTTTAAGTTTCATATACAAACTGATTACTGCAGTCATATCAAGCGCTTGTCACTAAAGTGACCATTTATATTTATAAATAGTTGTCCTTCGGGCTATAGTGATTGCCGTCACAGATGAAGCAGTAACCTTCAAAGTCTTTGGTCGAGTAAAAGGCACGAAGGATTCCTTTCCTTCCATCTCCAACATAGCCTGGCGGGAGGTCTTTAAATAAGTCCCCACAACAAAGGCAACTGGTCAGCGTATATGGCACTCGATACATCTTGTAGTCACTGGAGAATTCACTCCAGTTGACAACACCTATTGTAAGAAAGATTTAAAGTAATAAGTTCTGAGCAAAGCTTAAAATGCATTTGCAGTTTAAACTTAATGTGTAGAACTGTCTACTTGTAAAAATATAAAAATAATGAAATAACCTACTGTCAAGACAGGCAAAATGAGCCTCTTTTCTGAATGACGCCTCACAAACAACATCATGGAAAAGCCAGCACGTCAGAGACAGTCTGAAGAAAGCCACATCTCCATCTTCTTTGACCACGTTCATGAGGATATGCCTCAGGATCTCAGCTGGCATCTGCTCAAAAAAAGTTGTTTAATGTTATTCAATATAAAATACAAGTCAAATAATAGCTTACATTTAACATGTTAAAAATAAAAACATTTAGGGAAAACTCCCACCTTCCACCTCATCTGGCACTTCTAGCACCTCATCAGCTTCCATTTCCAATTCTCCTAAAGAAAGAAATTATATTCACATCAATCATTAAGTATTTATGGAAAATGGAACTTTAACTAAAATACTTGAACATTTTATCATCAGTTGTCAGACTAGTTTAAGTTATACCTGTCTTCATTTCTTTGCGCCTTTTTCTAAATAGCTTTCTTTCAGCACATCGGATCTTAAATTATATTTTAAAAAAACAACAGAAAGTATTTACTCCACACAGGGAGGGAGGGGGGACACACACCATAAAATACCAAATACTGTACAAATTAACATTATTAAAGGGAGGATAAAAAAAATGCTACTTCTACTCCTCCACCTACTACTAATAAATATGTTTTATTCATATGAAGTACTTGCAAATAGGCTTACTTCACAGGATAATTTGCTAGCAGGAGCAAGCACCACCATCTCCTTACTGCACCCATGTCAGACTGGAAAATATGCTTAATGTAAATCACAATCACCCTTTGAGAATATACTAAATTATTAGTTTTGATAACTCACCTCAGCAAAATCAAAGAGACCTCCCATCACAACATAGAGTGCGTACTGTAACATTAATAGTAAGTTACATCAAAACAGACATAAACAATAGTAATAAGCTTTAATGAAATTGTTTTGAGAGAAATTAACAACAACAAGACAGCAATCTGACAAAGCTATAAACAAAAAAAAAACATTTATTATTGTTATCAAACAATTCTTCCTACCATCAACACAAACACTCCACAGTTATTTGAACAATTCTGCCTTGGAGCCTGTTGAGTTACATTTAAATAAACATGTTATAATTATTCATAAATAAACAATGTGGTTGAATATCTTCTAAAATAGAATTTAATGATGGCAACAAGAAAACTGCTTGCGTTCAGATCATTACGTCCACTCTTTCCACGGCCCAGGATGCAGTTGCTGTGCAAGTATTCTACAAAACATTTAAACCACAACAACAATTAAAACAAAAATGGACTAAACATAATAATGAAAGGCTAACAAACAAACTGGGGTGGAACAACCCAAAACCAATTTTTGGCTCATTTATCATTGTTTAAACAATTTTATCTATGAACTATAAAATATAATTTCATGGATTAGGTAGATTTAAATAGTTTAAGCATCAATGAAAAATTAGCCATAAAACAAAATGCATGCAAAAGGATGCATGGCACAAAAACAGAACTACCATAATCCTGAACTAATTTTGAACTCTTAATATTATTCTGAAAAAACCTGTAGGGACCAATAGAAACGACAATCGCTGAAGTCAGTGCTGTACAGTGAATCAAGCAAATACATCTCTCTGCTTTTTGGTTTCATGATCTGTAAAACTGGTTCGATTTAGTGATTCTTGAAGATACAATTGTTAGTTATGTCAAAATATCTCAGAGTTACTTGCATTAAGGAGAACTGATAATTTAAACAAAAGACTTACACATATCATCCAATGGTTTGTAGCCCAGAAAGGCAGTAAGATGAAGTCACATCTTGCTATATGGTCCTAATACAGACAACAAACATTTTTAAACGCCACCTAAAACGACCCTGGTTAACTTCTATTAAATTTTCAGTCGTACTTACATAAGTTAGCTGAAGGGTCTGCACAGAATGGTGGCAACCATGTCACTGTCACATATGAGCTAAAACAATGGACCTTTATGTTCTGTTAGATACCATTTAAAAATACAGTTAATTTGATTGCATATAAAGGATCACTTATGCACACTTTCTCATATATCAAAATAAAAGAGATAAGAGTCAGGCAATTTACCAGAACCACCCCAAATCTGCTGGAAGATTGTCGTATGCGGAGCGGTTTTGCATTTCCGTCCGCAAACGTAACACAAGATCCATCCTTGATCCCTTTGTGTCCAATCCACATTCTTTGCACAGCTTCCTCACTGCATCAACCTAAACAGATGACAGGCTTTGGTTAAAACCAAAATTGTTCCAACACATAATTAGATGTGGTAAATTTGTTCTTACCTTAAGATTAAAGAGCTCATCACCTAACCTTTCCTCTGTGATGTCAAGATCTGGAACATCACAGGACTTTGTTTTTTGTAATTTTGCATGCTCAGTGTTTAGAACAATGTCTGACTTCCGGGTATTAGGTCCAATCCAAGGAGCCCAGTAATCATAACTTGGACAAACTACAAAGGGATTTTTTCTGCCACCTTAAGAGAAATACAGAGTGTAGAAGTACATTAAAGATTTGTTTCTTTAGTTACACAGACCTAAATAATATTACAGATTAAATAACTTACTTGAAAGAAATCCCCTTCCAATCATCTCCATCGTTACAGATTCCCAAAAAGAGACAATGTTTGTCTCACCCTTGAATTTTGAGGGTGGTGTGGCTATTTCACTGACTGCAACACAAATTCACAAATCAGGAACATGCTGTCATGGATGTGGTGCGTGCTGAAGAAGAGGCTGTATCAAAAGGCTCCAATTCAAATATTTACTAAATCCAAACACAGGTACAGGGATGACAGGCAGGTTAGTTCACACACGAAACAAGGTGACATTGTTTCAGAAGGAAACCAAATACAGATACAAATCAAACATAACAAGGTGATCAAAGGTGACACGGATGATGAAGACGATAAACAGGTGGGTAATTGAGGGAGTGAGTTCAGGTGTGGAGACTGCTGGCAAGTGTAGTGCAGACGACACTGTGACATGCCGTTTTTAGAAAGCATTTGTAATACAGTGTACACAACACATACTTACAAGGAATACTGAAGACCCCTTTCTTGTGGAGATCCATGATCACCACTTTGGGGTGATAACCACAATTGATGCAGGAGTAAGAATAAACATGTCTGCTCAAGGCTTCAAAGTGGAGGTAACCATGGAGCACTGTGTCTTTGTTGGGGAATTTTGCTTTGGCAGTGGCTTCAAGTATGCTCATTACTCTGCTAACAGCAGTGTGATTCTATGAATATTCATAGAGTACAAAAAAAAAAGATTGTTACATGACATAATACGTATTACATGAAACAATATAAACATCAGTAGTTACACATATTACCTGAAGAGCATTGCGAAGAATTGCACACAAGTGTAAAGAAAGCAGAAGGTGGTCAATGAAGTTATGGATACCACCAGTAAATTCTTGGTACCTGTACATCAATAGCCGCGTTTCCACTGCCGGGCCAGGGCCGAGCCGTGCTAGTGCGTGCCAGGGCCAGTCGCGTTTCCACTGTCACTTCCGGGGCTTGATCGGGGCTTCCTCAGGGCCAACGGCCAGGATTTCTGGCCCGTCGAATACCTTGGGCCAAAGCGGGCCAGCTCGGGCTAGAGGCGTGCTCAAGGTAAAAGGCGGAGTTTATCGGTGTTATGGAACGTTATGATCTGAAGCAAGATGCACATTTCACTTTTTTATATCGCGCAAAATAATCGCTGCAAAGCTCTTCTGAGCATTTGGGCAGAAGAAAGGGTACAACGTCAATTTGACGGCGTGTGAAGAAACGAGGAAGTTATTAAATACATCGATGCTGAACTTTCTAAGCTAAGCATGCGGCGATCAACGCTTCAAGTTCAGGAAAAAATAGAAAAGTTGCGGGCGCAGTATTGTTCAAGGCGATTAAAACGCACAACGGACAAAGCGGAGCTCAGAAAAGGATTTTTCCATGGTTCGACTTGATGGCCGTGTGCTGGGTCACCATCCCTCTGTTAGTGACAACTCGCGAGACAATCGGGACACTATTGCAGCCACGGCCGGTGAGTTAATATACATGCTATCTTCCTAACTTAAAAAATAAATGAATTTATAATATCCGCTGAAATGGGTTGGGTTGTATGAATGACGTTTGATCCAGAAAGGCGTGTTAGGGGCGGGGTTTAGGGCAGCGCTGCGGGGCCGGCAGTGGAAACACAAGTCCGGTGCTTAAGGACCGAGACCACTGGCTCGGCTCGGCTCGCTGTTAGCCCTGGCCCGGCCCTAGCCCGGCAGTGGAAACGCGGCTATTGTGCAGTTGCTACAAACTTTGTAGTAAGTTGAAATTCCTTAATGGAGAGCAGCAGGCACGTGCACAGGTAGGGCTCAACCTGTGCAGAGCACATGCCCTTTTTGCCAAAGTGCCCTTTTTTGGTGGTGGTGTTTTTTTTTTTTTTTTTTTTTTTTTTAATCAATGCTATTGGTCACCCTTTAAGTCTATCTGTCTGTTTTAAAAATATTTAGCCAATGGAAGATCTTAAAAAGCGCTTGTGTAAATCTTGTTCGATCCTCAAACGGTCAGTAAAGCTGATAACTCCGCCCCCTCTATCGTGACTGAATCAACTGAAGCTCCACAGCGGCCACACAGCAGACAGCAGCTGAACGAAGTTTTGCAAGGGTAAACAAAGGTCTTGTTGTTTGAATAAGTACTAAACACGTTGTCTATAAAAGCTCATATTTTATTTATTTAATGTCTGTAAGATATGTGGGACCTGAGAGAGATGGCTATGCTAGCATTTGCCATATTCATTGCCAATAGCCTACACTTAAATAGCCTGTGCATACAGTAGCATTTCATTTTTTATAAAATGCGATTTTGACCAAATGTATTTTACAACAGGAAAAACTGAGCACCTATATATAGCTATAACAATCTAGTTGGTAAGCTGTTGATGAAAATGTAATGATGCCGCCGTTTCCATAGGAAAATCATAAGCACAGGTGCGCCACCGCGCTGTTCGTACTGGAACTACAAAGTGATCCTCGTCGCCTAACATATATTTCTAAGAAATGTGTTCTTTGATTCATGATTGCTGATACACTTAATTTATTAACATTTAATCATGTTATGGTAATAATATTAAATTAAAGTTAATTCAAGGCTGTTAATATGCACGTATTCGCAATGTAATTTTTAATCTAGTAGGCTATTCTATACTCTCCGGTCGTCCTCACATGTATAAATGTAGTAAAACATGGTTTTACTACAGTAATATTGTAGTAGTAACTTAGTAGTAGTAGTAAAAAACATAAACATTACAGAAGATCACTGTTAAATCTTTATATTTCATCATGCAGAATGTAATTCATGATTTAATTCATTCCAAGGCTTAATTTATTTGATCCAAAATAAGCAAAAACAGTAATATTGTGAAATATTTTTTACAATTTAAAATAACTGTTTTCTTTTTGAATATATTTAAAAATGTAGCCTAATTTATTTCTGTGGTCAAAGCTGAATTTTCAGCATCTTTACTCCAGGTCAGTACTCTTCAGTGTCACGTGATCCTTTAGAAATGCTTTTCACTGCAACTGTACTTTTCACGCTATTTTATATATTTTTTCATTGCTGGCTTATTTTAATAAGAGACCTTCAAGAGACCAACATTGGTCCTCCACAGTATCAAGTTTTTGCCATCAAATTCTTCTTTGCAATCAGATTTTTTTTTCAAAAATTTGGTTAATTAAAGAGACTGTTCACGCCACGTCTGTTCCTGAGCCGGTTAAGAACCAACTCCGAAGCCTTTGCTGACCTTCATGGCCAAATGTGAAGTCATAAACATCTTCAAGCACGGCTCACAGAAGGTTGCTGTTGTAATTAGGTTTAAAGAAGCCCTAAAACCTTGTAGCTATATCTATATTATTATTATTATGGTTGTTATTAATAGTGAATAAATCTAAAGCTTTTGAGACTAATCTTTTTTTTTTTTTTTTTTTTTTTTGTCATGAAGATGTGACCATTTCCTCCTTTTATGTAGGGTTACTAAATAATCTTAATATAAAAAAAGGGAGGGGGTGCCCTTTTTCAGTTTCAGCGCATGGCCCTCAAAAGGTCTGTGCACGGCCCTGATGCGTGGAGAACTTTTTGCTTGGATACCTTTTATTAACGTTGAACATATTGAGCAAAAGAAAATGTAGCGCCCCGTTTGTCGGAACGAAACTGAACGATACAGCTCACGTACAGCGGCCTATACGTTTGTTCTCCTTTCAGGAAAGAATGATGTTTCACAGGACCGAAAGTAAAGTATGTCAATGGTCTGCTAATTTGATGTGTGAGATAAATAGAACAAAAGTTTATGTTTGTCATGAACACAACTTGAGAGTTTTTTTTTTTTTTTTTACAATTTTTTGGCATTGGTAAACGATGGTCTTAGAAAATGTAAAGAAGCAAAAATTAGCAAACAGCACTGAGGAATCATTCAGTACGCAAGATATTTCTGTTCATATTTGTCTGAAGCATATAGTATAATGATTTGAATAGCCTAACATACATTAATTAATTATGTGAACCAGAGACTACGTTTACATAATAATGTGATTGTTATTTCCAATAATTAATAAATAATAAAATAAATATTTACATGACACAAACTAACCTCTTCACTCTCGTTTACAGGCAATTTTCATTATTCTGATTATTTGCTAGAAATTGGCAGTATAAATTAACTCACTGGCCACTGTTTTGATCTACTTTTGTCTAAAGCAAAAAAGATTTTTTTCTATGGACGTATTTGTTTTTTTTTGTTGGCGATGTTCCTAAAATATCTTTATTTGATGTTTTCAACCATCAATATAGTCAAGTCATGTCAAGTCAAATATATTTATATAGCGCTTTTCACAATACAGATTGTATCAAAGCTGCTTCACAGTATCAATCAGAACAACTTAACAGTGTTTGTTTATTACTGGAAAAAGACATCCAAGTTTGGTAGAGCTGATCAATGGTATGATTGGTTAATTAATTTGAATATCCCCAACTGAGCAAGCCAAAGGCAACAGTGGCAAGGAACCGAAAAACTCCATCTAGTGACCTAAAGGTGTCCTAACACACCATCAGATGACCCAGTGGAGAAAAAAAAACCTTGGGAGAACCCAGGCTCAGTCGGGGCCAGTTCTCCTCTGGCGTTTATGAACTAGAGGCCGAATTTACAGTAACTGTAAGATAAAAAATTTATATGAATGCCTGGCTAAATAGATGCGTCTTCAGTCTAGTTTTAAACTGGGACAGCGAGTCTGAGCAACGAACAATATCAGGAAGGCTATTCCAGAGCTTCAGAGCTAAATGTGAAAATGCTCTGCCTCCTTTGGTGGATCTGGATATCCTAGGAATGACCAGAAGCCTCGAATTTAGTGATCTTAAAGAGCGCGATGGATTGTAAGGCGATAGAAGATCCGTTAAATAGACTGGAGCTAAACCATTTAGAGCTTTATAAGTCAAAAGCAATACCTTGTAATTAATACGGAACTTTATAGGTAACCAATGAAGTGATGATAAAATCGGTGTTATATGATCATATTTTCTTGATCTAGTTTTGGACTAACTGTAGCTTGTTTATTGAAGATGCAGGACAACCAGCTAATAAAGCATTACAGTAATCTAGTCTCGAGGTCATGAATGCATGAACTCACTTTTCTGCATCAGAGACTGATAGCATATTACGTAGCTTAGCAATGTTTCTAAGGTGGAAAAAGGCTGTTTTTGTAACATATGAAATATGCTTTTCAAAAGACAGGTTGCAGTCTAATGTAACACCCAGGTCTTTTACTGTAGCGGATAAAGTAACAGGGCATCCTACTATGTTAAAGTCGTGCTGTGAAAGGTTTTGTGGACGGTTTTTAGAACCGATAAGTATTACCTCTGTCTTGTCTGGATTTAATAAAAGAAAATTACGCGTCATTCAATCTTTTATATCTTTAACACAATCTGTCAATTTGGATAATTTAGCGTATTCATCTGGCCGTGATGAAATATATATTTGAGTGTCATCGGCATAACAATGGAAACTAATTCCATGTTTCCTTAGAATATTACCAAGTGGCAGCATTTATATTGAGAATAATAAAGGGCCTAACACAGATCCCTGCGGCACTCCATAGTTTGCCGAAGTTATGATCGATTTTTCTCCATTTAAGTAGACGAAATGGTAGCGGTCAGATAAGTATGACCTGAACCAGCTTAGTGCTTGTCCTTGAACACCAGTGTAATTTTGTAGTCGATCTAAGAGTATTGTGTGATCTATAGTGTCGAACGCAGCAAGAAAGAGCCGAGTTGACTGGACACAACTTTTTCTAATATTTTTGACATAAATGGAAGATTTGAGATGGGTCTGTAATTTGCTAGGTTATTTGGATCTAAATGTGGTTTCTTAATAAGAGGTTTTATAACAGCCAGCTTGAACGTTCTTAGAACATGACCTAAAGATAAAGGTGAGTTAATAATATTGAGAAGAGGCTCTTCCACTATAGGTAACACTTCTTTCAGTAGTTCAGTTGGTATAGGATCTAATAAACACGTTGTTGTTTTAGATGAAGTGATAAGTTTATTTAACTCTTTTTGTTATATGGTTGTAAAGCATTGTAATTGTTCTTGCGGGGTGATAATTGCGGCTAAATTATAAGGCGCGAGTAAAGATTGAACGTTTATGATTTTGATTCTGATGCTTTCAATTTTCTCGGTGAAGAAGTTCATGAAATCATTACTACTAAACTGTAGCGAGGTATTTTGTTCAGACGACGTCTGTTTATTTGTTAGTCTAGCCACGGTATTAAATAAAAACCTTGGATTATTTCGGTTGTTTTCTATTAATTTGCTGAGATGCTCAGCCCTGGCCGTTTTAAGGGCCTTTTTATAACGTGACATACTGTCTTTCCACGCGATTCTAAAGACCTCTAAATTAGTTTTTGAATGATATCTGTGCATCATCAAATGTCAGCAAAGGTTTGACTATTCTCTCTTTACTGAAAATAATGCCAGAGTCCGTTAGAATAAAATAAAATATTTACAATTTATTATGTCAGGTAAATGCCAATTTCATAATCAGTTCAAAGATTATCAATACAATAACATCAAATGAGTAAGATAGGTTAAACCCAACATTTAGAAAAATACATAATGCTGAGGTCCTTTAACCTTATGGGCTAATCTGAGTTACAAATCACGCCGAGCCTCATTAGACAGAAACATTTACTAACAATAGCAATTTGGATTCAGCGGTTACACCTCTTGGGGGCAGAGTGCCATTTGCCTGGAATACACATCCTCCTTTTTTTAAGCAGAAGAAGTGCTTTGGACTCTTTTCTAAACTACACAACTTTACATTGACATTGACAAGAGAAACATGAACTGAGAAAAAATGAGGGCTTAAATATGCTCATTCACGAATTAGGGAACCGGTGTCCCCTCAGCAGCTCAGAATAGAACATCACATGTTGTCATCTGGAAATTACGGTAATTATGACAGCAGAGGCAAAGAAAACCATGACCAGAAACTTAACAAGAAAATTAAACAAAACATGGCCGTGACAGAAACTCACGTCCAACTTCTGCATGGACTGTTTGCTCATTCTGCTGGGCAACTATGATGTTTAACTATGATCTGGAACTTTCCAAAGGAATATTCAGTGTTACTTTGAACCTTACAGTGATCAGCCTCTGTGGCAAGACTGAGAAAAAACACAGTAAATGCACTTAGTCATGGAGTCTAACAATGAGTCAGAAGAGAAGATTTAAAAGCAGAAGTTTTAAGCTTGTTATTATCAGTAATAGGAAGTGGCAATTCCTGTGGTGACATGCTAGACTCTGTCTCAAAATATTTTAAACAACATTGTGCGGTCCTTGTATTTGTGATAAACCGTGTGTGATATTTATTTTAAAGACAGTTTACAATAGGTGTGTAAATAAGTAGGGAACAAACATTGAGTGTCCGAAATACCATCTTTAATGTAAAAGTACTTTCCTGCAATGGATTCAGGATCTGCCGTTGACATGCAAGGACCCTGGTCAAACTGGGCTCAAAATATATCACCCAACATCGGGAATTTTATGGCCGTTTGCCAGTGTAGGTTAATTGCACATTGATGCTTATGTGTGGCAGAAAGAAAGAAAGAAAGAAAGAAAGAAAGAAAGAAAGAAAGAAAGAAAGAAAGAAAGAAAGAAAGAAAGAAAGAAAGAAAGAAAGAAAGAAAGAAAGAAAGAAAGAAAGAAAGAGTACTCAGGCCCTCACTGAGATCAGATTATGTCAGAAAATATTTTTTTTTATTATTCCGTGGTTAAATCTGCAAATGGTTTACATAAAGATGGAAATATATAGCTATTAATCAATACACTTGGCCAATAAATATATAGCCAATAGCCATAACTGATGCCCCCAATACAATCACTAATCATTATTGCAGTTTCGACAAAACTATGTTATCTTGGTGACAAGTTTTTAAAACAGGTTTCCCAAACACTGTCCCCCACTACAAACAGATGAGTTGTGTGTCAGATTACGTACTATGCTGTGCACTTACACTATATACAATATGTACAATAGGGCTGGTCAAAAAAAAAAAAAAAAAAGATTTTTCAATTAATCGTTTTTTAAAATGTGTCAAAGGTCACAAATCGTTTTTTCCCCAACTTTATTTATCGATCACCCAAAAGCCAGTATTAGTTTTCCTACACTGTTCAGAGGCTTGCAGCGTCCATGTTACAGCTAATGCTGTGAGATTTTATGTTTGTTTTTTCTTAAACATAAAATAACCTGATCCTGTTTGATCAAGGCATGCGACTGTTCTCACTTGTCATCTTGCATCAAAATCCTGTCTGTTCATTGTATGCATTTGAAATATAGTTGGGTTCTGTTAAATGTACCCAAGTGTACCTAAAATAAAAAGAGTTTAATATACAGGTTTGTAGCTCTTAATTTCTTTTTATTAACTTGTAAACTTGTTCACTGTTCTTGTTTTATAAATATAGGATTTGTATTACATCTACATTCATTGAGTCAAATCGGGAATCGAAATCGAATTTAGAATCGAAATCGAAAATCGAATCAAGAATCGAAAATCGAGAATCGAATTGAATTGAGAGCTTGCGAATCGAAATCGAATCAAACTGGAACATCTGAATCAATACCCTAACCCTATGTACAACACCATGTAGTGCATGAATTGGTTTTGAGAAAGGTTATCCCAATTGGAACATGTTCAATCGTAGGCTGCCTCCACCACTACATCTATTTATATTGATACCTGATACCTATTTTAGATTCAATACTCTAAATGTGTGGGAAGTATGTTTTTTATTATGCAATAGAAAATGTTTATCAAAAGATCTGTACAGGACTGAGATTTCTTGTAATACTTGGAATTGAGCATTATTGTATGTCTTAGCATATGGACAAATGAACAAAAGAACTTAATTTTTTTTGCATTCCTGTCTGGCCACATGCAACAAATTTACATCATTTGGCGATATTCCTAAAATGTCTTTATTTGATGTTTTCAACCATCAATATACTGCATTATATTAGTTACGCAACTATGTCAACATGAACTCAGTTTCAGTTTCTTGTCTTTTTTACGGCTAGCATATAAATAGTAAATACTAAATAGTAAGTAAAGTAAATACTGTATGTCTTCAAGTTTAAGTCTTTCAATAGACATTTACAGTATGTAATATGATAATTGCAGTAGAACTCTTATGGCTACAAAAAATTAAGTACACAAAACAAGTGACTGTCAGCGACTGTGTAGTAATGTGATAGAATGTGCCAGAAGATCTTCAATTGAAATGAGCTATTTGAATATGAAAATCACGCTTTGCTTGGCATCACATTCAAATGCAATTTAATCCTTATGCTGCAGTATGCTAAAATATCCTCAAATAATTCTTTATCCTTCATTTACTACTGCATACAGTATGAGTAAAAGCATTTAATACTACAGTGTAGGGAAAGATGCTGGGATTAAATTTTCCAACATTTTGGAAAAAGTGGGAATGCAACAATAGAGTGTGATGATGCTAAGCCAAAAAAGATGATAGAAGTTGTGATTCAATCAGCGGGTGAAACTTATTTATGAATTTAATAATCATCTGCACATTTTAACTTTGTCTCCACACTTTGATACCAAGTGATTTATTTCCATTTTTACCTCATCTAGGCTCATGTTTTGATTCATTTTGATGTCGAAGTATCATAAAGACATAATGCATGTGTCACATAGCTGTGGCTGAAGTGAAGCGCACGACAAAAAGGATTCCAACAAAATAGTCCTTTTAATAAATCCAAAAAGAATAAAGGAGATCGTAGGGGAATAAAAAAAAAAAAAAATGTAACATAGATGATACCAGACAAGGAACAGAATGAAACACAGAGTTTAAACACAAGGGAACTAATCCAGATCAGCTGAACAGAATGACTAATTAATGAGTAACATACTGAAATCAGACAGGCAAACATACATAACCAACAGAAACTCAACAAAAGAGAACATGATCATGACAACATCCAAAATGTTTTTCATTGAAAATGAGATATTTGTATATGGAAAGTACTTGTCATCACAAAAATCAGCATATTGTAATCTGTTTGACCTGCGTGGGCAAAACCATTTAATTCAATCCAAACAAGTAAACATTTTAGACTTTTCTTTCAGAGAATATAATGCATTATGTGCAGACGGAACCACCTTATCTCATGATGTTTTAATAAGAGTAAATATCATTTAATTATTTTTTATAGAACTGTAATTTGGTGTGTTCAGGTGCCATTCACCTTCAGTTTTTTTTTTTTTTTATAATTGTTTACTTGCAGTTTCAGAAGCATTTATTAGTTTAGAAATCTTGTTACATACTTCTACCCTTCAGACTATTCCATAGGCATATAATGGTACATGCACTTTTACAAGTTGATTGTACTGAAATGTGTGTTGGCAGTGCCTGTACACAACCATCATAAAATGATAAAAATCCATCCAGTGGTTTTTTTTTTTTATCTCGTTATATGTTTTCCCCCATCTCAAATCAAGGTGAATCAATATCCCTGATATTGAACAGGGTATAAATAATTGATCATTTATTATATTCTATCATTTTAATAATTGTACTCACTGGTTAAAACAAACAAAGTGTAAGATCTGCCCACCATGAATTGTATAATAAATCCAACAAATCCACCCAAATCAATTATCAAATAATAATCTTACCTTTACAATAACATCTGGAAGGTTGGCTGTCATTCTAGAGAGGTCATCTTTCAGGGCTAGTGTCTTTGACATCAGGCTTGTGAGTGTTGGTAGTAAAGCCCCATAGGTGCATTCATCCCCTTGTAAGATGTCTAGTGCTACGGTCAGCGGCTTCATCACGGTGCAGTACTCTTGTAAGAATAGGTACTCTCTTTCATTAAGGCACTTGATTCCCAGTTTTACACACAGGGGATTCAGCTCATTCATCGGAATTGTGATGATTCTGGAAATGGCCTCATACTGGGAATTCCACCTTGTGGATGTAGGTACCATTAGTTTCCTGCGGCTGATTTCCTCCACCTGTTCAGAGGCTAATGTTGATCGACTTGATTTAGTCCAAAGAGCAGAGCATTTTGCAATACTACTCCTATATACAGCCTTGGTGTCTGCGCAGGAATTTAGATGTTTGTCAACACCACTGGTTGAAATGAGATTAAATGTCTGTGATGCACACCTGTAGTGTGGAGGGAGGCTAAACTGTCCATCACCAGATGCGGTTGAAAGAGCTTCTATGACATCTGTAAAAGTCGGTTCCTCATCATCACCTTCTTCTTCATTTTCAGATTCAGACTCTAAATTACAGGCCTGATACACTCTGAATGCTTTGGCAAAATTAGATGCATTATCAGTTACAGTGGCAACAACTTTACCATGCAGTCCATTTGATGAATGGATTTCTTCAATCTCTGCTCCAATTACATCATAGGTGTGCCTGCCTCTAATTCTCTTGCATGCTAGGGCGGCCTTGTTGCGCTGTAAAGTGGAATTAATCCAGTGAACTGTTACACCCATAAAACTTTTGTTATTTACCGTCCAGATGTCAGCAGTAGTGGAAACAAAGTCTACATCTCCGAGTGCAGCCTTCAAATTAGCGTCCATTATGTCATATTCTCTCTCAAGGTATCCTGCAAATGACTTTCTCTGCGGCAGCTTGACACCGTGTTTGGTCGGTATTTTTTCTACGATGCGTCGGAATGATTCAGAGTCAACAGTGGAAATTGGCAGCATGTCCTCGACAATATAGCCGGCGACGAGCTTATTCAGTTCAGCGGCACTGAGTCCTGTCACTTTTAAGTCTATTTTCACCTGTTTAGCAGGAGAGGGGCCGTCGGAGGTTCGCCCGGTGGAATTGGATGTAGCCGCAGCGGTCATGTCAGTTGGCGGTCCAGGGTTATTTTCAGAAAGTTTAACATTCCTTAGTCTCAGCCTCAGACGTCACGCCCACGGAACGTTGGCTAAACGTCTGATGCATATGGTACACTTAACTGGAAACACTTCAGGAATGTCGAAGTCGTCATCTGATTGGTTGAATTTTATCGGATTTCCGGGGGGCGCGAGTGTCGCGTTTATTTTCAGTCCGCCGGGAAACAAAGCGCAGACGTGTGATTGCGGAAGAAAAACTGTTGTGTTTACATGAGTGACAATGAGCATTTATCAAGATCAGCTAAACGTAGAATTCTCAAAAGTATGCGAGGTTCACGGGAAAGACTCTTGAAGTTTTCTTTTCCTTCTTTGATTTTCTATGCTGACTGACTTGTTGCACGCAGGTCTGTTGTTGTGGGGACATTTCCACGCACCGAAACGTGACGCTGAACGAAACGAACTGTAATTGGTTGTTTTACATGTCGGTCAAACGGCCTTATGGGCGGGCCTTGGCCAAAGAAAGCTGCTATGAATTCCAGACCTTCAGCCGTCAGTCTGAAGGTCTGGCTACGCGAGACTAAACATTCCTGTGCTGGCTTGCTAGGTGCTTGCTCAGATTTGAGGTGGAATTTTTCGCGGTAGATAAAAGTTTTCTTCTCACGCAGAGTGTACAGCGGACGCTGATGTTTTTGTCACCTTTAACCGAGTCAAACTCAAAGTAATGTCGGTACTTCCAAGTATTAAACGCTGAATGGTCTTGCTCTCTCCCGTGCTCCATGTTGTCTCGTTCAACACTACACATGTCGGTGTTTACAGTTACCACTGACGTCGCGGCGCTGAAACGTCATCATTGTCACTCACGACTCGCGTCACTCTCGAGACAGTGTCACGAAACAAAATCACGGTCAAGTAATGCAGTAACGCAGCCGGCTTACGGAGAAGTAACTATAATCTAATAACTTTTTTTGCAACTGTAATCCCTTACTTTACTCGTTACTTGAAAAAAGTAATCGGATTACTGTAACGCGTTACTTCTAACGCGTTACTGCCCAACACTGCTTATTAAGACAGGATAACTTTTACACACCATACACAAACGAGAACCGACCAGGAGTGAGGGAGAACACAGGGTTTACATAGTGATGTTACATCTGACACCGACGCTCCGAAGCTTGCTTCAAACTCGAACGGTCCTTGCAATGAACCACTGCTTCGGAGCATGTATCATTACGTCACTAGTCACGTGAAAATGACGTCTGAAGCAAACACACTGTTCACTCCTGTAGTGAACCACCTGCCTGCTTTGACAGCTCAATCCAGTGTTGACAGGTTTGTTGACAGCTGTATTTCTTATAAAAGTGAAGCCAAACCATGGCAACACCGTGGGTTGTAGTAGTCGATGTTTGGATTGGCGTTATTGTTGAGGACAGTGGATTGAGTTTATTTCAGTGTTGTGATGGAGCCAGCGAGAAAGAGAAGTCGTTCCCAAGAATGGGAACACTTTAAACTTATTTCCCCCGAATATCTTATGTCCTTAAAAAAACTAAAAAGCTAAAAAAAACTATAGAAACCATTACAGAAATTCTATTGGATTTAATGGTTGTAATGGGAATTATAGTGGTATCTGTGGGTCTCTACTGATACTGTATGTGTTAGGTTCTATTGGTGGGGGCATTAAATCCTAATGGAATATGTCCCAAACACACTACAAAAAAGAATTCTGTAGTGGTTTAAATGATAAAAGCCAATGCTTCTTATTGGTATTTTAATAGAAACCAATAGAATTTCTGTGATGGTTTCCAACTTTTTTTAAGCTGGTCTGATCTTCTGTCCTTGTCTAAAGAAATAATTACACACACACATCATCCTTAATGTTTTATTATCAAGGTGAACACATGAAATTCATCAGTATCTGTAAAATGCACCTACATAAATGAGTTTCACAGCACTAACACTGTTTCAGCTTTGATCGCCTCGGTAAACACGTAATAAACGGGGCGTTAACATATAAACCTACTTGCATTTTATGGTTGTCAGCTTTGTTCCATTACATTTACTTCACCAGGAGATGGTGCTGCAATTTCTATCTGAATGAAGCTTGAGTAATGAACCATTTTTGACACAATTGTATCAGAAAGCAATAATGCTTCGAAACGCTTCATTTGGCCATCATTAGGTTTACATACACAGGGAACAGATTAGGGAAAAAAAGACACAGCTGGGGCAAAAGGACTGATAATGACAGGAGGACAGGTGAATAAACTGAACACTAACGAGGAGCGGGGAAACTGGGAACAGGACTGAACCAAATACACAATGACAATGGGGAAACTCAGAACAGATACAGGACAGACATAACTATAACATTACGCCCCTCCTTGAAAAGGCGTGTCCCCACGCCGTATAAACATCATATAGGGGCGGGAGGGTGGGCGCCCTGGAGGCTGACGAGGGCGTGGCTTTCCCGGAACAGGAAGCCTCCAGGGCGGAGCAGGTTGTGCAGGTGGCCAGGGTGGAGACGCCCCTTCAGGTGGCCATGGTGGAGACGCCCCTTCGGGAGACCAGGGTGGAGACACCCCTTCCGGTGGCCAGGGTGGAGACGCCCCTTCGGGTGGCCTATATCCCCCCCAAAAATTTTCTTGGGGGGGAGCGACAGGCTCCGGGCTGGATGGGAACAGCGGAGATTGCTCGGGACTGGACGGGACCAGTGGAGATTGCTCGGGACTGGACGGGACCAGTGGAGAAGGCTCGGGACTGGATGGGACCAGTGGAGAAGGCTCGGGACTGGACGGGACCAGTGGAGAAGGCTCGGGACTGGATGGGACCAGTGGAGAAGGCTCGGGACTGGACGGGACCAGTGGAGAAGGCTCGGGACTGGATGGGACCAGCGGTGAAGGCTCTGCAGGCGTGGCAGGCATGACGTGAAGCTCTGGCTCGGCAGACGTGATGGGGAGCTCAGGCTCGGCAGACGTGATGGGGAGCTCAGGCTTGGCAGACGTGACGGGGAGCTCAGGCTTGGCAGACGTGATGGGGAGCTCAGGCTCGGCAGGCGTGACGGGGAGCTCAGGCTCGGCAGACGTGACGGGGAGCTCAGGCTCGGCAGACGTGACGGGGAGCTCAGGCTTGGCAGACGTGATGGGGAGCTCAGGCTCGGCAGGCGTGAAGGGGAGCTCAGGCTCGGTAGGCGTGACGTGGAGCTCAGGCTCGGCAGACGTGACGGGGACCTCAGGCTCGGTAGGCGTGACGGGGAGCTCAGGCTCGGCAGACGTGAAGGGGAGCTCAGGCTCGGCAGGCGTGACGGGGAGCTCAGGCTCGGTAGGCGTGACGGGGAGCTCAGGCTTGGCAGACGTGATGGGGAGCTCAGGCTCGGCAGGCGTGACGGGGAGCTCAGGCTCGGCAGACGTGACGGGGAGCTCAGGCTCGGTAGGCGTGACGGGGAGCTCAGGCTTGGCAGACGTGATGGGGAGCTCAGGCTCGGCAGGCGTGACGGGGAGCTTAGGCTCGGCAGACGTGACGGGGAGCTCAGGCTCGGCAGGCGTAGCGGGGAGCTCAGGCTCGGTAGGCGTGACGGGGAGCTCAGGCTCGGCAGACGTGACGGGGAGCTCAGGCTCGGCAGACGTGACGGGGAGCTCAGGCTCGGCAGACGTGACGGGGAGCTCAGGCTTGGCAGACGTGATGGGGAGCTCAGGCTCGGCAGGCGTGACGGGGAGCTCAGGCTCGGTAGGCGTGACGTGGAGCTCAGGCTCGGCAGACGTGACGGGGAGCTCAGGCTCGGTAGGCGTGACGGGGAGCTCAGGCTCGGCAGACGTGAAGGGGAGCTCAGGCTCGGCAGGCGTGACGGGGAGCTCAGGCTCGGTAGGCGTGACGGGGAGCTCAGGCTTGGCAGACGTGATGGGGAGCTCAGGCTCGGCAGGCGTGACGGGGAGCTCAGGCTCGGCAGACGTGACGGGGAGCTCAGGCTCGGTAGGCGTGACGGGGAGCTCAGGCTTGGCAGACGTGATGGGGAGCTCAGGCTCGGCAGGCGTGACGGGGAGCTTAGGCTCGGCAGACGTGACGGGGAGCTCAGGCTCGGCAGGCGTAGCGGGGAGCTCAGGCTCGGTAGGCGTGACGGGGAGCTCAGGCTCGGCAGACGTGACGGGGAGCTCAGGCTCGGCAGACGTGACGGGGAGCTCAGGCTCGGCAGACGTGACGGGGAGCTCAGGCTCGGCAGGCGTGACGGGGAGCTCAGGCTCGGCAGACGTGACGGGGAGCTCAAGCTCGGCAGATGTGACGGGGAGAAACACTGGTTCAGTGTCAAAGTCTATAGGGTTAATCTCCTCTGGAACCTGGACGAGGAGAGGAACTAAGGACTCTGGTGTGACAATCTCCGTGGGACTAGACTCTGGGATGATGGTTGGCGTGGTGGAGATGGCTGGAGATGGTGGTTGAGTGGCGATGTCATCAACCTCAACTACGGTGAAGGGTGAGCACTCAACCACAACACATGATCCAGGTATTGGGCAAATGATCCTAGCTTACCCCTTCGGAGAGCTCCAGGAATTCGGCAACATACTCATTATTCTGATTATTTGCTAGGAATTGGCAGTATAAATGAACTCACTGGCCACTGTTTTGATCTACTTTTGTCTAAAGCAAAACAGATTTTTTTCTATGGACGTATTTGATTTTTTTTTTTTTTTTGGCGATGTTCCTAAAATGTCTTTATTTGATGTTTTCAACCATCAATATACTGCATTATATTAGTTACGCAACTATGTCAACATGAACTCAGTTTCGGTTTCTTGTCTTTTTTACGGCTAGCATATAAAAATAGTAAATACTAAATAGTAAGTAAAGTAAATACTGTATGTCTTCAAGATTAAGTCTTTCAATAGACATTTACAATATGTAATATAATAATAGCAGTAGAACTCTTATGGCTACAAAAAATTAAGTACACAAAACAAGTGGCCAGCGACTGTGTAGTAATGTGATAGAATGTGCAAGAAGATCTTCAATTGAAATGAGCTATTTGAATATGAAAATCACGCTTTGCTTGGCATCACATTACTACACAGTCGCTGGCCACTTGTTTTGTGTACTTAATTTTTTGTAGCCATAAGAGTTCTACTGCTATTATTATATTACATACTGTAAATGTCTATTGAAAGACTTAATCTTGAAGACATCTTGAATCTTGAAGACGTGATTTTCATATTCAAATAGCTCATTTCAATTGAAGATCTTCTTGCACATTCTATCACAAGAAGATCTTCAATTGAAATGAGCTATTTGAATATGAAAATCACGCTTTGCTTGGCATCACATTCAAATGCAATTTAATCCTTATGCTGCAGTATGTTAAAATGTCCTCAAATAATTCTTTATCCTTCATTTACTACTACATACAGTATGAGTAAAATTATTTAATACTACAGTGTAGGGAAAGATGCTGGGATAAAGTTTTCCAACATTTTGGAAAAAGTGGGAATGCAACATCAGAGTGTGATGATGCTAAGCCAAAAAATATGATAGAAGTTGTGATTCAATCAGCGGGTGAAACTTATTTATGAATTTAATAATCATCTGCACATTTTAACTTTGTCTCCACGCTTTGATACCAAGTGATTTATTTCCATTTTTACCTCATTTAGGCTCATGTTTTGATTCATTTTGATGTCAAAGTATCATAAAGACATAATGCATGTGTCACATAGCTGTGGCTGAAGTGAAGCGCACGACAAAAATGATTCCAACAAAATAGTCCTTTTAATAAATCCAAAAAGAATAAAGGAGATCGTAGGGGAATAATTTTTTTTTTTTAAATGTAACATAGATGATACCAGACAAGGAACAGAATGAAACACAGAGTTTAAACACAAGGGAACTAATCCAGATCAGCTGAACAGAATGACTAATTAATGAGTAACATACTGAAATCAGACAGGCAAACATACATAACCAACAGAAACTCAACAAAAGAGAACATGATCATGACAACATCCAAAATGTTTTTCATTGAAAATGAGATATTTGTATATGGAAAGTACTTGTCATCACAAAAATCAGCATATTGTAATCTGTTTGACCTGGGTGGGCAAAACCATTTAATTCAATCCAAACAAGTAAACATTTTAGACTTTTCTTTCAGAGAATATAACGCATTATGTGCAGACGGAACCACCTTATCTCATGATGTTTTAATAAGAGTAAATATAATTTATTTTTTATAGAACTGTAATTTGGTGTGTTCCGGTGCCGGTCTTGTTACATACTTCTACCCTTCAGACTATTCCATAGGCTTAAAGGGGTCATATAATGGTACATGCACTTTTACAAGTTGATTGTACTGAAATGTGTGTTGGCAGTGCCTGTACACAATCATCATAAAATGATAAAAATCCTTCCAGTGGTTTTTTTTATATGTTTTCCCCCATCTCAAATCAAGCCGTTCGACCGTGTGAACACGGTCGGACGCCCCTCCCACGATTGTTGATTGACAGCAGCGTTTCAACACAAACCCGCCCTCGTTCGTGAGCGAGCTGTCAATCATAGTCCGCGCGGACCGGTGCGGTCATCGTTGATATGCAGGAGCACTGTCTATGAGCAGAATGGCGTCTAAGCGATTGTGGTGTTCTGTTCTTGGGTGCAATAAGAAACACAGCAGTCATTTTAATGTCCCTATATCCGAACCGCTGTAGTGGCTGAGTTTGTTTTCGAAGGGAATATTCCCCACGATCAATGCTTTCATGTTTGCGCGAATCTTTTCTCACCAGACTGCTTTATAAACGAGGAGGGTCAGTATAAATATGGTTTTCTTACAATACTAATGAGAATTTTTGGTAACGCTTTACATTACAGCCCGGAATGTACTGTGTAATTAAGAGGAATTTACAGTGTAACTTTCTGTAATTATATTATACCTATAAAGTACTTACATGTAAGTATAAGGGAACAATATGTAAAGTTTGGGGAATAAAGGGGTAACAACCAAGAGAATTAAAAGAATATTTATACTGTAAGTATTATATAACTAAGGGGTACTTATTCTACTATTATGATACAACAATCTTAGCCTACATTTGGGAACAATTTAGCGAGAACATACATGCGTACCTTTTTGTAATAATTGTGTACCAGTACATACTGTATAGGCTTTTTAATAATGACAGGGTACATATCTATGCATTTATAATAAATAAAAAAAATGTTTTTTTTTTTTTTTATAGCAAAAGTGCAGATGTTTGGACTAACATGTTTCAAGGCAAGAAAAGCTAAGACTACAGCAATTTTTTTAAATATACTTGGAAATATATCTTATTTCATGTGGTTACAAGGTAAGTGGTGCTTGTATAATAAATAAAGGTTTCCGAGTCAGTGATCTAAGAATGTGTGTATGCATTTTTATTGTACTTACCCTGTAACTACCTGGAACAAGAGGGTAACAAGAACCACTTTTATTTACAGCCCGCAATGTCACCCTTACCCTGTAACTACATGGAACAAGAGGGTAACAAGCACCACTACATGAAACAAGAGTATCTTTCCCAAATATTTAAGCAAAAGTTGCAATAGTTTTCATTTTCAGTGCACTTTTGTTAAAAAAAATATTTTATAAATGCATAGATATGTACCCTGTAATTTTTAAAAAGCCTATACAGTATGTACTGGTTCACCATTATTTCAAAAAAGGTATGTTCTTGCTAAATTGCTCCCAAATGTAAGATTGTTATATCATAATAGTAGAATAAGTACCCCTTAGTTCTATAATACTTACAGTATAAATCATTTTTTAATTCTCCTGGTTGTTACCCCTTTATTCCCCAAACTTAAAATATTGTTCCCTTATCCTTATATTGTAAGTACGTTATAAGTACAGTATAATTACTGAAGGTTACGCTGTAAAATCGCTTTAATTACGCAGTACTTTTCGGGCTGTAATCTAAAGCGTTACCGAATTTTTAATTAAAGTATATTACAAACTTTTAATTTAGACCCTAAAGTATCATAGTAGCTTGTACAAAAATGGCATTATATGACCCCTTTAACTCAGATATGGCTAGTTTACTAATTATTTAAAAAAACGAATTAAAAATAATAATAATTTTACTCAACCTTGTTGAATATCTTTTGACCACAGCTGTCACGCTCCAAAAAGAGGTGAAAATAAAAACAAAACAACAACAAAAACAAAAACACCAAGACAAGTTGCTTATTTTGTGCTTGTTTTATCAAACTAGCTTGCTGGTATTTTTCTGGAGATCTGGCAACGGGGGTAATGTTAGTAGTTGGTGTGGATTTGAAGGAAGGGAGAGAGTTTAATGCTCAAAGGACTCAGAAATGGACACACAATCAATATGGAAATGTATAAGGTGAGTGTGTTTTAGCTGTTCTGAAGATTTTGTTGTACAATTTTTTAAGGAGTATTTTTTTTAATAGTGCATTTTGATTTATTGTTTACTTTTTTATTTATTTTTTTTACTTTGGTACAGGTGTAGGTTTTGACAACAAATGTGTTTCAATGTGGAAATATCTTTAATGAAAATTAGCTATGGTATTTGAATATGAAAATTACTTTTCTTGTCATCACAAAAGTATGTAACAGCATTAACGTGAGTGTGTCATGCTGTCTGATGCTGATAGGAAATGTGAGCCCGGTCTCATGAAACTGCGTATCTATACCACAGATTCAATTTCTCGTGCCATTTATACGCTAACATATTTTTTGCGTGTATATGATACGCAGTTTTCGCGTGCATATGATACGCAGTTTATGGCGTGTAATACGCACGCACTCCACACCCCTAATCCTACCCAAGGGTTTACAGTGCGTAGCATTTGCATGCAAAAAAACAAAACATTTTTGGCGTGTAAATGGTTCGAGAAATTAAATTCGTGGTATAGATACACACTTTTATGAGATTGTGTTTAATGTGTATAATTTGAGGGCTGTAGAGTTTTCTGTAGCTGATTCTGTGCTTTCTTGATGCAATGTAATGTTTAATTAAGAAAATTTGGGGTCCATTTATTGACAAAGTCACACTGAATTTGTAGACATTTACTGTGACAGAAAATGTGTGTTTGATAATCTCTTATTAGAATACATCAGCACACATTGGATCTGATATTAATCAGATATCAACAGGATCAGTGTGTTCGGTCATGGACGGGAGTTTGTTTTTGCTGCTCCTGCTGTCAGGCTGGTGTTATATTTGTAAGATGTTTTACAAGGAAAAGTGAATGTGCAATCTGTATTAAAAAAAACATTTTTTCAGGGCTCCTTCTGTTGTTTCTCGTCAGTACACAGGCGTAACTATCAGTAAGCAGGTTACGCGGTTGCTTACGGGCCCGGACCAATCAGGGGCCCGCGTGTGACTGGAAGATATTGATTGACAGCCGGGCCCCCTAACGCATTTTACTACTTTTAGTCTGATCGCATTTTACTTTATCGCAATTTTATCTGAATAAATAATGACAACAACATATTGTACTGATCATTAGATACAAGTATGAAAAGACCAATGATGGACTTTGGTGTAATTTGTTTCGAATTGGGACTGGGGAATCCCCGGGTTGGTAAGTGACCATGCGTATTGCGTGCAAAACAGTAAAAACGTTGAACTTGAGACAGACAATATTGATATGGAGTCGTCGTCAAATTACAAATACAAAAGCGAAAACGAAAAGAGGAATTCGAGAAATTAATGAGTAAATTACCAAAACCAGGAAGCTTGGGGGGGGGGGGATCGAGATTGAGCTGGATCAAGAGAGAGAAGCACCTGAAGTCATCTTATCTCTTATATGTGTCTCTATGATCATATTGTCCTATTCATGGTAGCCTACTCATGGACATTGCGTCATCACGTGCTGTAGTGGGGGGGCCCGCCTTGATAATCCTGCATAAGGGCCCGGTGTTGGCTCGTTACGCCACTGCGTCAGTACATAAAGTATATAAATGTGAGAATGTCATGGCCAGAGGCTCAGAGTTACTGCAGAGAGAAGTACACTGACCTGGCTACTGTAGACACCATGGATGATGTGAACAGGCTGGTGAATATAGTGGATGCTGGATACAGTGGATCAGTGTGGATTGGACTGAAAAGTGGGACACAGAAACACTGGGCTTGGTCTAATGGAGAAAACACACTCACACAGTTGAGTGCCTGGAGTGCTGGAGAACCAGAGTATTATGAGTGTGCTATTTCTTTGGATGAAGAATGGTTCAGTCATCCATGTGTAGCGTGAGGGCACCATAAACCCTATATGGGCAATTAATATGCCCAATCAAACATAGCCTGACTACGCCACCCTGAATCTCTCTCAGGGAAAGTTAAGTTGAGTTATAAACACGGATTCAATGTGTACCTTACCAACAGAAGGAACAGAGACGTGTTTCTCAGATATGACAAAATTCACAATTTATTAACAGACATTATACAGAAAATGACACCCAATTATGAGCCTTAATTCTTCGCTGTAATCTTAAATAGAGAACACCAATTACAAGAAACAAAACAAACCCAAAAAACTACCGGACACTCAAGGAGAACTGACCGGCTACTGGCGTGAGCCCACTCTATTGACCCTGTAAAATTCACCAGTAAACATGCCTAAAAAAAAGATACAAACACACACCACACGCTCACACACACACACACACACACAAAGAGAAAAGATGTGCACAACACATAGTGTACATGCAGCACCAACGGAGCTAGGATATCCACCAAAGGGACCACACCAGCGTTCCAACCAGCACCCCTCAGTGATCCGCTAAAAAAAAACAAATAAAAAACAAATTAGTTGGTTCTCAGAATAAAAAATGCTCAGGAAACTGACCAGTATAGTTTAAGCAGCCCATATAGACTCATAACAGCAGCAATAACCAGCCTTACTAGACGCATCAACGGGGGGGGGGGGGGGGGGGGGGTCTTTCTATCCAGAACAGGAACATGCTGGACAAGGTGACAAAAATGGGTTGGAAAATTACTGGTTCAGATGTGAAAAGCATCACAAATCTTACTGACCAGCATACCCTCAATTTGGCACGGAGGATACTGGAGGATCCATTGCACCCACTTCGCACAGAATATTCCCTCCTCCCCTCTGGATGTAGATTTAGAATGCCCCGAACAAAAACTAAACGACATATTACATCATTTGTGCCGAGGAGCATTTAATTATTAAATGGATCTTCTATGGGCACATAGATTTATTTTAAATGTGCATTATTGAATATATATCTATTTATTGATTCTTTAAGCTGCTTAACATTTTAGATGCGTATTATTGATCCCTAAGTTGTCGAATTGACAAATTTATGTCACAATTTGCTGTGTTGTTGTTCTATGTTTGTTGTGGTTATGTTTATTGTGGTTCCCATGAGTGTAAAACAAATTCCCCACGGGGCAATAAAGGTTTCATTCATTCAGTAGCTGCTCGAATCTCAAGCTGTCTGGCGGACATCTCGGCATGGATGAAGGAACATCACCTGCAGCTCAACCTGACAAAAACTGAGCTTCTCGTCCTCCCTGCTAATCTGTCTCCACAGCACGACTTCACTATCCAGCTAGATTCTTCCTCAATCACCCTATCAAAGTCGGTCAGAGATCTTGGTGTAATCTTTGATGACCAGCTGACCTTCACAGACCACATTACAAAGACAGCTCGATCATGCAGGTTTGCAATGCACAACATCAGGAAGATCAGGCCTTTCCTAACTAAGCATGCAACACAACTTCTTCTCCAGGCCCTGGTTATCTCTAGGCTTGATTACTGCAATGCTCTTCTGGCTGGACTTCCATCATGTGCAACTAAACCTCTACAAATGATCCAGAATGCTGCAGCTCGTCTGGTCTTCAACGAGCCCAAAAGGGGCCCACGTCACTCCTCTGTTCATCTCCCTGCACTGGCTACCACTTGCTGCTCGCATCAAGTTCAAGGCATTGACACTTGCTTACAGATTGACCACAGGCTCAGCTCCCTCCTACTTTCACTCGCTCCTACGAGTCTACATCCCTACCAGAAGCCTACGATCAGTCAATGAGCGACGGCTCGTGGTACCCTCACAAAGAGCCACAAAATCACTCTCCAGAACATTCTCATTCATGGTTCCATGCTGGTGGAACAATCTGCCCACCCTCATTCGGAATGCAGAATCCCTGACAGCATAGAACAACGCTACTTTTGCGTCATCGAAGGTTAACGCCCCTTTTTGGGGGAAAACAAACGGATTCCCCTGACAACAGAACTCGCTCTAGAGCTGCAAAGTTTCATACATGGCACAAACATACACACTCTCTTTGCCGGCCGAGGACCGTGAGCGGTATTTAAAGAAGCTACTGGATACAGGGTTACAGAGGTGTCCTTTTGAAATGGTCGAAAACTGGATTAATGACCCCACGCAGTGGCCAAATATGGACTATTCAGACATCTAACTTACCACTATCTCGTGGAATCACCAAGTAACGTTAAGTAGACTTCTTTTTTTTTTTTTGTCATTAACACACTCACAGTATGACAAACTAGACGATGAGGCCATCATATTTAACTTGATTTAAGCTATTGACATAGTTTTGTTGCCGACTAGCTATAAGTTACTAGTTAGAAAGACGAAGCTGCTATCAGCTAACGTTACGTGATTAACTTAGCTCTCACTAGGCACGCTACCTTGGCTGTTAACTGATTTTACTGTTGAAATAGTGGCAGGCTAGGACTAAAGTGGACTTGGCTGGTTTCTGCTTGTGTCTAGAAAGTGCTAGGACTTTGAAAGTTGTAAAAAGGTTTACAGTGTACGGCAAAATATGTATGGAACCTATGTATGTATGGGGCTGTCAAATTGGATGTTGTGACATTACGCTATCCTATCTAGCCTAGAAGGCTTGATCTACTGCCGTTCATGTTGTTACATGTAGCCCAGAGCAGTGGTCGTCGAAGAGTCATATAAGCCTAGTGCTAATCTTAAGATAGAGCAGACACCACTATAGCCAGAAATAATAAACAATGTCACTGTTTGTGTCTGACGGGCCTTTATACATAGGTCCCATACATATTTTGCCGATACATATCCAGTAGCTTATTTAAATACCGCTCACGGTCCTCGGCCGGCAAAGAGAGTGTGTATGTTTGTGCCATGTAAGAAACTTTGCAGCTCTAGAGCGAGTTCTGTTGTCAGGGGAATCCGTTTGTTTTCCCCCAAAAAGGGGCGTTAACCTTCGATGACGCAAAAGTAGCGTTGGTCTATTCAAAAGACAACTGAAAACTCATCTCTTCCGTGAGCACTTAACTTAAAAAAAAAAAAACTTTAAATCCTCACTTGTCTGGTTTATGCTACTCTGAGCAATGTTTGAACTTTGTATTTTGAGCACTTCTTGGGTTGTTATTGCCTCTTCACGATGACTCGTTTTGTTAGTCCTCAGATGTAAGTCGCTTTGGATAAAAGCGTCTGCTAAATGACTAAATGTAAATGTAAATGTACCCATCACGTGGGTTTAGACAAATCGTACAAATTCGTACGAGTGAGGTCGTACGAATTAGCCATCTTTTAATCACTCATCAAATTCGGACGAATTGGTCGTGAGATAGCGTTGTCTGAGCCTGGTTTTTTTCTCCATTCTGTCTCCTGATGGAGTTTTGGTTCCTTGCCACTGTTGCCTTGGCTTTTGGCTTGCTTAGTTGGGGACATTTAATATTCGACAATATTATTGATCTGCCTTACTTAAGGTGGACGATGACGCAATTTTCTTCTAGAAACAAACTTTGTTGTATCATTTTCATGTTATCACTGTGAAGCTGCTTTGATACAATCTGTATGTAAAAAGCGCTATATAAATAAAGGTGACTAGATTTGACTTGACTGGTGTTCTTCGTGTGTTGGTCAAAAATGGTTGGGTTTTTTTTTTCTCAAAGAAATCAATGTAGCCTACTATATTTTAGTTTGATAATGTTTCTACTTTATTTAATATTTTGTATTTTTAAGGGATTTTATGGTACTAAATTATATTTACGCTAAATTTATAAACCATTTATTCACTTTTTGAGCACAGACCTGAAAAATTTATTTCCAACTTAAACTGTCGTAAATCTTGAATGCTTTAGATCACAGACTTAAGTTTCATCTCTTTTCAAAGAGGACACTTAGCAGATTATTTAAAAAAGTTAACGGCAACTGGTGTCGCCAATAGAAAGGGTTTCTCAGTTCTACATATAGCCCCTTTAACATATCTGAGTTTACATTTAAAACATCTAAAGGACCAAATCCAATACATTTCAGAATGATATGCCTACACAATCAATCAAAGCTATTGTATGCATTTTACATGCACATAAAAGATTACTTTTAGAGCATGAAATCATGCTATACATATTCAGTGCCAGGAGATCGGGTTGAGTAAACAAAATATCTTCAAGATCAGCCGATTACGACAAGATGTTCAGACCAGCGACATGACATGCAAAAATCTTTAATGAAAATTTGCTATTTGACTCTCAAAACTGCTCATGCCTAGCCTGGTTAAAACTAGACCATTCTCAGTAGTAACTGAGTTATGGTCTGGCAAAGCTTCATAGACAAAGCATTTCCAAAGGGGCGTCCCAAATGCCTCTGGGCCAACGGGGCAAGCTGGTATATCAGACTTTTGCCGAATCCAGTTAGTAAGACAGCGATGACATCTTTTTCAGATATGAAGGTTTCGAGTGTTGTTCTTTGCTCGGGTTTTAACGAAAAGGAAAATTTTAAATCGCTTAAAACTGACGTGATAGCTGATTCGAACGAGTGATGTTCCACGGCAGCATCCATCGTTGTAATGTACAAAATCTGTCGTCATCATGTAAAGCCCGCCCCAACGTTTCTGATTGGTGCCTCGATTTTGACGGATTAGAAATGGGCTTGAATGAGCTCTTTGCCGGACTACTTGCAGAGCAAAACTAAATTTGCCGGAAGTTGTCTGGGTTTTCCCAGGCTAGCTCATGCCTTGTCTTCAGAAAAAAATCAGCATATCATTTTATGTTAGATATTTTAGACTTTTGATTTCAGAGAGATTATAACATGTTATGATGGAGACTAAACATCCTCATCTTATTCTGATTATCATTCCTGAAGTTTAAATGTTAATAGAAGTATGTAATATTTGCCAAAACATATAATAAACAAATATGTGAGGTGAAAGGGATTTGTTTGACTAAACAGCTAAAGATCTAGTCCATATTGCAGCTTGTTCTGTTCTGGCCAATAACTGCCCACTTTGGCCATTTAGGGGTGTGTTTATGTGAAATTTAAATATGCAGGTGATTTATAACATCACCAGTTTAACCAATAAGACACAAAGACAGTCTCTGTGTAAAAATATAAGGACAACAATTTTGAGGTAAGAATTAAAAATTTCAAGTCTAGCCAATTTGATTTGTGTTCATGTTTATGGATTTTAAATGACAGATCTAAATACATCTGAATCAGCATGTTCTTGTTTAGTGTGATAACATCAACACAAGGGTTTCAAATAGTCAACATTTGAAGAGAATCCAAAAAGTTAATCAAAGTTGTTCTAGACAAGAACGGGTTTGTTCAAAATTTGTGTATAACTTTGGTTAAAGGTTTTTAGCCACTTCAAATGTTGACAACTGTATCATTTAATAACCAAACTATATCATTCATTCCTGCATGAGGAAACGAGATGGGAGGTACAGTTGTTTCATGTATCTTGGAGAACTGCCACAGTTCTTACATGGATTAAAGGGATAGTTCGGCCAAAAATTATATTTAAACCATGCATTACTCACCCTCAAGCCGTTTGAGATGCATCTGTCAATCTTGTTTCAGACGAACACATTTTCAGTTATTTTAGAAAATGTCTTAGACCCTTCAGTGGATATAATGTGAAGCAATGGGGTCCACCTCTTTCAAGTCCCAAAATGTGAATACATCCTTCACAAAAGTAATCCATCCGGCTCCAGGGGGATAAACGAAGGCCTTCTGAGGGTAATCCGTGCGGTTTTGTCCTAAAAATATACATATTTAAAACTTTATAAATGAAAATATCTGACTTCCGGCAACGATCGACGCGCGTTCACGGGTGATGGAAGTCGGCGTACGAGGTAAGACGTAGCCTAGGAACTGTTGTGACGTAGAACGAACGCGCCAGCGCAGCCAGAGAGCAGAGCAAAACAAAACACGAAAGCGCGTGAACGCACGCGCGTCGATCGTTGCCGGAAGTCAGATATTTTCATTTATAAAGTTTTAAATATGTATATTTTTACGACAAAACCGCACGGATTACCATCAGAAGGCCTTCGTTTATCCCCCTGGAGCCGGATGGATTACTTTTGTGAAGGATGTATTCACATTTTGGGACTTGAAGGAGGTGGACCCCATTGCTTCACATTATATCCACTGAAGGGTCTAAGACATTTTCTAAAATAACTGAAAATGTGTTCGTCTGAAACAAGATTGACAGATGCATCTCAAACGGCTTGAGGGTGAGTAATGCATGGTTTAAATATCATTTTTGGCCGAACTATCCCTTTAAGACGGTCTCAGTTGCTTCTGTTTCTTCTGACTCTTCGATGGTGAGATCAGATCTCTGGGTCATGGCATCTATTGTAGGGTCTCCTTGTTCATAAAAACATATCACTGCAATTTAAAAGTCAAATGTGCGTAGATTTGCGCAGTACTGGATGCTCATATTTATTTCTAATTTTATTGTGAATTAAATAAATATCTTTGCCGTTTTCCTACTTTAAATTGAAAAGTTAAAAATTAAAAGGTTTGTGAACGGGTGGTGTTGGGAAGATGACATAATATATTGGAAACCTATTTTATATTAGTCACAGCAATATAATGTGTTCACACTCTTGCAATATTTTTTTTTAAATACGGACTGTAAGAGTTGTCGAAAGCTTGGTAGTGGTGACGTTTAAGTAGCCTAAGCATAAGCGATGATTAGTGACGGTTTAGTTTGTTTATAGCCTTAGGTTATCTTTTTATTTCTAGACCTCAAGATTCATAAAAGTTGTGTTTATTTGTGAAAATGATCTTGATGGATAAAACATGTAAGTATCATAAACTTTCGTTGACCACAGAGCTTATTTTTTGCAATAATTCAAAAGCCTACGGAAAAATCCTAATGAGTTTTTGTCGAGGGTTGTCAAAAAATACATCATTACTGTAGCACTCTATTGCCAGCTGTTGTACAGACCTGTTCTGGCCAGTAGGTGGAAGAATCACTCGGCAGGTTTCAATCGTCATTGATTCGGTAATATAACAATTATTTTGTGAACTGTAAGAGGTTCAACCCGGCGCTCGAGCCCGTTCTCATCCCAAGGCGTAATATACTGACGCTTATATCCAACGCACATGGCACCCTTAGCGTTATATGAGACGCAGATATATGGCGCCTCCTAGTGGTCTAACCCTAACACTACCCCAGACCTAAACCTACCCAAAACCGAAGCGTGTTATATTGACGCTAAAGGGTGCCATGTGCGTTGGATATAGACGCTTTGGCAAAAGCGTCAGTATAGACTCTTTAGGATGAGAATGCGCGCTCGGGTAAAGTTATAAAGTCCGTGATGCTCTTGGGGTAGGGAAAAGATCCAAAGAAACGAAAAAACAGGTCCCAGGCACTCAGTCAAATTTTAATGAGCAGAAGGATAAAGTTAAAAAGACTGAATTATTTTGTGAAATTGAGAATTGAGACTTTTATTTTCATTTAATTAATCACAGATGCTTACCGTTTGAGGGAAATTAAATGCAATGCATTAACTCACAGGTGCACTTCTTGATATCATTTTATCCAAAACGACTTATAATGCAGAGTAAACATTTTCATTTCATGCATTCCCTGGGAATAAAACCCATGAACTTGGCGTTGCTGGCATTTCTCAGTGTGATTTCTATGTAATCTTTAATGTCATTCAACACACTCTGTGAAACAGAAAATCGATGATGTGTTTGATAATCCCTTCTTAAAATACAGCAGCACACATTGGTGATAAACAGCAGAGAGGATCAGTGTGTTCAGTCATGGACAGGAGTCTGTTTGTGCTGCTGCTGTCAGGTTGGTGTGGTCATGTGTAATCTGTATTTATGATGATGTGTAGCCTACACATATAGATGGTTTAACATGTTGATTTTAAAGGGCTCTTCTGGAGCAGTTCTGCTCTTTCTCGTCAGTACCACTATATAAATCTAAGAATGTCATGGCCAGAGGCTCAGAGTTACTGCAGAGACAGGTACACTGACCTGGCTACTGTAGACACCATGGATGATGTGAACAGGCTGGAGAATATAGTGGATGCTGAATACAATGGATCAGTGTGGATTGGACTGAAGAGTGGGACACAGAAACACTGGACTTGGACTAGTGGAGAAAACACACTCACACAGTACAATATTTGGGGTGCTGGACAACCAAATAATGAAAATGACTGTGCCTATTTTTATTATGTTTGGAACAGTTTAGAGTGCTCAGATGTGATCCCGTTTATGTGCTACAGTGGTGGTGAGTTATAAGTTTATTCAGTGAGTTTGTAACTTAACAAATATTCAGTTTAGCTGAGAAGAGTTGTGACCTTATTCTTATTTTGCTTTTCCTAAAAGAAAGCAGCGGATACGTTGCGCCAAATTTGTGGAAGAACTGGACAGATGCTCAGAGCTACTGCAGACAGTATTACACAGATCTGCCCACTATCCACAACTCTGAGGAACAAAGCCATTTCTTAAGTTTTCTTCCACCAGGAGCGTGGATCTGGATTGGTCTGGTCCAGGACTCTTGGGAATGGTCTGATCAGTGGAATGTCAGTTTCAGAAACTGGGCAGCAGGACAACCATCCCAGAGTTCAGGATCTGGTGACTGCGTCGGCATGTCAACAACTGATTCTAAGAAATGGGCTCAATACAGCTGTGATCTAAAGCATCCTTTTATCTGCCATGGAGGTGAGTTTTTCCATGTTAACAGAATCAAATGATACAAACAAGAGGATTACATGTTTTTATTTATTGATGTATGTTCTATGTTGAGGATGACTTTAACACTGTATTTCTCAGATGCCAAGTTAATTAAACAGCAGATCGTCAGACTGAAATTGTCCTGTAATGGAGAATGCACATTGAATGATCCTTCACGACAGACTGCCATTCTGAATGAGGTTTGTATCTGGCCTAAACACTGTGTTCATTTTCATGGTCACATGGTTCAACAACACAATTTCTATTTACTGGGGGAAACGTTTTAAGAATACATTACAGCCAACTGTGAGACTTGAGAAATTAGAAAATGCCGGGTAGTCTGGTTGAGGATCGACCACGAGAAGACAAAGGATCTTTCTGGAAATTAACATTTGAACTCTCTCTTGTGAAGTTAGCATCACTATTTGAGACGCAAAGAATACATCTCTTTCCCTCTTCCCCCACTCCCTCTCTCTCATGCTGAGATCACCTGAAATTCACCCAAAAATCTATATGGTTTAAATGTGAATTATTATCATACAGCTTTATACATGTTTGGTATAATTCGAAATGTCTCAGTGGGACTGGTACAAATGTCTCATTCCCAAAGAAGTAAACCAAAAGGTAATAAAGGTCTTAAGTGTTTAGAAATATCTTGCACACAGGAGGGTGTGTCTTCCAAGCAAATGGCATCCTGCTCTCAAAAGGTGTAATCTCTGAATGCAAATTCCCATTGTTAGCAAGTGTTTCCTTGTGATAGAAGTTTCTGTCTTGGTCTGGGAATATAATAAATTGCAACAAGAGGCGTAGGGCGATTTGTAACTCCAATTAGCCTGTGATGCGGAGTGTATGGAAAATACTTTGCATCATGTATTTTAGAAATGTCAAGGTTCGCATCTTCTCTCTTTATTCCAGAGCATTTGATGTTTTGTATCTATTATCTTTAAACTGATTATGAAATTGGCAGGATACATTTACCTGACATAATAAACTGTAAACATTTGTTTTTATTCTAACTGACTCTGACATTATTTTCAGTAAAGAGTTAAAAAGAAGTCAAACATTCGCTCACATTTAATGATGCACAGATATCATTAAAACCTTTTCATTTATGGAGTCAGATGAAATAACGAGATAATACATATGAAAACATTTATTTCATTCTATCGGAAAACCTCCATTGGGCCGATTTAGACGGGTTTACAAACCAACCAACCATCTTTCATAGCATTAATATTATTGCTGCTGTTGATGTTTTATTTTTTATTTTTTTATGATGTTTTATTTATTCTTTCTTGATGGTCTTCCAGATCCGTGAAAAGCTGAGGATCAGGGGGCTGGGAAGTAACAGCAAAATAAACTGGAGAAAAGGGGAAGGTGAAAAGGTGTTTCATCAGGAGATCAACCATAAGCCCAACTCAAATAATAAGTGTGATAGACTGTAATTATCAATGTGCTTTTTTAAAGTAAACTTTAAAACTGATTCAGAGAATATCAAGTTAAAGTCTGAACTATATTTTAAAGAGGAAATTGGAAGTCGTAGTAGTAGTAGTAGTAGTAGTAATATGCATTATTTAAAAGTCAAGTAAGGACATGTTAAATATTATATTTATTGGAATTGATTGTGAATTCATTTAAAAGACAATAACTAAATCAGTTAAATGGAATAAATTGGACTAAATAAATGGACTAAATTTAGCTCTCAACTCTGGTTAATAAATGTAAATGCATTTTAGAATAAAATCCATAAATATGTTTGTAAAATTGACATTAATGGTAAACTTCAGTATAAAGACTTTCTAGAGTACTGTATTAGAAGGGGGTTTGAGATATATGTAAGTCTATTTGATATGTGAAGTATGCATATTTCATTCTCATAATAAATTTGATGAAAATCTAAATAGAATCATCCTGTGCATATTGTTTTCATTTTCAAGTGATAACTATAGATCTGTCAAAACTTTTTTTTTCTTTTAAAACTGACTAATAGAATGATTTATATATAATATATTTTTGCATATACCCAGAAATGTTTCAAAACCAGGTCTAAAATTTCCATCTCTGTTAATTCATTAGCATGGGAATAGTAACTCTTTCATGGACTCTCTTTCTCTCTATTCTGCAAAAACTAATAAAATAAAATCGGTATCAGTTAGTAGCTTCTTATAGCCTGGTTAAAACCAGACCATTCTCAGTTGTAACTGAGTTATGGTCTGGCAAAGCTCCATAGACAATTCATTTCCAAAGGGGCGTCACCAACGGACGTCGCTCAAATGCCTCTTGGCGCAATTGGATAGACCTAAAACCAATCAGAGTGATGAAGGAGATGACGTATGCAGAGGGCTCTCGCTAAGACCCACCCATTCGTTTAGCCACCAACGGGGCAAACTGGTTGTAATCTATGGTTGTAACGGGGTTCGTTGTTATGGGAAGGAGGAGGCGGAAACCGGCGAACATTCACACATTTTAATGACAAAATAAAACAAATACAAAAACCAAAGTAAAGACGGCAGTCCCTCACGGTCGACTGCCGCCACACATAATAAAACAAAACATCAAATAAAATTCAGGCCTGTCCTCTCTCGGTCTTCACCGTTGTCAAAGAACGTATATTGACAAGAAGTGAAAGCCAATAGAACGTTCCATTGCAACACCAGCGCCCAGCAGCAGCCCTATGCTTCCGCCATATTGGGGTGAAAGCGACTCGGCAGTCAAATGTTATACATATATTTAGTCCAGTGCAGAGGTCATTTTTAGGTTGAAATAATTAGGTGATTATTTTAACTCACAACAGTTAACGTTATAGCAGTTAAAAAGAAGTTGCTACTGCAGGCTTTTCCCCCCACATAACTTGAGACAGGGAAGTTCAAGGATTTAATCAATTATATTACTCTCCACATAAGAAGAAAGTGATATCAGTTCATACAGTTATAATAACGTTAGACCGTTTCCCAGGAGGTACACATTACAAAAAATAAGTTATCAATGAAATAAATGAATTCAGCAAATAAATGTAATTGTAATAAAATTTAAATGTTGGGCAATAAATATATAACAGCAATAGAATAGCTTTACAGTAAACTGTTTTTTTTTTTTTTTTTTTTTTGCAGTACGTACAAAACATGTATATGTAAAAAAACATATAGTCTTGCTTTAACAGTCATTAATATAGTACTATATTAATGACCGTTAAAGCAAGACTATATGTAAACAAAACAAAAAACATAGCCACTGTCCAAAGTGGCAATTAAAGTTATAGGATAACGGACACAGCAATGCATCATGTTCTATAAGATCATAGAATGTTTGTAGCATGATCCAGGGGATTAAAACGTACAAAATATATTTCAGGCCTAGTGGAGTTGGTAACTAATAATAGTAATAAATGTGTAAAGTTGCATACAATGGAAATACTCACTAATGCAAGACAAAACTACCTCAAAAAACTGTTATCTGTGCTGTTGTCCAGTTGGAATTTTCACCCCAAAATGGTGGCCGCGCTACCGAATCGCCACCTAGTGGCTGTTACCAAAAAAGCATCAGAGTTGCGCCTCTTGTTCTTCTATACTCTTTGCCGTTGTCGCTCCACCGTGAGAGATGCGATACCGGTGCATCTCACAGGTGTCATTCATTATCACTCGTGCCATTCTCTCACGTCCCTCGGCCTCGTCCTGCTCGCCACACTGGTATATCAGACTTTAGCCGAATCCAGTCGGTAAGACAGCCATAACATCTTTTTTAGACATGAAGGCTTCGAGTGTTGTTCTTTGCTCGGGTTTTAACGAAAAGGAAAAAACAGACGCAATAGCTGATTCGAACGAGTGATGTTCCACGGCGGCATCCATCTTTGTAATGTACAAAATCTGCTTCCCCGTCGTTGTGCTGTCGTCATCGTGTAAAGCCCGCCTCAACGTTTCTGATTGGTGCCTCGATTTCGACGGATTGGAAATGGGCTTGAATGAGCTCTTTGCCAGACTAACTTGCAGAGCAAATCTAAATTTGCCGGAAGTTGTCTGGGTTTTCTCAGGCTAAGCTTTTATTTACCCATTAGAAATAACTCTTTATTCAGCACATTTTTACTTCCAAACAACCAATAATAGTATGATATTGTGCAGCCCAATACAGTAAAACTAATAATAACTATTATGAGTTGTACTCCCTGTAAACATGATAATCTTCACACTTCATGGTATCAAAATATGATGAGCTTATCAGCATAAAATCAGAATATGGGGCCAGTTGCATAAACAAAGCCATTACGTTAAGACAGTGTCTTAAGAACTATATGACCAACTAGCAGTTAGTCAGGGGTATTCTTACTTTTCGGTGACATTTTAGACCAATCTAAGTTTTTATATCTGGCTTAAAGGTAGGGGTATGGGATTTGCAAAACGGCCGGCAGATTTTGAAAATACACAACACCACCTTCTTTCCTCCCATAGATATAAACACTAGATGTCGCCTTGGGGTTCTAAACATGCGTCAAAACCGCCGCCATCTTGGAACAGGGGTCTTGTCATAGGAAGTAGCTAGGTAACGCTGAAATCATGGATGATGCTGGACTTTTGTGCTGCGTATGGATGTTCACACGAACGAAATCTAAACCAGACATCAAGGGATTACATTTTACAAGATTGTGACATTTTTTAATTTTTTTTTAATTTCTCTGGACTCAATGATAAATACATGTCTGGCCGTTGGAAGGAACCAAAACAACTAAAATCGTATTCATGACGATTTATGGTGATTTTATTTCCGTTAGAGCATTTCCTACATTGACGCTGATGAGAGGTTCCCCTGTTTCAAGATGGCGGCTCTATTGACGCATTCGTTCCAATTAACTGCCGTAGCCAGGCGACATCTAGTGTTTATATCTATGCTTTCCTCCAACGCTGGCCCTGACTCCACCCATTCGAAGAACATGGACGCGCAATCATGCCCGAGCAAAAACTCAGATGCGTGAGTTTAAACAAATTAAAACTTTCTCTGTAAACAAAGATGCCTTTTCTCTGTCAGCCGTTTTGTTCGCAATTGCTCTCTCAAATATAGATTTCCTTTTGTGTGCTGGTGTCTTGTCTGCCATTCTCCAAACGGAAGAAACTTGCACTTACTCTCTCTCTCTCTGTAACGGGACGACTTGCACTTACTGTGACTGGGTTACAAACTTTGAGTATGCGCTCTCCAATAGGGTCACGCACGCGAGGGGGGGTATGGTACGACCGTTTGATTGACGAACTTACTGTCCAATGATTCTAGGTGGTCTTGGAAATGAATGGCTGGAGTTTTCTAAGTCCTGCCCGTTCCACAGATGATTAAATTGCTTAATTTTCATTTCAGTGCTTCTAACTCAGTGGCTGTAAGTGGGTTAGGAATAGGATTTCAAGTGATTATGAAAAAATGGACAAAAAAGAGAATCACATACCCCACCTTTAAACGATTGTATGATGTTAGACCTGCATTTAATAAGAGATGATTAAAAGCATTTAGATAATAATACAGATAGATGCATTTTCCCCTCAGCCTAACCCTACAGCTAACTCTAAACCTAAACTTTACATTAAAGGGGCTATATGTATGAATATTCATGTAATGACTCAGAACGTTTTTGCCTGGAAATTCAAAAGATGTGACGTTTACGCTCGCTCCCAAGAGCCTCTTTTGCACGAGGCGGCGGTGTGAGCATGAGCGTTTGATGCAGCCAGGAGGACCGCAAGATTACTAGATTTGCCCTCAAATAACTTGTAAATCATTTCATTAGACGCTACGAATGTAATTATCTTTGCGAACTGACGCTTATATAAAAGGAAAAAATTAAAACTAGAGCTTCTACCCAGACTGTTCCATAGGCTTAACTCAGGTATGGCTAGTTTACAATTTTTTTTTTTTTAAAGTAAAAAAGAATTTACTCAACCTTGTTGATCTATCTATCCAATTGATCCTATCTATTGACCACAGTTGTCACGCTCCAAAAAGAGGTGAAAATAAAAATAACAACAAAAACACCAAGACTGTCAGGATACAGGCTCGGAGACAGAGGTAAGTGAATGAACATAAACTTTATTTCGTCACATACAAGGTGCGTGCTCAAAGGTGATTAGAAGGAGGATACTCTGGCGTGTAGACTTTCAGGTGAGCAGATCCTCTTCAGTGTGCTTTACATCAAACTAACTCAGATCTGTGACACTTGCTTTCTTTCTTTCAGGTCATCCATTGGCGAACGAGATTCAGGAAAGATACATGGATTCAGGACCGGGCAGGGACCGTAGCGTGGATCCTGAGGACATCAGAACATGGACAGAAAGGTTAGTATACTACAGGTAAGTATACGTTACGTTACGTTACGTTACGTTACGTTACGTTACGTTACGTTACGTTACGTTACGTTACGTTACGTTACGTTACGTTACGTTACGTTACGTTACTTGCTGGATGACACGGAGATTCTCTAGTGACTGGGTTTGGGTATGTTCCAGTTGGAGGCTTGACAATGACTGAGAGTGAGCTGGGTGTTTTTATGCCGGGATGGATGTGACTACTAATTGTGAACAGGTGCAGGTGATTAGTAATCCGGGGAGAGTGATCGTTGCGTAGTGACTGCTGGAGATACCGATCTACTCCTGACAAAGACAAGTTGCTTATTTTGTGCCTTTTTTATCAAACTAGATTGCTTCTTTTACTGGTGAGATCTGGTAACGGGGTTAATGTTAGTAGTTGGTGTGTAATTGAAGGAAGGGAGAGAGTTTTATGTATGGCTCAAAGGACTCAGAAATGGACACACAATCAATATATGATGGACATGTATAAGGTGAGTGTGTTTTAGCTTCAGATTTTGTTGTAAAAAAATTTTTTTTTTTTTTTAGAATAGTGCATTTTGATTTATTGTTTACTTTTGTTTTTGTTTTGTTTACTTACATGACGTTTTGACAATGAATGTGTTGCAATGTGGAAATATCTTTAATGAACATTTGCTACAGTATTTGAATATGAAAATTACTTGTCATCACATAAAAACAGCATTACAGTGAGTGTGTCAGACTAGGAATTCTGAGACTAGGAAATGTGTATAATTCTGTGAATGAGGGCTGTAGAGTTTTCTGTAGCTGATTCTGTCCTTTCTTGATGCAATGTAATGTTTAATTAAGAAAATGTGGAGTCCATTTATTGACAAAGTCACACTGAATTTAGACATTTACTGTGACAGAAAATGTGTGTTTGATAATACATAAGCACACATTGGATCTGATATTAATCAGATATCAACAGGATCAGTGTGTTCAGTCATGGACGGGAGTTTGTTTTTGCTGCTCCTGCTGTCAGGTTGGTGTTATATTTGTAAGATGTTTTACAAGGACAAGTGAATGTGCAATCTGTATAAAAAAATCACTTTTGCAGGGCTCTTCTGGAGCAGTTCTGCTCTTTCTCATCAGTACCACTATATAAATGTGAGAATGTCGTGGCCAGAGGCTCAGAGTTACTGCAGAGAGAAGTACACTGACCTGGCTACTGTAGACACCATGGATGATGTGAACAGGCTGGTGAATATAGGGGATGCTGGATACAGTGGATCAGTGTGGATTGGACTGAAGAGAGGGACACAGAAATGCTGGGCTTGGTCTAATGGAGAACACGTTCTAACTGGAGTACTTTAACTGGGCTTCAGGAGAGCCAAATTAAAATGCAGATTGTATATCTTCTAATTCCGGGTCCAGCTGTGATGATAGTTGTAGCAAAGGTCGATTTTTTTACATGCTACAAGGGTGAGTTCCCCTTTCTTTAAAAAAAAATGTGTGCAGTTTAACTGGGAAAGAAGAGCTACGAACTCTGCAGAACTCCATCTAAGAGATTTCAGTCCACTGAATACTTTTTTTATATTTACACTGGAGCTATTGAGCGATTCCATCGAGTACTGAAGAGTTCTATTCAATCTGCTATTCTGTCTGGAAAGACATGGAAATCAACAGTAACAGAGTTTCTTCAAACTTACCATGCTACTCCCCATTCTGTCACTGGAGGGTGTCCTTCTGAGTTACTCTGTGGCAGAAAATTGCGTTCTCGTCTTAATGTTCTCCCTCTTTCTATTACTTGTAAGGATCCTGCTGTGAGTCAGAAAGTGTCATTGTCTCAAAAGATGACAACATAGACCTCAAACGAAGAGCCTGTACTCCTGAGTTCAAACCTGGAGACTGGGTCCGTATAAAAATTCCAGTTCATGTTCCAAAAGGACATCCTAGATTCTCAAAGCCTTTGAAAATTGTATATCAACTTGGTCCATGCACTTACCAGTTATCAGATGGGAAAAATTGGCATGCATCTCATCTTTCTCCAGCGTGTGCACCTATGGATAATGTCATTGAGAGTGAACTTGTGTCCTTGCCCCTCCAGTCTGTTCCTTCCTCTACTGTGTTGCCTAAAAATGAACTTGTGAACGGCAAGTATTCAAATTGCTTCTCCATCTCTTCCTGTAAGGTCTTCATCACAAGTGAAACGCCCTCCGCGTTGGTTGCATGATTATGTCAATTAGTACAAAAGACATTGATTACCTTGTGCTAAATGAGAAAATAATTCTAGTTCTAGTATGTCTGGTTACAGAATGTAGAATATATTGTTAAACTAATTGGATTTGATGTAAATATTGTTTAGGTTTTGCCTATTGCACCAACTATGTATTTTGGGTGGAATTTACAGATTTGAGAAAATTAAAGGCACAATATGTATTTTTTCTGCTTTAAAAATAGCAAAAATAACTGTATCTATGTTCTATATTTCTATGAGATATGTACTTACATTATCCCGACAGTTTCCACCAACTTTCAAATCCGAAGAAATGTATAGTTTAATTCGAAGACACAGGCCGTTTCTTTATTTCCGTTTTGTCGCCCGTCTATGGCGTCATATAACCTTTGACTCCTCTATTTTCTCTAACTTCCTGCGGAACCCGGCGAAACCGCCAAACACAAAGGGGAACACCGGACTACCGCCAATAAAAGAAAAGAAAACGACGTAGAAAAAAAGTAGTAGCTAGTATCATTTTGCAACTGCACCAAACTTGAGGGGGGTTTGGCTGCACGCGCAAGATCTCTCGCTCGCTTACCTCTCTGACATCGTGCACGTGAGCGGTTAGGAGCTCAACATCTGTCTCGCATGCACGCTCGCTCTAGATTACAGGATATTTGAACTAATTTGCTGTAAAACTAATCGATCAACAGGTAGATCTATAGATAAACTCATCTTTCTGGCTTTGACCGACCAGGTTGACACTTCAGCGTGAGAAATCGGGGGTGTGGTGTGAGAGCGTGAGAATTGGCTCAATTCTGTGAGTCTCGCGCTGAATGCGTGAGAGTTGGCAGCCTTGTAAGTTATGAACCACGATTACGCTTTGTCTGCACGTTCTGCTGCTGGAGCCAGCTCAAAGCGCAGACGTTAGGGTGACCAACAGTCCTGACATGCAGGGGCGCAGATGGTACTAGGGACGGGGGGGACATGGCTTCCCTCCCCACAGATTCATAGTGACCCGATCCGTCCCCCGCCCTCACTATCCCTACGAAAGGCGACAAAAATCGGTAAAACAGAGGATTAACCAGTGTGTTCGCTAGCCAAAGTATTGTCCCGGCCCGCCGCTGCTTCAGAATCGGTAATTATTAATCTACACCGGTCACCATTACTTTGTACCAACGTTCTAGTGATGTTACGTATGACACTGAAGCTTCGATGTGCGTATCGCAAATGCGACGCAATTTCTATTGAAGCCCCGTATCGGGGTGTGTATTGGTTTCCCAGAGTCACGTGATCGATGACAAATGAAGCCTCACTTTCTGTCCAATCACGTGCGCGTTTCGCTTTGGGTGTCAGAAGGCTCGAACCCCAGATCTTACTTACGAGTCTTTGTTGGCTCAGTCTGGTTGATGGATTTGTGAGGAGAGTGCTTGAAAGTTAATCAATACATTACATTTAAAGAATCAAAACTACTTATTCTTTTTTGTTGTTGTTGTGTTTTTTTGTGGGGTTTTTTGTAAAATCTTTACACTTTTGGTGTTTTTTAGGTATTATTATTGTTATTTGGGGATAGGGTGGGCTTAGGGGAGAGGGGATAGGGTGTTGGTGTTTGGTGAAGGGTTTGTTTGGCAACAGACAAAAAAAGGAAGACTTCCCCTATCTGGGAAAATTTTGAGCTGATAGCTTCCAATGTATATAGTCTATGCATTTCTAAAAAAGAAAAAGAAAAAATATTTATTTATTTATTATTAAAAATTTGACTTAGGCCTATTTTATTGTTGTATTTTATAATTGTTGACCATTGGTGTATGTTCAGTCAATGTACGTGTACAGTCACTCCCAATCATTTCTTTTTTGTTCTCCTCACACTTCTGAGGTGGAGACCTGTGTTCTGTCCGACAGTGCTGTAGACCAGCACAAACAAAGCTCAAATGCCACTTCTGATGCGATCATAGAAGTGGATAAATACCTTACAGAGACAAACATACAAAGAGCTGAAGCTCCACTTGATTAAATACTGGAGAATGCAGAAACTGTCTACCCCCATCTATATACAGTACATTGGCATTACAGTTTCCTTGTACCCCGGCCTCCTCTGGGTCATGTGAAAGAGTGTTCTCTAAGGCTGGGGAAGTACTAACTAAGTAAGAGGAGAAATAGACTCCAACACTGTGAAACACCTTTTATTTCTTTATACAAATATTGAAAACTTTATCACCTTTCTGTCATTCCTACAGTTACATAAGCACTTTCACTGCCAAGTGTCATAAGCACATGTGTGTGTGTGTGTGTGCACAATGTCAATGTCCTTATTCACTGTGTGTGTGTGTGTGTGTGTGTGTGGAGAGAGAGAGATAGGAGGCCTACTTTAGATCTTATTGAATCATATAAGCCCATTTTATATTTTATTGTCACACTTTAATGGGTAAAGGAATTTATTTAATGGACAAATCAAACAGAATCGTGTAAGGCTTTTATTTGATCACATAACATTGAAACTATGGAGTGTGTTGTGGATGCTTCATCTGCTTCTTACACGGGCTTCTGGCTGCTTTATTTTAAATAAGCACCAGATAGCGCTGTTCTCGACACTCGCGAAGCTTGAATCTTTTCCCGGAACAGTCAGGGGAAAGCCTCATTGCTTCATGAGGCTTCATTTCCCCATCCCTACAACATTCTCACTACACGCTGTTCTGTTGTCAATAAACGCACGTTTACACACTTGTCGGTACACGATCCGTTCCACCTGCACGATCCGTTCTACGCATGCGTAGTAGACGCAGGAGAAAACGCACATGCGCAAATGATAATTCTGTTTTGCGACGCTGATTTTGATTTACGCTGCACGATCTGTTCCACGCATGCGCATATTTTGTGTGTGTGTGTGTGTGTGTGTGTGTGTGTGAGAGAGAGAGAGAGAGAGTGTGTGTGTGTGTGTGTGTGAGAGAGAGAGCGAGAGAGAGTGTGTGTGTGTGTGTGTGTGTGTGTGTGTGTGTGTGTGTGAGTTTTTACTCCTAAATAAAGATACTCAGAGTACTTCACTACTGTCCCACCGCTGGTCTCATGTCACTTCTGTGTGCACACATGCTTCTTTCAATTAATTTCCATTGTCAGTTTGAAATACATAACGTTTCCCCAAACTTGTTTGTAGTTCTTTCTTCATGTAAGTGCAGATAGGCAGAAATGCATATTATCTCCCTTATTGTCTTCTGTAAACAAAATTGAAGGGATTATTTTCCTCATTTAGATTGTATAGATATATATTAGCTTATATAGACGACCCATACTAATACAAAATTACTTTAACTTAAAAGTTAACCAATATTAGCAGCTTTTAATAAAAAAAACGACACAAACCGTCTTTGAAAATCCTACCTCAGACCAAAACACGGCAAGTTAAGTAAGTTAAGCCTAATACCATACAGCAAAGGAGAGTATGGAGGAAACAGATCATGTATGTTCATGTAACAACTCACAACTCCTTTCTAATTTTGGATTGGCAACCACGTAAACACATCGTAATGCATAGCGTAAGCTACATTTAAAAGCATAAAAACAGACCCGCTGTGAAATGTTAAACACAATACAACTAAAGTTACACAAATATGCCGCAAGTTGTGCCGGCTGGCCGTCAAGTGTTTCATCGCATGCGTGGTACCGATAGTGTAGGAATACCGTGCCGTTTTCTATTATGTGATTACGCGCATGCGTGAAACGGTTTGTGCAGGTGGAACGGATCGTGTACCGACAACGCTCTCTCTCTCTGGCTGCATTCCAAACCGCATACTTCCCTACTATTTAGTATGGGAAAAAGAGTAGGCGAGCGAAAAAGTATGTATGAATCCAAAAGAGTAGGCGAGAATTACCTGGGTGACGTAGTAATTATCGCGAGATTCGGACTTAAGTGTCGGACTATATGCCTACTTTCCTACTATATAGTAGGCGAAAACAGTACGTGAAGGAAGCAGTACGTTCGAAACATCAGTATTCATAAAAGAGTAGGCGATAAGTTCCCGGATGGCTTACTGCTTGTGCCCAGATTTTTGAGTGCTCGTCCGATGCTACTCTTCTATCCCAGGAGGCCACGCGAGAGGATACGTCATTATCAAACATCACGGAGATCAGCGACGCGGGGGTTTTCAAATGTGAGTAAACACGGTTCCTTGTGTCGTATGTGTTAAACTACTAAAGAGTAAACGTTTTAACTGTTCAAGGTGTAAAGGAGTTAGACAGTATAGTATAGTATAGTTGTGATTTAGCTGTGAAAACATGTTTTATTATGTATAGCTAACAGGGGAGCTCCAGTAAGCACACGTAACGTTATAAGTTACGTCTCTAAACTGAATTTAAATAACCATATACATCTTAAACACGCTTATTTAAAATGTCTATTTACATCTGAAAGAAAAATATTGTATAAGTATTGCAGATGAGCACATCCCAATATGAATAAGACATCTGAGCGATGAATATGTGCTATTATGTAGGATAATTCACTGTTGTCAACACTGTTTACATTAGACAAATGTGCAATAAATAAGGTAAACAAATCTATAAAGTAACTAAACATGTTATATATTTTATTTGTCCCTTATTACTGTTGATAAATTGAGGAACATTTAAGTTGGATAAAAAGTGAGTTAACACATCAGCTACAACCTCAGCATGTAAATGCAGTATTGAGCTCATAAATTACAGAGGTAACGTTAATGTGAATCTTGTCTGTATGTTACAGGGACAGAAGAACACGCATGTGTTTATCCGGTGGAGAGAGGCTCATGATGCTGAATGCTGTCATCAAAGGCTTTGAGTGAGTATACTACAGAAATGGATAACAAAATCTATTAAATCTTAAGTTGTAGTTTATTTGAATTATTGTAATTTCATGGAGAAATTGCAGCACTTTTCTGATTCTTGATTTCTGTGCATTTGCTGCAGAGCTTTTGTGGTGGAGAAGGACCTGCAAGGAAAGATGATGGCAGCATTTGTTGGGAAAAAAAGGTTTTAGGGATTTTACTCAAATATAAAGGTCATTTTTGTTATTTTGAATACATAAATCAAATGACATTGTGCTGTTAAAATGACTGCTTTTGTATAATGTTTGTGAATTTTTGTAGGATCTGAAGTCTGCAGACTGGTGTGAGCACTGAGGATGAGGAGCCCAGAGCTGAATCCTGGAAGTGGTGCCATGGATGAGACGCTCCATCTCTCCATCTGCCTTTACGAGCCCCTCCATCACTCCATCTGCCCTTATGAGACCCTCCATCCCTCCACCTGCCCTTACGAGACCCTCCATCACTCCATCTGCCCTTATGAGACCCTCCATCACTCCACCTGCCCTTACGAGACCCTCCATCACTCCATCTGCCCTTATGAGACCCTCCATCACTCCACCTGCCCTTACGAGACCCTCCATCACTCCACCTGCCCTTACGAGACCCTCCATCCCTCCACCTGCCCTTACGAGCCCCTCCATCACTCCATCTGCCCTTATGAGACGCTCCATCTCTCCATCTGCCCTTACGAGCCCCTCCATCACTTCATCTGCCCTTATGAGACCCTCCATCACTCCACCTGCCCTTATGAGACCCTCCATCACTCCATCTGCCCTTATGAGACCCTCCATCACTCCACCTGCCCTTATGAGACCCTCCATCACTCCATCTGCCCTTATGAGACCCTCCATCCCTCCACCTGCTCCACAAGCTCCGGAACGAAGGCACGGTCACCTCTGGTGAATTCATCAGAATAAAGCTGCAGAATGGGAACCGCTGTGTTGAGATGGCAGTAGGATTTGGGGTTCAGCGCCTGTAAATACATGCTTGTAGTTTGAATAAAGCTTTGGTCCATGTGTTGTTGACTTGTATATGCATTTGTTTATTGTGATGGTTACTTTTATTTGTTCTTTTACTCATTTATTCATGTTTTTTATTGTTGTCAGTATATAAAATATAATTATTTAATTGATGTATGCATTAATTCATTGTTTGACTGACAATTGAGATGTTTCACTGCATATATCAATATAAATGTATTCATGCATTAATTGCACAGGAAGATGTTACCACCTGCTGGGCATTGCTGCCTGTCGCACCTCCTCCAGTGCCCATGGGTCAGCTGCAGGGTCATCAGCCAGAAACCACCGTTCACCGACGTTTCGCTCCTTTAATTCTGGAACGTCTCCTGGTGGCGGAGCAGTGACAGGGACGTCTCCCTGTCACCCCCTGCAGCTGATAGCTGTTCTCCCTGCTGCTGTTATCTGGGGTTAGATGTTCTTCCCCCAACACCTATCTTTCCTCCTCAGCCAGAGCCAAAAGCTACCTTTCTCTGCCTCCTCTGCCAGATCCTTTGTTGCCCTCCTTAGCCTCCCTCCGGCCACTCCTGCTTCCCTCAAGAGGCGTATGGTTGACACCCCAAGGAAACCTCGGCATCCGACCTCCACTGGGTGGATGGTCGTCTTCCAGCCAGCCTCCCGGCACTCGGCAGCAAGCTCCGAGTACTTGGCCTTCTTCCGTTCGAAGGCGGCCTCGATCCCCTCCTCCAGTGGTACAGTGAGCTCAATGAGGTGCGTCGATCTCGCCTTGGTTGACCACACCACTATGTCTGGCCGGAGAGATGTGGTGGTTATCTCCGTGGGGAAGCGGAGCTGCTTATCTAGGTCAACCCTCATGTCCCACTCCTGGTTGGGGGAGAAGAGCCTTGCTGTTTCTCTTGATCTGGTGCTTCTCCTTACCCCTCCTTCCGACACAAAGATGGTGGGGTCCTCTGCTGATGGTGGTTGTTTGCTACCCTGTCGACACTCCTCAAGTACTTCGGCTAGCTTTCTCAGGACCTGATCGTGGCGCCATCTGTAGCGTCCCTGTGAGAGAGCGATCTTCCAGCCTGCCAAGATGTGCTGGAGACTTGCGTTGGGAGCATTGCAGAGTACGCAGGATTCTTCATTTCCAAACCACTGGTGGAGGTTCCGAGGGCAGGGAAGCGTGTCGTAGGTTGAACGAATAAGGAAACTAAGTCTTGCCTGTGGGATCTTCCACACGTCTGACCAACTGATGTTCCGGTTCATGATTCCCTCCCAGGTTGTCCAGCTTCCTTGTCGACCCTGCGCCACGGCCTTGATTTTGTAGCGATCTTCCTCCATCCTCGTCACCTCTGCTACCACCATCTCCTTCCTTTGCTTGCGATTGGCCTTGGACCAAAAGCGTGGCGTCTCTCCCCATCCTAGACCTGCTCTTCCTACCTGAACTCTGCCCATGATCTCCCGGTGTTGTAGCCGACCGACAGCTTGATCGACCTCGGTTTGGGCATTCCACTTGCGGCCAGTAGGAACCTTGGCATTTGCGTTCTTTACTGACTCGTCTGTGGACTCCCTCAGCTCGAGAACCAACCTGGTCTTTTCTTGCATGTAGCCCAACTGTATGGACTGCAGTGGCAGCTGCAGCATGTTTTTTCCAAATAGACCGGTTTCAGATAGGCACCGTGGCAATCCCAACCACTTTCGGATGAATGAGTTGGCTTTTCCATCCATCTTACTTACAGTTGATGAGGGAATCTCACTCATTTTCAGGGGCCACATCACCCTCCTGTAGAGTGTAAACTGGTAGCACCAGACCTTAAACTTCCCAGGGAGTTGGCTTTGGTCGATCCTTGCCAGTCCGTCGGAGAGCTGCTTCATGACGGTTTTCCCCATCTGTTTGTCAGATAGGTCTGCAGTGTACTGCCTCCCCAGGCTTTTGATCGGTTGCTCTGATAGAAGTGGGATTTTTTCCCCTCCAATGACGAAGATGGTATTGTCATTTCTGACTCCTCTCCTGAGGGACAAGCTCCGAGACTTGGAGGGCTTGATCTTCATTCTTGCCCATGACATCAATTCGTCCATCCTCTTCAGCAGTCTTGATGTGCATGCTGCTGTCTGAAGGAGGCTGGTGACATCATCCATGTAACTCCTCAGTGGGGGAAGCCTCTTGCCAGTTGGGAGTTTGATCCCCCCAACCATTTGCCTTGCCCCGATGAGGATTATCTCAAAGGCTGCTACAAACAGTATTGGAGAAATAGTACACCCCATCGCAATTCCTACTTCGAGCCGCTGCCATCCGGTGGTGAAGTCCTGGAGGGAAAAACACATCTGCAAGTTGCTAAAGTACTGAGCTACCAGGCTCTTGACGCAGGTGGGCATGTGGAAGAATTCCATGGCATAGTTGACCAGCTGATGCGGAACTGATCCGTACGCGTTGGCAAGGTCAAGCCAGATGACATGCAGGTCGGTCTTCTCCCGCTTGGCCTTCTGGATCTGGTCCCAGATCATAGTGGAGTGCTCTACACATCCTGGGAAACCTGGAACTCCTGCCTTCTGGCAGTTGGTGTCAACATAGCCATTCTCGAGCAGATAGTTAGTCATCCTCCTGGCTAGCACTGAGAAGAAGATCTTTCCTTCTACATTCAGTAGTGCAATGTTCCGGAATTGGCTAATGTCTTTGGAGTTCGTTTCCTTAGGTATGAAGACTGCTACCGCTCTTTGCCACTCAGATGGAATTATTTGCTTTTTCCAGGCAGTTCTCATCAGATACCATAGTAGCTCTAGGCCTGAAACAAGACTTCAAGAGATGTCCACGACGCGCATGCGCGAGAACTTAACTGAAGTAGTTGAAGGAGATCGCAATTCTCGCGCATGCGTCGTGGAAATCTCTTGAAGTCTTGTTTCAGGCCTACAAGGAAGAAAAGGAATAGTCGAATAAAGTCGTTATTTTTGTTCGTTTTTTCGCACAAAAAATATTCTCGTCGCTTGATAAACTTATAGTTGAGCCACTGTTGTCACATGGAATATTTAAACATTTTCTTCATTGACTTTCTGGGTCGTCAGGTTTCAATCCCTTAGGCAGCCTATGGAGGAGTGATCCAGCTGTCACATTTAATCATAAATATCTTCATTTGTGTTCCGAAGACGAACGAAGGTCTTACGGGGTTGGTACAGCATGGGGGTGAGTAATTAATGACTTAATTTTCATTTCTGGGTGAACTAACCCTTTAATATGCACACAGCCTATGTTTTTTGTTGTTGCTTTTTTTTTTGTAATTTATAGTTTATTGTTATTCTTAGCCCATTTATACAATATTTTCAGTTATTTTAATTCTAAGTTTTTGAAATCGGAGGTAAACTGGGCTAGATTGTACCAACAGCACTCTGGTTTGGTGTTATTCATCCTTTCACCACCAGATGACCAAAAATTACACCGGTTTGAGAAGCGCAGAGAAATGAACCATTTTAAAGCATCATGTTGCTCCCAAGCATTGAACATGTCTCCCCAATCAGAACACAACTGATTCAGTCCACAATGAATGGCCATATTGTATAATATACACTATTCATTGAAATTGACTATGACATTATTTTTCTTAATGTTGATCTTTGTCAATAGCTCTATTAATAGTAATAAATAAATAATAGTTGTAATAATTGTGTATTATATGTTTTATTTATTAATGCTCTAGTTTTAAAAGCAAAACAAAATTGATAATATTAAATATTTTTGTGAAATCACCATTACAAGCAGCCTATACCAATGATTAAAAAAAAAAAAAAAAAAGCTCTGTAAAGAAATAATTTTAACTGTAAAAGACTATATCCTTTTCTGTATACTGGGCAAACTGATATAGTAACCTTACATTTTACACGAAAGAAAAGCACTCAAAAATACAGTCAACAGTAATTATTCGGATATATTATTACAATATAAAATTACTGTTATCTATTTAACTCTTTCTGTGATGGCAAAGCTCCATCTTCAGCCTCATTACTCCAGTCTTCAGTAGTGATGATGGGACGGTTGATACCGGGGCTCCGATGCTCCGCCGCAGTTTTCAAACCACTATTGTATCACACACACTGTACCGATGCTTGTATCAAAATGATAATACCACGTTTTTTTTTTTTTTTTATTCAACAATTGCACAGTTTACAGGAACGTTCATCTCCATTATAAAAATAATACATTGTGCATTTTCCAACATTGCGGGTGTTTTAACATAAACAAAACATAAACAAAAGACTCACATCATCACATTTTGCCAGGGGAAGTACGGATTTACAAAAAGATATCAAATTGTTTACACACATTCACAGTTTTTGTTGCCTTTTGATTAAGAGAATACTTAATCGTGTTGACATATTGCTTGACCTCATTGTTAAAAGCAATAAAAGATGTTTTGGAATGCGCAAACTTACATTTATGAATGTAAAATTTTGCCAAGAGTATAATGAGATTAATAATGGAGGTTTCATTAGGCCTAGTCTTAGTTCTGTTGAAGTCATAAAGGCCAAAAAGAACATCCTTCCAAAACAACTTGAAATCTTTCTCAATTTTTTTCTGCAGTAAAATGACAAATATCAGACCAGAAACTTTGGACAAAAGGGCAGAGCCAAAACAAATGGGTAACTGTTTCAGTACTCATAGAGCAGAAAGTGCACATTACATCAATGTCTTTTTTATTTTATTTTAACAATATGATCATTAGACGGGTAAAACTTATGAATTATTTTAAATGATATTTCTCTAATTTTGTTGGTCAGCAAATATCGGTTGGGTAAGAGCCAGACCTTCTTCCAGTCAATGTTTTGCACAAATTTATTCCAGTATGGAACCACATATGGGACTGTGATAATATCTGTTTTGAACAGGGATCTAATTAGTTTATTGTTCTTAGCATTGTTGCAAGAAAAACAAATCTTACCAACTAAAGTGTCAGTCAGCGATAACAAAGTTGTGTGTTCAATCTTGGTTGAGCTCTATAACATGCAAACACCAGAAGAAATTGCTCCAAAGACTTTGGCATAATCTCCAGGAGACACAGGAATTTTGTATTCTTCTAGAAACTCATTATAAGAGTAAAGACAACCATCCCTGTTAAATAATTGGTCAACAAAAATAATGTTATTATTAAACCAGTAATCAATAAATAAAGATTTGTGTTTAAACAATATGTCTTTGTTGTTCCACATGTAATATTTGTTGGGTGAAAATAAGAGACCATGAAAGGAACGCCTGGCGGTATAATACCACGTGATTGATGACTTTTGAAGCTTTGAACGTCATGCAGTATTGGCAGTGGCGCCTCCAGAAATTTTTCATAGGGGTGGCCAGATGGTGCCACTTAAAATCTTGGGGTGGCACACCAAAACTATAAACCATAATTTCAGAATTGTATTCTACTGTTGTAGTAAACCGGCCTGTAGAAAATTATCAGAAAGACTTAAGGAAACTCCTGGTTTATTGTGTTATATTTAATGTTACTAATGATATTAGTAGGGCCCTACTAATGTATATATTATATTATATATAATGATATATATTATATAGATATGATATATATAAGGACCCTCGCCCCGCGGCAAACTTCCAGATACTTACATAATTGTGATGAATTTAATCCTTTTTAAGTTAATTTTTTGCAGTGTAAGATTACAGTTAAGACCTTTAAATATTTCATAAATGTATTATGAATTTTGAATAAACTTAATGAGTGTATAAATCAGCAGCAAAAAGCAATTCTTGAAAAAAATCTGCACAGTAATTTTATAAAATCTAAATATGTTAATAAAACAAATTACTATTAGTTCTCTTATAAAATTCAATCAGGCAATCATACATTTCACAATTTTATATTTATATATGAATGTCAAGAATTCAGAAGTGCATATATAGCCTACACTACAAAGAAATAATATGCAATTAAATTATGCTTATTTTAAATGTATTGAGCAGGCTAGGTATAACAAAATATATTGGCTTTTAATAATATTTCAGTGCGCAAACCCATGATAACATGAAAAACAGAGCACGCACAGCGTGTATGCGCATCGCGGGATTCGCGGGTGCAGAATGATGTGCTCAAAGCAACATGGAGTCACAGTGTGCAGCGCTGCATAAGTGTGCATTTAAAAGTTCACGTCACAAAGCGAAGAAATGTCGAGCGCACAAATCCTAGTGCGATTTGTTCCTTTGTTTCACAGTTTTGAATTCCAGTTATTGTGCATTTGATGCCGATTCATAGTCCTTGTGATGTGTGTGTGTGATCTAGCAAGCACACGGTAGTGAGTCGTTTAAAAACAGCAACAAACTCCAACAAAATAAAGTAATTTTATGCAAATCTACAGCCTTTTATCTACAGATAATGCATTATAATGTGAATGTATCATATTGGAAAGAGTTTTACCGTGCATCCAAGAGGCGCGCGCGCTGTTTGAATATGAATGGAGAATGATTGACAGCCGCAGAGGAGGAAAAGCGAGTTTCCGTATACTGTAATGATGTAAATAGACTTCTGTCCCTCACATTAAGCTATAGAATGACTTCAGATGACTTTGTCACCCAAACTGAAGTGAGAAAATCGGGAGGCGCCGAAAAGCGCGCTGTTTGCATCCCTGCTTGTCAAAACGTGGCAAAGACACATCAAAAAGCTGCTGAAACAGTATAGCCTACTGTAACCGTTTGACACTTAAAAAGCACGTCACGACACATAATTCCCCGTCTTCTTTTACTAAAGAATATTTTTGACTTATTTATAAAATGCATAACTGATGTAGGAGCCTAATTTTGCTTTTGTTCAGTGACAATTATTGCATATTATGTGTTGCATTTCAGTATTTGAATATTTGTGTTTTTATTGTAACTTTCTTTCTTTGTGTGTACTAATTAGATAAATATTCTCTATATTTACATTGAAATATGTTATATGTAAAATTGTACACTGGCGCTTTAAGAATTGCGACTGTAAATGAGGCGGTTGTGCGTCCTTTATAGGAAATAGAGTGGAGTCGCACAGTTTTCTTTACCGCATCTGTGATATTTAGGATTTAAGATAATATTTTGTTTCTTTTCTTTTCTTTGTTTGATTTACTAACGAGTTTGGATTAAAGGAAGAATTTACATGAAGAAAACGGTGCATGTGAATTGTTTTTTATTGGACACGGAGCGAGTTAACTGGAATTCTTGCGATGCGCACTCACATTAGTAAAGAAAACTTACTCCAGATGGATAAGGACGTTTTTGACACGAAGATATAAGGATGTTTTTAAGGAACAATGGATCTTGAAGTGTATGCCGAGTGGAGTTTCGTTGGAAAAGGAAGTGCAAGGATTACCTCACAGGTGCGCGATTATCTACATGCGATCTAACGGCGCTATTTAATCCAGGAAGATTTCTGAGGTAAAAATTGAAACGTGACTGAACAGTTCAATACATAATATAAGTACAATGACTTCATTTGATGTTGGAGCTTAAATGATGATATTATGAAGAAAACTGAGGATTGTACTCGTACTAAAAGAACAGTAAAAATGACTGAGAAAGCAAAGGAAGAAAAGTTGCAAAGACTTGTGCAATCAAGGAAAACTAAACTAGCTCAGCTCACAAGTAAATCTAAGGAAATTGAACAATTAATGGATGATGCTGCACATTTTGACACTGTTCGAACTAAATTAGAAACTGAATACAAAGATTTGCATAAAGATTTCTGTCAGTTGAATCATGCTATTGAGGAATGTATGTCTGATGAAGATTATGCAAAGGACCAGCATACATGGTTTGAACCAAGAGCCTCCTCATGTGAAAGATTTATTAATGCAGTCAACAAGTGGATGAAACAGGTTGCAGAAAATGCTGAGCAATCAATACAGTGTGATCTAGAAGTTAATCCTGAGGATAGCATTTCCTCTGTGTCAGTGACTTCAAGGAAGAAGCATAAGAAACATGGATCAGATGTTAGATCTACAACTTCTACAACTTCTTCTGCACGTATATCTGCTGAAGTAGAAAGAGCTGCACTACTTGTTAAACATGCTGCATTGAAGAAGAAACAAGCTATTGAACGACAAGAAGCTGAACTAAAGGCTAAAAAGGAGGAATTTGAGTTAGAAGTGGCCCTTGCAGCATCAGATGCAAAAATGAAAGTTATTAAGCAATATGAAAGCAGTCGATCTTCATCTGTATGTCACAACGAAACAGATCTGGAGACAGGTAGAATAACAGATCATGAAGATGAACTGAAACAAGAAAGTGTGCTTGATAATGTGTTTCAACCTCTATGGCCACAGTCAACTAATAACACCATCCCAGGAGAGCTTTCTTCAAGTAGAGAGGGAGACGTAGTTGATACATTATGTAATGCCATGGAGCTGCAAGCCAATATCACTGAGTGCTTAGTGAAGCATCAAAAAATGTCCATGCTTCCTTCAATTGACATACCCATTTTCAAAGGAGATCCTCTTGATTATAAGCTGTTCATTCGGGCCTTCGAACATGGTGTTGAGGATCGTACTGAATATGATAAGGATCGTTTGTACTTCATGGAACAGTACACAACTGGAAAGCCGAAGGAATTGATTCGTAGTTGTCTACATATGAACCCAGCTGAAGGCTATCTTAAGGCAAAGCAGCTTCTGAGAGAGCATTTTGGAAATGAGTATCAGATTGCAGTAGCATATATGAACAAAGCTCTACATTGGCCCTCTATCAAACATGAAGATGGAGAAGCACTTCACTCCTTTTCATTGTTTCTGTCAGGATGCTGCAATGCAATGTCAGATATAACTTACATGGAAGAGATGGATAACGCAGCAAATCTGAGAGCCATTGTGGTGAAACTTCCATACAAGTTAAGAGAAAAATGGCGATCTGTGGCATGTGAAAAGCAAGAGAAGCAAAATGCTAGAGTGAAGTTCAAAGATTTAGTTGATTTTATTAGCAAGCAAGCAAAGATTTCTCTTCATCCTGTGTTTGGAGACATAAAGGATAGTTCAACAACAAAAGGACAAGATAAGTTACATGCAGAAGCAAGTGCTTACAAAAAGGCTGTAACAAAAAGGGTCTTCACGACTAGTGCCGTACCAATTGACAGAAAGGTTGAAGATGACGAGAGACTTTCATTTCAAAGATCAGAAAATAAACATCCAAGCAGCCAGAAAAAATCATGTCTTCTATGTAAAGGACTGCAACACAACCTGGAATCTTGTAGAAGTTTTAGAAACAAGACACATCAGGAGAAAATTGACTTTTTGAGAAGCAAGGGCTTGTGTTTTGGCTGTTTAAAGCATGGTCACATGAGTAAACAATGCAAAGAGAGACTTAGCTGCAGTGAATGTTCTTTGCCTCATCCAACCATACTGCATATGAAACCAAAGGAAATTGCACGTCCTCAGGAAGATAGAATGGATAACTGTGATAGACAGTCTGTTACAAGTGCATTAATTTGTGCAGAAAAGGACAACAGTGAAGTCATAGATTTTTGTGAGAATGACTGTACTTTGTCAATTGTTCCTGTACAGGTCAAGACAACGAAAGGTACACATCTGGTCAAAACGTACGCCTTTCTCGATCCAGGTAGTTCAGATACTTTCTGTACTGAAGCTTTGATGTCTGAACTGAATGTGAATGGAAGGAAGACTGATATATTTCTGAGAACAATGGGGGATGAAAAACAAGTCAGAACTCACATAGTGTCTGGGTTGGAGATTAGTAGGCTAGATGGTGATATATTCATTCAACTTCCAGATGTTTTCACACAGAAAACAATTCCAGTTCACAAGGGGAACATTCCACAGCAAAAGGATTTGGAAAGATGGCCATATCTTAAAGAGGTTTGTCTACCTAGCATCGAAGCAGAAATTGGATTGCTAATAGGATCTAATGTGCCTGAAGTCATGGAGCCTTGGCAGGTTATTAGTAGTAAAGACAATGGACCTTTTGCGGTAAGAACCAAGTTGGGCTGGACAGTTAATGGACCCCTCAGGAACAGTAATGACGTCACGAGAAAAGGAAGGAATGTTCAAGTATCTGTAAATCGCATATCAGTAGCCAGATTAGAAGACTTGTGGCAACAACAATTCAAGCAGGATTTTCCTGAAGCAGAAAGGGATGATGTCCAAGGAAGACCACCGATTTATGAAAATGATGTCTGAGTCAGCTAAACTTGTAGATGGTCATTACAGCTTGTGCCTGCCTTTGAAGAACAAGACTACTCGTATGCCAAATAATCGAGTGATTGCTGAACAACGGGCTCTGAATTTGAAAAGAAAATTCATCAGGAATCCTGAGTTCCACACAGAGTATACGTCTTTCATGAACAGTCTCATCAGAAATGACTATGCTGTTAAGCTGACAGAAGACAATCACAAGCAAACAGATGACAACATATGGTACATATACCTCATCATGGGGTGTACCATCCCATCAAACAAAAACTGAGAGTTGTTTTCGATTGTGGTGCATCTTTTCAAGGGATGTCGTTGAACCAACAACTTTTACAAGGCCCTAACCTTACAAGTAATCTTGTCGGTGTCATTACAAGATTCAGACAGGAAAGTATCGCTATTATGGCAGATGTGGAAGCTATGTTCCACCAGGTTCGTGTCCATGAAGAGGATTCAAATCTTTTAAGGTTCTTGTGGTGGCCTCACGGAGATTATAATGGAGACTTGGTGGAACACAAAATGGTTGTCCACTTGTTTGGCGCTACTTCTTCGCCCAGCTGCGCCTGCTTTGCTTTGAGGAAGTGTGCTGAAGATCATAGCACATTATTCAAAGCTGACGCTGTTGATGCTGTTCTACGAAATTTTTACGTAGATGACTGTTTAAAGTCCACAGCCACTGAGACACAAGCCATAGAGCTGTATCATGGTCTACGAGCAATATGTTCCAAAGGAGGTTTCCGTCTGGTTAAGTGGACAAGCAACAGTCGTGCTGTTTTAACAGCTATCCCTGAGAATGAACGGGCTGATGGAGTGAAAAACTTGGATCTTGATCAAGAAACACTGCCAGTGGAAAGAGCATTGGGCATCCATTGGAATGTTGAGTCAGACACATTTCAATTCAAAATAGTCATTAAAGATCGTCCATTCACTCGAAGAGGATTGCTCTCGATTGTCAGCTCTATTTATGACCCATTGGGGTTTCTTGCACCTGTAGTTCTACCAGCAAAGATGATCCTGCAGGACTTATGCAGACTGAAAATAGGATGGGATGATGATCTTCCAGAGCATGTAAAGCAAAGTTGGACAGACTGGCTCAATGGGATTCATCAACTTGAAGAGTTCAAGGTGAATAGATGCATTCGACCAGCAGGGTTTGGAGAAGCTGTTGAGGCACAGCTACATCACTTCGCAGATGCGAGTGAGGATGCGTATGGTACAGCAAGTTATCTTCTTCTACGTAACCAACAGGATCATGTGCACTGTGCATTGATGATGGGGAAGGCTAGGGTTGCCCCTCTAAAAAGACCTACAATTCCACGGATGGAACTGACAGCTGCGACAGTTGCAACAAAAATGGATCTGATGTTACAAAGAGAACTACAAATGAAACTAAAACCTTCAGTCTACTGGACAGATAGCACAGTTGTGCTTAAATATCTCAGAAACGAGAGCACAAGATTCAGAACATTCGTGGCAAACAGAGTCACAAATATTCTAAAAATTTCAAAGATTGAACAATGGAATCATGTTGATACTGCATCAAATCCAGCAGATTGCGCCTCGAGAGGGCAGAAGGTTAACACTTTCTTGCTAAATGAAAATTGGATCTCAGGCCCAGAATTTCTTTACGAATTCACAGATGAGTGGCCAAAGAACATGGACCAAATGATGATATCTGCAGATGATCCAGAGATCAAGAGGTCAGTGTTGGTCAATTCAATACAAGCCCAACACAATAACAGTTCAGTTAGACAACTGATGAATCATTTCTCCTCTTGGATAAAGCTTCAGCGCATTGTAGCGTGGATGCTAAAATTGAAAACGATGCTGTTGGAACTTGTGCAAAAGAGAAAGACTCTTACTGCTGCAGAGACTTTAACCAACTCAAGTAAAGGCAAGCAGACTGTGGACAAAAAGATGCTAGCTTTTAAAGCTAAATGGAAAGGAAGCAACATTTCTGTTGATGATTTGAAAGAGGCTGAGCTTGAAATAGTGAAATACTGTCAAAGAGAGAAGTTCTCTGAGGAGATTTCAGCACTGCAAAGTGGACATGCGACAAAGAGAGGCAGTTCCATCTACAGATTAAACCCCCAGTTGCACAATGGAGTTTTACATGTCGGTGGAAGACTTAGCAATGCTGCTATGCCAGAAGAAAGTAAGCGACCTATGCTTATACCAAAGGATCTTCAGGTCACCAACTTAATCCTCCAGAATGTTCACGAGAAAACAGGACATGGTGGTAGAAATCACATGATTTCAACACTGCAACAAAAATACTGGATACCTGGTGCAAAATCTGCAATCAGAAAAATGCTGGCAAGATGTGTTATTTGTCGCCGTTTACATTCCTCAACAGGAAAACAAATAATGGCAGACTTACCATCAGACAGGGTGTTGCCAGATGATCCACCTTTTACCAGAGTAGGTGTAGATTACTTTGGACCATTCATGGTTAAACGTGGAAGAACCCTTTTTCAAGAAATATGGCGTTATATTTACTTGCTTAGCAATTCGTGCAGTGCACATCGAAGTTGCTTCTTCACTGGACACTGATTCCTGTCTAAATGCTATACGCCGGTTTGTAGCCAGAAGAGGACAAGTGAAAGTTCTCAGGTCAGACAATGGGACCAATTTTGTAGGTGCTGAGCGTGAGTTAAGGCAATCCATTGAAAAATGGAACAGTCAAAAGATTCAAGACCATCTCAGTCAGCAAGGAATTAAGTGGGTTTTCAATCCTCCCACTGGATCTCACCATGGCGGGGCATGGGAGAGATTGATACGCTCAATAAGAAAGATCCTTAATGCTACAATCAGAGAACAAGTTCTTGATGAGGAATGCCTTCAAACAGTTTTCTGTGAAGCAGAGGCTATAATCAACAGTCGTCCAATCACAGCAGCGTCAAGTGATGTAAATGATTTGGAAGCTTTGACTCCAAACCACTTGTTGTTACTCAAGTCAAAGCCATCGTTGCCTCCAGGACTGTTCGACAAAGATGACCTGTATTCTCGACGCAGATGGAAACAGGTTCAGTACGTTTCTGATCTGTTCTGGAAACGTTGGTGTCGAGAATACTTGCCGCAGTTGCAACAGAGACAAAAGTGGAATAACACGACAAGAAACTTCTCTGTTGGAGATATTGTTCTGGTAGTTGACGACTCCGCCCCCAGGAATTCATGGATATTAGCAAGGGTCATTGAAACCATTCCTGATAAGAAGGGTCTCGTCCGACAAGTCCGCATTAAGACCAAAACTAACATTTTGGAAAGACCCATAACAAAACTTTGCCTGTTGCAGGAGGCAGAATGTAAATAGTGAAGACAATACATCTATAAGAACCCAAATTTGCCTTACTTTGGACTTTAAGAATTCACTAAAGATATTAAAGTAATACGGCTCCTTTTGTTTAAGTTTTAAGTAATTGTTTCAAAGAGTTTGAGAACAATTAGAGGTCGGTAATGTAGGAGCCTAATTTTGCTTTTGTTCAGTGACAATTATTGCATATTATGTGTTGCATTTCAGTATTTGAATATTTGTGTTTTTATTGTAACTTTCTTTCTTTGTGTGTACTAATTAGATAAATATTCTCTATATTTACATTGAAATATGTTATATGTAAAATTGTACACTGGCGCTTTAAGAATTGCGACTGTAAATTAGGCGGTTGTGCGTCCTTTATAGGAAATAGAGTGGAGTCGCACAGTTTTCTTTACCGCATCTGTGATATTTAGGATTTAAGATAATATTTTGTTTCTTTTCTTTTCTTTGTTTGATTTACTAACGAGTTTGGATTAAAGGAAGAATTTACATGAAGAAAACGGTGCATGTGAATTGTTTTTTATTGGACACGGAGCGAGTTAACTGGAATTCTTGCGATGCGCTCTCACAACTGATGCTACTAAAATTTGTACTGGCCATTGGGGTGGCCAGTGGGGTGGCCAGGAGTCGGCCCCCTGGTGGCGCCATTGAGTATTGGAAGGTCGGAACAGCTGGTTTGAAAAAATAGGCGCTTTATTCGCTTTGTGATGTATAAAAAGGAAAATGATTATCGAGGAGGCATTGCTTATTTAAATTATTTAACACTATTCCCTATAACATAAAACAAAACAAAAATAAAAACACCCAAAAGATTTCTAGCCTACTCACGTCAATCCTAATTATGATCTCTTGTATTTTTCATATTGATCACGTGAATATTGGCTACACACGACACGAGTTGTGGTCTCATTGGCACAAATTAATTTAGAAGAGATGAGATTAGGCTTAAGTGATCCCAGAGTTTGAGATGAGCAAAATCTGCGCAAAACCGATCACCGTGATCACCGCGAGATGCATGCCGGTTAGAAATGTGTCCGAGTGCGGTCCGTCTTGCTCTGATGTAATGCCTACGTATGTCAAAAAACTCTCGCGACCGCAAGGCTCACGTGTCGGATTCTGCAGTCGCGCGCAGTTGCTATCCACCGACTGCGCTGATCAAAAGCACAATGGGAAACGACTTGCTGACGACACAGCTTACTGCTCATTGGTTTAAACATGATGTATTGTTCTCTTTTAAAATGTTTGATTTTTAAAACTCTTATATCACGTTTTATGTGTATAAATTATTTGTGGATATTACCAAACTCTCTGACAGTGCAACCTTTATAGGCTATAGGTTATGTGATTGTAATTTTTATAAAAATTTTTTTATAAAAACACATTTCTGTATTAAAGAAAAAATGATTGATAAACACGTAAATGGAATTAAATAAGTACTTTGGGTGTCTTGTTCACTATATTTATTTTCATATAAAAGCAACACACATCCAGTTTAGGCCTATTAGCAACACTGTGCATGAGCGTGAATCCCGAATCCCACGATATCCCCCTTTGATCTCGCAGGTGTCAGATCCACTGTAGCTGTGTCCCAATGTGAAGGCTGCATCCTCCGAAGGCCGCGGACTTCGAAGGATGCAGCCTATTCGTCCTTCGAAGGACGCACCTTGTAGCCTTCATAGGATTTCCTAATTGCGCATCCAGGTGTTCCCGATTACCGCTCCATGGCGCAACAGTGCGAGACGGAGCTGCCGTCCTGATCATTAATTTGTTATAATTGAGTAAACAGCTATGGAGTCAGAATTGGCTATTGTCATTTTTATGTTTTATATTTTACTGAGGATGTTAAATGCATGAATTTTCTAAACGACATTTAGGCCACTTGTCTTTAAAGTCAATTTTTTAGGAGGAAAAAGCTCAGTATAATAGAATAAGCAAAAAAAGACTTCACATATAAAAAAGAAATATAACACAAACACAAGGTTAGATTATATAAAAATAAAACATTCATAAATTATTTTATGATTAACATATTACAGTGAACTTCAGTGAACTCAACGCAAATGATAATAATATTATTATTATTAGCCTACATTTAGGCTACATATTTAGAAGGCGTTTTTATCCAAAAAAGGAACAAAGAAATTCGTTAAATGTCAGTCATAATACAGGGCTAAGATTATCACAAATAAACACAAGATTTTGACGCAAATGTGTGTGGGAGTGTGAGCGCGCACTGCACGGCACGGAGGCGCGGCCGCGAACACTTGCATTTTCCCATCAACAGTGGAAACAACTTAAAAAATACTCTATAATTTCTGGTCATACAGAAAATAATAATACATCATTCGCAACTACTTTTATTTGTCCAAACTCACATAACAAGAAAACGTTGTGCTTTTGTAAAATAAAATAAAACAATCAGTCGCGCTTTCATGATCTCCGTGAACTGGAGCGCGTCTCATAAATGAACTGAAACAAAATATACCTAGCCTAAAGCTTGAAATGTTCACTTTTAAACGAACAATTAAAATGCCTCGTTATTTATTCAGACACATGTATTATCATTAGCCTATAAATCATGGTTCCAGAGACATGGCTCTTCTCATTCAGCATTGCGGGAAAAATATAATTTCCAGGTTCTAATCTGGCCTTAGAAAACCAGTAAAATCGACATTTGTCCCATAGTAATTTGTGAATATTTTAAATGTTTAATAAAGGGGCAAAAAGTCTTTCTTTTTTTGTGCAGCATTTGTGTAGCCTACAGTTCAAAATTTGGTGTTCAACTTTGGCTTTTAAAAATACAACAACCTTTCATTTTTAGTTTTTCAATTACGAGTTAAAAAAAATAAAAATAAATGGACGCAAAAATAGGCTACCTTATATTATTAAATATTTCAAATAATGTATTTGTAGAAAGGTTTGATAGTCAATCAAAATACTAGTAAAATCAAAGACTTTAATCTAAAAAACTATCACTAAACTATTTTTAGTTTAATAGTCTGTGTAAATTTGCATCCATTCGTTTTTAATTTTTTAACCGTAATTGAAAAACGAAAAATGAACGGTTTTAAAAGGCATAGTTGAACACCAACATTTGAATTTGAACTGTAGGCTACACACCAAATGCTGCACCAAAAATGCTGTCGTCACCGGCGCGCAATGAATTATGGATCACGGTAGGATAGGCCGCTAAGTGTCCATTTATGGCCCTGTCCCAAATGGCGCACTTCATGCGGACTTTCGGTCTCGTGGACTTAAATTGCGCGTGCTCGCCGAGTCTACGAGTCCGTAGGCCGTCCCATTTGGCATTTTAACGCTCTGAAGTGTGCTCAGCAGCGCCCCCTTTGTACCCTTGAAGCGGTCTTCCGCGAAGCCCGCATAAATCCAGGCTTCACGCACTTCAACTACCCAGGTGTCCTTGCGAAAGGCCAATCAGACGACGGATGGGAGGAGATTTCGCTCACGGACAATTGTTAACATGGCCGAGAAGAAAATATTTAAGTGTAATTATTATTACGGTTTTTATGACAAGTTTATACAAACATTATGATCATCGACCAGTGGTTGATGTCTCAAACATAGGCTAATAATAGCGAGCTGAATAATACGATCGCATTATGATTCATTAAATAAATAGAACAGAATGTCAGGGCTTTACTGAGTCATATGTAAACACAACAACAATAGGCAGCATATTTCCCCGAACCTGTAGCTCCTGTCCATAACAACAATCAGACCGTCTTCTTGCTTCCGGCGTGACGATCGAGTCTGTCCCAAAAATACCTCTCAATGCGCCCTCACGGACTCGCGCTAAGGGCCCTATAGGTCTGCACTACATGACGTCACCGAAGTGTGGACTCTGAGGAAGTCCACAAGTCCGGAGTGTGCCATTTGGGACAGGGCCATTGTATCCTTCTTTTCACGGGGAAACGAAGGGTGAATTTGGCGTCGCTTTTGAATCAGGGTAGCCTTCGTCGCGCCGCGATGATATAACCGGCCTTCAAATACGGCCTTCGAAGGATGCGGAATTGAATTGGGACAGCCTTCATCGTGCCGCTGTGACGCAATCGGCCTTCAAATGCGTCCTTCGAAGATGCAGCCTTTGAATTGGGACAGCCTTCGTCGCGCCGCTGTGACGCAATCGGCCTTCAAATGCGGCCTTCGGAGGACGCAGCCTTCACATTGGGACACAGCTTGTGAGAAGAGAGATCTGTCCGGCTTACCTGCACTTTTTTCACCCCTTCCCTCACTGCAGCCGCCTACTCTCGCATACATTTCAGGCGAGGCAAGGCGCATCTCAAACAAGCCTATAGATTCCACTCTTGTGTCACAGACTTTCGAAGCTTCGTTGGTCATGTGTTTTTTCTCCTCTGTGGTGATTTGTTAGATATGATGGTGAAAACCAGTCTGACCACCAGATGTCGCTAATGCGCATTATGTTAAAAACTTTGAGTAATGAACAATTTTTCGGCACAATTTGATGAAAGCCACAAACGCTTCAGAAAGCCTCGGTTTCCCATCACTAGTCTTCAGTGTCACTGTCACGATTTGTTCTATGTTTTGTTTTCAAGGACTCTTATTTTGATACTCTATTGTCTTGCTGCTTCTTTTTTTGTTGTTTGTTTTCTTATTGTTTGTCACCATCGTAACTAACTACCCACACCTGTTCCATGTTAGACTCTTGTTTGCCTGTGTGCAGTCCATATAAACTTCAGATTCTCTACATACTCAAGCCATTCGCTGACTCGCAAATTAATATTAACAGTAACACTATAATTTTTAATATAAATTCCCTTGTTTGAGGTGTACCATAAAGCTTACATGATAAAATGTTGGTATTACATATGTCTCTCATTTAGTTATTTGCCAAACTACGGTAATTTTAAGTGCATTTTAAGTTGTGTTAAGCCGGGTGCACACTGACTCGTCCAGAGTTTTACATCATCAATCAATGACACATTCGGTGACTGTGAGCTGCATTACATGCGGGATTGAATGGTGGCTAAAAAGAAATCTCTAATGTTAATGTTGGTCATGGCTTGTCATGAAAAAAACGAAGACAATTTGACAGTCGTCGTGGGAGAAAAATCTGACACTGCCAGGATTTCATCAGAACATTTGATCACAACGGTAATTATTCGGCTGTTGGTGAACATGTCAAACTAACGAACAAAGACTTCAGATTTTGGCCTAGGATCTGAGAAATCTTTTAGGATTAGCAAAATTTGTCTCAGACGGCCAAATCGTGGCCAAAATCGTACACCCAGCTTTACAAAATGATATACTTGGCTTTATGTGCTAGTAAAGTTTAAAAGCATGCTTAATTGTGCTTATTTTTTGGCTTGCAGTCTATGGAGATAAAGGCAGCAACCTTCCAGGTACCAGCTCCAAGCTTGCAAAGCCCACACTGTCTGTGTTTAATTAAGAAAACTTGTAATCTGCCTCTCAAAGCATGTGTACAGTACATGTACAGTGTTCTGTGTGCATTCACCACCACCCTTATCAATGATTTGTTTAATCATCTTTCAGTTCCTCTTATTTTCCTGGAACAGCAGCACACATCCAGCAGAGAGGATCTGTGTGTTCAGTCATGGACAGGAGTCTGTTTGTGCTGCTGCTGCTGTCAGGTTAGTGTGATCATTTGTAATTTGTATGTAAGGGGATGTTTTCACCTGGCCACTTCATGCGTTTTCTCAGATCGGATTGCTATCTGATTTATCAAAACGAATCCATTTACACCTGGTCACATAAATGTGTTTTCGCAAAACGGATATAAATCCGATCTTCAATTCCCGCGCTATATGCAGATTTAATGGAGTGCACGTCACCGAAAGCAACAGATATGAGCTGCATTTTATTGATCATCAGCTAATTTCAAAATCAAAGAGAGCAATACGAGAGAGCTGCAACAGCCCTGGTAAGATCATTTCGTTTCTTTACTTTTAATGAAGATGATTGTGTGTTAAGCGTCTGCGAATTTCACTTTGATTTGCGATAATTTTCAGCACGTTGGCTTGATGAATAGACGCTCAGCTGCTCATCTGAGGTGATGCGTGTCGCAGTAGCGCCGTCATATCTGACTATAACATGACATATAGCATATATAACACGCTCTCACACGTTTATTTTTTAGCATTTTTGGGAGGAGTACAATTTACATATGTGGTTTCAACAACCAGATGCATTTACACTTGTCCAGTTTCGCCTGGAATGCGACCCAGACCACCTCCTGATGTGGTTTGAGCGATCGGATTCAAATCCGTCTCGAATGCGTTTCGGAGGGCATTTACACCTGGTCTTTTCACAATCGGACGAATCACAGAATCACAGAAAACGCATGAAGTGGCCAGGTGTAAACAGCCCCTATGATGATGTGTACACATATAGATGGTTTAAAGGGTTAGTTCACCCAAAAATGAAAATTAAGTCATTAATTACTTACCCCCATGGTGTACCAACCCCGTAAGACCTTCGTTCATCTTCGGAACACAAATGAAGATATTTTTGATTAAATCTGAGAGCTGGATCACTGCTACATAGGCTGCCTAAGGGACTGACACTTGACGGTCCAGAAAGTCATTAAAGAAAATGTTTAAATATTCCATGTGCCTACAGTGGCTCAATTATAAGTTTATCAAGCGACGAGACTACTTTTTGTGCGGAAAAACAAACAAAAAATATAGCTGCGAGCAGCGATTACGGGCCCAAGCCGGTGGCACCGCAACCCCGGTGCCTTTAGTTACCTAAAGGCACCGGAGTGGCGGTGCCGCCGGCTTTGGCCCTTCATCGCTGCTCGCAGCTATATTCATATATATATATATATATATATATATATATATATATAAACAAGCCGGTGGCACCGCCACCCCGGTGCCTTTATATATATATATATATATATGTCTACATTGTTCAATCACGCCTCACACACACACACACACTTTTGCAGAGCCCACACCAATGCAAGCTCTATAGCACACATCTTCTCAAAGGTCAAAGCGGAGTTACGATATTGCCCGTCATGCACAGTAACCGTAAAGGCACCGGGGTGGCGGTGCCACCGGCTTGTTTATATATATATATATATCGTATTATTCTAACTTGTAAAAAACTATTAACTTTTGTTAATATTCAACCATTTCACAACTAACTTTTTTCCATAGATCAAACACAACATAATTATATGGTGGACTGAAACAAAAATTATTAATTAAATAAAATTATTGTTTTCCTCTGAAATAGCAAAAGCATCACACACTAGCTGTACCTGCTCTAAATAAAAAAGAGTAATTCAATAAAAATACAAAATCGAACTAAATAAAATAAATTATTACAAAAACAAAATCAAACCAAAGAAAATATATCTTCGAAAAAAAAAGCGAGTGTCATGAGGAAAGGCGCCTCAGGAATCGTCAGGATTAACTCCATGTGTAAGGAATTTTGATTGATTTTATTTGTCACTTGAAAATTATTGTTAAATGTGTGCCTGCATAACTTTAATAAGATTTATTTTCTTTGATTTGATTTTGTTTTATATAATTTATTTATTTCGATTTTGTATTTTTATTTAAATACTATTATTTATTTAGAGCAGGTACAGCTAAGTGTGCGATGCTTTTGCTATTTCAGAGGGAAAAAAACACATTTTATTTCAAAAAGGCTTTTCAATTAAATAAAATGTTCAAGCTTTGTTTTCGTTTTATTATTTTGTTTGTTTTAAGCTTTGTTTAATTTATATTGTTAATCATCTGACACAAAACAAATGCATAAAGTATCATTTTAACTTTTAAAAAACTATTAACATTTGTTAATAGTACATTGCCTGTCTTTTGTTAATAGGACAAAACATAGTTATTATATTTTATAATATTTTATAAATATATAAAATAAACATTTGTAATGAAATCGTTCAAAAAAATGATATTAGCATTGTTTTAAACTTTGAAACAGAAGTAGCGCAATGCCTGGCCACTCCCGCGCCGCCTCCTTTTCACAATCCGAGGGAACCATCTCCGGAATATTAACCTCACTCCTAGAAGTCCAATTCTCATTATTCATGCCTCTTACCTGGGATTGATTGCACACACACACACACACACACACACACACGCACGCACGCACTCACACGCACACACACACACACACACACACACACACGTGTCAAGTCACTTACATTTTAGATGCAATATTGACTGTTCTTCTGTTTCAGCAGCGAAAATAGTTAAACAAAGATCACAGCAGAACCATTGCATCTCACAGCAACGTGTTTTCTCATTACTGAATGATTCAGCATTTTGAACAAATTGGTTGACTCAAAGATTCAATGACCAATCCATAAACATCTGTCTCATTCATGAATGACTCAGTCGTTCAAACGAATCGTTTGAACGAATGAATCAATGACCCGCTCATTAAGACGGTCGCCTGGCGACACCTAGTGACGGTTTAGTGTTATTTGATTATACACTCAAAATATTCCACAACAAATCCTTTAAATTTAATGATATTCAGAACAGAACACAAATAAAAAAATAACTATAATAAAGCCAAAACGAAATAATTTAAAACAAAAGTAAAAGTAAGTGGTGTTAGGCTCACGTAAATCTCTCTTTAGAATCTAAATGTTGCAACATTTGCGATGTATTTGGATGCTAAACTATTCTTTATTACAGGCTTTGTACTTCACTCACGTTCCAATATCGACGGAAAAAATCATCCTCTTCACTTGTGCAAAAATGTGCTTGGAAAAATCACAGTGGAGCGGTGCTTACTGTGAATGATACAAATTGTACTACTGACTATTTCAACATAGCAGTGTAATTTGTATATGTTAGGTTGAATGTTTTATTATTGTGTGTGTGTGTGTGTGTGTGTTTGTGTGTGTGTGTGTGTGTGTGTGTGTGTGTGTGTGTGTGTGTGTGTGTGTGTGTGTGTGTGTGTGTGTGTGTGTGTCAGTGTGTGTGTGGGGGTCTGGGTGGCTCAGCGCGATTGAACAGTGAAACATACTCCGTCATTTTCTTCATACAGGACATCATTCAAACGTCAAAGTGTTTACTTATATTTGTGTACACTCGCAATTAAACACAACATTGTGTTTTTGTTAAATAAATTAAAGTAATACGTCCCCCGAAATGGCGCTAATTTTAAAATGAAACTAAAATGCTCACGGCTGCACGGGCATTCATAACTCTGCGCGCCCACGGTGAGGGACGAGCAGAACAGAGCGAACGTTGTTTAGTTCATTCCTACTTCCATAGGAATTAATTGAAAAAGCTCACTCTACTCTGCACCATTATTAATGAATTGTGCAGACGTCCTTATTTTACTTTCGCTTTTTACCTGATTTTGAACACAAGAGGGCAGTATAACACTATGTATGATTTGGAAAAAAAATTTTTTTGACTAAACAACCATTCTGGCTGTTTTTAAACTTAAACATTATTCTCTAATTGCTCTCACCATGCCCGTTTCTGAAACTCTGCACATGTCTACTGTCTAATAAATGTGATGTGTCTGTCGGGTTTCATGCAATTTCAAGTATGTTAAGAGTCTCAAAAGCATCAACAAAGAATAATAAAGTTTGATGCGTTGCCACGGCAACAGTATCTAAGATATCAATAATCCTTTCTCAGGTCTACATCTGCCGTGTGTCTACATTATACACATAAAGTTTGAAGCAAATTGGGTAAAAATAAGAGGGTGATTTCAAAGCCTTTAGGAAGTGACACACTTCCTGCTGCCAGTTGGTGGCGCTATAACTTTGACTCACAATAGTCACATCCATGTGATCGGACTCTTACAGCGAACACACTGCTGAAGTTTCATCAAGATCAGTTAATGTATGCAGAAGTTATAACACACTTCCTGTTTCCTTTATTCGCCATAAATTCGTTTCCTCGCCACAGCCAAACCGTTCGAGATATCAAAAATCCCCTGGCAACTTTTCATCCTCAATGTCTTGACTTCATGCTGACCGAGTTTCGTGGCGATTGGTTGAATTCTCTAGGAGGAGTATATCGAATTCCAGGGGCATACGCTTCCAAACAAACCATAATAGCCGACTTCCTGTTGGGCTGGGGTAAAAAGTAAAAGTACAAAGGATATATGAATCGATGAGATCTATATGTGTACCGAGTTTCATATTATTACATTCAAGCGTGTTTGATTTATGGACCAAGTTTTCGGACCCCGTTCCAGGGGGCACTGTCGAGCCCCCCTGCCACGCCCGGGTACCAGCTTCAGCCCGGCCCTGATGGCCACGGGTTCTGACCCGTGTGCAAAGTTTCAAGAGTTTTTGAGCACGTTAAGGGCCCCCAAAGTGCGCTGAGAGTCTCAAAAGTATCCAAAAAGAATATTAAAGTTTGATGCGTTGTCACGGCAACAGCATCTAAGATATCAACAATCCTTTCACAGGTCTAAATCTGGCGTGTGTCTACATTATACACATCAAGTTTGAAGCAAATCGGGTAAAGCCTGTTTGATTTATGGACCAAGTTTTCGGACCCCATTCCAGGGGGCGCTGTCGAGCCCCCCTGCCACGCCCGGGTACCAGCTTCAGCCCGGCCCTGATGGCCGCGGTTTCTGACCCGTGTGCAAAGTTTCAAGAGTTTTTGAGCACGTTAAGGGCCCCAAAAGTGCGCTAAGAATCTCAAAAGTATCCAAAAAGAATATTAAAGTTTGATGCGTTGTCACGGCAACAGCATCTAAGATATCAACAATCCTTTCACAGGTCTACATCTGGCTTGTGTCTACATTATACACATCAAGTTTGAAGCAAATAGGGTAAAGCGTGTTGGATATATGGACCAAATTGTCTGACCCGTTCAAGGGGGCGCTGTCGAGCCCCCCTGCCACGCCCGGGTACCAGCTTCAGCCTGGCCCTGATGGCCGCGGGTTTTGTCCCGTGTGCAAAGTTTCAAGAGTTTTCGAGCACGTTAAGAACCCCAAAAGTGCCCGAAAGCATAAAAAAGCATGAAAAAGCTTAAAAAAAGGAATATTAATGTTTGATGCATTGCCATGGCAACAGTATCTAAGATATCAATAATCCTTTCACAGGTCTACATCTGGCGTGTGTCTACATTATGCACATGAAGTTTGAAGCAAATCGGGTAAAAATAAGAGGGTGATTTAAAAGCATTTTGAAAGTGACACACTTCCTGCTTCCAGTTGGTGGCGCTATAACTTTGACTCACAATAGTCACATCCATGTGATCGGGCTCTTACAACGAACACACTGCTGAAGTTTCATCAAGATTAGTTAATGTATGCAGTAGTTATAACACACTTCCTGTTTCACGTTTCTCGCCATAATTTCGTTTACTCGCCACGGCCAAACCGTTCGAGATATCAAAAATCCCCTGGCAATTTTTCATCCTCAGTGTCTTGACTTCATGCTGACCGAGTTTCGTGCCGTGTGTTTGAATTCTCTAGGAGGAGTATTTCACATTCCATTGCATGTGTTTTCCAAACAACCCTTAATAGCCGACTTCCTGTTGGGCTGGGGTAAAAAGTAAGAGCATGAAGTATATATGAACCGATGAGATCTATATGTGTACTGAGTTTCATATTATTACATGCAAGCGTGTTTGATTTATGGACCAAGTGTTCAAACCCCGTTCCAGGGGGCGCTGTCGAGCCCCCCTGCCACGCCCGGGTACCAGCTTCAGCCCGGCCCTGATGGCCGCGGGTTCTGAGATGTGTGCAAAGTTTCAAGAGTTTTCGAGCACGTTAAGGCCCCCAAAAGTGCCCAAAAGGTAGTAAAATAATAATAATAATAATAAAATATAGCTGCGAGCAGCGATTACGGGCCCAAGCCGGTGGCACCGCAACCCCGGTGCCTTTAATTACCTAAAGGCACCGGAGTGGCGGTGCCGCCGGCTTTGGCCCTTCATCGCTGCTCGCAGCTATATTTATATGCACACTTTTGCACACCGGGGTGGCGGTGCCACCGGCTTGTTTATATATATATATATATATAAACAAGCCGGTGCCACCGGCTTGTTTATATATATATATATATATAAACAAGCCGGTGGCACCGCCACCCCGGTGCCTTTAGGGTTACTGTTCGTGACGGGCAATAACGTAACCCCGCTTTGACCTTTGAGAAGATGTGTGCTGTAGAGCTTGCATCAGTGTGGGCTCTGCAAAAGTGTGCATTGAGGGCACATATCAACCACAAAGTATGCGTGAGCAACCTTCTGAAACCTAAAATGAAAAATGAGACACCCTACGGTCTCATGGACTTAATGGAAACATGAAATAAGTACACAAGTTTAAAAGTTATATGAAGTGTGCCAAGACAGAATATTTGCCTGATCTGATTAGAAAAATAGTTTTTGTGTGTGTGTGTGTGTGAGGCGTGATTGAACAATGTAGACATAAAAACATACTCCGTCCTTTTGTTCATACAGGACATTATTCAAACTACAAAGTGTTTACTTATATTTGTGTACAATCGCAATAAAACACAACATTGTGCTTTTGTCAAACTGTAAACTACAACTGTCACCCAACCAAAATCTCTTACACACACACACACACACACACACACACACACACACACACACACACACACACACAGACACACATAGTTTAAAAGCAAAAAAATCTTTTGGACATTCATCATATTGCATTGGTTTTCATTTCTTGTTCTCGAACAGAGCCCTAATCTGTTTATTTTTTCAGTTACACATTCTACATTGATTAAAAAAGAAAAATCAAATGTGCTTTTATTTTAGACATAAATAAATAATCTATCATTCAGATGAGAGTAAAGTTAGTGTTAGTTCAAATTTTAAGGAAAACAAAAATATGATCTGAAATATCGCACATTCATTTAAAATTCATTCAGGTTCAATTACCAAACATACAAATCTCAATGTAATTTAAAGCAAACAATACATTTAAAATATATGGGTTGTATGCAATTTTTTTATATATAAAAAGATATATATCCAAAAATACAAAGCCTAAACTTTAACAAGGGTTAAACAATCACTGTAACAGACACAATCACACACACACACACACACACGTCAAATCACTTACATTTTAGATGCAATATTGACTTTTTTTCTGTTTCAGCAGCGAAAATAGTTCGACAAAGATCACAGCAGAACCATCGAGCATCTCACAGCAACGCGTTCTCATTCATGAATGACTCAGCCGTTCGAACGAATCGTTTGAACGAATGAATCAATGACTCGCTCATTAAGACGGTCGCCTGGCGACACCTAATGACGGTTTAGTGATATGTTTAAAAGTATCATTCTTTCCAACGATTGTTAATTAACTCATATTTGAAACATAAGCTATATATATATATATATATATATATATATAATATATATATATATACACACATATATATACACAAAAATAAAATAAACACATTTGAAGCGTGTTTGCTTACTAAATTGTGAGCTGAACGAAAGTTGCAGCAAATATCAGCAACAGGAGTCAAATTTCATTAATCACGAGAGTGAAGAGCTGACTGAAAAGATTATGACGGAATAGGCTATTTTATGTAAAAGCGCCTATTTAAGCGAATCTATCATTATACTCTTTTGTTGTTGTGTTTTCCGTGAAAAATAATAGACTATTGAACTCACAATTCAAGCACGCGCTCTGCACGCGCCACCATTATCAATGTCCGTGTGGACGTCCGCGATCGAACAGTGGAAACATTGGCTACTCCGTCATTTTATTCAAGAAGATCATTCAAACTGCAAAGTGTTTACTAATTTTTGGATACTCGCAATCAAACACAACATTGTGATTTTGTAAAATACATTCAAGAAATCCGCCCCCGAAATGGGGCTTCTTTTAAAATGAAACGAAAATGCTCACAGCTGCACGTCTTGTGGAGACGTCCGTTACTTTCGCTTTCAAGTTAGCGATTTTAAAGCCCCCAGCGGAGTCACGGTGGGAAAATATTCCCATAGTAGCATCAATTGGCCTACCTGATTTTGAACACAAGAGGGCAGTAAAGCACTATGAATGATTTTAATTTTTTTTATTTTTTTGGCTAAACAACCATTCTGGCTGTTTTTAAACTTAAACATAAATCTTAAATTGAAAAAAAGGAAGACAATGGGTTTAGTTCTAATATTAGTATAATTTTATAGAAAAATAAATGGTGTATAATTACATTTTAGAAAGATATGAGACATTTCCTGATTCTTTTTTTGACATAATCCCTCGCCATAGCAAAACCGTTTGAGATATTCAATATCCGTTCACAATTTAGCATCTTTAAAGTATTTTCATCAAGTTGAAAAAGTTTTGTAACTGTAGATGAAACTAACCCCCCCCACACACACACTTTTGTCACAAAAGGTGGCGCTACTGAGCCCCTGCACCACGCCCGTTTCTGAAACTTTGCACATGTCTACTGGCTAATAAATGTGATCTGTCTGTCAAGTTTCATGCAATTTTAAGCAATTTCAGGCATGCTAAGAGTCTCAAAAGCATCCAAAAAGAATATTAAAGTTTGATGCGTTGTCACGGCAACAGTATCTAAGATATCAATAATCCTTTCACAGGTCTACATCTGGCGTGTGTCTACATTATACACATAAAGTTTGAAGCAAATCGGGTAAAAATAAGAGGGTGATTTAAAAGCATTTTGAAAGTTACACACTTCCTGCTGCCAGTTGGTGGCGCTATAACTTTGACTCACAATAGTCACATCCATGTGATCGGCCTCTTACAGCGAACACACTGCTAAAGTTTCATCAAGATCAGTTACTGTATGCTGAAGTTATAACACACTTCCTGTTTCACGTTTCTCGCCATAAATTCGTTTCCTCGCCACGGCCAAACCGTTCGAGATATCAAAAATCCCCTGGCAATTTTTCATGCTCAATGTCTTGACTTCATGCTGACCGAGTTTCGTGGCGATTGGTTGAATTCTCTAGGAGGAGTATATCGAATTCCAGGGGCATACGCTTCCAAACAAACCATAATAGCCGACTTCCTGTTGGGCTGGGGTAAAAAGTAAAAGTACAAAGGATATATGAATCGATGAGATCTATATGTGTACCGAGTTTCATATTATTACATTCAAGCGTGTTTGATTTATGGACCAAGTTTTCGGACCCCGTTCCAGGGGGCACTGTCGAGCCCCCCTGCCACGCCCGGGTACCAGCTTCAGCCCGGCCCTGATGGCCACGGGTTCTGACCCGTGTGCAAAGTTTCAAGAGTTTTTGAGCACGTTAAGGGCCCCCAAAGTGCGCTGAGAGTCTCAAAAGTATCCAAAAAGAATATTAAAGTTTGATGCGTTGTCACGGCAACAGCATCTAAGATATCAACAATCCTTTCACAGGTCTAAATCTGGCGTGTGTCTACATTATACACATCAAGTTTGAAGCAAATCGGGTAAAGCCTGTTTGATTTATGGACCAAGTTTTCGGACCCCATTCCAGGGGGCGCTGTCGAGCCCCCCTGCCACGCCCGGGTACCAGCTTCAGCCCGGCCCTGATGGCCGCGGTTTCTGACCCGTGTGCAAAGTTTCAAGAGTTTTTGAGCATGTTAAGGGCCCCAAAAGTGCGCTAAGAATCTCAAAAGTATCCAAAAAGAATATTAAAGTTTGATGCGTTGTCACGGCAACAGCATCTAAGATATCAACAATCCTTTCACAGGTCTACATCTGGCTTGTGTCTACATTATACACATCAAGTTTGAAGCAAATAGGGTAAAGCGTGTTGGATATATGGACCAAATTGTCTGACCCGTTCAAGGGGGCGCTGTCGAGCCCCCCTGCCACGCCCGGGTACCAGCTTCAGCCTGGCCCTGATGGCCGCGGGTTTTGTCCCGTGTGCAAAGTTTCAAGAGTTTTTGAGCACGTTAAGAACCCCAAAAGTGCCCGAAAGCATAAAAAAGCATGAAAAAGCTTAAAAAAAGGAATATTAATGTTTGATGCATTGCCATGGCAACAGTATCTAAGATATCAATAATCCTTTCACAGGTCTACATCTGGCGTGTGTCTACATTATGCACATGAAGTTTGAAGCAAATCGGGTAAAAATAAGAGGGTGATTTAAAAGCATTTTGAAAGTGACACACTTCCTGCTTCCAGTTGGTGGCGCTATAACTTTGACTCACAATAGTCACATCCATGTGATCGGGCTCTTACAACGAACACACTGCTGAAGTTTCATCGAGATTAGTTAATGTATGCAGTAGTTATAACACACTTCCTGTTTCACGTTTCTCGCCATAATTTCGTTTACTCGCCACGGCCAAACCGTTCGAGATATCAAAAATCCCCTGGCAATTTTTCATCCTCAGTGTCTTGACTTCATGCTGACCGAGTTTCGTGCCGTGTGTTTGAATTCTCTAGGAGGAGTATTTCACATTCCATTGCATGTGTTTTCCAAACAACCCTTAATAGCCGACTTCCTGTTGGGCTGGGGTAAAAAGTAAGAGCATGAAGTATATATGAACCGATGAGATCTATATGTGTACTGAGTTTCATATTATTACATGCAAGCGTGTTTGATTTATGGACCAAGTGTTCAAACCCCGTTCCAGGGGGCGCTGTCGAGCCCCCCTGCCACGCCCGGGTACCAGCTTCAGCCCGGCCCTGATGGCCGCGGGTTCTGAGATGTGTGCAAAGTTTCAAGAGTTTTCGAGCACGTTAAGGCCCCCAAAAGTGCCCAAAAGGTAGTAAAATAATAATAATAATAAATAAATATAGCTGCGAGCAGCGATTACGGGCCCAAGCCGGTGGCACCGCAACCCCGGTGCCTTTAGTTACCTAAAGGCACCGGAGTGGCGGTGCCGCCGGCTTTGGCCCTTCATCGCTGCTCGCAGCTATATTCATATATATATATATATATATATATATATATATATATATATATATATAAACAAGCCGGTGGCACCGCCACCCCGGTGCCTTTATATATATATATATATATATGTCTACATTGTGCAATCACGCCTCACACACACACACACACTTTTGCAGAGCCCACACCAATGCAAGCTCTATAGCACACATCTTCTCAAAGGTCAAAGCGGAGTTACGATATTGCCCGTCATGCACAGTAACCGTAAAGGCACCGGGGTGGCGGTGCCACCGGCATGTTTATATATATATATATATCGTATTATTCTAACTTGTAAAAAACTATTAACTTTTGTTAATATTCAACCATTTCACAACTAACTTTTTTCCATAGATCAAACACAACATAATTATATGGTGGACTGAAACAAAAATTATTAATTAAATAAAATTATTGTTTTCCTCTGAAATAGCAAAAGCATCACACACTAGCTGTACCTGCTCTAAATAAAAAAGAGTAATTCAATAAAAATACAAAATCGAACTAAATAAAATAAATTATTACAAAAACAAAATCAAACCAAAGAAAATATATCTTCGAAAAAAAAAGCGAGTGTCATGAGGAAAGGCGCCTCAGGAATCGTCAGGATTAACTCCATGTGTAAGGAATTTTGATTGATTTTATTTGTCACTTGAAAATTATTGTTAAATGTGTGCCTGCATAACTTTAATAAGATTTATTTTCTTTGATTTGATTTTGTTTTATATAATTTATTTATTTCGATTTTGTATTTTTATTTAAATACTATTATTTATTTAGAGCAGGTACAGCTAAGTGTGCGATGCTTTTGCTATTTCAGAGGGAAAAAAACACATTTTATTTCAAAAAGGCTTTTCAATTAAATAAAATGTTCAAGCTTTGTTTTCGTTTTATTATTTTGTTTGTTTTAAGCTTTGTTTAATTTATATTGTTAATCATCTGACACAAAACAAATGCATAAAGTATCATTTTAACTTTTAAAAAACTATTAACATTTGTTAATAGTACATTGCCTGTCTTTTGTTAATAGGACAAAACATAGTTATTATATTTTATAATATTTTATAAATATATAAAATAAACATTTGTAATGAAATCGTTCAAAAAAATGATATTAGCATTGTTTTAAACTTTGAAACAGAAGTAGCGCAATGCCTGGCCACTCCCGCGCCGCCTCCTTTTCACAATCCGAGGGAACCATCTCCGGAATATTAACCTCACTCCTAGAAGTCCAATTCTCATTATTCATGCCTCTTACCTGGGATTGATTGCACACACACACACACACACACACGCACGCACGCACTCACACGCACACACACACACACACACACACGTGTCAAGTCACTTACATTTTAGATGCAATATTGACTGTTCTTCTGTTTCAGCAGCGAAAATAGTTAAACAAAGATCACAGCAGAACCATTGCATCTCACAGCAACGTGTTTTCTCATTACTGAATGATTCAGCATTTTGAACAAATTGGTTGACTCAAAGATTCAATGACCAATCCATAAACATCTGTCTCATTCATGAATGACTCAGTCGTTCAAACGAATCGTTTGAACGAATGAATCAATGACCCGCTCATTAAGACGGTCGCCTGGCGACACCTAGTGACGGTTTAGTGTTATTTGATTATACACTCAAAATATTCCACAACAAATCCTTTAAATTTAATGATATTCAGAACAGAACACAAATAAAAAAATAACTATAATAAAGCCAAAACGAAATAATTTAAAACAAAAGTAAAAGTAAGTGGTGTTAGGCTCACGTAAATCTCTCTTTAGAATCTAAATGTTGCAACATTTGCGATGTATTTGGATGCTAAACTATTCTTTATTACAGGCTTTGTACTTCACTCACGTTCCAATATCGACGGAAAAAATCATCCTCTTCACTTGTGCAAAAATGTGCTTGGAAAAATCACAGTGGAGCGGTGCTTACTGTGAATGATACAAATTGTACTACTGACTATTTCAACATAGCAGTGTAATTTGTATATGTTAGGTTGAATGTTTTATTATTGTGTGTGTGTGTGTGTGTGTGTTGTGTGTGTGTGTGTGTGTGTGTGTGTGTGTGTGTGTGTGTGTGTGTGTGTGTGTGTCAGTGTGTGTGTGGGGGTCTGGGTGGCTCAGCGCGATTGAACAGTGAAACATACTCCGTCATTTTCTTCATACAGGACATCATTCAAACGTCAAAGTGTTTACTTATATTTGTGTACACTCGCAATTAAACACAACATTGTGTTTTTGTTAAATAAATTAAAGTAATACGTCCCCCGAAATGGCGCTAATTTTAAAATGAAACTAAAATGCTCACGGCTGCACGGGCATTCATAACTCTGCGCGCCCACGGTGAGGGACGAGCAGAACAGAGCGAACGTTGTTTAGTTCATTCCTACTTCCATAGGAATTAATTGAAAAAGCTCACTCTACTCTGCACCATTATTAATGAATTGTGCAGACGTCCTTATTTTACTTTCGCTTTTTACCTGATTTTGAACACAAGAGGGCAGTATAACACTATGTATGATTTGGAAAAAAATTTTTTTTGACTAAACAACCATTCTGGCTGTTTTTAAACTTAAACATTATTCTCTAATTGCTCTCACCATGCCCGTTTCTGAAACTCTGCACATGTCTACTGTCTAATAAATGTGATGTGTCTGTCGGGTTTCATGCAATTTCAAGTATGTTAAGAGTCTCAAAAGCATCAACAAAGAATAATAAAGTTTGATGCGTTGCCACGGCAACAGTATCTAAGATATCAATAATCCTTTCTCAGGTCTACATCTGCCGTGTGTCTACATTATACACATAAAGTTTGAAGCAAATTGGGTAAAAATAAGAGGGTGATTTCAAAGCCTTTAGGAAGTGACACACTTCCTGCTGCCAGTTGGTGGCGCTATAACTTTGACTCACAATAGTCACATCCATGTGATCGGACTCTTACAGCGAACACACTGCTGAAGTTTCATCAAGATCAGTTAATGTATGCAGAAGTTATAACACACTTCCTGTTTCCTTTATTCGCCATAAATTCGTTTCCTCGCCACAGCCAAACCGTTCGAGATATCAAAAATCCCCTGGCAACTTTTCATCCTCAATGTCTTGACTTCATGCTGACCGAGTTTCGTGGCGATTGGTTGAATTCTCTAGGAGGAGTATATCGAATTCCAGGGGCATACGCTTCCAAACAAACCATAATAGCCGACTTCCTGTTGGGCTGGGGTAAAAAGTAAAAGTACAAAGGATATATGAATCGATGAGATCTATATGTGTACCGAGTTTCATATTATTACATTCAAGCGTGTTTGATTTATGGACCAAGTTTTCGGACCCCGTTCCAGGGGGCACTGTCGAGCCCCCCTGCCACGCCCGGGTACCAGCTTCAGCCCGGCCCTGATGGCCACGGGTTCTGACCCGTGTGCAAAGTTTCAAGAGTTTTTGAGCACGTTAAGGGCCCCCAAAGTGCGCTGAGAGTCTCAAAAGTATCCAAAAAGAATATTAAAGTTTGATGCGTTGTCACGGCAACAGCATCTAAGATATCAACAATCCTTTCACAGGTCTAAATCTGGCGTGTGTCTACATTATACACATCAAGTTTGAAGCAAATCGGGTAAAGCCTGTTTGATTTATGGACCAAGTTTTCGGACCCCATTCCAGGGGGCGCTGTCGAGCCCCCCTGCCACGCCCGGGTACCAGCTTCAGCCCGGCCCTGATGGCCGCGGTTTCTGACCCGTGTGCAAAGTTTCAAGAGTTTTTGAGCACGTTAAGGGCCCCAAAAGTGCGCTAAGAATCTCAAAAGTATCCAAAAAGAATATTAAAGTTTGATGCGTTGTCACGGCAACAGCATCTAAGATATCAACAATCCTTTCACAGGTCTACATCTGGCTTGTGTCTACATTATACACATCAAGTTTGAAGCAAATAGGGTAAAGCGTGTTGGATATATGGACCAAATTGTCTGACCCGTTCAAGGGGGCGCTGTCGAGCCCCCCTGCCACGCCCGGGTACCAGCTTCAGCCTGGCCCTGATGGCCGCGGGTTTTGTCCCGTGTGCAAAGTTTCAAGAGTTTTCGAGCACGTTAAGAACCCCAAAAGTGCCCGAAAGCATAAAAAAGCATGAAAAAGCTTAAAAAAAGGAATATTAATGTTTGATGCATTGCCATGGCAACAGTATCTAAGATATCAATAATCCTTTCACAGGTCTACATCTGGCGTGTGTCTACATTATGCACATGAAGTTTGAAGCAAATCGGGTAAAAATAAGAGGGTGATTTAAAAGCATTTTGAAAGTGACACACTTCCTGCTTCCAGTTGGTGGCGCTATAACTTTGACTCACAATAGTCACATCCATGTGATCGGGCTCTTACAACGAACACACTGCTGAAGTTTCATCAAGATTAGTTAATGTATGCAGTAGTTATAACACACTTCCTGTTTCACGTTTCTCGCCATAATTTCGTTTACTCGCCACGGCCAAACCGTTCGAGATATCAAAAATCCCCTGGCAATTTTTCATCCTCAGTGTCTTGACTTCATGCTGACCGAGTTTCGTGCCGTGTGTTTGAATTCTCTAGGAGGAGTATTTCACATTCCATTGCATGTGTTTTCCAAACAACCCTTAATAGCCGACTTCCTGTTGGGCTGGGGTAAAAAGTAAGAGCATGAAGTATATATGAACCGATGAGATCTATATGTGTACTGAGTTTCATATTATTACATGCAAGCGTGTTTGATTTATGGACCAAGTGTTCAAACCCCGTTCCAGGGGGCGCTGTCGAGCCCCCCTGCCACGCCCGGGTACCAGCTTCAGCCCGGCCCTGATGGCCGCGGGTTCTGAGATGTGTGCAAAGTTTCAAGAGTTTTCGAGCACGTTAAGGCCCCCAAAAGTGCCCAAAAGGTAGTAAAATAATAATAATAATAATAATAATAAATAATAATCCTAAGGAAAACAATAGGGCCTTCGCCTTTTCAAGGCTTGGGCCCTAAATATAGCTGCGAGCAGCGATTACGGGCCCAAGCCGGTGGCACCGCAACCCCGGGGGCCTTTAATTACCTAAAGGCACCGGAGTGGCGGTGCCGCCGGCTTTGGCCCTTCATCGCTGCTCGCAGCTATATTTATATATATATATATATATATATATATATATATATATATATATATATATATAAACAAGCCGGTGGCACCGCCACCCCGGTGCCTTTAGGGTTACTGTGCGTGACGGGCAATAACGTAACCCCGCTTTGACCTTTGAGAAGATGTGTGCTGTAGAGCTTGCATCAGTGTGGGCTCTGCAAAAGTGTGCATTGAGGGCACATATCAACCACAAAGTATGCGTGAGCAAGCTTCTGAAACCTAAAATGAAAAATGAGACACCCTACGGTCTCATGGACTTAATGGACACATGAAATAAGTACACAAGTTTGAAAGTTATATGAAGTGTGCCAAGACAGAATATTTGCCTGATCTGATTAGAAAAATAGTTTTTGTGTGTGTGTGTGTGTGTGAGGCGTGATTGAACAATGTAGACATAAAAACATACTCCGTCCTTTTGTTCATACAGGACATTATTCAAACTACAAAGTGTTTACTTATATTTGTGTACAATCGCAATAAAACACAACATTGTGCTTTTGTCAAACTGTAAACTACAACTGTCACCCAACCAAAATCTCTTACACACACACACACACACACACACACACACACACACACACACATAGTTTAAAAGCAAAAAAATCTTTTGGACATTCATCATATTGCATTGGTTTTCATTTCTTGTTCTCGAACAGAGCCCTAATCTGTTTATTTTTTCAGTTACACATTCTACATTGATTAAAAAAGAAAAATCAAATGTGCTTTTATTTTAGACATAAATAAATAATCTAGCATTCAGATGAGAGTAAAGTTAGTGTTAGTTCAAATTTTAAGGAAAACAAAAATATGATCTGAAATATCGCACATTCATTTAAAATTCATTCAGGTTCAATTACCAAACATACAAATCTCAATGTAATTTAAAGCAAACAATACATTTAAAATATATGGGTTGTATGCAATTTTTTTATATATAAAAAGATATATATCCAAAAATACAAAGCCTAAACTTTAACAAGGGTTAAACAATCACTGTAACAGACACAATCACACACACACACACACACACACACACACACACGTCAAATCACTTACATTTTAGATGCAATATTGACTTTTTTTCTTTTTCAGCAGCGAAAATAGTTCAACAAAGATCACAGCAGAACCATCGAGCATCTCACAGCAACGCGTTCTCATTACTGAATGATTCAGCATTTTGAACAAATCGGTTGACTCAAAGATTCAACGACCAATCCATAATCTGTCTCATTCATGAATGACTCAGCCGTTCGAACGAATCGTTTGAACGAATGAATCAATGACTCGCTCATTAAGACGGTCGCCTGGCGACACCTAATGACGGTTTAGTGATATGTTTAAAAGTATCATTCTTTCCAACGATTGTTAATTAACTCATATTTGAAACATAAGCTATATATATATATATATATATATATATATATATATATATATACACACATATATATATACACAAAAATAAAATAAATACATTTGAAGCGTGTTTGCTTACTAAATTGTGAGCTGAACGAAAGTTGCAGCAAATATCAGCAACAGGAGTCAAATTTCATTAATCACGAGAGTGAAGAGCTGACTGAAAAGATGATGACGGAATAGGCTATTTTATGTAAAAGCGCCTATTTAAGCGAATCTATCATTATACTCTTTTGTTGTTGTGTTTTCCGTGAAAAATAATAGACTATTGAACTCACAATTCAAGCACGCGCTCTGCACGCGCCACCATTATCAATGTCCGTGTGGACGTCCGCGATCGAACAGTGGAAACATTGGCTACTCCGTCATTTTATTCAAGAAGATCATTCAAACTGCAAAGTGTTTACTTATTTTTGGATACTCGCAATCAAACACAACATTGTGATTTTGTAAAATACATTCAAGAAATCCGCCCCCGAAATGGGGCTTCTTTTAAAATGAAACAAAAATGCTCACAGCTGCACGTCTTGTGGAGACGTCCGTTACTTTCGCTTTCAAGTTAGCGATTTTAAAGCCCCCAGCGGAGTCACGGTGGGAAAATATTCCCATTGTAGCATCAATTGGCCTACCTGATTTTGAACACAAGAGGGCAGTAAAGCACTATGAATGATTTTTTTTTATTTTTTTGGCTAAACAACCATTCTGGCTGTTTTTAAACTTAAACATAAATCTTAAATTGAAAAAAAGGAATACAATGGGTTTACTTCTAATATTAGTATAATTTTATAGAAAAATAAATGGTGTATAATTACATTTTAGAAAGATATGAGACATTTCCTGATTCTTTTTTTGACATAATCCCTCGCCATAGCAAAACCGTTTGAGATATTCAATATCCGTTCACAATTTAGCATCTTTAATGTATTTTCATCAAGTTGAAAAAGTTTTGTAACTGTAGATGAAACTAACCCCCCCCCCCCCACACACACTTTTGTCACAAAAGGTGGCGCTACTGAGCCCCTGCACCACGGCCGTTTCTGAAACTTTGCACATGTCTACTGGCTAATAAATGTGATCTGTCTGTCAAGTTTCATGCAATTTTAAGCAATTTCAGGCATGCTAAGAGTCTCAAAAGCATCCAAAAAGAATATTAAAGTTTGATGCGTTGCCATGGCAACAGTATCTAAGATTTCAATAATCCTTTCACAGGTCTACATCTGCCGTGTGTCTACATTATACACATAAAGTTTGAAGCAAATTGGGTAAAAATAAGAGGGTGATTTCAAAGCCTTTAGGAAGTGACACACTTCCTGCTGCCAGTTGGTGGCGCTATAACTTTGACTCACAATAGTCACATCCATGTGATCGGACTCTTACAGCGAACACACTGCTGAAGTTTCATCAAGATCAGTTAATGTATGCAGAAGTTATAACACACTTCCTGTTTCCTTTATTCGCCATAAATTCGTTTCCTCGCCACAGCCAAACCGTTCGAGATATCAAAAATCCCCTGGCAACTTTTCATCCTCAATGTCTTGACTTCATGCTGACCGAGTTTCGTGGCGATTGGTTGAATTCTCTAGGAGGAGTATATCGAATTCCAGGGGCATACGCTTCCAAACAAACCATAATAGCCGACTTCCTGTTGGGCTGGGGTAAAAAGTAAAAGTACAAAGGATATATGAATCGATGAGATCTATATGTGTACCGAGTTTCATATTATTACATTCAAGCGTGTTTGATTTATGGACCAAGTTTTCGGACCCCGTTCCAGGGGGCACTGTCGAGCCCCCCTGCCACGCCCGGGTACCAGCTTCAGCCCGGCCCTGATGGCCACGGGTTCTGACCCGTGTGCAAAGTTTCAAGAGTTTTTGAGCACGTTAAGGGCCCCCAAAGTGCGCTGAGAGTCTCAAAAGTATCCAAAAAGAATATTAAAGTTTGATGCGTTGTCACGGCAACAGCATCTAAGATATCAACAATCCTTTCACAGGTCTAAATCTGGCGTGTGTCTACATTATACACATCAAGTTTGAAGCAAATCGGGTAAAGCCTGTTTGATTTATGGACCAAGTTTTCGGACCCCATTCCAGGGGGCGCTGTCGAGCCCCCCTGCCACGCCCGGGTACCAGCTTCAGCCCGGCCCTGATGGCCGCGGTTTCTGACCCGTGTGCAAAGTTTCAAGAGTTTTTGAGCACGTTAAGGGCCCCAAAAGTGCGCTAAGAATCTCAAAAGTATCCAAAAAGAATATTAAAGTTTGATGCGTTGTCACGGCAACAGCATCTAAGATATCAACAATCCTTTCACAGGTCTACATCTGGCTTGTGTCTACATTATACACATCAAGTTTGAAGCAAATAGGGTAAAGCGTGTTGGATATATGGACCAAATTGTCTGACCCGTTCAAGGGGGCGCTGTCGAGCCCCCCTGCCACGCCCGGGTACCAGCTTCAGCCTGGCCCTGATGGCCGCGGGTTTTGTCCCGTGTGCAAAGTTTCAAGAGTTTTCGAGCACGTTAAGAACCCCAAAAGTGCCCGAAAGCATAAAAAAGCATGAAAAAGCTTAAAAAAAGGAATATTAATGTTTGATGCATTGCCATGGCAACAGTATCTAAGATATCAATAATCCTTTCACAGGTCTACATCTGGCGTGTGTCTACATTATGCACATGAAGTTTGAAGCAAATCGGGTAAAAATAAGAGGGTGATTTAAAAGCATTTTGAAAGTGACACACTTCCTGCTTCCAGTTGGTGGCGCTATAACTTTGACTCACAATAGTCACATCCATGTGATCGGGCTCTTACAACGAACACACTGCTGAAGTTTCATCAAGATTAGTTAATGTATGCAGTAGTTATAACACACTTCCTGTTTCACGTTTCTCGCCATAATTTCGTTTACTCGCCACGGCCAAACCGTTCGAGATATCAAAAATCCCCTGGCAATTTTTCATCCTCAGTGTCTTGACTTCATGCTGACCGAGTTTCGTGCCGTGTGTTTGAATTCTCTAGGAGGAGTATTTCACATTCCATTGCATGTGTTTTCCAAACAACCCTTAATAGCCGACTTCCTGTTGGGCTGGGGTAAAAAGTAAGAGCATGAAGTATATATGAACCGATGAGATCTATATGTGTACTGAGTTTCATATTATTACATGCAAGCGTGTTTGATTTATGGACCAAGTGTTCAAACCCCGTTCCAGGGGGCGCTGTCGAGCCCCCCTGCCACGCCCGGGTACCAGCTTCAGCCCGGCCCTGATGGCCGCGGGTTCTGAGATGTGTGCAAAGTTTCAAGAGTTTTCGAGCACGTTAAGGCCCCCAAAAGTGCCCAAAAGGTAGTAAAATAATAATAAATATAGCTGCGAGCAGCGATTACGGGCCCAAGCCGGTGGCACCGCAACCCCGGTGCCTTTAATTACCTAAAGGCACCGGAGTGGCGGTGCCGCCGGCTTTGGCCCTTCATCGCTGCTCGCAGCTATATTTATATATATATATATATATATATATATATATATATATATATATATATATATATATATATATATATATATATATAAACAAGCCGGTGGCACCGCCACCCCCGGTGCCTTTAGGGTTACTGTGCGTGACGGGCAATAACGTAACCCCGCTTTGACCTTTGAGAAGATGTGTGCTGTAGAGCTTGCATCAGTGTGGGCTCTGCAAAAGTGTGCATTGAGGGCACATATCAACCACAAAGTATGCGTGAGCAAGCTTCTGAAACCTAAAATGAAAAATGAGACACCCTACGGTCTCATGGACTTAATGGACACATGAAATAAGTACACAAGTTTGAAAGTTATATGAAGTGTGCCAAGACAGAATATTTGCCTGATCTGATTAGAAAAATAGTTTTTGTGTGTGTGTGTGTGTGTGAGGCGTGATTGAACAATGTAGACATAAAAACATACTCCGTCCTTTTGTTCATACAGGACATTATTCAAACTACAAAGTGTTTACTTATATTTGTGTACAATCGCAATAAAACACAACATTGTGCTTTGTCAAACTGTAAACTACAACTGTCACCCAACCAAAATCTCTTACACACACACACACACACACACACACACACACACACACACACATAGTTTAAAAGCAAAAAAATCTTTTGGACATTCATCATATTGCATTGGTTTTCATTTCTTGTTCTCGAACAGAGCCCTAATCTGTTTATTTTTTCAGTTACACATTCTACATTGATTAAAAAAGAAAAATCAAATGTGCTTTTATTTTAGACATAAATAAATAATCTAGCATTCAGATGAGAGTAAAGTTAGTGTTAGTTCAAATTTTAAGGAAAACAAAAATATGATCTGAAATATCGCACATTCATTTAAAATTCATTCAGGTTCAATTACCAAACATACAAATCTCAATGTAATTTAAAGCAAACAATACATTTAAAATATATGGGTTGTATGCAATTTTTTTATATATAAAAAGATATATATCCAAAAATACAAAGCCTAAACTTTAACAAGGGTTAAACAATCACTGTAACAGACACAATCACACACACACACACACACACACACACACACACGTCAAATCACTTACATTTTAGATGCAATATTGACTTTTTTTCTTTTTCAGCAGCGAAAATAGTTCAACAAAGATCACAGCAGAACCATCGAGCATCTCACAGCAACGCGTTCTCATTACTGAATGATTCAGCATTTTGAACAAATCGGTTGACTCAAAGATTCAACGACCAATCCATAATCTGTCTCATTCATGAATGACTCAGCCGTTCGAACGAATCGTTTGAACGAATGAATCAATGACTCGCTCATTAAGACGGTCGCCTGGCGACACCTAATGACGGTTTAGTGATATGTTTAAAAGTATCATTCTTTCCAACGATTGTTAATTAACTCATATTTGAAACATAAGCTATATATATATATATATATATATATATATATATATATATATACACACATATATATATACACAAAAATAAAATAAATACATTTGAAGCGTGTTTGCTTACTAAATTGTGAGCTGAACGAAAGTTGCAGCAAATATCAGCAACAGGAGTCAAATTTCATTAATCACGAGAGTGAAGAGCTGACTGAAAAGATGATGACGGAATAGGCTATTTTATGTAAAAGCGCCTATTTAAGCGAATCTATCATTATACTCTTTTGTTGTTGTGTTTTCCGTGAAAAATAATAGACTATTGAACTCACAATTCAAGCACGCGCTCTGCACGCGCCACCATTATCAATGTCCGTGTGGACGTCCGCGATCGAACAGTGGAAACATTGGCTACTCCGTCATTTTATTCAAGAAGATCATTCAAACTGCAAAGTGTTTACTTATTTTTGGATACTCGCAATCAAACACAACATTGTGATTTTGTAAAATACATTCAAGAAATCCGCCCCCGAAATGGGGCTTCTTTTAAAATGAAACAAAAATGCTCACAGCTGCACGTCTTGTGGAGACGTCCGTTACTTTCGCTTTCAAGTTAGCGATTTTAAAGCCCCCAGCGGAGTCACGGTGGGAAAATATTCCCATTGTAGCATCAATTGGCCTACCTGATTTTGAACACAAGAGGGCAGTAAAGCACTATGAATGATTTTTTTTTATTTTTTTGGCTAAACAACCATTCTGGCTGTTTTTAAACTTAAACATAAATCTTAAATTGAAAAAAAGGAATACAATGGGTTTACTTCTAATATTAGTATAATTTTATAGAAAAATAAATGGTGTATAATTACATTTTAGAAAGATATGAGACATTTCCTGATTCTTTTTTTGACATAATCCCTCGCCATAGCAAAACCGTTTGAGATATTCAATATCCGTTCACAATTTAGCATCTTTAATGTATTTTCATCAAGTTGAAAAAGTTTTGTAACTGTAGATGAAACTAACCCCCCCCCCCCCACACACACTTTTGTCACAAAAGGTGGCGCTACTGAGCCCCTGCACCACGGCCGTTTCTGAAACTTTGCACATGTCTACTGGCTAATAAATGTGATCTGTCTGTCAAGTTTCATGCAATTTTAAGCAATTTCAGGCATGCTAAGAGTCTCAAAAGCATCCAAAAAGAATATTAAAGTTTGATGCGTTGCCATGGCAACAGTATCTAAGATTTCAATAATCCTTTCACAGGTCTACATCTGCCGTGTGTCTACATTATACACATAAAGTTTGAAGCAAATTGGGTAAAAATAAGAGGGTGATTTCAAAGCCTTTAGGAAGTGACACACTTCCTGCTGCCAGTTGGTGGCGCTATAACTTTGACTCACAATAGTCACATCCATGTGATCGGACTCTTACAGCGAACACACTGCTGAAGTTTCATCAAGATCAGTTAATGTATGCAGAAGTTATAACACACTTCCTGTTTCCTTTATTCGCCATAAATTCGTTTCCTCGCCACAGCCAAACCGTTCGAGATATCAAAAATCCCCTGGCAACTTTTCATCCTCAATGTCTTGACTTCATGCTGACCGAGTTTCGTGGCGATTGGTTGAATTCTCTAGGAGGAGTATATCGAATTCCAGGGGCATACGCTTCCAAACAAACCATAATAGCCGACTTCCTGTTGGGCTGGGGTAAAAAGTAAAAGTACAAAGGATATATGAATCGATGAGATCTATATGTGTACCGAGTTTCATATTATTACATTCAAGCGTGTTTGATTTATGGACCAAGTTTTCGGACCCCGTTCCAGGGGGCACTGTCGAGCCCCCCTGCCACGCCCGGGTACCAGCTTCAGCCCGGCCCTGATGGCCACGGGTTCTGACCCGTGTGCAAAGTTTCAAGAGTTTTTGAGCACGTTAAGGGCCCCCAAAGTGCGCTGAGAGTCTCAAAAGTATCCAAAAAGAATATTAAAGTTTGATGCGTTGTCACGGCAACAGCATCTAAGATATCAACAATCCTTTCACAGGTCTAAATCTGGCGTGTGTCTACATTATACACATCAAGTTTGAAGCAAATCGGGTAAAGCCTGTTTGATTTATGGACCAAGTTTTCGGACCCCATTCCAGGGGGCGCTGTCGAGCCCCCCTGCCACGCCCGGGTACCAGCTTCAGCCCGGCCCTGATGGCCGCGGTTTCTGACCCGTGTGCAAAGTTTCAAGAGTTTTTGAGCACGTTAAGGGCCCCAAAAGTGCGCTAAGAATCTCAAAAGTATCCAAAAAGAATATTAAAGTTTGATGCGTTGTCACGGCAACAGCATCTAAGATATCAACAATCCTTTCACAGGTCTACATCTGGCTTGTGTCTACATTATACACATCAAGTTTGAAGCAAATAGGGTAAAGCGTGTTGGATATATGGACCAAATTGTCTGACCCGTTCAAGGGGGCGCTGTCGAGCCCCCCTGCCACGCCCGGGTACCAGCTTCAGCCTGGCCCTGATGGCCGCGGGTTTTGTCCCGTGTGCAAAGTTTCAAGAGTTTTCGAGCACGTTAAGAACCCCAAAAGTGCCCGAAAGCATAAAAAAGCATGAAAAAGCTTAAAAAAAGGAATATTAATGTTTGATGCATTGCCATGGCAACAGTATCTAAGATATCAATAATCCTTTCACAGGTCTACATCTGGCGTGTGTCTACATTATGCACATGAAGTTTGAAGCAAATCGGGTAAAAATAAGAGGGTGATTTAAAAGCATTTTGAAAGTGACACACTTCCTGCTTCCAGTTGGTGGCGCTATAACTTTGACTCACAATAGTCACATCCATGTGATCGGGCTCTTACAACGAACACACTGCTGAAGTTTCATCAAGATTAGTTAATGTATGCAGTAGTTATAACACACTTCCTGTTTCACGTTTCTCGCCATAATTTCGTTTACTCGCCACGGCCAAACCGTTCGAGATATCAAAAATCCCCTGGCAATTTTTCATCCTCAGTGTCTTGACTTCATGCTGACCGAGTTTCGTGCCGTGTGTTTGAATTCTCTAGGAGGAGTATTTCACATTCCATTGCATGTGTTTTCCAAACAACCCTTAATAGCCGACTTCCTGTTGGGCTGGGGTAAAAAGTAAGAGCATGAAGTATATATGAACCGATGAGATCTATATGTGTACTGAGTTTCATATTATTACATGCAAGCGTGTTTGATTTATGGACCAAGTGTTCAAACCCCGTTCCAGGGGGCGCTGTCGAGCCCCCCTGCCACGCCCGGGTACCAGCTTCAGCCCGGCCCTGATGGCCGCGGGTTCTGAGATGTGTGCAAAGTTTCAAGAGTTTTCGAGCACGTTAAGGCCCCCAAAAGTGCCCAAAAGGTAGTAAAATAATAATAATAATAATAAAATATATATATATATATATATATATATATATATATATATATATATATGAATATAGCTGCGAGCAGCGATTACGGGCCCAAGCCGGTGGCACCGCAACCCCGGTGCCTTTAGTTACCTAAAGGCACCGGAGTGGCGGTGCCGCCGGCTTTGGCCCTTCATCGCTGCTCGCAGCTATATTCATATATATATATATATATATATATATATATATATATATATATATATATAAACAAGCCGGTGGCACCGCCACCCCGGTGCCTTTATATATATATATATATATATGTCTACATTGTTCAATCACGCCTCACACACACACACACACTTTTGCAGAGCCCACACCAATGCAAGCTCTATAGCACACATCTTCTCAAAGGTCAAAGCGGAGTTACGATATTGCCCGTCATGCACAGTAACCGTAAAGGCACCGGGGGTGGCGGTGCCACCGGCTTGTTTATATATATATATATATCGTATTATTCTAACTTGTAAAAAACTATTAACTTTTGTTAATATTCAACCATTTCACAACTAACTTTTTTCCATAGATCAAACACAACATAATTATATGGTGGACTGAAACAAAAATTATTAATTAAATAAAATTATTGTTTTCCTCTGAAATAGCAAAAGCATCACACACTAGCTGTACCTGCTCTAAATAAAAAAGAGTAATTCAATAAAAATACAAAATCGAACTAAATAAAATAAATTATTACAAAAACAAAATCAAACCAAAGAAAATATATCTTCGAAAAAAAAAGCGAGTGTCATGAGGAAAGGCGCCTCAGGAATCGTCAGGATTAACTCCATGTGTAAGGAATTTTGATTGATTTTATTTGTCACTTGAAAATTATTGTTAAATGTGTGCCTGCATAACTTTAATAAGATTTATTTTCTTTGATTTGATTTTGTTTTATATCATTTATTTATTTCGATTTTGTATTTTTATTTAAATACTATTATTTATTTAGAGCAGGTACAGCTAAGTGTGCGATGCTTTTGCTATTTCAGAGGGAAAAAAACACATTTTATTTCAAAAAGGCTTTTCAATTAAATAAAATGTTCAAGCTTTGTTTTCGTTTTATTATTTTGTTTGTTTTAAGCTTTGTTTAATTTATATTGTTAATCATCTGACACAAAACAAATGCATAAAGTATCATTTTAACTTTTAAAAAACTATTAACATTTGTTAATAGTACATTGCCTGTCTTTTGTTAATAGGACAAAACATAGTTATTATATTTTATAATATTTTATAAATATATAAAATAAACATTTGTAATGAAATCGTTCAAAAAAATGATATTAGCATTGTTTTAAACTTTGAAACAGAAGTAGCGCAATGCCTGGCCACTCCCGCGCCGCCTCCTTTTCACAATCCGAGGGAACCATCTCCGGAATATTAACCTCACTCCTAGAAGTCCAATTCTCATTATTCATGCCTCTTACCTGGGATTGATTGCACACACACACACACACACACACACACACACACGCACGCACGCACTCACACGCACACACACACACACACACACACACACGTGTCAAGTCACTTACATTTTAGATGCAATATTGACTGTTCTTCTGTTTCAGCAGCGAAAATAGTTAAACAAAGATCACAGCAGAACCATTGCATCTCACAGCAACGTGTTTTCTCATTACTGAATGATTCAGCATTTTGAACAAATTGGTTGACTCAAAGATTCAATGACCAATCCATAAACATCTGTCTCATTCATGAATGACTCAGTCGTTCAAACGAATCGTTTGAACGAATGAATCAATGACCCGCTCATTAAGACGGTCGCCTGGCGACACCTAGTGACGGTTTAGTGTTATTTGATTATACACTCAAAATATTCCACAACAAATCCTTTAAATTTAATGATATTCAGAACAGAACACAAATAAAAAAATAACTATAATAAAGCCAAAACGAAATAATTTAAAACAAAAGTAAAAGTAAGTGGTGTTAGGCTCACGTAAATCTCTCTTTAGAATCTAAATGTTGCAACATTTGCGATGTATTTGGATGCTAAACTATTCTTTATTACAGGCTTTGTACTTCACTCACGTTCCAATATCGACGGAAAAAATCATCCTCTTCACTTGTGCAAAAATGTGCTTGGAAAAATCACAGTGGAGCGGTGCTTACTGTGAATGATACAAATTGTACTACTGACTATTTCAACATAGCAGTGTAATTTGTATATGTTAGGTTGAATGTTTTATTATTGTGTGTGTGTGTGTGTGTGTGTTGTGTGTGTGTGTGTGTGTGTGTGTGTGTGTGTGTGTGTGTGTGTGTGTGTGTGTGTGTGTGTCAGTGTGTGTGTGGGGGTCTGGGTGGCTCAGCGCGATTGAACAGTGAAACATACTCCGTCATTTTCTTCATACAGGACATCATTCAAACGTCAAAGTGTTTACTTATATTTGTGTACACTCGCAATTAAACACAACATTGTGTTTTTGTTAAATAAATTAAAGTAATACGTCCCCCGAAATGGCGCTAATTTTAAAATGAAACTAAAATGCTCACGGCTGCACGGGCATTCATAACTCTGCGCGCCCACGGTGAGGGACGAGCAGAACAGAGCGAACGTTGTTTAGTTCATTCCTACTTCCATAGGAATTAATTGAAAAAGCTCACTCTACTCTGCACCATTATTAATGAATTGTGCAGACGTCCTTATTTTACTTTCGCTTTTTACCTGATTTTGAACACAAGAGGGCAGTATAACACTATGTATGATTTGGAAAAAAAATTTTTTTGACTAAACAACCATTCTGGCTGTTTTTAAACTTAAACATTATTCTCTAATTGCTCTCACCATGCCCGTTTCTGAAACTCTGCACATGTCTACTGTCTAATAAATGTGATGTGTCTGTCGGGTTTCATGCAATTTCAAGTATGTTAAGAGTCTCAAAAGCATCAACAAAGAATAATAAAGTTTGATGCGTTGCCACGGCAACAGTATCTAAGATATCAATAATCCTTTCTCAGGTCTACATCTGCCGTGTGTCTACATTATACACATAAAGTTTGAAGCAAATTGGGTAAAAATAAGAGGGTGATTTCAAAGCCTTTAGGAAGTGACACACTTCCTGCTGCCAGTTGGTGGCGCTATAACTTTGACTCACAATAGTCACATCCATGTGATCGGACTCTTACAGCGAACACACTGCTGAAGTTTCATCAAGATCAGTTAATGTATGCAGAAGTTATAACACACTTCCTGTTTCCTTTATTCGCCATAAATTCGTTTCCTCGCCACAGCCAAACCGTTCGAGATATCAAAAATCCCCTGGCAACTTTTCATCCTCAATGTCTTGACTTCATGCTGACCGAGTTTCGTGGCGATTGGTTGAATTCTCTAGGAGGAGTATATCGAATTCCAGGGGCATACGCTTCCAAACAAACCATAATAGCCGACTTCCTGTTGGGCTGGGGTAAAAAGTAAAAGTACAAAGGATATATGAATCGATGAGATCTATATGTGTACCGAGTTTCATATTATTACATTCAAGCGTGTTTGATTTATGGACCAAGTTTTCGGACCCCGTTCCAGGGGGCACTGTCGAGCCCCCCTGCCACGCCCGGGTACCAGCTTCAGCCCGGCCCTGATGGCCACGGGTTCTGACCCGTGTGCAAAGTTTCAAGAGTTTTTGAGCACGTTAAGGGCCCCCAAAGTGCGCTGAGAGTCTCAAAAGTATCCAAAAAGAATATTAAAGTTTGATGCGTTGTCACGGCAACAGCATCTAAGATATCAACAATCCTTTCACAGGTCTAAATCTGGCGTGTGTCTACATTATACACATCAAGTTTGAAGCAAATCGGGTAAAGCCTGTTTGATTTATGGACCAAGTTTTCGGACCCCATTCCAGGGGGCGCTGTCGAGCCCCCCTGCCACGCCCGGGTACCAGCTTCAGCCCGGCCCTGATGGCCGCGGTTTCTGACCCGTGTGCAAAGTTTCAAGAGTTTTTGAGCACGTTAAGGGCCCCAAAAGTGCGCTAAGAATCTCAAAAGTATCCAAAAAGAATATTAAAGTTTGATGCGTTGTCACGGCAACAGCATCTAAGATATCAACAATCCTTTCACAGGTCTACATCTGGCTTGTGTCTACATTATACACATCAAGTTTGAAGCAAATAGGGTAAAGCGTGTTGGATATATGGACCAAATTGTCTGACCCGTTCAAGGGGGCGCTGTCGAGCCCCCCTGCCACGCCCGGGTACCAGCTTCAGCCTGGCCCTGATGGCCGCGGGTTTTGTCCCGTGTGCAAAGTTTCAAGAGTTTTCGAGCACGTTAAGAACCCCAAAAGTGCCCGAAAGCATAAAAAAGCATGAAAAAGCTTAAAAAAAGGAATATTAATGTTTGATGCATTGCCATGGCAACAGTATCTAAGATATCAATAATCCTTTCACAGGTCTACATCTGGCGTGTGTCTACATTATGCACATGAAGTTTGAAGCAAATCGGGTAAAAATAAGAGGGTGATTTAAAAGCATTTTGAAAGTGACACACTTCCTGCTTCCAGTTGGTGGCGCTATAACCTTGACTCACAATAGTCACATCCATGTGATCGGGCTCTTACAACGAACACACTGCTGAAGTTTCATCAAGATTAGTTAATGTATGCAGTAGTTATAACACACTTCCTGTTTCACGTTTCTCGCCATAATTTCGTTTACTCGCCACGGCCAAACCGTTCGAGATATCAAAAATCCCCTGGCAATTTTTCATCCTCAGTGTCTTGACTTCATGCTGACCGAGTTTCGTGCCGTGTGTTTGAATTCTCTAGGAGGAGTATTTCACATTCCATTGCATGTGTTTTCCAAACAACCCTTAATAGCCGACTTCCTGTTGGGCTGGGGTAAAAAGTAAGAGCATGAAGTATATATGAACCGATGAGATCTATATGTGTACTGAGTTTCATATTATTACATGCAAGCGTGTTTGATTTATGGACCAAGTGTTCAAACCCCGTTCCAGGGGGCGCTGTCGAGCCCCCCTGCCACGCCCGGGTACCAGCTTCAGCCCGGCCCTGATGGCCGCGGGTTCTGAGATGTGTGCAAAGTTTCAAGAGTTTTCGAGCACGTTAAGGCCCCCAAAAGTGCCCAAAAGGTAGTAAAATAATAATAAATATAGCTGCGAGCAGCGATTACGGGCCCAAGCCGGTGGCACCGCAACCCCGGTGCCTTTAGTTACCTAAAGGCACCGGAGTGGCGGTGCCGCCGGCTTTGGCCCTTCATCGCTGCTCGCAGCTATATTCATATATATATATATATATATATATATATATATATATATATATATATATATATATATATATATATATATAAACAAGCCGGTGGCACCGCCACCCCGGTGCCTTTATATATATATATATATATATATGTCTACATTGTTCAATCACGCCTCACACACACACACACACTTTTGCAGAGCCCACACCAATGCAAGCTCTATAGCACACATCTTCTCAAAGGTCAAAGCGGAGTTACGATATTGCCCGTCATGCACAGTAACCGTAAAGGCACCGGGGTGGCGGTGCCACCGGCTTGTTTATATATATATATATATCGTATTATTCTAACTTGTAAAAAACTATTAACTTTTGTTAATATTCAACCATTTCACAACTAACTTTTTTCCATAGATCAAACACAACATAATTATATGGTGGACTGAAACAAAAATTATTAATTAAATAAAATTATTGTTTTCCTCTGAAATAGCAAAAGCATCACACACTAGCTGTACCTGCTCTAAATAAAAAAGAGTAATTCAATAAAAATACAAAATCGAACTAAATAAAATAAATTATTACAAAAACAAAATCAAACCAAAGAAAATATATCTTCGAAAAAAAAAGCGAGTGTCATGAGGAAAGGCGCCTCAGGAATCGTCAGGATTAACTCCATGTGTAAGGAATTTTGATTGATTTTATTTGTCACTTGAAAATTATTGTTAAATGTGTGCCTGCATAACTTTAATAAGATTTATTTTCTTTGATTTGATTTTGTTTTATATAATTTATTTATTTCGATTTTGTATTTTTATTTAAATACTATTATTTATTTAGAGCAGGTACAGCTAAGTGTGCGATGCTTTTGCTATTTCAGAGGGAAAAAAACACATTTTATTTCAAAAAGGCTTTTCAATTAAATAAAATGTTCAAGCTTTGTTTTCGTTTTATTATTTTGTTTGTTTTAAGCTTTGTTTAATTTATATTGTTAATCATCTGACACAAAACAAATGCATAAAGTATCATTTTAACTTTTAAAAAACTATTAACATTTGTTAATAGTACATTGCCTGTCTTTTGTTAATAGGACAAAACATAGTTATTATATTTTATAATATTTTATAAATATATAAAATAAACATTTGTAATGAAATCGTTCAAAAAAATGATATTAGCATTGTTTTAAACTTTGAAACAGAAGTAGCGCAATGCCTGGCCACTCCCGCGCCGCCTCCTTTTCACAATCCGAGGGAACCATCTCCGGAATATTAACCTCACTCCTAGAAGTCCAATTCTCATTATTCATGCCTCTTACCTGGGATTGATTGCACACACACACACACACACACACACACACGCACGCACGCACTCACACGCACACACACACACACACACACACACACACACACGTGTCAAGTCACTTACATTTTAGATGCAATATTGACTGTTCTTCTGTTTCAGCAGCGAAAATAGTTAAACAAAGATCACAGCAGAACCATTGCATCTCACAGCAACGTGTTTTCTCATTACTGAATGATTCAGCATTTTGAACAAATTGGTTGACTCAAAGATTCAATGACCAATCCATAAACATCTGTCTCATTCATGAATGACTCAGTCGTTCAAACGAATCGTTTGAACGAATGAATCAATGACCCGCTCATTAAGACGGTCGCCTGGCGACACCTAGTGACGGTTTAGTGTTATTTGATTATACACTCAAAATATTCCACAACAAATCCTTTAAATTTAATGATATTCAGAACAGAACACAAATAAAAAAATAACTATAATAAAGCCAAAACGAAATAATTTAAAACAAAAGTAAAAGTAAGTGGTGTTAGGCTCACGTAAATCTCTCTTTAGAATCTAAATGTTGCAACATTTGCGATGTATTTGGATGCTAAACTATTCTTTATTACAGGCTTTGTACTTCACTCACGTTCCAATATCGACGGAAAAAATCATCCTCTTCACTTGTGCAAAAATGTGCTTGGAAAAATCACAGTGGAGCGGTGCTTACTGTGAATGATACAAATTGTACTACTGACTATTTCAACATAGCAGTGTAATTTGTATATGTTAGGTTGAATGTTTTATTATTGTGTGTGTGTGTGTGTGTGTGTTTGTGTGTGTGTGTGTGTGTGTGTGTGTGTGTGTGTGTGTGTGTGTGTCAGTGTGTGTGTGGGGGTCTGGGTGGCTCAGCGCGATTGAACAGTGAAACATACTCCGTCATTTTCTTCATACAGGACATCATTCAAACGTCAAAGTGTTTACTTATATTTGTGTACACTCGCAATTAAACACAACATTGTGTTTTTGTTAAATAAATTAAAGTAATACGTCCCCCGAAATGGCGCTAATTTTAAAATGAAACTAAAATGCTCACGGCTGCACGGGCATTCATAACTGCGCGCCCACGGTGAGGGACGAGCAGAACAGAGCGAACGTTGTTTAGTTCATTCCTACTTCCATAGGAATTAATTGAAAAAGCTCACTCTACTCTGCACCATTATTAATGAATTGTGCAGACGTCCTTATTTTACTTTCGCTTTTTACCTGATTTTGAACACAAGAGGGCAGTATAACACTATGTATGATTTGGAAAAAAAATTTTTTTGACTAAACAACCATTCTGGCTGTTTTTAAACTTAAACATTATTCTCTAATTGCTCTAACCATGCCCGTTTCTGAAACTCTGCACATGTCTACTGTCTAATAAATGTGATGTGTCTGTCGGGTTTCATGCAATTTCAAGTATGTTAAGAGTCTCAAAAGCATCAACAAAGAATAATAAAGTTTGATGCGTTGCCACGGCAACAGTATCTAAGATATCAATAATCCTTTCTCAGGTCTACATCTGCCGTGTGTCTACATTATACACATAAAGTTTGAAGCAAATTGGGTAAAAATAAGAGGGTGATTTCAAAGCCTTTAGGAAGTGACACACTTCCTGCTGCCAGTTGGTGGCGCTATAACTTTGACTCACAATAGTCACATCCATGTGATCGGACTCTTACAGCGAACACACTGCTGAAGTTTCATCAAGATCAGTTAATGTATGCAGAAGTTATAACACACTTCCTGTTTCCTTTATTCGCCATAAATTCGTTTCCTCGCCACAGCCAAACCGTTCGAGATATCAAAAATCCCCTGGCAACTTTTCATCCTCAATGTCTTGACTTCATGCTGACCGAGTTTCGTGGCGATTGGTTGAATTCTCTAGGAGGAGTATATCGAATTCCAGGGGCATACGCTTCCAAACAAACCATAATAGCCGACTTCCTGTTGGGCTGGGGTAAAAAGTAAAAGTACAAAGGATATATGAATCGATGAGATCTATATGTGTACCGAGTTTCATATTATTACATTCAAGCGTGTTTGATTTATGGACCAAGTTTTCGGACCCCGTTCCAGGGGGCACTGTCGAGCCCCCCTGCCACGCCCGGGTACCAGCTTCAGCCCGGCCCTGATGGCCACGGGTTCTGACCCGTGTGCAAAGTTTCAAGAGTTTTTGAGCACGTTAAGGGCCCCCAAAGTGCGCTGAGAGTCTCAAAAGTATCCAAAAAGAATATTAAAGTTTGATGCGTTGTCACGGCAACAGCATCTAAGATATCAACAATCCTTTCACAGGTCTAAATCTGGCGTGTGTCTACATTATACACATCAAGTTTGAAGCAAATCGGGTAAAGCCTGTTTGATTTATGGACCAAGTTTTCGGACCCCATTCCAGGGGGCGCTGTCGAGCCCCCCTGCCACGCCCGGGTACCAGCTTCAGCCCGGCCCTGATGGCCGCGGTTTCTGACCCGTGTGCAAAGTTTCAAGAGTTTTTGAGCACGTTAAGGGCCCCAAAAGTGCGCTAAGAATCTCAAAAGTATCCAAAAAGAATATTAAAGTTTGATGCGTTGTCACGGCAACAGCATCTAAGATATCAACAATCCTTTCACAGGTCTACATCTGGCTTGTGTCTACATTATACACATCAAGTTTGAAGCAAATAGGGTAAAGCGTGTTGGATATATGGACCAAATTGTCTGACCCGTTCAAGGGGGCGCTGTCGAGCCCCCCTGCCACGCCCGGGTACCAGCTTCAGCCTGGCCCTGATGGCCGCGGGTTTTGTCCCGTGTGCAAAGTTTCAAGAGTTTTCGAGCACGTTAAGAACCCCAAAAGTGCCCGAAAGCATAAAAAAGCATGAAAAAGCTTAAAAAAAGGAATATTAATGTTTGATGCATTGCCATGGCAACAGTATCTAAGATATCAATAATCCTTTCACAGGTCTACATCTGGCGTGTGTCTACATTATGCACATGAAGTTTGAAGCAAATCGGGTAAAAATAAGAGGGTGATTTAAAAGCATTTTGAAAGTGACACACTTCCTGCTTCCAGTTGGTGGCGCTATAACTTTGACTCACAATAGTCACATCCATGTGATCGGGCTCTTACAACGAACACACTGCTGAAGTTTCATCAAGATTAGTTAATGTATGCAGTAGTTATAACACACTTCCTGTTTCACGTTTCTCGCCATAATTTCGTTTACTCGCCACGGCCAAACCGTTCGAGATATCAAAAATCCCCTGGCAATTTTTCATCCTCAGTGTCTTGACTTCATGCTGACCGAGTTTCGTGCCGTGTGTTTGAATTCTCTAGGAGGAGTATTTCACATTCCATTGCATGTGTTTTCCAAACAACCCTTAATAGCCGACTTCCTGTTGGGCTGGGGTAAAAAGTAAGAGCATGAAGTATATATGAACCGATGAGATCTATATGTGTACTGAGTTTCATATTATTACATGCAAGCGTGTTTGATTTATGGACCAAGTGTTCAAACCCCGTTCCAGGGGGCGCTGTCGAGCCCCCCTGCCACGCCCGGGTACCAGCTTCAGCCCGGCCCTGATGGCCGCGGGTTCTGAGATGTGTGCAAAGTTTCAAGAGTTTTTGAGCACGTTAAGGCCCCCAAAAGTGCCCAAAAGGTAGTAAAATAATAATAATAATAATAAAATATAGCTGCGAGCAGCGATTACGGGCCCAAGCCGGTGGCACCGCAACCCCGGTGCCTTTAATTACCTAAAGGCACCGGAGTGGCGGTGCCGCCGGCTTTGGCCCTTCATCGCTGCTCGCAGCTATATTTATATGCACACTTTTGCACACCGGGGTGGCGGTGCCACCGGCTTGTTTATATATATATATTAGGCATGTGCCGGTATCAAATTTTCATGCTGCGATTAATTGATTGAGCTTTTATCACGGTATACGGTATTATCACGATATTTTAATTGCACAAGAGAAACAGACGGATTGGGGGTATCTAAAAAAAACTTGCATCACAATGTGTAATTGTGATTGTCAAAACATTAATTTTATTTTTTAGTGATAACATGTTATAATGTTTACATGGTTACTGAGGCTACTGTTTGTATTATTGCTTAACACAATTTTCATGATTTCAATTAAATTCTTGGATTTAATTTCAATCTTGATTCAATATTGACTCATTTGGATAAATATTAGGTAGGCTACAGTAGATAGCCTGCATTTAAATGTTTCTCAAAAAATATATCTCACATAATGCTGTAAACATACAGAGAGAAATTAAATATAATGCATACAATATAAATATAATAATAATATAAATATAAAAATGTAATATATGCCGTAATTTTCATTATAATAACAATTATATAATGACAAGTACATATATTAAAATATGTAATATAGTGCACATATTTAGCAAAATACTCCTCTCTATAGCTATTTTCTTATAGTCAACTAACATTAAATGGCTTTCCTGAGGTAAATGTAACGTTCTGTGACATAATTGTTCTCCTGCAGTGTTATTGACCTCGGTTGAAAAACACTGATTGATCGAAAGTACGTACCTTTCGGTGGGTTGTACTGTATCTTTAATAAAAAGTAACAGATGATCGGTTTACTTGATCTGAGGCGCGCGATCTGTCACGTCACATTTACAAGCACCCAAAACAGTATTTATTGTCTGAATTTCGTTATAAAACCTGAGAGCTGATATTTTTTCATATCAAAAGTAACCTGCTCTGTCTAGTCTGTCGGTGTCAGTGTCCTCTTTGCTCCGCGATTTTTCTCTGGGTGAGAAAATGGATGTGTGGCGCGAGACCGTGTGAAAGTTTCAATGGCGTGAGTCTCAAGCTGAATGCGTGAGAGTTGGCAGCCATGCGGGGGATTGTTTACATTAGACTAGAGTGCGCACTGCATGCACACAGTGCTTATACATGTGATGTGGGGATTGTTTACATCAAAGTGCGCACGTGTTTTGCGCAACATACGCATTGTTTTTTAAGCGGTTGATGGAAAATAAGCTGATTTTTAGAAAAATCTAAATTCGGATCTATTATTTTTCACGGTATTTCGAAGTCCCCGCGATAACAATATCGTGCATATTCATTACCGCGATTTATCGCATTACCGAATACCGGCACATGTCTAATATATATATATATATATATATATATATATATATATATATATATATATATATATATATATATATAAACAAGCCGGTGGCACCGCCACCCCCGGTGCCTTTAGGGTTACTGTGCGTGACGGGCAATAACGTAACCCCACTTTGACCTTTGAGAAGATGTGTGCTGTAGAGCTTGCATCAGTGTGGGCTCTGCAAAAGTGTGCATTGAGGGCACATATCAACCACAAAGTATGCGTGAGCAACCTTCTGAAACCTAAAATGAAAAATGAGACACCCTACGGTCTCATGGACTTAATGGAAACATGAAATAAGTACACAAGTTTGAAAGTTATATGAAGTGTGCCAAGACAGAATATTTGCCTGATCTGATTAGAAAAATAGTTTTTGTGTGTGTGTGTGTGTGTGTGTGTGAGGCGTGATTGAACAATGTAGACATAAAAACATACTCCGTCCTTTTGTTCATACAGGACATTATTCAAACTACAAAGTGTTTACTTATATTTGTGTACAATCGCAATAAAACACAACATTGTGCTTTTGTCAAACTGTAAACTACAACTGTCACCCAACCAAAATCTCTTACACACACACACACACACACACACACACACACACAGACACACATAGTTTAAAAGCAAAAAAATCTTTTGGACATTCATCATATTGCATTGGTTTTCATTTCTTGTTCTCGAACAGAGCCCTAATCTGTTTATTTTTTCAGTTACACATTCTACATTGATTAAAAAAGAAAAATCAAATGTGCTTTTATTTTAGACATAAATAAATAATCTATCATTCAGATGAGAGTAAAGTTAGTGTTAGTTCAAATTTTAAGGAAAACAAAAATATGATCTGAAATATCGCACATTCATTTAAAATTCATTCAGGTTCAATTACCAAACATACAAATCTCAATGTAATTTAAAGCAAACAATACATTTAAAATATATGGGTTGTATGCAATTTTTTTATATATAAAAAGATATATATCCAAAAATACAAAGCCTAAACTTTAACAAGGGTTAAACAATCACTGTAACAGACACAATCACACACACACACACACACACACACACACACACACGTCAAATCACTTACATTTTAGATGCAATATTGACTTTTTTTCTGTTTCAGCAGCGAAAATAGTTCGACAAAGATCACAGCAGAACCATCGAGCATCTCACAGCAACGCGTTCTCATTACTGAATGATTCAGCATTTTGAACAAATCGGTTGACTCAAAGATTCAACGACCAATCCATAATCTGTCTCATTCATGAATGACTCAGCCGTTCGAACGAATCGTTTGAACGAATGAATCAATGACTCGCTCATTAAGACGGTCGCCTGGCGACACCTAATGACGGTTTAGTGATATGTTTAAAAGTATCATTCTTTCCAACGATTGTTAATTAACTCATATTTGAAACATAAGCTATATATATATATATATATATAATATATATATATATATACACACATATATATACACAAAAATAAAATAAACACATTTGAAGCGTGTTTGCTTACTAAATTGTGAGCTGAACGAAAGTTGCAGCAAATATCAGCAACAGGAGTCAAATTTCATTAATCACGAGAGTGAAGAGCTGACTGAAAAGATGATGACGGAATAGGCTATTTTATGTAAAAGCGCCTATTTAAGCGAATCTATCATTATACTCTTTTGTTGTTGTGTTTTCCGTGAAAAATAATAGACTATTGAACTCACAATTCAAGCACGCGCTCTGCACGCGCCACCATTATCAATGTCCGTGTGGACGTCCGCGATCGAACAGTGGAAACATTGGCTACTCCGTCATTTTATTCAAGAAGATCATTCAAACTGCAAAGTGTTTACTAATTTTTGGATACTCGCAATCAAACACAACATTGTGATTTTGTAAAATACATTCAAGAAATCCGCCCCCGAAATGGGGCTTCTTTTAAAATGAAACGAAAATGCTCACAGCTGCACGTCTTGTGGAGACGTCCGTTACTTTCGCTTTCAAGTTAGCGATTTTAAAGCCCCCAGCGGAGTCACGGTGGGAAAATATTCCCATAGTAGCATCAATTGGCCTACCTGATTTTGAACACAAGAGGGCAGTAAAGCACTATGAATGATTTTAATTTTTTTTATTTTTTTGGTTAAACAACCATTCTGGCTGTTTTTAAACTTAAACATAAATCTTAAATTGAAAAAAAGGAAGACAATGGGTTTAGTTCTAATATTAGTATAATTTTATAGAAAAATAAATGGTGTATAATTACATTTTAGAAAGATATGAGACATTTCCTGATTCTTTTTTTGACATAATCCCTCGCCATAGCAAAACCGTTTGAGATATTCAATATCCGTTCACAATTTAGCATCTTTAAAGTATTTTCATCAAGTTGAAAAAGTTTTGTAACTGTAGATGAAACTAACCCCCCCCACACACACACTTTTGTCACAAAAGGTGGCGCTACTGAGCCCCTGCACCACGCCCGTTTCTGAAACTTTGCACATGTCTACTGGCTAATAAATGTGATCTGTCTGTCAAGTTTCATGCAATTTTAAGCAATTTCAGGCATGCTAAGAGTCTCAAAAGCATCCAAAAAGAATATTAAAGTTTGATGCGTTGTCACGGCAACAGTATCTAAGATATCAATAATCCTTTCACAGGTCTACATCTGGCGTGTGTCTACATTATACACATAAAGTTTGAAGCAAATCGGGTAAAAATAAGAGGGTGATTTAAAAGCATTTTGAAAGTTACACACTTCCTGCTGCCAGTTGGTGGCGCTATAACTTTGACTCACAATAGTCACATCCATGTGATCGGCCTCTTACAGCGAACACACTGCTAAAGTTTCATCAAGATCAGTTACTGTATGCTGAAGTTATAACACACTTCCTGTTTCACGTTTCTCGCCATAAATTCGTTTCCTCGCCACGGCCAAACCGTTCGAGATATCAAAAATCCCCTGGCAATTTTTCATGCTCAATGTCTTGACTTCATGCTGACCGAGTTTCGTGGCGATTGGTTGAATTCTCTAGGAGGAGTATATCGAATTCCAGGGGCATACGCTTCCAAACAAACCATAATAGCCGACTTCCTGTTGGGCTGGGGTAAAAAGTAAAAGTACAAAGGATATATGAATCGATGAGATCTATATGTGTACCGAGTTTCATATTATTACATTCAAGCGTGTTTGATTTATGGACCAAGTTTTCGGACCCCGTTCCAGGGGGCACTGTCGAGCCCCCCTGCCACGCCCGGGTACCAGCTTCAGCCCGGCCCTGATGGCCACGGGTTCTGACCCGTGTGCAAAGTTTCAAGAGTTTTTGAGCACGTTAAGGGCCCCCAAAGTGCGCTGAGAGTCTCAAAAGTATCCAAAAAGAATATTAAAGTTTGATGCGTTGTCACGGCAACAGCATCTAAGATATCAACAATCCTTTCACAGGTCTAAATCTGGCGTGTGTCTACATTATACACATCAAGTTTGAAGCAAATCGGGTAAAGCCTGTTTGATTTATGGACCAAGTTTTCGGACCCCATTCCAGGGGGCGCTGTCGAGCCCCCCTGCCACGCCCGGGTACCAGCTTCAGCCCGGCCCTGATGGCCGCGGTTTCTGACCCGTGTGCAAAGTTTCAAGAGTTTTTGAGCATGTTAAGGGCCCCAAAAGTGCGCTAAGAATCTCAAAAGTATCCAAAAAGAATATTAAAGTTTGATGCGTTGTCACGGCAACAGCATCTAAGATATCAACAATCCTTTCACAGGTCTACATCTGGCTTGTGTCTACATTATACACATCAAGTTTGAAGCAAATAGGGTAAAGCGTGTTGGATATATGGACCAAATTGTCTGACCCGTTCAAGGGGGCGCTGTCGAGCCCCCCTGCCACGCCCGGGTACCAGCTTCAGCCTGGCCCTGATGGCCGCGGGTTTTGTCCCGTGTGCAAAGTTTCAAGAGTTTTTGAGCACGTTAAGAACCCCAAAAGTGCCCGAAAGCATAAAAAAGCATGAAAAAGCTTAAAAAAAGGAATATTAATGTTTGATGCATTGCCATGGCAACAGTATCTAAGATATCAATAATCCTTTCACAGGTCTACATCTGGCGTGTGTCTACATTATGCACATGAAGTTTGAAGCAAATCGGGTAAAAATAAGAGGGTGATTTAAAAGCATTTTGAAAGTGACACACTTCCTGCTTCCAGTTGGTGGCGCTATAACTTTGACTCACAATAGTCACATCCATGTGATCGGGCTCTTACAACGAACACACTGCTGAAGTTTCATCGAGATTAGTTAATGTATGCAGTAGTTATAACACACTTCCTGTTTCACGTTTCTCGCCATAATTTCGTTTACTCGCCACGGCCAAACCGTTCGAGATATCAAAAATCCCCTGGCAATTTTTCATCCTCAGTGTCTTGACTTCATGCTGACCGAGTTTCGTGCCGTGTGTTTGAATTCTCTAGGAGGAGTATTTCACATTCCATTGCATGTGTTTTCCAAACAACCCTTAATAGCCGACTTCCTGTTGGGCTGGGGTAAAAAGTAAGAGCATGAAGTATATATGAACCGATGAGATCTATATGTGTACTGAGTTTCATATTATTACATGCAAGCGTGTTTGATTTATGGACCAAGTGTTCAAACCCCGTTCCAGGGGGCGCTGTCGAGCCCCCCTGCCACGCCCGGGTACCAGCTTCAGCCCGGCCCTGATGGCCGCGGGTTCTGAGATGTGTGCAAAGTTTCAAGAGTTTTCGAGCACGTTAAGGCCCCCAAAAGTGCCCAAAAGGTAGTAAAATAATAATAATAATAAATAAATATAGCTGCGAGCAGCGATTACGGGCCCAAGCCGGTGGCACCGCAACCCCGGTGCCTTTAATTACCTAAAGGCACCGGAGTGGCGGTGCCGCCGGCTTTGGCCCTTCATCGCTGCTCGCAGCTATATTTATATATATATATATATATATATATATATAAACAAGCCGGTGGCACCGCCACCCCGGTGCCTTTAGGGTTACTGTGCGTGACGGGCAATAACGTAACCCCGCTTTGACCTTTGAGAAGATGTGTGCTGTAGAGCTTGCATCAGTGTGGGCTCTGCAAAAGTGTGCATTGAGGGCACATATCAACCACAAAGTATGCGTGAGCAAGCTTCTGAAACCTAAAATGAAAAATGAGACACCCTACGGTCTCATGGACTTAATGGACACATGAAATAAGTACACAAGTTTGAAAGTTATATGAAGTGTGCCAAGACAGAATATTTGCCTGATCTGATTAGAAAAATAGTTTTTGTGTGTGTGTGTGTGTGTGAGGCGTGATTGAACAATGTAGACATAAAAACATACTCCGTCCTTTTGTTCATACAGGACATTATTCAAACTACAAAGTGTTTACTTATATTTGTGTACAATCGCAATAAAACACAACATTGTGCTTTTGTCAAACTGTAAACTACAACTGTCACCCAACCAAAATCTCTTACACACACACACACACACACACACACACACACACACACACACACACACACAGTTTAAAAGCAAAAAAATATTTTGGACATTCATCATATTGCATTGGTTTTCATTTCTTGTTCTCGAACAGAGCCCTAATCTGTTTATTTTTTCAGTTACACATTCTACATTGATTAAAAAAGAAAAATCAAATGTGTTTTTATTTTATACATAAATAAATAATCTAGCATTCAGATGAGAGTAAAGTTAGTGTTAGTTCAAATTTTAAGGAAAACAAAAATATGATCTGAAATATCGCACATTCATTTAAAATTCATTCAGGTTCAATTACCAAACATACAAATCTCAATGTAATTTAAAGCAAACAATACATTTAAAATATATGGGTTGTATGCAATTTTTTTATATATAAAAAGATATATATCCAAAAATACAAAGCCTAAACTTTAACAAGGGTTAAACAATCACTGTAACAGACACAATCACACACACACACACACACACACACGTCAAATCACTTACATTTTAGATGCAATATTGACTTTTTTTCTTTTTCAGCAGCGAAAATAGTTCAACAAAGATCACAGCAGAACCATCGAGCATCTCACAGCAACGTGTTTTCTCATTACTGAATGATTCAGCATTTTGAACAAATCGGTTGACTCAAAGATTCAACGACCAATCCATAATCTGTCTCATTCATGAATGACTCAGCCGTTCGAACGAATCGTTTGAACGAATGAATCAATGACTCGCTCATTAAGACGGTCGCCTGGCGACACCTAATGACGGTTTAGTGATATGTTTAAAAGTATCATTCTTTCCAACGATTGTTAATTAACTCATATTTGAAACATAAGCTATATATATATATATATATATATATATATATATATACACACACATATATATACACAAAAATAAAATAAACACATTTGAAGCGTGTTTGCTTACTAAATTGTGAGCTGAACGAAAGTTGCAGCAAATATCAGCAACAGGAGTCAAATTTCATTAATCACGAGAGTGAAGAGCTGACTGAAAAGATGATGACGGAATAGGCTATTTTATGTAAAAGCGCCTATTTAAGCGAATCTATCATTATACTCTTTTGTTGTTGTGTTTTCCGTGAAAAATAATAGACTATTGAACTCACAATTCAAGCACGCGCTCTGCACGCGCCACCATTATCAATGTCCGTGTGGACGTCCGCGATCGAACAGTGGAAACATTGGCTACTCCGTCATTTTATTCAAGAAGATCATTCAAACTGCAAAGTGTTTACTTATTTTTGGATACTCGCAATCAAACACAACATTGTGATTTTGTAAAATACATTCAAGAAATCCGCCCCCGAAATGGGGCTTCTTTTAAAATGAAACAAAAATGCTCACAGCTGCACGTCTTGTGGAGACGTCCGTTACTTTCGCTTTCAAGTTAGCGATTTTAAAGCCCCCAGCGGAGTCACGGTGGGAAAATATTCCCATAGTAGCATCAATTGGCCTACCTGATTTTGAACACAAGAGGGCAGTAAAGCACTATGAATGATTTTTATTTATTTTTTTTGGCTAAACAACCATTCTGGCTGTTTTTAAACTTAAACATAAATCTTAAATTGAAAAAAAGGAATACAATGGGTTTACTTCTAATATTAGTATAATTTTATAGAAAAATAAATGGTGTATAATTACATTTTAGAAAGATATGAGACATTTCCTGATTCTTTTTTTGACATAATCCCTCGCCATAGCAAAACCGTTTGAGATATTCAATATCCGTTCACAATTTAGCATCTTTAATGTATTTTCATCAAGTTGAAAAAGTTTTGTAACTGTAGATGAAACTAACCCCCCCCCCCCCCCCCCACACACACTTTTGTCACAAAAGGTGGCGCTACTGAGCCCCTGCACCACGCCCGTTTCTGAAACTTTGCACATGTCTACTGGCTAATAAATGTGATCTGTCTGTCAAGTTTCATGCAATTTTAAGCAATTTCAGGCATGCTAAGAGTCTCAAAAGCATCCAAAAAGAATATTAAAGTTTGATGCGTTGCCATGGCAACAGTATCTAAGATTTCAATAATCCTTTCACAGGTCTACATCTGCCGTGTATTTACATTATACACATAAAGTTTGAAGCAAATTGGGTAAAAATAAGAGGGTGATTTCAAAGCCTTTAGGAAGTGACACACTTCCTGCTGCCAGTTGGTGGCGCTATAACTTTGACTCACAATAGTCACATCCATGTGATCGGACTCTTACAGCGAACACACTGCTGAAGTTTCATCAAGATCAGTTAATGTATGCAGAAGTTATAACACACTTCCTGTTTCCTTTATTCGCCATAAATTCGTTTCCTCGCCACAGCCAAACCGTTCGAGATATCAAAAATCCCCTGGCAACTTTTCATCCTCAATGTCTTGACTTCATGCTGACCGAGTTTCGTGGCGATTGGTTGAATTCTCTAGGAGGAGTATATCGAATTCCAGGGGCATACGCTTCCAAACAAACCATAATAGCCGACTTCCTGTTGGGCTGGGGTAAAAAGTAAAAGTACAAAGGATATATGAATCGATGAGATCTATATGTGTACCGAGTTTCATATTATTACATTCAAGCGTGTTTGATTTATGGACCAAGTTTTCGGACCCCGTTCCAGGGGGCGCTGTCGAGCCCCCCTGCCACGCCCGGGTACCAGCTTCAGCCCGGCCCTGATGGCCACGGGTTCTGACCCGTGTGCAAAGTTTCAAGAGTTTTTGAGCACGTTAAGGGCCCCCAAAGTGCGCTGAGAGTCTCAAAAGTATCCAAAAAGAATATTAAAGTTTGATGCGTTGTCACGGCAACAGCATCTAAGATATCAACAATCCTTTCACAGGTCTAAATCTGGCATGTGTCTACATTATACACATCAAGTTTGAAGCAAATCGGGTAAAGCCTGTTTGATTTATGGACCAAGTTTTCGGACCCCATTCCAGGGGGCGCTGTCGAGCCCCCCTGCCACGCCCGGGTACCAGCTTCAGCCCGGCCCTGATGGCCGCGGTTTCTGACCCGTGTGCAAAGTTTCAAGAGTTT